>CM045730.1:6920000-6970000 GCA_024760905.1 Plotosus lineatus | reverse complement strand
TTTGAGTCTACTATAGTGTGCACACTTGTAGATATTTAGGTCAGAGATACCTACTAAAATAAAGCAAGGATAATATTTCGCACTCTTTTGGTCAGTGTGGTTATAAAATGCACTAACTACAGGGTGGGAAGGTTTTTTTTTTTTTTTTTTTTTTTTAAACTGCTTGGATCTCTGCATTCACATGCTCCATGTAATGTAAATGAAGACAGGGCAATGTGTAACCATGGCACATTCGATTCAAACACACTTGGAGAATAAGAACAGAATAAAGGCTGTTCACCACCATTCACCACATCATATCTTACTGCTGGATGGGACTTACCATTAACACCGGTTACCCGAAACGGGTGCTATTATTATTATTTTATTTTTTATTTTTTTACACACAATAAACATTTATTGGTTTAAGATGAATGAAAGGCAAAAAAAAAGATAGTCAAGCATAAAAAAAAAATAAACTGGCTTGTGTGATGCTTTTTATTATGTGCTTTAATCGTTTGTTTTATGTGAGGAGTCTTGGGCTGAAATACAGAAGGTCCTAGTGCAGAAAGTTCCAAATTAAGCCCTTGTTGAAATCTTGAACCTTTATTTATTCTTTGAGGAACCCATTGTCTCGGAGTGCTGGGATTAAGGATATGAAAAGCTATTGTGCTGATATTATTATGGAATAGAAATCATATCTAGGATTATTTGATTTGGATAAAATAAGGAAACGAATAAGCAGTAATAGTTTGTGCTTCAAACTGCTTTATCATGGTAATGACCAGCTCAATTCTGATTGTGTTTTTTTTTTTTAACTTCCTGGTAATTTTTATTGGTTTCTTAAGAGACTGGATTGAATTTCGAACATTTCATATTTTGAATTTTATTCATATTTTATCTACTGTAGCCATTTTCTATTGGCAAAATTTTTCCATCATAATCAAGGGAGTAGGTGATGCCGGTAAAGTATATTACTTATAATAAGAAAAAAATATGGATTGTATAGATTTAATCACATGTACAATTTAATGACGTGCTTCTTGCTGTCAGTAGCATCAAAAAACTCATGAGCTGTATTCACTGTATTGTAATGTATTGTTTTCCCTTCCCCTTTCCTTTGTTCCATATGGACTCACTCCATGTAAAACAAACAGTGTTGGAAAAACAAGCATTACCAAGCATGTGAGCTCATCTTGAATAAGCAGACGGAATTCTGCATGAGCATGATGATTAAAACTGCTTGTATGTTATTCCCTTCTGGTTGCGTTTGATTTTTCAGGATTCTGCCCAATGTCTGATTGGGTTTTTATTATTTGTGTTTTGTTTGCAACGTATCCTATGCGTGTAGTGAGATGCAGCTTTACCTCGTCCTGGTGCTACTTGTAAATGACCATAGACAGATTTTCAAAAGTGGTAAACATCTGTATGTGTTTGTCTGTGAGCAGTGGAGTAGGGGGAGGGGACTGAGGAAGAAACAGGGAAGGTGGTGGTGATGGGGGGATGGGGGGGGACCCATGGCCGGATGAGCGGGAGACCCAGGGCTGGATGTTGAGCACCATTTCAAGGCCATTATGGCTGTTCAATTCAGCTCCGTATCTCGTAACATCAACACAACCGTGCCGCCTGTGATATTATACTTAGTGTCATCACACTGTCTGCTTTCAAACCCGAGATTCATGCAGACAGTAACAATTAGTCATTGCGGCTCCCTCGGATAGTCTCGGCTGTGGCGCTTTTCCTTCGGCTCAGCTTTTACATCGTAATGTCTTCCATCTGCTTGAATAGTATCTGCTAAAGGACATCCCGCGCCAAAGTGCTCCTCTGCCGATGCATTATTTAGTTTCCCTTCCCCTCATCCGTCTGACTTCAAACGCTTCTCTTGTCCCCTCCTCCTCCTCCTCCAGGCCAGGGCCTCTGGGTAATTGAGCCTGTGTGTGTGTGTGTGTGTGTGTGTGTGTGTGTGTGTGTGTGTGTGTGTGCGTGTGTGAGCTGTGCTATCTAATGGCTCGTTGTTCAGGCTTAATAGCGCTAAAGGTTCTCCAAACTCTGGTGAGGTCCACTGCTGGTTGTGATGCACTCAGTGCAGGGCAGATGGACGGGGGTGAGATGTATGTGTGATTGGGTGTTAAGGGTGGAAGGTGGGCAATGAAATGAGGGTGTGCCATGGCTTTGCAGACCAAAAATGGTATTGATCCGCACTCGGAGCAGGGGGGAGAGCGAGCGAGCGAGAGAGAGAGAGAGAGAGAGAGAGAGAGAGAGAGAGAGAGATTTTACGCATTACGGAGAGGGAGCGAGTGAGAGAGGGCTGGTGGAGTGGAGAATGATTGCTTGTCATGAAACCTCTTACTCCACACAGATGTCAGGCCATTTTACACTGACATCACTTACTTCCAGTAAATCCTCCTGAGTGAAATATGCTGAACACAAGAATTGAAAAAATAGTGCTTGCACCGCATTTTAACTTTTTTTAGTACAAGAGAAAGTTTACTTTTCACACAGAGCTGCATAGCTTATGTAATGCCTTGTACAGTGTTAAAAAAGTAAACGTTTCAATGAAAAAAATTCAATCAAGTGCTTCTTTCTATTAATAATTTGTCCTAGAGGGGTCCTATGACAATATAGTTATTTAAAAAAAAAACAATAGAAAACAAATTGCATTGATCTGGGGGTGTTTTAAGAGGCGTCCGGACTCCATTTTGTTCCATTTGGATATATGGTTTACATTAAATAAACAGCATCATGAAACAAATGGTATGAGGCATATGTCCACATGTTAAATAATTTACTCAATGATTGCTGTCCATTTTAAAATTGAAACCTTTATCACATGTAGTTTTTCCACATGTAGCCATATGCACCTGACTTTTAAATTATTTGTTTTTGATTATTGTATGTGTCGGACCATCGGCCATTTGTGAACATAAGGCTGTGGTGAAAATTAAAGTGAGTATTTATTCTGAAATCTAAAAATATTCTTTTTGACATAGAATTATTTTCCATAAAGCTTTTTCGCTGTCAGAATGCATTAAGTTGTCGTAAGTTGCAAACGTATGGCTTTGAAAAAAGATGCCAATGAATTGCTTATGGATATTACCGTAGTTTGGTTTAGATTAAATTGTGATTTAAATTGTGTTGATAGCTGTCGTGTATAAGAAAGGGACAAAAAATTTGCCAGGGTGAACAGTTAAGGTAGCAGTGTAATGTTTACAACGGTAGTGGATTTGAATTATCAGAGCTGTCATGTCCGCTGTGCCGAGGAACGGAGGTTACTGTAGTGTGATGTCGGAGGAATCCAGAGGGACCTGGTTGTGAAGCTTTTGGGAATCACAAATAGACACAAAAGCAATGTGGACCACTGGAGTAAGAAAATTGATGGGTAGATGGCAGCAGACTGAAATGCAGCGTGAAATCAGTGGTGAGGTAACAGTCCGTTCATGCACCATGACAAACTGTGAAACCATGACGCTGTAATTAGGATGTTGCATGTATTAAATAAATGTAAAAAATGACTTGCGTGTATTAAAACAATCCAGAGAAACTGGTTGAAGATTAGTTTGCAGTGTATCGGCCTGTTATTGTCTGTTTAATTCTGTCTATCATTTAATCGAAGACTTTACTTTTAAAAAGTAAGCTCATAGGATGCAACAGGAACATCCCTCGCGACTTCACGCTTCGATTCATGCGGCTTCAGTGCATCACGTTTTTTTTTCTAAAAATATTCATGTGATTAAAAAATAAGGAAATTAAGGAAGGATAGGGAAAAAGTGAAAGACAATACCACAAAAACAAGGCCAATTATGCAAAAAAAAAACAACCCCCTCCTAAACAAACAATAAACAGCCCAAAATCTCCCGTCAAATTGTTATTGTGTCGCACCACATTGTTGTGATGTTCGCATCCGAGTGTGTGCACAACCATCTGCGTGCGTCTGTCTGTGTATTTATATTTTTTTTACATCTTATGTATTATTTTTGAATGTTTAATTGTTTTTACAAGCATTTATAGCATTGAATATGTATTTATTGATGTTATATACACATATACATGTATGTATACGTCAGTCAGGGATGGGTTGGAGGTGGGGGGGGGGGATCTTACTTTGTGGATCTCTATGGTTGTGTGGGTCTCTCGGTCCCAATTAACCACGGAAAGTGAGGGAGCCCTGTACTACATGGGAATAGAACTGTCTGATTGGTTTGCTGTTTTAGGTTGATAGAAGTTATCCACCTCCCAAGCATGGGATAATCCTTAAATGTCAGAAAACAACATGGTAATGTATCATGAAAATTTAGAAGTTTTATATATTATATAGCCAGTACATTTTTTTCAAAGTAAAGATTTCTTTTGTTGATTTATTTAAAAAAATATTTATATGCCTTAAATGTATTTCACTAATATCAGACCGGAGCATATGTGATCATTGTCTTGCTTCAAAAATGTACTAAACAGTCCCCATGACATTCTGGGAATATTCACCCATCATCATTGAATATCAATGTATTCCAGTGATTTTCTTCCATATATGTATAATGTGGATATAGTGCTCTCCCATTATGTACAACTGAAGCCATTTCTTTGCAACAAGTACTGTATCCACACTCGGGATTTTCTCTGGCTCGAATAGATGCAGTGCATACGCCAGATGTTGTTGCAGTTGTAAGTGATCAGACATTCAAATTCTTTGTTACATCTATTAAAGAAGCTTAAACAGTTATTTGGAGCCATTTTACAGGCATGTGATTTTTCCGCGAATTCATGGAATTCCGATTTTTTTTCATTGGCCCGGTTTAAAAAAAAAAAAAAAAGATTTTTTTAACGCCGAATATGTCAAAATAACCTTTCCCACTTTTATTCCGTTCCGAGTTTTGCATAAAATGACCTCTTGAAACGTTACTGCTGATTGGCTAATGGCTTTCTAATAGCCAATCGCTGATGTTGAAACATGTACGTAGACATTTGCGCCACTTCTGTTCTGTTCAGCTAGTGAAAGCATGTCGGTGATCCAGAGAAAAGATTCTGCTCGAACCAAAGAAATAGACAAAGTCATGAAAAACAAGTTTTTGGGGAGCTTCGGGGGAGGGGCTTCCCCCCCCCCCCAAGACCCAAGCTGATTTTCATATGTTTTGGTGATGGTCAAATCACATACCTGATTTTATTAATGCTGCTGCATCAGGGGAAGATTTTTGTTACTGGGACTTCAATTGTCTTCTGTTTAGAGACAGGAAGATCTTTCCTTGTATTTTACAGATAATGACTGAGATAATGATCACAGAGCTGTTTGACTCTTTCATTTTGCATTGGTCAGGAGGTTCAGGATTATGTCGTTGTTTGTTCATAGCTGTTATGATGCAAATGTTAATCTAATTTGCTTTTACAGATGTTCCGTTCGGTTACAATGAATTTATGGTTGAGTATATAATATGCCTTAGAGTCATACATTCCCCAAAATTGTAACTATTGACAACTTCCTGTTTGAATAAAACTGGCAGATGGCAAGAACTTGATTGCTCATTTACTATAATAGCATGCCATTGTTTTATTTTTTCGTACGTTGATGAACAAATATATTTTGAATGTTCTACATTTTATTCAGCCTGTAAGAAAAAATAGAAATGACATCTCTTCTATTCAACTTAAAGTATATTGTTCAGTAACCAAAATCAGAGGTAGTCTAGCACAAACTGAAATTTATTGTTACTTTTTTTTTTTTACACACTTTTTATTTCTGAACATTGCATCACACCTCACTGCTGATGTTTTAATTAAAAAGTAGTCCTAATTTTATCTTTAGAAAATTCATGATTTTTTTTTAATTCTAGTATGAATGTATATACCTTTGTAAATTATTGTAGTTATTTATTCAGTCGCTTTATTGTTTCTTTCCAACTTAATTGTATTATTCAATATTGTTTTTTACTTGTAGCTGTCTTTTTTGTTTTTGGCTTCTATCTAGGAAACTTTGAAGAATTGTAGGTTTTTTTCGGGTAAGCAGGGATGTTTAACAATCAGTAATTGATAGGATAAGGTGGAATTAAATAAGTTTATTCTTCTTACTACTTTTCGTATGTGTTGCAGTTTTGCCTCATGCTTTTTTTTTGTACATTATTGTTATTATTATTATTTTAGTGTCTATAGTATTATAAGTATAACTATTATTGTATATATTTTAAATGAATATTTTTTGGTCTTTTTTTTTTTTTTTTTTTAATTTTTTTTTGGCCTACTTTTTTCCTTATATATTTGAGACAAATATTTCAACCATTCACTTACGGGCATTAAGACATCCCTAAACATTAAACGATAATTAGTTTGCAATTTTTGTGCATATTGTGTTGTTATGGTTTATTATGGTCTGGAAATATCAAGAGAAAACATGTTTAAATAATCAGTGGACATTTTTACAACTTGGCTCGCATCGATATTCCAAATCTGAAGAAGGCGGCTTGAAGGAAGTAGTTTTACTCCGTTTCCACAGACTGAAATGCTAGCTGGGTCATTTTCCTAAGTGAAAAAGAATGTTGAGTTTAAGCAAATGCATTAAATATACCATCACTAGAACTGGTTAAATCTAAAATAGCTGCTAGCAACCCATGTGCACTGAACTGCAATCCATGCTAATGTTTGTCCACAAGCCCCCCCCCCCATATCAATTATGCATTTAACTGGTCAAAACACAGTCATTTAAAGTGAAGAGAAATGCGTTTCCTTTCCACGTCAGCGATTGCCGCTGTTTGACTCTGCCAAGCTGATTGGCCCTATCACTAGCATTAAAGCGGCTTTTGGTTGTGCTAACGAGATCTGCGCTCATTTAGGTCTTGGCATTAAGCACTCTGATCCCTCATGAAACCGGCCAGATGGGTGGGGGTGGATTTGTGATACACACACACACACACACACACACACACACACACACACTTTGCTGATTTGCTGATACACTCAAACTTGTGTGCACACATTCTGCGCTGTGTACTCCTGTTATCTGTTGAATGGCTAAACCATATAAGGTTGCGATAGATCCAACCCGATAATACACTCCTGGATATGGTGGCTCATGAAAAAGAAACCTTTCACAAGTCAAGCAAACTTTTTGTTAAACTCAGCGAGAGGGTGTAAGGGACATTGTTTATTCATTTCAAACCCGAGTGATTCACATTTAACATGAGGTATAGAGCTGCGATCTTGATTATCGATTTAATCAGGCTAGTAACATGTGTTTCACCCTCTGGCTTACTTTAATTGCCTTTATGCCATCGCTTGCACATGTGTTACCATAGCAACCATGACCTTTGACCCGACAGGGTTTGTGCAATATGATGGGGTGTGGTAGTGAAAACGGATTGCGACAGACTGGAGTGAGGTCAGTCATATTCTAACACAAACACTGAGGCCTTCTTTTCCCAAGAAGTTTATTAATTGGAATCCTGCCTATGGAAATTTGAGCTTGGTGCAGTTTAGTTTTAGCTTTTTTTCTTTTCTTTTTTTTTTTCCTTCCCCTGACTCTCTCTGAAGACCGACAACTGAAAGATTCTTCAGGGCTCGACGTCAGGGGTTGGCTCTCCCGTTGTGGAAAGTTTGGTTAATTGCATTAAAAGTCTACATCAAAGCTGAGATTGGTGAAAACCCTGCATGTCAGTCCTCATTATTCTCATTGCTTGGTTCAGTCTCTCAGGATAAAAAAAATAATGGTTTGCTTTTTTTTGAACATGAAAAATGCCCTTTTTTTTTTTTTTTAATTTTTTTTTTTAATGCATATTTACAGTAATACACATATTCGGACTGACTTACTTTTAGTAAAGTACTATTGTAAATATTTTGCAATTATTTCTTTTTCTTTTTTTAGCTTTAAGCTGTTCATTCTGTTTACACGATACTTTGGAGACATATTAGCCCGACTGGAACCCATTTAGCCAAAAACTTGTATTTCACTGCAACTGCTTTGATAATGCTGTTCACTTCAGGTTCTCGTCTAGCTCAATATCAAGGTAGTGTACATTTTAAAGAGTTATCAGAGAAGCTAACCATTAGCTTGCATTCATTTATCATAACCACTTACAATCATCCCTTGAATATCGCGGATAATGTAGACTAGACCTGGCCGCGATATTCAAAAAGCCGCGAAGTAGGAAGGCCCCCCCCCCCCAATCCCATTTCTACCATGTTGTCTCATTTCTATATGTTTTCGCATCTATACAATGCAAGAAGTGAATATTAAACGTTACAGTTATATGCATATGTAAATACTGTAATATTTAAACAGAATTTATATATAAATATTTTAAGTACTGTACTCACCTCTGACAATAGCTCTTCTCCACGGTGCAGGACGTTCATAAACACTATGCAATAAGATCACAAAAAATCCCGCGGGAATGTGCAAGGCAACACCATCACGCGTCTAAGCCAATCAGCTTGTGAGATTGAGTTGAGTGGGCGGTCCCTGCATGAACTGGGGAGGAGGGGCACTTCAGTCTGTCGTTTGGAAACAATGGACGCAGCCTGCCTTGGGTCCCTGCCTTCCGCTTGCTTACATGCGAGTTTCGGCACGAATTTTGAATTTTTTATGAATATTTTTATTTTATTTTTTATTAAAATACCACGATGTACCAAGACCGCGATGCTCAAATCGCGAAGTGGCAAGGGATGACTGTAAATGGTTTGCTTGCTTTTCAAGACTTGTATGGAACATTTAAGATTTTGGACTTGTCGCTACAACAATACAGGGACACCTGAAAACCTTTTGTTTTCAATGCAAGTGACGGCTGCTTTCAAGAGCACCTGATTCAAGATGTTTGTTCCTCTGCATATTAGGTATTTGTGTTATTTGTCCTACTTATCCACCCATCCATCGCAGATAGCCTAAATGTGAATTATGACGAATTTCTTAAAGGGGAAAGAACCCCCAGTGCAGCTTAACTGGGTTATCAAAGGCCGGCCATGTCACTCACTGTCTATGATGAGAGGTTCATGTAAAAGGACCATTGCTGACTTTCATAAAGAGTAGCTGCATAGTCATCAGCGTGTTTCTGCCCCTTGCTAAAGGGTTGTGTCAGGAAGGACATCCGACGTAAAAACCTATGTCAAATCAAAACATGCGACTCAGATGATTCACTGTGGTGACCCCTGAGAAAGGGAAAAAGCCGAAAGGAAAAGAAGTTCCTAAATGGGAAGGAACCGGGGATGTAGCACCATATGTAGTTTACCTAGTCCAAAATGGAACGAGCATGTAAATGCTGATGTAAGTGTAAGATGGTTAGTAACAAATGTTGGTATAATGAACATTAAAAATGACACCATTAAAAATAGCACAATCTAATTGGTTTGCTATCTTCTGGTGAATAACATTATTCACTCTACGCGATGAAGCTTCTCTGGGACTATTCAGCAACATCTCAAGAGAGTGAAGGGAATTGTTATCGTGTATGCTGCATTGGAATATAAGCAAAGCTGACGAGCATGATTTTTTTGGGGGGGTTAATTTTTACATTTTTATATGATTTATTCACATTTATTTAACCCTACTTTACAGGGTGGATAATATCTATTTTCTTCGGCTAGTCAATTAAGGAATCATGCAATTCCCAAGTAGTATAATGCACTAATGGACATTATCTTGCAGAGTCAGACTGTATAAATTAAAATGGCTGACAAAAACAATATTTGCTACAGTCACAAATTTTTAAAAAAATCTAGAAATTCAATAAAGTGCCATCACGTAAAACGCAAATGATGCGCCGCAAAATGGCCTGCAACGGAGGTTTTTAAAGACGCTGCAGTACAGTGACTGGGACCATAGTGACGTGTTATAACTAAAATTATACCATAGGACTTTTGTTTTCGTGTGGTATGCACGAAACCAGTTCAGCACTAGCTCAGTGAATATTTTTGAAATAGTTCCTTTGATGGTCCTTTTTGGAGTGTATCCACCTTCACTTCTGTGAATAATCGTTAATCATTCATTTCTAGCAAAGTTTGAACAGTCAGCTTTATAATGCTAAATCAGGAAGTCGGACAACGATCCTGCATAGCAGTTTGACTTGGCATCGCCTGTCAAAGATGCTGCAGTCTCAATAGTTTGACTCTGTTTCACTACAATGTAATCGGGCTCACGATTCATCCCATATATGGAATCCACTGATTTATCTGCACCTTTGGGAGGAAGCTCTGTTTGCATAAGAACACTGTGTGTGTGTTCAAACTTTCTGAAGTACAGTGGTACCTCACCTTACGAAATTAATCCGTTCCAGAGCTTTTTTCAAAACCTGCATTTTTCGTAAGTTGAACTGCATTTTACAATGTAAAACGCATGATTTGGTCCAATACTATCCCCTAAACCCTCTAAAGATTATAAAAGCATACCTTTTAAAGACCTCGTTCTGCTTCAATATCGTCCCGATGGTAGTCGGGTTTGGCCATATTCCTTTGTGATATCACTTGAGCCCGTTTCTTCTTCTCACGCATGTGTGTGTGTGTGTGTGTGTGTGTGCGCACACGTGTTGACCATGTCTTCTTAGCAGAGTTATAATCTTACAAATGTTTATGGAAGATTAAAAGCCTGATTCAAGAAATAAAGCATAAAACACAGTAACTCTGTTTTTTACACGAAAAGCATCATGGTGGATTCAGCTCTATAATAGGCAATGGGAGGTAGATGCGTCATTCCTCCTAGGCAATGGGATCCCCGTCCAAGATGGCGTCAGGTGGACCTGTCCAAGATGGCGCTCGAGTGAAGATGACATAAATGACAGCTCAGTTGTTAGCCAATGGGAAGCCAGCGGGGCGGGATGTTTGAACGTCATTGATGGGAGAGCAGCTCGTGCATTGTTTGAATGGCGCGTTTTAATGTTTGAATGGCGCGCTTTCGTAATGTGAACTCGTTTCGTATCCCAAGACAAAAATTTTAGGAAAATGCTTTTCATAACCTGCATTTTTTTGTTTGTTGAGACTTTCATAAGGTGAGGTACCACTGTAGTGTGTAATTTTTCAAAAAAGTTTGGCACAGTGGCACGACATCACCATCTCACACCGTTAATACACACTGTATGGTTGAGAACTGGTGCACAGTCATGGCACAGATATTTTCAACCGGACATTCAACCTCCTAAAAAGAGCAGGCTTGAAGTTTGTACAGGAAAAGGCACAAAGTAAAAGTGAGAGGCTGGTAAATGTGCCAAACACAAAGTGCCACACATTTCGCTCATACACTCGTGCCTTGTTCTCTCAAGTGCCTTGCCCTTCTCAACTTGTGATTCTTTACTGCGTACCTCCGTTTGGCCCTATCTTATTCCCTCCTTCCTCAATCCTCCCTACCTCCTTCCTTGCATTTCACCATCTGGTGTCTTGCAGTCCTTCCGCACTCACTCTCTCACTCTGAGACTCCCCCTCTACCTGGGACTTTTCATGGTTGGTAGAACAGAATGAGAGCTGGAAAAGGAAAGTGAGGGCCTCCAGTCCACGCTGAACAGCTGCATGCTTTAACTGCGTGCATAGGATCAAATAACACAAAGATATATATATATATATATATATATATATATACACACACACACACACACACACACAAATATTGGGCTGTTGGAACACTTCCAGTTTTCTAAATATTTACTTATCTCAATCCCAGTGTGTTAATGAGGGTTCTTAATCCTTCCTGTAAATTAGTGGACTTTCTGCCCTGACTAAATGCGTATAACTTAAAATTGACTTTAATTTCATATACAATTTAAATTCTATATTACTTTTCAAGTGTCAACGTACTTCAATATTATATATTTTTAACACTCCTTATGTCAGTTTTTTACTCTTGGCGGCTGATGCTAATGTCTTATGAGCTCTGCTAAAGAGGTTATATGTGACCATTTGTGTTTGATTGACTGCTAGCAATTTTATGCAGAAAGTTATTGTTGTACTATTGTTTGCGAAGTGTGCCATACGGCCCAATTAACACTGTCTGAAATGGTCTCAATTTCTGGATCCAGGAAGTTTTTTTAAGGATTGTTTACAATGTGAATTTTTATTTTTTTATTTTTTGGAATTGTGGTATTACATGAGCCCCAGTAGGGGGTGCTGTGTACTTATTGATTTTATTTATTTTCTTTTGGTTTGGTGGTTTGTGTGCTAGTATTTATTAATCACACTCTATAGCGTGATTGTTACACTTTATGTAGTGAGCATATATAGGGTTTAGGAGGCTTTTCAGCTTGTGTGTGACTTTAAAAGCACCCTGAACATCCTGGTGGGTTTTTCCTTTTTCTTCCTTTTTAGCATTTTGTATTGATGATAAAATGCATGTACTTGTTGTAGATGCCTGCTTGGGTCTTCATTACAATACCAACAAAAATAAACTCTGGTTACTCACATTCCAGTGTATAGGATTAGTTATTTTATCTCGTGGACTTGGACCTCCATTCAAGAATAAGCTTGACCCCCCCCCCCCCCCCCGCATGCCGCCGCCGCCATGCTACGACAAATCAGAATTTTTATAATTGTACTTTATTATTAACGGCAACATGGCAAAATGTCTAAATTCCATAAGGGTTCTTTTTATATGTATACTTTTATGATTTTTAATTCTATAGATGACCACCTCATCCTGTAAGTATAAGCTCTATAAGTATCAGATCTATATGTCCTGACCTTGGAGACAGGTTTCTTGATCCAGGTTGTAATCAGCAGAATCTGTTACTTGGCCGTAAACATGATGCTCTCTAAATTTCTAACATATTAAAGTGGCTAGCTGCGTTCCATTTCGTTTGAATTACGCAGGGGCGTGTATAGAAATGGGTCTCGTACACTATTGGCTGTTGTAGAAGATGTTAAAGTTAAATGATTTAACCAGCTGTGCCTTTCAGAAGCAAGTATGACACTTAATGAAATTACAGGTTGGTTCTTGAGAAATTTGAAATGTGAGCTATAAGAAAAAGCATTTTAAATAAATAAATAAATAAAGTTCCTGATCAAGTCGGCAGTATGTTCACCCTCAATGGTTAATGTAATAGGAACTTATAGTGTAGCATTACTGCTAATGTGGGCTCTGTCTGCTGGGGTGTAACATTATATACTCGTTAATATTCAAGTGCATTTGAGTGATAAATATTTTAAATATTTTAAGTAATTAGAAGTCAAATGTGTTTTTTAAGCTAATATGTATGGACTGTAAGTAGTGTGTGTGTTTTGAGAGAGAGAGAGAGAGATAGAGACAGAGGGGGGAAAGGCGGGGAGCCCACACAGTTCTCGGATCCGAAAGGAAATTTAGTGCAAGCCTCTCTGCTTATGTATGACTCACAGTCTCTGTTCTGCATCTTTTTGCTGCACTCATCGTCCTCCCTCCCCCACTCTCTCTCTCTCTCTCTCTCTCTCTCTCGCGCGCTCTCTCTCTCTCGCGCGCGCGCTCTCACTCTTGCTCTCCCCTACCCCCATTTGGTCTGGTTTTCTTCCAAGACATTCCACATCTTGAATCTCTCCATCCCTTTCTCTTCTCCTCCCGCTTTGCAAACACATGGCGAACAGATGTGTCCTGTTGCTGCTTCGCCTCTCGTCTCGTTTCGCCCCGCTGACATGGCTCTACATTCTCTCATCCTCTATTAATGTTTATGGGGTCAGAGTTTGGACTGGTACAGCTATTAAATTTCACATCACAATAATTGCTTGAGCCTCTCTCGTTGCCTTGTTCACCACGTTGCGTATTTGAGTTCTATTAAAATAAAGTCAAGAAAAGAGTTTGACTTGTCATTTTGACGACAGTGTCCAACATCTGATGTACTTCTGCAGTTTGCTGTCAAGAAAGCTGATAAAATGTCCATTTTATGAAGCCCTAGACCGGATCCACTGTGATCGTGTGCATTTGCGTTTTTTTGGCCAAGATGGAGGTGTTCCTATTAAATTGACCGGTGTATATGTATGGTTTTCGGCAGTGCTGTTCCTTTTAAGCATCTGTATATGCTTTATCGCCCTCTCTCCTTCCATCTCGCTTTCCCTGGACTGCACTGTGGGTTTTGTGCACAGTTCTCTTTGTCGCCCTGGGGGACGCATGCAGACTAGCAGGGGGACATGGGTTCCAGCAGAGCGAGAGAGCACAACTGAAAAACGCATGCGAACAGCTGTTTATAATACAGGATTGACTGATGGAAGCCATGCGGAGAAGGAAAAACTGACGCCATTTTTTTTTTTTTTTTTTTTTTGGGCCTCATAGCCCCTCCTCTGTAATTTAATTGGTTCAGGCAACTAAAAAAAGGGCAGACTGCAATCTCTACCATGCTTTTCCGTCACTCACCGAAGTGCCGCTGAGAACGGACACTCCACGAGAAGTGTAGCGTAATCCATGTGTGCTTTTCTGCAAAACCACATACTTGCCTAACCAGTCCGATCTGAAATCACCTGCCGTCATCTCTCCATCTGTAAACGATTTAAGATTTCGCTTATCTCAAAAAGTTCAAAGGTGATGGTTTTTGTGAATGAAGCCCAATGAGTTAGTTTCCCAGCAATGTAAAGGCCATGTTTGATAATCTACAACAAACATTAACTTGAGCTTTTGCTCACTAATAGGTAACTGTTAAATACAACGCGGTGTATTGTTTCCAAAGTGAACACATACCAACACAGAAATGTTTCTTGGATCACTCCGGCATTTTCATTGACCGGTGGTGTAAATAAAACTTAAGGCAGGGGTCTCCAGCCCTGTTCCTGGACAGTTACATTCCTGAAGACATTGCCCCAAACCCTAATACAGTCATGCCATGAATATCACGGATAATGTAGACCAGACCTGACCGCGATATCCGAAAAACCGCGAAGTAGGAATGCCCCCCCCATTTCGACCATGTTGTCTCATTTCTATATGTTTTCGCGTCTATACAATATCAAGAAGTTGTATATTAAACGTTACAGTTATATGCATATGTAAATACTGTACTGTATTAATATTTAAATAGAATTTATATATAAATATTTTAAGTACGGTACTCACCTCTGACAATAGCTCTTCTCCGCGGTGCAGGACGTTCACAAACACTATACAGTAAGATCACAAAAAATCCCACGGGAATGTGCGAAGCAACAGCGTCACACGTCTAAGCCAATCAGCTTGCCAGATTGAGTTGAGTGGGCGGGAGCCAATCAGCTTGCGAGATTGAGTTGAGTTGAGTGGGCGGTCCCTGCATGAACTGGGAAGGAGGGGCACTTTAGTCTGTCGTTTGTAAATAATGGACGCAGCCTGCCTTGGGTCCCTGCCTTCCGCTTGCGTACATGTGAGTTTCAGCACGAATTTTGATTTTTTTATGAATATTTTTATTTTATTTTTTATTAAAATACCGCGGTGTACCAAAACCGCGATACTCAAATCGCAAAGTGGCAAGGGATGACTGTAATAGCCAAATTACCATCGGATTATTGCCTTCAGTAGTATGAAGGTAGGGACGTATGCTAGATGATCTCTGATGCTTTTCTGCTCGCCATGACTGTATCACGATTATTTAACTGCTTGCTGTTATACAATTTGTAATAACTTTCATTAAAGAAACTTTGGGAACAGGGAGGTTCTATTATAATGACTACATGGCATCACTTTTCATTAAAATGCACTCGTATGCCTTGTATCAAGAGGTTGATTTTTTTTTTTTTTTTTTTTTTTTTTGTTCATCCAATAAATCTAATTAAACAGATGTCGGAAAACTATTGTTTAATTGTCTATCATGGATTTATCAGGTTCTTTGTATCATGACAAACTGCATCTTTCTCGTTTTTTCCCCATTTTCTCCCCAAATTTTAGTCGTTTTCACTTCCCACCTATCAGGTATAACCTATCCTATCACATGACCACCATCCAGGGAGGCGTGTCATGCAAACCCCACGCTCCCTCCGTGACATTCATGCTGTCACTCGCCCCTTTAAGAACGGCTGCACATGCCTATTTGGGGCATCCTAACACATTTGGAGGGAAAGCACCCCCCACCCCTTCCCCCCGTATGAGCGAGCTCATGGTTGCCCATGGTTGGCTGGTTATTGCTGTAAGTGACAAGGAAGTGAGCGTATGCCACCCCTCCCTCTGTGAGAGTTTGGCTAGTTAGTTCACATGGACTCATGGTCACATGATTACATGTAGCAATGTGGGGCTGGTGCTGTAGTGGTTAGGGTGCTGTGCTCACGATCGGGAGGTTGTGAGTTCGAATCCCACTGAGACCCTCACTATGCTAAGACCCCTGGGCAAGGTCTCAACCACAAGTGTGCCTCTGTTCACCCAGCAGTATAAATGGGTACCAGTACAAATATACTGGGAAGGGAACCTGCGATGGATTAGGGTCCCATCCAGGGGGAGTTGAACTCCTGGTCACTTCACGCTATGGAAACCGGGGATAAGCACCGGCCTGATGAGCCACGAGGCTCAGGTGTAAAAACCCAACATGTAGCAACAGATGTATGACATTTTTCTTTCATGATTGGAGTCGTTTTATCGGTTACAACAAAAAGACTACTTATATATATATATATATATATATATATATATATATATGTGTGTGTGTATATATATATATAATATATGTGTATGTATGTATGTATGTATATGTATGTATATATATATATATATATATATATATATATATATATATGTGTGTGTGTGTGTGTGTGTGTATATATATATGTATATGTATATATGTATATATATGTGTGTGTGTATATATATATATATATATATATATATATATATATAGATATAGATATATGTATGTATGTATGTATGTCTATATATATATATATATATATATATATATATATATATATATATATACTTGTACATAAGATGGCTGCTCTCTGCAGCAGTTGATACATCGCTTGTGTTGCGCTTTCAGGGGGGAAAAACGCAGCCGTATGTCTCCACGTTTACTATTTACTACTGTTTACTACTAAAACACATATCGGTGTTTTTGGTGGAGGTAGTATACACTGAGTGAACGACGTAATGTTTGATTTGAAATGATATCCATGTGTACTATTCTGAACTACTGTACTAGTATCAATCAGTTTTTTTTAATTTGTGATGATCATGACTGCAGTCACCATGACAACTTGTTTTAAAGTGAGACCACTGAGCTCGTGAAATCACCAACCTTATGAGCTGACAACCAATTGGACAGTACATTACTGCACAGCACGGATTAAACATGTGAGTTATGCTCATTAGTTAATGACTGTAGTCAAATACTACAGACTATAGATTCATATTTGGTGAGTATACAAACATTACTGAAAAGTCTTGTCGCACATCTGGACATTGGACACCATTCATTTATAAAAGCTCATGTCGCACTAACCCGTTTCAGGTTTCTGTAGCTGCAGCTATAATGTTTTTTTGTGTGTGTGACCCTTCATCTTTCCTCCTTGCACCCTCTCATCATCGCTCCTTCCCTTTATTGCCTCCTTGTTTTAATGTCTAAACAATAGCGCCAATGGAGTGAGCACACAGCAAAGCCTCCACAGTTTTGTGTGTAGGGCAGCAATAATCTGATTAGAGCCCATTATAGGAAAATTAACCACATAAGGCCCGCAGAGAGACCCCCTCCCACCTCTCTCGGTCTCTCACTCTCACTCGCGCACTCCATCTCACTTACTCTTTCTCACACACTATCTCTTCCTCTCTTGCTCCCTCTTCTCTCTCTCTCTCACATACTTGTGCGCTCTCACTCACACACACACACACACACACACACACACACACACACACACACACACACACATACATACTCTGTCTCTCTCCTTCTCAGACATACAGACACACACCATCTGAACTGCCCTAGTGTAACCTGTATATTTGAGCCTTTTTTTAAATCCTTCTGCAGACATTTTGTTTTTAAGGTAATTTCAGACCTCAGCAAGCTGTTTTAAGACGTCTGTTCTGAACTCGTGCGAAATGGGTTTTTTGGAAAGAAGCCGCCTGTTCATGGCCACGTGCCTGATCTCTTCAGGCCAGGAGCATGCGCACGGCACGCAAATCAGTGTTGGAGGAAAACCTCCATACAGCCAAATTGTTGTATTAGGAAAAAAATGATTTGTTTTTATTTTTCCTGGTCTATACAAAACCATCATTGTACAGTATTATTTGTCGACTAGCTGTCTGTACAGGATTATTTTTCTAGAATGGAGTGTCTAATTTGTTGTTTTGTAGCAGTGGCAGCTCAGTGATTCAGCTGAAAGTCTTCTTGATGATTAAGCTGTGATGGGGGGGACTTCCTGCTTTGACACTCACCCTGACACACACAGGGTGTGTGTGTGTTGTGGAGAGTGGCAAAGAACAAAAAAAAAAAAAAAAAAAAAAACACGGTCAGGATGAGGGAGCAGGGTAAGGACCTGATTTTAAAATTTTAAGCAGCAGTGTTAAAAGATTTTATCATGTTCACTGTGTGTGTGTGTGTGTTTGAATCATCTGTGCCAACAATTATTCGCCCTGTTCCTCTGGAATAATTGATTACTTTCTCAGGCTCTGAGCACTTGATAGTGTATTGGGACAATCACCATCATTTTTTTGGTAAATGATCGAATGAGTGGTTGAACAGAAAATGACAGAACGACACATGCTCATGAATTCCACTTGTCTCATAAATGCATCCACCCCCCCCATTGAAAATGGAGGCATTTATAGGTTTAGAAAAGTGTCTAACTGATTTGTGAGCTTTTGCACGGTTAGTGAATGGCAGTTCAGTAATTCTACAACAATAGCACAAATTGTACTGTTTCTATAAATTTTATACATTTCAATTATTTTTCTGACTTTTTGATGATAATTTTTTTTTTCCCCCCCTAGAACAATGATCCACTCAACATGGGTTTCCACGCATACCCCTCAACCAGTCAGGTAAGACAAGATGTTTTAAGCCAGGGGTCTCAAACTCATGCCACACAGGGCCATGTGGCTGCAGGTTTTTGTTTCATCCAAGCAGCAGCACACCTGATTTTGCTTATTTAAAATAGCGGATCTGAGTCTTCATGTAGTTCATTGGTCAGTGTCCGTACAGAGCACACTGATTGACCAATCAACTGTCTGAAGACTCAAACTGTTTGTTTAAATGAGCAAAGTCAGGTGTGCTGCTGCTGCTGCTTGGTTGAAACAAAAACCTGCAGCCACATGGCCCTTGATGGCATGAGTTTGAGACCCCTGCTTTCAGCTGTGTGAGAGTGGGCCGAGCTTATCAGACCCATCACAGATGTGTACAATGTTTTCCTTTCTGTTTGTGTGTAATTTTGCCACCTGTTGGCCAAATGTCCTGAAACTACACGCACCTCAGAGTCACTTGCTGTTGCGCGCACGCACGCGCGCACGTGTGTGTGTGTGTGTGTTGCGGCAATCCAGTCTCCTAACTGCTTACTGTGCTGTTTGTAGATGTATTAGTTTTTTCTCAATCAAATCTGATATTAAAAGAAATGAAAATAAATGCAAATAATTCAGTTCAGATATGTTGTTCAGTGAGTCTGCTGCTCTTCCGAAAACTTAATTCCATCTTCATATCGGCCAGTGTATAAGCCATCACTTGTTTGAAAGCGTTTCAGCATGTTTAGAGGTAGACCCATTCCAGTGCAGATGTGTTGTGATTGAAGAAATTATATGCTTTTCCGTTTCTAAGAGGATTAAAGAACAGCTGGAAGGTTATTGGTTGATGGCTATGCTGGCTTTTCTAACATTCTCGACGTGCTTGTTCTAACTTGCAGTAGCACGCAAAATGTCAGCTTTATTAGAACAGAGCTTGAACACACTATCTGCATCTGCTTGTTATTATTATTTATTATTTCATTTTTTTTTAGTGTGTGTCCATTGCAGGGCCAGAACATGCACAAAAATGTACAATCACACCTAGGGGCATTTTGGGACAGCCAGTTAGCCTAATATGCATGTCGTGGAACTGTGGGAAGAAACCTGAGGACCTAGAGGGACCCACACAAACCTGGGGAGGACATGAACACAGAATGACTGAGAATTGAACTTGGAACTTTCTATCTCTGAAGCAGATGTACTGACCACTGCACCACCACATCCACGCGCGTGTGTGTGTGTATATATATATATAATATATGTATATGTATGTATGTGTATATATATATATATATATATAATATATGTATATGTATGTATGTGTATATATATATATATATATATATTTCAAAATATATTGTGTATATATATATATATATATATATATATATATATATATATATATATATATATATATATATATATATATAAAATATATTGTGTGTATGTAAAATATATATATATTATTTTTAAAGCCCTATCTTTGTAACCCTGCCAGTATGTGTGTATGTTTTGATTTTGGAGGACATATGTCACATCTAACATTTGCTTGGGTTGTATGTGGGCGCATTATCAGATTGTTTAGTTGCTGTAGTTAATCCTCCCATCATCCTGGGTTTATCCTCCTTTCTCTCTCTCTCTCTATCTGTAATCCCTCTATCCCTGCCTTTATCCATTTATCACAATTTGTTTAACTCTGAAACTGGTTTTTTTTTTTTTTTCTTTTTCTCCCCATCCTCATCAGCGGGCTACTCTTGGGTATTCGAACGGCTATCAGAACCAGCTAAAAGCTTCACTTGGGCTACTAGAGCCGCAACGTTTCAGTCTGATTGACAATTCATCCAGGCGTCAGTGTATGCTTCGAGCACGCCATGTCTTTGTGCTGTTCCATTAAGAGAATCGCACAGCACTGACTGCAGTCCCACAATTTCGTCATACCAACTGTCCATTAGCCAGCGAGACATGGGCGTAGATATTGTCAACAGAGAGATGGCAGGACTCTTATTGTACCATGCCATCAAAGAGCTCAGAGGATGAGCACAGCACGAATGAAATTCTTTCTTTTTTTTTTTCTCCCCCCACCTCCCGAAGGTGCAAACAGGCCCAATTTGCCCACCTACGTGAAGAGAGGAGGGGAAAAAGTTTCCAGGTGCTATACAGGGCAGAGGGAGGGAGAGAAAGGAGGGAGGGAGAGAAAGGAGGGAGGGAGGGAGGGAGGGAGTGAATGAGCAAATGGTATCTAAGCAAGGGGAGGAGAGACGGAAGACCCAAGCAGGAAGAGAGGGAGAGATGAACAAGCAAGGACACCGCACAGCAAACGACAGTAAGAAAGAGATTGTGACGGAGAGCGATCTGGAGCTGCAGAGAAGAGCGAGGTGGGGAGGGGGCGCTAGACGGAAATAGTGAGGGGAGGGGACAGAGCGAGGGAGATTTTGAATGTGCGGTACACGGAACCACTAGGACAGCGAGAGAGAGTGCAGAAGTGACTGTTGTGGTCCTGGTCCGGATACCATGATGGGACTGTATTACAATTCCGTGTTGCCGGTAAGTTCAGCATGCATTAATTTTGCAGTAAATGCTGGAAGCCCGTGCCTTTCGTTGCGTGTTAAATCTTTTTGCCTGGAATGCACTGGAAGCAGTTATGATGACTCCTCTGGATTTGGACTACAAAAGCCGATGTGACTGTACATATCTTTTTGTGTTCTTGCAATGTATCAGCTTTGTATAGGCAAAAAGATTATCAGTTGACATGCTATCGGCGTGTGTATGTCTGAATAAGTGTCGGGGCCACATTGACAGACAGGCCTGGACGCCTCCACATGGCTCATGGTGAAGGAGGAGGTGGGAGAAGGGAGGAGAGGATAGAGAAAGAAAGTTCTTTTGTTGTCCTCCCCTCCAGCTGTCCCCCATAACTCACCCCTGGTTTTTGAGTGAAGGGGGCAGGTGTCTGGAAGCAGTTGTTTCTCCAACAGCATTCCACCTATCAGTTGGTCTGTCTATCACTCTCACACATGCACCCGTGCACTTGAGTATAATTTTGATCTTCTGTCTTGATGGACTGCACATTACCCTGTTTACAGTGCGGCTGCACATGCACATTCTATCTGTGTCTTGTACTTTGGCACCCTGTTCCCTTTCGAGTTTTGACCTCTTTTCTCCCCTCCCTCCCTCGTTCTCCCTCTCTGCCTTAGGCTCAAGCAGCTGTTATTTCTCTGTTTTCTTTTAAAAGCCAAAGCCAGGGGGAGGGCAGAGCGAAAGGCACTGGAATTGATTTCCAAATTGACCACCACATCTCTTACGAGGTAAAACTACAACCAGACTCGACACAGGTTAAATATATCCTGCATAAGAACAGAGAAATGTTTATCCCATCTGATTCGAAAAAAAAGATAGAGGGATAAGACTTCTTCAACCCTTATTGAGTTATAATGCCATAATGTGATGCAGAGAGGAAGCTTTGGTGCGCCACTGGCGCAAAAGGAAAGATTATACGGCTTCTCATGCACCAGGGCAGAAAGTGTTATGAGAGAAGTGGAAGGTTGTTGAAATATTTGCAGCGCCCCACCCGAGCGTGTGCCCTAAGGGGAGGGAGAGACGCCTACCTGCCATTTATGGCTTTTACACAAATGCACACAGATGAACTCTCGCTCCTTGGAAAGCAGGAACCGCACAAGGCTTAAAAGGACAGGTCTGGCTTGCGTCAAGGCTGAACACTTCAGCATCCACACTTCCAACGTGCCACTATAGCTGAATATCAGGCCAGTCACACATATGGGTGATGTATGAATCGTCTGATTGTAGCACTGGAGATTACGCATTTAAAAGAATTGAGGTGAAAGTTTGATAACCCCAAGTTGAACCATGCCAAAGTTGACGACCTAAACACCACCAAGGAAGATGAGTGCAACATCATCTTCCTCTGCTTAATCCAGGGTCGGGTCGCAGGAGCAGCAGCCTAAAGAGTGTGGTCAAAACATCCCTCTCCCCAGCCACTTCCTCTATCTCTTCAGAGGAGGACAGGGGCGTTCCCAGACCAGCCGGGAGACATAATCCCTCCAGCGTGTTCTCGGTCAACCCCGGGGTCTCTTCTCGGTTGGACGTGCCCGAAACAACACACCATGGAGGCATTTGTCAGGCATTCTAGCCAGATGCCTGAGCAACCTCAACTAGGTCCTCTCAACGCGAAGGAGTAGTGGTTCTACTCCGAGCTTCCCCCGGATGGCTGCGCTTCTCACCCTTGCTCTGAGGGAGCCCAGCCACCCTGCGACTGAAGCTCATTTCAGCCACTTGTATCCGTGATCTTGCTCTTTTGGTCATTACCCAAAGCTTGTGACCATAGGTGAGGGCTGGAATGTAGATCGACTGTTAAAATTTAGTTTTGCCTTGTGGCTCAGCTCCCTTTTCACCACAGTGCACCAGTACAAGTTCCACTTTACAGCAAACACGACAGCAACCCGTCTGTTGATCTCCCACTCCATTTTTCCCTCACTCACGAACAAGACCCTGAGATACTTGAACTCCTTCACTTGGGGCAGGATGTCTGGAATGAGGTGCGTCCCACCCTTTTGTTGCTGAGAACTATGGCCTCGGACTTGGAGGTGCTTTTTCTCTTCCTGGCCGCTTCGTACTCGGTTGAGAATTGCTCCAATGAGAGCTTGAGGTCCACGATTGATGAATCAAAAAGGACAACATCATCCGCAAAAAGCAGAGACGAGATCCGATAGCCACCAAACTAGAACTCCTCAATGCTGCAGCTGCGCCTAGAACTTCTGTCCATATAAATTATGAACATAATAGATGACAAAGGACAGGCTTGGTGGACTCCAACCCTCACCGGAAATGAAATTGTGACCTGTTGTTACCAATGCAGATCAAGTTCTGGCTCTGGGGATAGAGACTGAATAGCCGTAGCGACGGGTCCGATATATTATAATCCTGACGCATGCCCCTACAAGATGGCCCAAGGAACATGCTTGAAAGCCTTCTCAAAATCCACAGAATTTATGTTGGCAGATTGGGCAAACTCCCATGCCCCCTCCAGGATTCTGTGAGTACTGCGACCAGGAAGAAAACCACTTTGTTCCTCCTGAATCTGGGGTTCAACCATCGGTCTAATCCTCATCTCCAGTTCTCCTGCATAGACTTTCCCAGATAGGCTGAGGAATGTGATTCCTCAAGAATTGCAACACGCCCTCTGGTCCCCCCCTTTTTTAAAAAGTAGGGAGTAGTACCGTGGTTTGCTTATCCATAGGTTTGGCCCCCATTGATGACAAGATGTTGGAGACGTCATTCATGATAGTCTTATAACATACGGAGCCCTGAGATATTCAGGGCGGATCTCATCCAACCCCAGAGCCCTATCACCGAGGAACTTTTTTTGGACCCCACCCAAACCTCTAGGGTCTTCCTCTTCCATTGAGGTCATGTGTGTGTGACTGAGAAAGTCCTCAAAGTATGCCCCCCCCCCACGGAAGCATTGAATGGTGATCCAGAACCTTTTTGAGGCCAACCGATTGATTTCCAGGCCCTCACCCAACTCTTACCACACCTGAGATTTTGCATCAGTGACCACTCAGGCTGCAGTACATTTGGCTTTCCAGTACCTTTCTGCTATCTCAGGAGTGAGTCCCACACGCCAATAAGAAATGATGAACCCTTTTTTCAGCTGGAAACACCAGGTTTGGGGTTACCGCCTTGACAGGCACCGATGACTTTCCTTCCTTCCTTCCACAGCTATGGGCTGCTGCCTGTATAATGGAAGCACGAAACGTGGCCCATTTGGATTCCATGTCCCCTGCCTCCTTATTGATGTGGTTGTAGCTTTGCCAGAAGTGGGAGCTAAAAAGAATCATCTGACAGGAGAGTTTGACAAACATTCCCAGGAGGCCCTAACTACACTCTTGGGCCTGCCAGGTCTGGAGGCTCCCTTCCATCGGCCATCAGTGATCGGTTGACCGCTCAGCTCCCTTCTTCACCTGAGTATCCAGAACATGCGTCTGCAAGTCCGTTGACACACCTACAAAGTTCATCATCAAGCTGCAGCATAGGGTGTCCTGGTGCTAAGTGCGCTTATGGACACCCTTATGTTTGAACATGGTGTTCGTGATGGACAAACTGTGATAAGCACAGAAGTTCAGCAATGAAACACCATTTGGATTAAGATCAGAGAGGCTGTACTTTACTGATCACACCCTTCCACACTGCCATTGCCTACATGGGCGTCAAAGTCTCCCTGTACAATGAGTGCGTCCCCTTGGGGAGCATTCACTAACACACCACCCCCTAAAGACTTCAAAAAGGGCGGGTACTCTGAACTGTCATTTGGCACATAAGTACAAACAACAGCCAGGATCCGACCTCCCCATCTGAAGCCGGAGAGAAGCTACCCTTTCGTCAACTAGGTTCTTCCAGAACCCAGACATATGGGCACTGAGATGGGGGAGGTAACAAGGATGCACACAATGGCTCGCCACCTCTCCCCATGAGCAACTGCAGAATTTGATAAGGTTCAACCCCTCGAATTGGGTCGTTCCAGAGCCCAAGCCATGCGTCGAGGTGAGTCTAATCATACCCAGTCAGTATCGCTTAACCTCGTGCACTAGTTCAGGCTCCTTCCTTGCCAGAGAAGTGACATTCCATGTTCCAAGAGTCAATAGCCGATCTGACAGAACCCATGCCGTCGGCTGCCAGCCAACTCGCAGCAAACCCAACTTCCATAGCCCCTACCACAGGTGGTGGGTTCATGGAAGGCCCCCATGTCTCCTTTTTGTGCTGGTCCCAGCTGGGCTCCATCACAGAAGCCCCATCAGGTACTTGCCTTTGAGCCCCTGCTACAGGGGTGGACCTTGTTGACCCGCATCTGGCCATCATGACCTTGAATCGACACCTTTTCATAGTGAAGGGATTTGTGTCCTTGTGATTCTAGGAGCTATACTGTTGGATGCAGTATGACCCTGGTAGGGTCTCCCAATTGAAACAGGTCCTAAGTGAAGGTCCAGACCTCGGTGCAGTTCAAAAGACCTCTATATGAATAAGGACAATGTGGCATATACACTGAAAAGTTCTGTCTGCCCTCTTACACATACATAAATGAGCTCACAAATGCTGATGAGTGGGTTGGGTTCAGGCTCAACCTGATGATTTAAAATGATTGAAACCCAAAATGAATTGTAACTTGGTAAACTTAGATACATTCTATATGTCTTTGCAGATTAAAACACACTATTGTTATTACAAGCTTTTTCATGAAGGTAAAAAAAAAAAAGAAGAAAATCCACACACGGACGCAGCATTGTAAAATTGCACGTGATTAATCTGTATGCTGTGGTAAATACTGAATTAATCAGCATATGGATGAACTGTTGGTTAAACCATTCAGTTGTGTAAATAAGCTCATGGTTGTCTGACTTATGCGAACATCAGCTCATTGTGTGTTTGTGCATAGTTTTATTAGATTGAGATGTTTATATCATCTATGAATCTGTGATGTGATATACATGTTCACATTTTTAATGTCTGTATACAGTTATTTTTGCCATTATTTGGCCTTGCATGAACTGAGCCGGCTAACACAAACTCTCAAACACATGACAACTTTGAAAATGTAAGTTAAAAAAAAAAAATCCTAATGATAAGAATAGATATCGAGATATATGTTCATATGTAACAGAAGAGTTTGGTAGGCTTTCATTTCACTTTAAAGGTGATGTTGTAATGGGTGGGTCTTGAGGAGGGAGGAAATGGTAAAATGAGTAATAAACTATTAGTAAAGGAATACTTTAAACAAAAAAAATAGACGAGTCAATTTTTGAATTGAATATGTCGTGTTGAAATCATACTACAACAGCTTCCATTTCTCAGCACACATGAAGCTCTTCATGAAGATCTTCACTCTGAACCCTTTTGACTGCTCTTTATGGCATGTTCTCTCTCTCCTGTCATTCTTGTCATGTATCTAGCTTTATCATGGATGAGTATTTAGGGATTTTTGTGAACCAGAAACAAACAATAGCTGTCAACTAACCTTTCTTCTGTGTCTCACCTTTCTTCGTGGCTGCTTTCTTTTTCAGTTGAAAACCACCACGTGATAAATAACAGTGACAAAGTCTCTGATTTAAAAACAAGCTTCAAGAATACTCTTAGATTTTCTATGGTTTAGTATAGATACTCTGCCACTTATAGGATAAGTATACATATGGTATTGTGTTTGAAATAGATGAGCTTGTTTGGAAATAAGGGTCAAATCAATATTTATAGTGAACCCTTGCCTCTGTTCTAATGTGCTGTATTGCTTGTGTGTTGCACCGTGCATCAGTCACTGTTGTCACTGGGTTTTTTTTTTTTAACGTGTCGTCGATGTCTTGTCTGTATTGACACAGCTGATGGCAATGGCTGATGTATTCAATGATATACCAGGGTGATTCATGCAGGTTCTCCTTTATCTCAATCGAGACAGACATTACATAATAACAGGAAATGTATTAGCTCATGTCAGAATTCAGAACAGGATTAATGCTAAGGATTAGAGAATGTTTTTGTAAACCACTGACTGTTCTCGTAATGGTTACCTGATCCTTAGTGAGAAGAAAGATTGTACGTTGTAGACGGTGAAAGCAGCATTTTTAAAAGATGGCGATAAATTAGCTTTATTGCTGTGGAAACAAAATGGGCTAGAAATAAAAAGACAAGATTTTTGAGCTGGAGATTCGTAGTTTTTGTAAGAAAAGTCACATGATGGTATGTTAAAGAATAATTTTTGTTCTAATTTTTTAGGAGTGTTTTATTCTCTAATTTCTCATTTTAGGGTCACTTCTAGGTTGTAGGGGATGTTGATGACCTGTTTCTATTTTAATTGACTACAATTCAAATGTATTTGGGGGGGGGGGGGGTCTTTCAAAATAGACCTCTCTTGTGCATCAGTCATCATGTGAAGGAGAGTCGGCCAAACTAGATCAACTTGTTTCTCGGTCAGCTGCAGTGTGTGCGTGTGTGTGTCAGGGCTTATGCAAACATGCAGCACATTACATACATAGCATGTATGTGTGTTTATGCACAAACCCCTACAAACATCTGCTCATCCAGGCAGACAGGCATTGACTAGCTGCTAGCCAATCATACGACTACAGGGCTCTGACGGACAGGTTATGACAGCAGGTCACACACCAGAAGTCCCATCTGGATGTTAACTGTGTGTGAAAGAAGGAAAGAGGATGAAGGAGAGCAGAGAATTTCATGGCGATTAACACCACACAGTGGACATACATAGGTGTTTCTGCACCTTCTGTTTGCATCTTCATACTGCCGTCAGCTGTCATACCTTGACGACTGGGCGTCCTCGTCGTTGTCGTCGCCCTCCGCCCCCCACAAGGAGGTATGTTCTTGCTGAAAGACTAAACATCACCACGTCACCATCCATGCTCGTTGAGCTCTATCTTCCTGAGGGTTTCCTCTTCGGGAACAGGGTTAGTGCATGCTGAGTGCTAATTGGCTGCTGGAAGCCCTGTTTTTGATGATCTTCATGCACGGGTCATTTCTGGAGATTTCAGATCTTGTTCTATAAAGGAGCATTTCAAGGGTTGCAGTAGGGCAGGAGCCTCTTCCATCTGACTTTGGGCCACAGCGGGCTAGCCGCCAGTTCATTACAGCGGACATGCACATATATCGACAATATGTAGAAACCAATTAAAATTAAATGTGCATGTCTGGAAACCGGCATACCCGGAGGAAACCCAAACAGGCATGAGGAGAATATTCAACATTATCACCAAGCCCAGGACCGTGTTTCTGTGAGGTGGACATGCAAACCGCTACCCGTATTTTCTTCTCCCTCTTAAATTATTTTCATGGTTTTGAAGTTTACAGAAATTTTCCAGCCCTTTGCAACCCTAGTTGTTGATATGGTGAGATTGTGCAGCATTGATCCTGATGTTTGGTTATAATGTCCCAGATGATTTTTGATGGATTGGTGTTTGAGAATATTAGCGGGAACTAGTGATGCAAATTTATACGCCGGTGGAAAACAGTTTTTGGCTCTACTGGAACCATTAAAGCTGAAACCAAGACTTCGCATTGCGATGTCAAACCTCTTGATGCATTTTTTTTATATTAGCTCCAAATTGGCCTTGGATAGGGGTTGGGGTTTATGGGGGAGGAAGGCGATCAGTACAGCTGTCTCGTTAGTAGAGAGCTACATCACTCACAGGGCATCCCACAATGCCGTACAGTTTTCACGATGGCGTTATGACACTAGCTCGCCAACTGACCTGTAAATAACCAGCACTTTTTCATTTCTCTCGCTCCACCGCACATGTGCACTTACAGAGCCAGAGAGCACGGCATGATCACTCAACTCAAACACACACGGAGACATGTTAACCATGTTAAGAGGCTGCTTTCTCATTGCACCCTTCTCAAGCATCTCGCAATAAACACAATTGAGTTTCCCGCACAAATCGCATTTGAGCAGTTCATTTTCCTGTCTTCCGTCACCCCTTTCCATCTTTATTGCAACGTCTGATGGCGATCGGCACTCCGAACACTCTCCGACACCATGCTGGTCATTAATACCATCACACCCAACCCCAAGATCAGACGACTTCCTGTAATGGAGGAAATGCAAGCCAGAATTAGATGCTAGCACTTGTACAAAAGTGAGCGATCGACTGTCTGCATGTACACCCGACTCGGTAACAATGATTGATATGAGGAATACGCCACACAGTATTGCAGTATCATTATCCTGGACACAGTAAATCAAAAATGTTATCCATCAAGAGGGAGTGGAGCTCCACGTATTTATTCGACTTTGTTGCTGAGGATGTCGTTGGCATCTGATCTGTAGGCTGTCATGACTTACATGGAAAAACAACTGTTAGGTGACATTCTTTTTTTTTTTTTTTTACTTTTTCTAATATGCACATTTTGTAATGGTGTCTATTTGTTACAACATAAGACACAAACAAAATTAATATATTAAATCTTGTTTTATTGTAACATTGTGTGCTGTGTATGCATGTGCCAATCAATCAATCGATCAATCATTCACTCATTCTCTGACCTGCTGAATCTTAATTAGGATCCCATCTCTGGTGCCCATCTCGGCCAACTCTGGGCAAGGGCAGGGTACACCCTGGACAGCTTGGCCATCACAGGGTTTCCAGCTGCTCCTATCAAAAGTCAGCCAATGGTTCTTTTCATGCCTCACACCATAGACAGTGAGAGACATGGCCAGCCTTTGATAACCCAGCTAATTACATTTGGGGGACAGTGGGGGGTTCAAGCCACCACTGCCCCTCATATATATCATCAGCATGTCCACCTTACAGCAAGAAGGTCCTGGGTTCAAGTCCTGGGCTTGACTTCGGTGTTTTTTGCGGAGTCTGCATGTTTGATTCATGCTTGCATTGGTTTCCTCTGGAAAACCCCGGTTTTCTCCACAGTCCAAAGACATGCACATTAGGCTAACTAGCTGTTTCAAATTTCTCCTAGTGCATTTATTTTTATTAGTTTTATAATAATAATAATAATACATTTTATTTATATGGCGCCTTTCTCAGCACTCAAGGTCGCCTCACATCATATATCATACATCATTACATCATACATCTTATAACTAGTTTCCATCTGTAGTCCCTAATTTAGAATGGCCAATTAACCTACAGTGCATGTCTTTGAATTGTGGGAGGAAACCGGAGCACCCGGAGGAAACCCACACAAGCACGGGGAGAACATGCAAACTCCACACAGAAACGCCCAGGCCGGGAATCGAACCCGGGCCTTCTTGCTGTGAGGCGGACGTGCTAACCACTACGCCACCGTGCCTTAATATGTAAAAAAATTACATGCGTTGTTAAATATTATAATACATTTTATGTGCTTTGGTACTTTTTACAATTTAGACAAAATCTGAACAAAAAAAAATGTTTATTTAAAAAAAAAAAATAGCCATACTACTGCAAGATTTTAAAGATCAACATTTTTAAGCACAGTGGTACCTCACCCTATGAAATTAATCTGTTCCAGAGGCAGTTTCGTAACCTGGATTTTTCGTAAGTAGAACCGCATTTTACATGTAAAACGCGCGATTCGTTCCAAGGCCCCCAATACTACCCCCTAAACCCTTTAAAAATGATAAAAGCGTACCTTTTAAGGTATTTACTTCGTGTTGACCATGTCTTCTGAGCAGAGTTATAATCTTACAAATGTTTTTGCAACGTTAAAAGCCTGAGCCAAAAAATAAAGTTGCAATGAGCACACTCGAAAAGCTCATGAAACAACAGTAACTCTGTCCTTTACACGAAAAGCATCATGGGTGTTATGGAGATACAACTCCATAATAGCCAATGGGAGGGAGCTGTGTCATCCCTCCTAACCAATGGGAGGCCAGCGGGGCGGGATGTTGGGAGACAGTCAATGGGAGAGCAACTCGTGCATTGTTTGAATTTTTGAGATGGTGCTTTCGTAACGTGAACTTGTTTCGTATCCAGAGACAAAAAAATTTCGGAAAATGTTTTTCGTAACCTGGATTTTTTGTTTGTTGGGACTATCGTAAGGTGAGGTACCACTGTATTTATAACTTATTATTATTAATGCAACTGTTTTTATATTTTATTCAAAGAATATTTTGTCTGAATGTGGAAGAACCTTAATGATTTGAGTTAATGTGATCGAGGCATGTTGAGTTTGAGTGTAGAACACACAGGCGAGTTGTGTTTGCTGCAGTGTGACAGCAGGTGATAAATCACCCGTTCATACCAGCGCAGGCAGAGCTGATAGCAGTGCTATTATTACCAGGCTCTGTCTTTTTTCTCTTTCACTCTCTTGCTTCTTCAGCCCTCCCTCCATTTTTCTCTCTCTCTCTCCTCTGTCCACACGGTGCTGCCATGTAGGGAAGTGATGCCTGTTTCACCATCCAGCAAGAATGTACACTTGACAGCACAGGTCCCCCTCCCCTCTCTTTCTCTCCTTAGCTCTAGTCCTCCTCTCTTTCTTTTTTCTGCATTCTCTTTTCCTTTTCCTACTTACATCCTCTCTTGATCTATGTTTTTTTAGTCATAAATCTTGTCTTACACATTCCCTTGGACACACCTTCTCTCTCTCTCTCTCTCTCTCTCTCTCTCTCTCTCTCTCATTCATTGTCCCTCTTGCTCTGTCCTTTGGTGTCACTTCTTCAGGTCTTTCTTGCTCTGTTTTTGCTTCTTTCTGTCTCGTTCACTGTCTCATTCACTGTCCTGTCTTCCCGACTTTTTCTCTCTTGCTTTTCTCCGTATATCTTCTATTCTCACTGACATTTTTTTCTGTTCAATCCCTGATCTCACTCTTTTTCTATCTCTGCATAATTTTTTCCCTCCCTTCTGTACTTTGAATATCGGGTTTAACTTGTCTTTGCGTCTTTTTTTCTTTCATCTCAAGAACTTTTCTCTCGTCCTCTTTCTCTCTGAAGTGTCTGTGTCAGCAGTGTTTTATTAGCCTGAAGGTTGCAAATCACATCTCTCTCTCTCTCTCTCTCTCTCTCTCTCTCTCTCTCTCTCTGTGTGTCTAACTTGGACACAGTGCATGCATGCATAGCTGCTTCAATCCCCTGTCAGTGTAGATGTTAGTAAGATGTATGAATTTAGAGCATATGTTTCAGTGTTCAGCGTTCAGTTTGTTCTAGCATCGCACGCCTTTCTCATGTGATGCATTCTGTAAAAGACGTATGCAAGTTTAAACACATGGTACTCATAATGCAGAATTTCTTTCATGTTTGATGTTAAGGAATATGTACAGTGTAACAATGGCAGGGTGATTCATGACCTTGTGAATGATCTTGAATCACTCTTCAGGGTTAATTTTGCCGCAATGACCAGCTTGCTCTGAGATCCTGATTTATTATAATTAATCATTATACAAATCAGTAATTTGACAAACAATATTGATTTTAATTCAAATCACTTTCTCACCTGTTACACCGAACCACTAAATGGTCCCAGAGTTCCAGCCGAGTGGTACACCATGAACAGCTTGCCAGACAATTGTAGGACAAAACACACACAACCCTCCACACTCGCACCTGGGGACAATTTGGACCAGCCAATGAGCCGAAAGCGCATGTCTTTTGGATTGTGGAACGTAACCGGAGCATCCGGACAAAATCCACACAAGTACAAGGAGAACATGCAAACTTCGCACAGAAACTCCTGGGATTTAAATTCAGGACAGTCTTGCACTCTGCCACCATTCTTCCCTCAAATAAAATCAATTTATCAGAAATAATTTTGCATTGATTCCGATAGTAATATATTGTACACCACAGGTGTCAAATTCAAGGCCCACGAGCCAGATCTGAGCAGCCACCTCATTTTATGTGGCCTGTCTGTGTTTTGAAAGATTATGGTTATCGTACATCCTTTGCATCAACTATTACCATGAAACCTAATTCAACATCCTTTCCATCCATCATCCATTCCACTAGGTGGCAGCAGCAGCCTTTTTCAAGTAAAAAGCTAGTCATTCGTGATTCAAAAAAGATTGTATGCTTGCTTATTGCTTTTAAGCTTTGTCAGAAAATGCGAGTAAAGAAGAAAAGAGGCCAAATTGCTAAACATATAATTTTGCGATGGATCTCATGGTTGATTTTTAGAACAGATATTCAGTGATTTCGTCGGCTCTCGATCACCTTTAAATTTAGTGTAGTAAAAATGAGTTTGACACCCCTGCTCTATAGCAACGGTGCACCAGATGCAAATAACACACTTCAGAATGCTGTCATTGACCAATTAGAAAAAAAGTGAAAAAATAAGCTATAAAGCAAAAATAATGTGTATTGTGTATAAAGTATAAAGTCAACACAAACCTTATATGCCTAGTAAATTTAATTCTTGAATATGATTGGTCAGATAGTGTTGAATTTTTTTTTTCTCAAATGGCAGATTTGACCATTGTTCTCAATTGCTAGAACTTATATTAATCAATGATTGTTTTATTTTTATTGGTTGTAACCAACCGTAGAAGTGCTTTCTAAGGCGAACCCCAGTAGTCTCCTGACCTCCAGCCACAATGAGTGTCCAGCGCAAAACCTCTTTTTACAACAAAGGAAAGTCTTAAGTATAGACGACTTTGTGGATATTTATTAATATGACTAATGCGTGTTGGAACTAGCATCAGAAGTAGTAATTGGGATCTTGGAAGTGTGTGTGTGTGTGTGTGTGTGTGTGTGTGTGTGTGTGTGTGTGTGTGTGTGTGTGTGTTTATGCATGCACACACATAAACAATTTTTGTGATCACACGTTTTAGGAAGAGCTGATTTGTCTGCTAGTGATGTCATAGATCAGTCATGTTGACTGACGCGCACTTGATGAACATGGACTTAAGGAATCATGGGGGTGGGATCTCGTTTTGCTGAGTATAGATGCTAGAGTCTTCTTCTTCTTCTTTTACTTTCGGCTGCTCCCTTCAGGGGTCGCCACAGCAAATCATCCGCCTCCACCTCACCCTGTCCTCCGCATCTTCTTTTCTGACTCCAACGACCTTCATGTCTTCCTTCACCACATCCATAAATCTCTTCTTCGGTCTTCCTCGAGGCCTTCTGCCTGGTAGTTCCAACCTCAGTATCCTACGACCAATATACTCACTATCCCTCCTCTGTACATGTCCAAACCATCTCAATCTAGCCTCTCTGACTTTGTCTCCAAAACATCTTACGTGGGCTGTCCCTCTGATATACTCATTTCTGATCCTATCCATCCTCGTTACTCCCAGGGAGAACCTCAACATTTTCATCTCCGCTACCTCCAGCTCTGCCTCCTGCCTTTTCCTCAGCGCCACTGTTTCTAAGCCATACAACATCGCTGGCCTCACCACCATCTTGTACACTTTTCCCTTCATTCTTGCTGACACTCTCCTATCGCACATCACACCGGATACTTTTCTCCAACCATTCCAGCCTGCCTGCACACGCTTCTTCACCTCTTTTCCACACTCTCCATTGCTCTGGATTGTTGAGCCTAAGTACTTAAAATCCTGAGTATAGATGCTAGAGTATCGGTGCTATATACAAATAAATATCTATCTATTGTTAGCAACACAAATAGTCAGTACCAGACAGAAGGTCATTCACAAATGGACAGCAATGAAAAGGACAATATTGAAAGGCAGCACACATCCGACAAAGCACAGAAAAGGTATTTGTGATTTGCTTGGAGAGGGAAAAAAAAAAAAAAAAAACACCTTCAGAAGCCCACCAATCACAACACAGGAGACGGTGCCAAGTTCATCCTTCAATAAAGTGGAAACAAGATTCTGTTCAGGGGACTGGCCCGACAGATGAGAGAAAAACTAAACAGCCATCAAAACGCTGATATGGACGTAAGAGAAAACATGAACAACAGAATAGAAACAGATACATAACACTATAATGTAATATTTTATTTTGTGGATTGTCCATTACATGAAATGAAAATATAAATGAATAAAAAGTGTAATGTGCTATTTTAATTAGTCACTTATAACTATTGGCAAATTTTTTTAAAGTGCGCTAAAATATTTATATTGGAGGACAGGGTGTGGTGTAGTGGTTATGGTGCTGGAATCATGAGGACATGGGTTCAAATTCCCATTGGCCCTCTCTTATTCACAAGTGTACTTCGGTCCACACAGCAGTATAAATGGGTGCCAGTAAAAATACCGGAAGGATAAATTGTGATGGACCAGTGTCCCTTCCAGGAGGTGTTGGAACTCCCACTCGCTCCACGTGACACAATCTGAGAAAACACCAGCCCTGATAAGCCTGTAGGTCTGGGGGTAAAAGCCCAACACACCACCTGTGTTATGTTATTGTAAAGGGCTCAACGTTTCCCCATACCAGCTCATCATATGGTTTATTCTTAATGTATTTGCAGAATGATATCAATCCTGTTTCATTTATCTATATAAGTTTAAAGCAATATTTCCTACATTCTGTCTAATTCTAGCACAGCTTGTTTTACTTTAGTTTTATTCGGTTGAATGTTTGATAAAAGTACGGTAGTGATCACGGCTGTTTTTCCGGCGACGCCTTCCAGGTGAAGTCTTTGCATGGGCTGGTGTGTTCGCTACAATAAAAGTGGTCTGTGGCACACTTGACTAATTGCAGGTGTGTGTGTGTGTGTGTGTGTGTGTGTGTGTGTGTGTGTGTGTGTGTGTGTGTGTGTGAGAATGAGTGAAAGAGAGAGGGTGGGGGTCGGCCCAGTTGTTGCCCATTCCCTCTCAGCGTCATGTGGAAGACTGTGTGCTGAAGCCATTTGCTCTTAATTATGCATGAACTCCTCATGAATATTTAAAAGCCACCTGAAAATCCTCTTGTCACTACTGAGGGCTGGGGTGAGATGGAGAGCTGACGATAGAGTGAAGGAAGAGAGAAAGAGATGAGACGAGCCATGTTTTTAGCAGCAGGGATATTTTTGATTTTCAGACTGTCCATTACCGAAGTATCCATTTTCTTTTATTTTATTTATTTATTTATTTATTTTTAAATTAATTTCCATATTCCACTGAAGACCAGTTATATTGAGAGAATCTTTAAAGCTTATTGGTTGAGCTATTCTTGAAACAATCTCACGTTTAGGAGATCATAACCTCTCGGACACACGTGAAGGCAGTCTTATTTCTTTCTTCGGCCTCATCTTATACTTTATGAGAATGTCAAGCTGAGCCGAGCTGACTGCTCTAATTTGACTACTAGCATGGTTTGGTGGAAGTGATGTAATGCAATTTGACAGTTTTATTGGAAATTATTTATTTTTTTATTCCTTTCGGCGGGGCTGCTGCACTCATAAGTATGCTCATTTTGCTAGTTAAGAAGCTGATCTATAATTTCTATGTCTTAAAGAGAAACATTTCATATCGCAGAATCGACATAACTGAGCAATATGTACTCAAAAACAATGATCTGAGACATGGTGACGTAAGCCTGGCGTATGTTGTTACTCAGTAAAACTGACACAGTGTCTGCAAGCTGGATAAATAACTACACAAAGCTCAGCATGAGGAGGTCATTGCTAGGAGCAAAAAGTAACATGTACACTTATCACAATATGGTGATTTGAGTTGCAATTCTGAAAATTTCTCGATTTTTTTTATATTACATTTCTCTCCCAGTGGTTTTTAAAATTGCACTTTTTAAACCTTGAACTAGAAAGTTTGCCCCCCAGCCCAACAAAGTTGCGAGAAATCCACACACGATGGTGTGCTGACTGATAATGTGTGAATAGTACCGTACGTCACCTGCGGGACTATAAAAGAACACCAATGTGTCACCACTCAAATACAAATATGCTGTATTAATAATAATAATAATACAGTGGTGCCTCACCGTACGAAATTAATCCGTTCCAGAAGTGGTTTCGTAACCTGATTTTTTTTTTTATTTATTTTTTTTATTTATTTATTTTTTTTTTTTGGTAAGTTGAGCCGCATTTTACATCTAAAAGACCTGATTCGTTCCAAGGCCCCCAATGCTACTCCAACCCTTAACAAATTATAAAAGTATACCTTTTAAGGCCTCCTGCTTTCATATCGTACCAATGGTAGATGGGTTTGGCCATATTCCTTTGCGATATCACTCAACCGCATGCCACGAGCCCGCTTCTTCTTTTCACCTGCACCGGGAATCACTTTCACCAGGAATCGTGTGTGTGTGTGCGCGTGTGTGGACCATGCCTTCTTAGCGGAGTTATAATCTTGCAAATGTTTAAGCAAGGTTAAAAGCCTGAGCCAAAAATAAAGTTGCAATGAGCACACTCGAAAAACTCACGAAACAACAGTAAATCTGTCCTTTACTCGTATTAGAACTCTGTGACAAACAATGGGTTGAAGGCACAAAAAAAAAAAAAACATTATGGGTATTATGATGCGCTCCCTTCTAGCCAATGGGAGTGACCTGCGTCATGGGTATTATGGAGATGCAGCTTCCTCTTAGCCAATGGGAGACCAATGAGGCAGGATGTTGGGAGGTAGCCAATGGGAAGCCAGCGAGGCGGGATGTTGGGAGATTGCTTGAATTTTTGAGATGGCGTGTTTCGTAACGTGAATTTGTTTTGTATCCAGAGACAGAAATTTTAGGTAAATGCGTTTCGTAAACTGGATTTTTCGTCTGTTGGGTCTTTCGTAAGGTACCACTGTAATAATAGTAATAATCTGGAGCCTAGGCGGCTAAACATGCGTTGCAGCACCTATGATTTGTAATACCTAACTGAATTGATTTGCAACTCCACCCCCTATCTTTATGCATCTTTCTACTTGGTTAAAATTACACAGTTATATACTGTAACTAACCGTCCCCCTCTCCTCCTAAAGGAGCTCCCCCTTTAGGCAGTACATGAATATTTACCCTGTTGGAATACATTAAAGCGGAAATTGTTACGTTAGCTAATGTTCACGGATCTGATAATGTCTTAATAATTAGACAATTTTAATGTATGCAATTTTGCTGTCCAGCGCCAGTCACTTCTCAGACGAGCTGAAATGCTTCACGCACGATGAAAAAGATTGACATTTTTATAGTTTTCACTGCGAGTGTAGTTCTTGACCTTGCAAAAGATGATATTGTCACACTTCCCGTAAATCTGAACTATGTGAAATGCTAATGGATTAGAGTTTCCGGATGGTTAATACAGCCATCACTGATTATTTTTAAAAGGTAAATCCTGAGCATTTCAGGAATCTATGGCACATGTTTCAGGAGTCGGCGTGTGCGTTTACGCCTCAGTTGATCCAATGTGATCCTTTTCTTTCTTCAAATTGAATTTGCTATTAAAACTGGAGTATGATGCCGGGAGTGCGAAACGAATGAAGATGGAGTGACGCGCCAGAGTGAGAAATGCAATAGTCTTGTTTTTCATATACTTCCTCCATCTGAAGCTTTTTCTGCAATCATTAGGTGATGCCCTGAGTGCATGCTGTCTCACACACGCATCACTTTCCATGCTTTTGACGTCTCCTTTCTCTCGCATCGGTTCATTTAAGCGAGCTTGGTTGTCTCTACCATTTCCTTCCCCCTCCCTCGTCTTCCTTTATACAAGGCTGTGGAGTCCAGCCAGTCAGTCAATTAACCCCACACCATCTCTTTTTGTTTTTCTTTCCGTCTCCTCTGTTCTCTCTTTCTCTCTGTCAGGGTTCTCAGGACGCAATGGGGGCTCAGGAAGGCCTCGTCCCCCCACCGTACTCGTCCTTCCCCCCTCCTCCCCCTCCGCCACCCCAGAACGGTTTGCCGCTGGACTTTGGAGGCAGTGGTATTTACCCCACAGGGGGCCAGGGGCAAGTTGAGGCACCGACAGGGATCTCTAACCCCCCCCCAGCCCCCAGCAGTCTCAACACACAAGTGAGTGTTCTCACACGAGCACGAAGCGTATGGTGAAATAGGGGGCTGTTTGAAAAGCTGCCCCTTCATGTGCAGCCCAGTTTGGGGGAGGGGGGGGGGGGGTTGATTGGCCTTTTCACACCTGTTGGAGAACATCAGACTTGGTGGACGGACACCAAAATGTTTTAACATATTACACGATAAGCATTCCTAATTTTAGCGTAACTAGATTGCCTTAATTTTCGAACTTGAAAATATTACTAAAACCAATCATCTGTTGACATTTCTAATGGGTACATGCTTGCGAGCTTGCTTTATTGCACTAATAAGCGTCCTTGCATTGCTGCCGAGACGGATTGGTGCTTATTTGATTGATCCTGTAGGAGAAATTGCATTGCTCCAGCAGACACGGGTTATGGAAAATAAGTACAGAAAGGTACACTCGCAAGAATAGAAACTCGATTTAAAATACAAAAGCAAAAAGAAATGGATGTTAATTGATGGTCAGTATCAGGCATGTGCCGGGAACACAAGCTATATATCGACCTAATTGCTTTTAGCTTTAGTTTCGTTCTACACTTTACATCGTAGAGCTGATAAATCCTCCGTTCTGATTGGTCAGCTGATATCGAATAATATTTAACAGCTGTAACTCTGACGGTACGGCCTGTTAATTCAGTGCAGCAACATTCCTCTAACCACAGCTAGATTATTGTCTGAGTATGTATTCATGGCAATATATAAGCATGAAGGCAAACTAAAATAACATTGTTTATATTTTACATTTTGTGATAATTACAGATTATGTGCTGTGAAATGGCATCTCTATAACTCTCTTTAGAGTATACACTACGTGGACACAAAGAAAATTAAACCCAAATGGGGTTGTTAAAAATAATTTATATTTGCATATTTTAACCATAACAAAGGCAGGTCATGTGAGTTGTGTGTATATTTTGAGTTTGTTCATTCAAATTTAGTGCATACTTCACTGAAATTAATGTAAATCCCTCTCTGTTTAGGTTGTTAGTATATACTACATGGAAACACAAGAGAAACAAGCCAAAATGAGACTTTAATTTTTTTTTTTTTTTTTTTTTTTTTAATAAATACATTTTAAGGCTTGATGATGACGATTCCGCCTTCTACATGTAGCCATGAAAAATTGTTATTGGATCCATCACTTGGATTCAAGCATTATCTAGTTCGGAATTTTATTTTTTCTAATTCTGAGATGGCAGATTAATCAGATTGCATCATACCTGTGTACTTTATACTAATTATTAATTATTATTATCTTTGAATTGCTCTGCTATTGGAAAATGATCAACTTTGAGGTGTTTAAGGCAATTGAGTTTTGCATCTGGATACATCACACACAGACATGCTCATTTGTGGTTATTTTTTGCTGCTGGCGCACATGCTCATGCTTCATTCTTTCTCCTCGTCTCCTGATGAAGCACCGAAACAGTCCCGTGGCCTTAATGTGATCAGGATGTGGCAATGTTCTATCGTTTTTATTTATTTTTTTAATTCAGAGTGCAGATATGGAAGGATCCATCTTGATTTGTAATTTTCATTACATAATCATCCTGATCGCCTTTCAGAGACAACTGATTGCTTTTAATGCACAGTCCTATTATTTTCCATGATAATGTGTAGCTGTTTTTCCGCTGTGGACATTTTTTTTTTTTTTTTGTAATTCTCGGAAATTGTTTGCGTGTGTGTTACTGTAAAATACACAGAAACCGTGTGAGTGCAAGTTGATTTCTTTATTGTATTATTCATTTATCTAAGTTGATTATTTATTTTTTATACTCTCGGGCAGTAGTGGCCTGGTGGTAAAGGGCGCTGGATCGCTTATCCTAAGGTTGCGGGTACGAGTCCCACTCTCCACAAGGTTGTCATTGTCCCCTCAGTGCAGCTAAGTAGGTTATCAAAGGCCGGCCATGTCTCTCACTGTCTATGGTGAGAGGTTCATGTAAAAGAACCATTGCTGACTTTCATCAAGAGGAGCTGCAAAGCCGTCAGTGTGTTTTTGCCCCGTGCTAAAGGGTTGTGTCAGGAAGGGCATCCGATGTAAAAACCTATGCCAAATCAAACATGCGAATCAGATGATTCACTGTGGTGACCCGGTGACCCCTGAAAAAGGAAAAAGCCGAAAGGAAAAGATTTATTTTTTCTACTTTGAACAGAATTATAGGATTTTGAGGCTACATTAAACTTTCCTTTTGATGCTTTTGTGGAAGGGATAGACGTTATCCCACAGCACATGATGTAAGTGTTCGCTTTGATGTGTTAAAATAATATAAGGCCAGGATTAAAAAATTCTTTGTTGGCAATAACATGATAAAAAAAGATTCACCCGGGAGGGAGGAATTTTTTTTTTTTTTTTTTTGGCCTGTGCAGGCCACTCAGGATTCGCGGGGAAATTTTTTCATAAATCCTGCTATATTATATATGTGATGTTGTAAACACAGTCGAATTAAATAAATATCTTGTATTTGAAATCAACATACTGAATATTAAAGTTTATTCTTTTAATATTGTAATCAACAAAGTATCAAGGTTTCTTCAACATATCAACTTTTAATATTGCAGTCAACATTGTGTCAAAGTCAAATGCTTTGTCTTGCTCCGTGCTGTTGCTGGCGGTTTATAATTAACTTGTATTTGTTCGTAAATGTCAGTAAACGTGTTGGCTCAATTTGAAACGCATTAATTAATTTATTTATTTTCGTGTTGGGACCTTTAATTGTGACCGAGAAGACTTTCTTTGCCTCATCATTGTCCCCTTCCATCATGCTTTACGCCTTTGTTGTTAAGACATTACCAGCCAATGAGAATGGCTGTTTCACCAAACTGGTGAAATTGACCAATCACAAGGCACGGTGGATACTGATTTCGCTTTGGTAACTTTTTAGTACGGTGTACGATAGGTGGACAGCCCTCCCCGGATGCGACCGGCCAGTATATTTTTACTTCTTGCATCTGTGAATGCTCAGGCGGGGTTTCAGCCAAACCAGCCGTATTACCACCAACAAAGATATTTTTAAGGATGGCCTAATAATGCTTATGTCTCTCTCTCTCTCTCTCTCTCTCTCTCTCTCTCTCTCTCTCTCTCTCTCTCTCTCCCCCCCCAATCCTTCCCTCAGTTATCAGACGCCTCTCCCCAGGCTGATGGCCAGTGTGTGTCCGGCAGTGGTTCAGGTGTATCTGGTGCCGAAGAATCTGCAGACGGTAAAGTGACCCCAAAACGTCTCCACGTTTCCAACATCCCCTTCCGCTTCCGAGACCCTGACCTCCGCCAGATGTTTGGGGTAAAAAGTTATTTTCTTCTCTCAATCACAGACATTTACCACAGATAGCATGCTCAAGTCTGTGGCTCTGCATTGTTTTCACTCAATATTTCCACCAAAACAATTTGGTATTGAACTGAAAATGTGTGATGAAGCTCTGTGGTAGTATTGCCATGACAACAGTTTGAGCCATTGTTCAGAATGTCAAAAACAGTGCAGGTGTAAGAATGATTGATTGTTGAGGGGATTTAAAAAAAAAAAAAAAAAAAAAAAAAAGAGTATCCAAGTGACTATCAGGGATCAGAATTGTAAAATTCTCTCATTTTAAAACCATAAATATGACTTATTCTTGGTTGTTAGAATTTTTCCCGCTTGTATGCTGGGCGACTCCCACAACAATTATGTAATGTTTGGCTTACAAACCAGTGGAAATGTGAGTCATTTCCAAAAAAGGTTCGAAACACCATCATAACTGATGCTGAGGAAAAGGGTTTACCTTACAGGGTTTTTGTTTCAGGGTGCACAGGACATATTCTGGTGCAGTAAGCAGAAATTGTAAGGACAAAGAGAGGAGTTAATGCAGCCAGCCGTGAACAACACTGCCCCCTTGTGCTCAGTAGTCCTAATTTGAAATAATAAGGGGTAAAAATACATAAATGGATGAACGTATTTATGTATATGCAGAACATTCTGTATGATTCTATATATAATATTTTGCTATTTCTGAGAAAATTTAGTTATTTAAATAATAAAATGACATCGATGTAACAAAGCAATAAAAAGAAAAGAAAGCTAATAATAGTAATAATAATGAAAGTAATATAAAAGTAGCACACCAGTAAAAGGAAGGCGTGTATTACAAACTAGTATTTAGTGAAAAGAAGGGTTAACTCATGTTCCCACGGCATGACAAATCTGCAATACTGTATCCCTGCTGTATGTAATTGAGCAAGACTGCTGTTGCTTAGCAGTTGACCTCAGACTATGCATCATTCTGCCATTCGCATCCAAGCACCCAGCACTGATTCTGATCCCTTTTTTTTTTTCTTTTTTTTTCTTTGTGCCTTTTTGTATCTCACAGCAATTTGGGAAGATCCTAGACGTGGAGATCATTTTCAATGAGAGAGGCTCTAAGGTACGGGTACCACGCAGTGGTTTAACTTTTTACACCAGCACCGCCTTTGCTTGTTATGTAAAAATACTGCATGGAGGTTAAAGGGGCAGTTTGCTCTTTTACGTCATGCATAAACTGCTACCTCTGAAACTAGACCCACACACCACCATCTCTACCTAATTCACACAAACACGCACACATGCACACGCCGAGAGAGAGTACATCTATACACACACACACACACACATACACACGCACACACTGTGCGTTTCCCCTGGCATAATAATCAGGCTGTTATTTTAACCCGCCTCCATTATATTCTGCAGGAGTGCTGCATTGCTGCTTTAAAATTTCAATCAAAATGTATCTTCCTTCAAAATACACAAAACAAATAAAACCCATTCGACTCAACCGTGATCAGATGCTAACATGTCACATTGATGTAAACGATGCAATTCCTTTCTGCGCAAATATCTATTTCCTGTGACTACAGATGGGATTTCCCAGCATTCCCCAAACTATTTGAGTAGGAACTCAATCAGAAATGAATGACCGTTGACCTCCCATTGGCTATTATGGAGCTGCATTTTCATAATACCCATGATGCTTTTCGTGTAAAGGACAGCGATACTGTTGTTTCTTGAGTTTTTCGAGTGTGCTCATTGCAACTTTATTTTTTGGCTCAGGCTTTTAACCTTCATAAACATTTGTAAGATTATAACTCTGCTAAGAAGACACGGTCAACACACAAACGCGTGCGCGCACACACACACACACACACACACACATACACACACATTCCCGGTGAAATTGATTCCTGGTGTGAGCGAAAAGAAGAAGCGGGCTCAGGGCATGCGGTTGAGTGATATCGCAAAGGAATCTGGCCAAACCCGTCTACCATCGGTATGTTATTGAAGCAGAAGGAGGCCTTAAAAGGTATACTTTTATAATTTTTAAAGGGTTTAGGGGGGAGTATTGGGGGCCTTGGAACAAATCAGGCCTTTTACATGTAAAATGCGGCTTAATTTAGCAAAAAAATCAGGTTACGAAACCACTTCTGGAACGGAATAATTTCGTAAGGTGAGGTGCCACTGTATAACAACAGTTTGGTTTCATGCCAAGAAAGAGCACCACAGATGCAGTGTTTGCTTTGAGGATGTTAATAGAGAAGTACAGAGAAGGTCAGAAGGAGCTGCATTGTGCCTTTGTGGATCAGGAGAAAGCATATGACAGGGTGCCGAGAGAAGAACTGTGGTATTGTATGAGGAAGTCTGGAGTGACAGAGAAGTATGTTAGAGTGGTGCAGGACATGTATGAGTGATGTAAGACAGTGGTGAGGTGTGCTGTCGGTGTGACAGAAGAGTTCACGGTGGAGGTGGGTCAGCTCTCAGCCCCTTCTTGTTTGCTATGGTGATGGACAGGCTAACAGACGAGGTTAGACAAGAATCTCCATGGACTATGATGTTTGCAGATGACATCGTGATCTGTAGTGAGAGCAGAGACCAAGTGGAGGAAAATCTAGAGAGGTGGAGGTATGCCCTGGAAAGGAGGGGATTGAAGGTTAGTCTTAGTAAGACAGAATACATGTGTGTGAACGACAAGGACCCAAGAGGAACTTTGAGGTTACAGGGGGCAGAGATAAAGAAGGTGGAGGATTTTAAGTACTTAGGCTCAACAATCCAGAGCAATGGAGAGTGTGGAAAAGAGGTGAAGAAGCACGTGCAGGCAGGTTGGAATGGATGGAGAAAAGAGTCCGGTGTGATGTGTGATAGGAGAGTATCGGCAAGAATGAAGGGAAAAGTGTACAAGACGGTGATGAGGCCAGCGATGTTGTATGGTTTAGAGACAGTGGCCCTGGGGAAAAGACAGGAGGCAGAGCTGGAGGTAGTAGAGATGAAAATGTTGAGGTTCTCTTTGGGAGTAACGAGGATGGATAGGATAAGAAATGAGTACATCAGAGGGACAGCACATGTTAGATGCTTTGGAGACAAAGTCAGAGAGGCTAGATTGAGATGGTTTGGACATGTACAGAGGAGGGATAGTGAGTATATTGGTCATAGGATGCTGAGGTTGGAACTACCAGGCAAAAGGCCCAGAGGAAGACCAAAGAGACGATTCATGGATGCGGTGAAGGCGGACATGAAGGTCGTTGGAGTAAGAGTAGAAGATTCAGAGGATAGGGAGAGATGGAGGCAGATCATTTGCTGTGGCGACCCCTGAAGGGAACAGCCGAAAGGAAAAGAAGAAGAAGGTACCACTGTATAACATTTACAATTTATAACATTACTGAGGTACTAAATTAATTTCAAATATGTGAAGCGTTTCGGTTAAGCTCAGCCTGATGGAGAAAATGAATAAAATACATTTCTAAAGATTTCAGTCTATTTGCCAGTTGCAGTATAAAAAACATAAACTAAATAATTAACCGTAATACTTAGTTAAGCTTTGTGTTTTTATTTAAAAAACAAAAACAGCCAAACAACAAACAAAAACTAACTTTTTTTGAATGAGGAAAAACATCTCAAAATACACGAGAATGTACAATTTTACACATTTATGAAAAAACTCCCCTCTGGGAAGGCCTTAGGTCTCACCCTCTCGGGACACAATTTACTGTTTTTATATTAGATATATGCAATCTTTAAAAATAACCTTTTTTTTTAAATTATTTGTAAATTATATATTTTTTGTATGTAAATGTACTTTGTTTGCATTAAGTACATATTTCGCTTTTTCTAGGGCTCATTGGATGCCTTAGATGGGCAGTACGTTCACAAACACTACAAGATCACAAAAATACCTGCGGGAATGTGCGAGGTTACAGCGTCACGCGTCTAAGCCAATCAGCTTGCGAGATTGAGTTGAGTGGGTGGTCTCTGCCTGAACTGGGAAGGAGGGGCACTGCAGTCTGTTGTTTGTAAAAAATGGAAGCAGCCAGAGTTTCAGCGCGAATTTTGAAATTTTTTATGAATTTTTTTTGTTCTTTTATTAAAATACCGAGATGCACCAAGACCGCGAAGTTCAAATTGCGAAGTGGCAAGGGATAAGTGTACTAAACTATTTGAGCTTTCATTTTTAATCTGTAGCAGTGCAGGGTATGGTATTATTTATATAATGTGTGTGTGTAATAAGTGCCCTGCTCCAATAAGCGACCCCCCCCCCTTTTTTTTTTAATCTTGCGTCTAATAACCGCCCATGTGTACTGGGAGCAAAATGGTAGATCAAACTTACCAGTTTTATTCGAGCAGTCTCCGTAACAGTAAAATGAGGCATTCACTGTCTGTAAAAGTGAGTTTACACGGTATTTCAAGACCTCCTGCCACTGGGGAATGTCTATAATGTTCATCAGTAACAACACATTTGATTGTTCTGCCGTGCTTTAAAAAACAGGAAAATATTTTGCTGTGTTCTCTTCGTAAATGTGAACAACCTATGAACCATTAGAAACTGCTACAGCAAAACTATGGGATGCTCTGAATGAATGGAGCGATGAGCCAGATATGGACCTATCATAAAATGATGATGAGTATTTTTCACCCGATTCTCCTGCTCACTAACTTCATAAATTTAAAGATGTTCCTGGCCATGTGCTTGTTTGTGTTGATTGGTTCAATGTGCCATGTGCTTAAGTTTTCATTCATGTTAATTGGCTATTTAATGCTGTTTTCTGTTCATTTTCAGCTTTCATGTAAGTAATTTGGTTGAATACTATAAATAATATTACAGTATTTCTCTATAAAATTATTAGTACCCCTCTGCATAACATTGTATCTTTATTAACATTAAAAACAAAAAATATATAGCTCAACTTACAATAAAGAAAAACTTCATTAACATTGTTTTTTAATCTATAAATAGAAAAGATTTAAAGTGCACCTATGTGCCTGAAATGGAAAAAAAATACATCCTTATTTAAACTCATTCAACTTGTGTCTTGATATCTCCGTCTCTCTCCATCTTTCTCTTCGTTCCTGTTAGAAAATTTTCTGTGTTGTTTCTTGAGGGGTTGTTTACTGCACTTCATATCGTTTGCTCGTGTGAAAAACCGCTACACCATAGCACTGCAATGAGAGCGTCACTGCCAACTATTGGAGTGGAGGTGCAATTACACTTAATTCTCATACACAATTCCATAAAGGCATGTTCCCCAGGGTCATATGCACCCCCCCCCACCACCACCACCACCCGGCATCACACTGTGCCTCACTATTTGAGAAGCACTGCCCTACACCATAGGGAACGCAGTGAGAGCACCACTGCCACCTAGTGTAGAGGATGCGCAATCACACTTAAAGCTGGTGCACCAGTATGTTAAAAAAGCATTTTCCCCAGGGTCATACGCGCCAATTCGCCTCGTATTCTTCCACGTGTATTCCTCCAGGCTCCTTTCTGTGCGCTCACATTTGTATCGTGCACAAACACAAAAGTTGTCTTTTCTGTGGTACAGATTTTGTGAATTTATTTAGTCTTATTTTTTATTGTGCATATCCCAGTGTTTCTAAGATGGGCCGTAAGAAGGTGGCTGATGTTTAAAAAGGAGAAAATCAATTTCTCTTAAAACGAAGCTTGAAATTCTAGATAAACATAAAAAAGGAGCTCGCGTGGCCGATCTGTGTAGGGAGTTCAGGAAGGATGCATTGACCATCTGTACGATTCTCAAACAGTAAGAGGCCTTTGCCTGGCGATAGTGTGGAGAGCAAGGCCAAGCAGCAACAAGTGATCAAAATCAGCGAAGTGAAATAAAACCGTTAAAAATCCCCAAAAATTAAATAAATGAAAAGTAAAAAAAAAAATTTAGGAGTGTAAGTTAATGTTAAGTGCTATTCATAAGTTCAGACGCACTTACTGTATTGTCTATTGACTTTTTGTTCATTCGTGTTACTGTACATGTGTTGTGATGTTTATCTTAAATATATTACGTAAAAGGTACATGTTTGTGGCAGGTTATGAGTTTGGGAGGGGCTTGGAATCGATTAATTTGTTTTCTATTGTTTCTGATGGGAATTTTGTTTCATCTAACGAACATTTTCACTTGTGAATTTGTGTGTGTGTGTGTGTGTATATATAATATATAATATGTATATATATATATATATATATATATATATATATATATATATATATAAAAAATATGTATGTGTATATATATATATTTATACGTATGTATGTGTGTATATATATATGTATACGTATGTATGTATATATATATATCTATATATAATGTGTGTGTATATATATATATATATATGTGTACACACACACACACATATATATATATATATATATATATATATATATATATATATATATATATTGAGTGTGTGTGTGTATATATATATATATATATATATATATATATATATATATATACATACACAGACAAGTATTAGAAAAATTTACATATGCAATTTACATTTGCATACAATCTCAAGGCTTTTATCAGCACATCGAGCAACTCTGCTTTGTATCTAATCGGAGTTATTTATTGTATTGGACGTTATCTTTTACGCACCATAATCTATTATCAGTGCTAGTCATCGGTAATGTGAGATATATCCTATTACAGTAACTTATACTCCAGTTGTATTGCACTGCACCCAAGGTAGAAAAATCGCTCCATTAGATTAGTTCAACTGCGCATGAGGAGGTGGAATGAGATCTATTGACTGTCTTACGGAAGAATTCCTCCAGCTAAATGTAGCGATTTACAGGGTTTGTAGTACAAAACCACTGCTGATGAAGCCAGGTTCCGGAGAGCAGAGACCATGGCACATCCTTGTCCTGATGGACAAAATGCCATAGAGAGTGTTTTAAAGATGAATGCATTCTAATGGATATTTATGTGTTCTGTTTTAACAGTAATATCTGCCGCATTAATAAGCCATAAGAGTGCAGGATAATCCGCAAGTTATTCTCAATGCCAGGCTAAATGGTTGCAATGTGATTGAGCTTTTCAGTGCTTTTTCTTATTGAATACATCAGGAAGGTCATTAATGTGGTTGGATATATGAAAAAATAAGCTACAAGGCAAATTAATAAAATGTCAATGCTATTAGTGTGGGTTGTATAGTGCCATAATGGTTGACGCATCTGCTTCACTGCAGAAAGGTCTTAGAGTTGAGTCCCGGCCACAGTGAAGGAGTTTGTGTGTGAAGCATGTGTTGGGTTTCCTTCAGGTGTCCTGGTCTCCTCAAAGAGTCCAAAGACACGCAAATCTAAACAATTGGCTGTTCCAAATTGCCCCTCAATGTGAGTATAAATGGTTGTGTACGTGTTTTGGCCTTGCAATGGTCTGGCCAGTTGTTGAGTATGTGCCCCGTTTTCGTCCAGAGTTGGCAGAAATGGATCCTCCCTATGTGTTTCTCACATCAGAAAAAACTTTGTTGCACTTTCTACAAAGCACTCATGTGAGTTAAGTAACAATCCTTCAAAATAAACATCATACCAACAATTACACATCTGTTACTATAGAAACAGTAATTTATTTGAACAAATATGTCG
>CM045730.1:6842500-6915000 GCA_024760905.1 Plotosus lineatus | reverse complement strand
ACACTATACAGTAAAATCATAAAAAATCCCGCGGGAATGTGCGAGGCAACAGCGTCACGTGTCTAAGCCAGATTGAGCTTGCCAGATTGAGTTGAGTGGGCGGGAGGCAACAGCATCACGCGTCTAAGCCAATCAGCTTGCGAGATTTGAGTTGAGTGGGCGGGAGGCAATAGCGTAACGCGTCTAAGCCAATCAGCTTGCGAGATTGAGTTGAGTGGGCAGTACCTGCCTGAACTGGGGAGGAGAGGCACTTCAGTCTGTTGTTTGGAAACAATGGACGCAGCCTGCCTTGGGTCCCTGCCTATCGCTTGCTTACATGCGAGTTTCAGCATGAATTTTTTTAATGAATATTTTAAAAATAATAATTTTTTTTATTATTATTAAAATACCGCGATGTACCAAGACCACGATGCTCAAATCGCGAAGTGGCAAGGGATGGCTGTATTGATTGTTTGTCATTTCCATTCAAAGATTGCCAGAACAATGCTCGCCACAAAACCCTCAAAGCAATGCTCCAGTAAATGCTAGTGAACTTTCATTGCAGTAGAAATGACAAGGAACAAGGAAAACATCAAAAACTAGTTAACTAGTTAACATTAGTAATCGATTTTGGAGGGAACACTAAGGACAAGAAAAGAGAGCCAACTGGTTGTGGATAAATGATTTCGAGGCACTTTTGACAAGAGTAGGCTGCAAAGCGGTCAGCATGTTTCCGCATTGCACTGGCCTAGCGAGCTGTCCAGGGTGGACTCTGCCCTCGCACGGAGTCGGCTGGGATGGGCGCCAACCTCTCCGCAACCCTAATTAGGATTAAGCGGATACAGAAAATAAACTGAACTGATGATTTCGACGCAACGTCGTTGAAAATGTTTGCTAGCGAGCTTATTATTATTATTAGTAGTAGTAGTATGTTTTCTAAATGACTTTACGCTGGGGCTGGACCTGATATTCTGACACACACACCCCCCCCCCCCCAGACACATGGTTATTACTTTATTAATACGTACAAAGGTAATCGCACTTTGTCTGTGGAAATGGTCTCTGTCTCTTTCTACCCCCGCTGCAGCCATATTCCTGTCTCTAGCATTTATATCCCCCCATTTAAGCATCAGTTCAAGTCTGCCCTCCTCCCTTGAATGATCTCATCTTTCTCTCTCTCACACTCTCTTGCTGCTCATAGATGTCCATTAGCTGCACCCAACACTAGATTCATCCCTAGAGTCATCAGTTGAGTCTTCCTTCCACCTCCCTTTCTGACGCAAGGCTGCTGTGTTTATGCATTTGGAACATGTATTTATGTGAACGCGCTGAATTATTTACCAAAGCAAGGTCTTCAAACGCTTCAGTCACTTCATCCTTTAAAGGAGACTAACACATTTCCTGTTTTTTTTTTTTTTTTTTTTTTTTTTTTTTAACTTTCCCACCTTTAAAACTTCAGACAGTAACCTGAAATGCAATCACTCTCAAACGTTTACTCACCTGTCCATTGTTTTAATCTTTAAGTTTGCGCTTCTCTTGCTTCCTTGAGTTTTCTTTCCTCTTCCATTCTCCATATTCTCTCTCTAGCTCTCTCTCGTTCTCATTATTTTTTTTATAATAGGATTTTTTTTTTTTTTTTTTTTTTTTATACTTTGGCCATTATTAGCCTAGTCTGCTCATATTAAATTTTATTTTATCCTAAAATTTTTTTCTTTCTGTTTCCCTGACGACTTCTGTGTTGTTGTTATTGTTATCGTTGTCAGTCTCCACGGTAACCGCTCGCGTGTCGTCATGCCGTTTCCTGGCACATGGTAAGTGTGTGTATGTACGGCTTCATTCCTGAATCACCTCACAAACTCCAAATTTCAACCTCTTCCTCTTACACCACACCCCCATTTCCCTTCACCACCTGCTTAAATGCACCTGACCTTCTCTGTGGTCTTTTACTGTAGTTAAGGTTTTTACTCCCACATGTATCATAGAGGTCCATCATCATAGAGGTCCAACACAAAAGAATAATTTGCAATTCGATAAAAGAAAGCAGCTTTAACCCAGTCTCTAAAACTAAAAATCTCCAGTAATTATTTACGCTACAGGTACACATTTAAAGTGATGAATGGCTATGCTGTTATTATTCAGTCAAAATCCAAACAAATGTATTCTTTATTTTAATTTATGGCTGTATATTCCTACAAATCTATTCAGCTGTTAGTGAGGAATAAAATGATTAATTTGGTGATGCCACACCTTTACCACCCCGATAGGTCTTGGTGTTTTATTGTTCGTAAACCACAGCAAATTGCACGTTTAATCCATTACCTTGTCCAGATAGTGACGTGTATGTCTGTAAGATATTTCCTGTTATCACTTGTGCTATAGTAACCACAATAGTCATTCCTCCAAGTTTTTTTTTTTTTTTTTAAAGAGAGAAAATGTAAACGAGTACAACTCATTATGGACCGCCATATCATTTATCACACATTTTAGTCTATTTCTTATTAGCCATGCATTATCTGCCATGCACACCATACGCATCTCAGTGTTAGCAGTTATTCTAGAAACGAAAAGGATCGGTATTGGTCATCCTTACAACATACAGTTCAGGGATACAGATGCTTATTTTTACATGAATGACCCTAAAAAGCACAAAAATGTAATTTTACCCTGTGGTTTATTAGTAAGAGCTGAAATAATAAGGAACACGCGTTTTTCTTTCCCCTGGAAGTGACATGAACTTGTTGGATCAAGTCATCCAGCACGAATAAATAAGCAGCGAACAACATTTTAGATGATAAAATGCCCTACATACTAACCATGCTTACCTTTTACCGGTTCCTTTTGGGGAGGCGTGTCCGTCCGTTGTCATCGACTTTTTATGAAGGAGTTCCATAGGAACAGTTTCTGGATTTAGATGTAAAAGCTTAGGGTTTGTGCCAAGTAGTGGTGTCCTCCCTGGAGGTGACACCAATTGTTATTGGTTGGGTGAAAGCGGTCTTTGCCAATTATTGAATTTTGTCTGAAAAGGAAAAAAAATTCATAGCACGACCTGTGCCGATGTTATGTTTTCCCCGATTTCTATGCTGCTTGTTTGTGCAGCCATATGCTTTGCGCTCCGCCATTTTTCTAGCGACACACAGCTCAGCACTAGCTGGTAATGTGTTGTCTTAAACTGGTGTCTGCTGCACGCCGCCCAGCCAACACGATTAAACAATAAATTCTTCTCGCTACCAAAGCTGGAACAGCCGGTGAAGAAGCAACATGCTGCTGCTCATGCCTAGTAGAAATAGTAGTGTTGCTGATGTCATATGTAATAGTTTTAAAGAGCGAGTCAAACAAATTCAATACAGGTGCACTTTAATGACAGCAGTAATATGTCTTGAAACTGGGTCTCATCACTAAATCACTAATCTGGTGGTCACATTTAAGAATTAAACAATGCTGTGGTATGTTAGTGATTGTACAGCTTTTCTTTTCCTCGGGTCTGATTCAAAATTATAGGTTAGGAGACCGTCAGTAGATTTAGTCACCTTTAACCAAAGGAAAAAAAAAAAAAAAACCCAAAAAAAAAATGTATACTTGTACATAAAAATGACACATTAATTTTTGTCATTAACTATATACAGCTGTTCAGCTCGTGTCATAAACAACTCAAATGTATCATGCGTATTTGAACAATCGTCGATGACCCCCACTAACCAATTACCGCTTACCACTGTTCGTCCCACCGACTCTTCGTTCTTTGATTTTAATCCTTTTTTATAACTTTTTTTAGTGTACACAGCAAGGTGGCCTACTCGTTGGCACATCTGAATCACAGAAAGAAGGTCATGGGATCAATTCCAGAGCTTGGGCATTTCTGTGTGGAGTTTGCATGCTCTTTCCGTGCTTGTGTGTGTTTCTAATGGGGACTCTGGTTTCCTCTCGCAGTACAAAGGCATAAAGATTAGGATAACTGGCTGTTCCAAATTGTCTGTAGATGCAAGTATGATTGCGAATGGTTGTGTGCGTTGCCTTGTGATGCTCTGGCAAGCTCTTCAGGGTGTACCCCACCTTCACCCAGTGTTGGCTAAAATAGGCACAACCTTCCCGCAACCCCAGTAGTACATTTTTTTAAGTGGGTCACCAAACAAGTGAGTAAATATGACTTTCACTTTGTGTAGATGTTGGATTCAGATCTATTTAAACAGTGATGTACGAGGTCTCCGAATAGCACATCGTCAAGGCGCATGACAATTAACCCAGAGATCGCAAATTCTGTCCGTGGCCCAGTCCATGGGACTTTATTTGCCAAGCTCACATGAGAGGGAGGGAGGGCGGACGGGCATACACTGAGCTCTCTGTCACTCGTGGTGATTATCAACCAATCATAGGATTCTGTGAGCTCATTCGTATGGGGGGGGGGGGATAGCGCCTTCCCTCAGTGTGTGTTACACCGTCCTCAAATGCACAGGAGCCGCAGTCAGGCGGTCAGCTAGCATTACATGTCACGGAGGCGGTATGCTTTCACCCCTTCCTGGTTGGTGGTGCTCAGTGGCAGTGCCTGATGGGTGGGAATTGGACATGACTAAATTTAGGGAGTGCATAAACCAAAAAAAAAAAAAAAAAAACGTGATGGACGCAGTGTGATGTTGAAATGACGAGGGTTGGCCCCGAAATTACCACCATTATGTTATGACTTTACAAGCGCTTACTGGCACGCTGTAGCACACACAGTAGACAACTGACTCGTTGTTAGCCATATATAAAGCACTGTTTATAAGCTCATGGTTGAATTTTGTTTTTCACTCAAAGGGTATGTTTCGAAGTGAGCAAAAAACCCACCCTATTACTGTTATAACTGCAGTTATGTAACTGTTCTTCTGTCCCGTTTAAACACAAGTCATGGTTATGGGGCAGTGATGGCGTAGTGGTTAAGGTTACTGATCCGTATACGTGGTTCAATCTCCACTATCAGCACTGATGGGCCCTTGAGTAAGGCCCTTAACCCTCAATTGCTCAGTTGTGTATATATATATATATATATATAAAAATCATAATTGTAATTCACTCTTGATATGAGTGTCTGCCAAATGCTGTAAATTTAAAAAGCTCGGTTTTAGTATCTGCTGTAGCAGCAACCATTTGTGATGAACTCAGTGGGCATCATGCCATCCTGTCTTCCACGTCCGCTGCCTCGCCAGATCAAGTCCTGCTGCGATGTTTTATTCAACAGAGTGGAAGATCTTAGAACAAAAAGAGGAATCTTTATTAAATTACCGCCATGTCTCACATCTCGATCCCCGCCAAGGACCACAGGCTACTGACAGAAATGATGTGCTCTCCTCCTCCACCCCCCCCTCCACTTCTTCCCTCCTCCTTCATCTCCCTCTGTTTCTCCCCCACCTCTCTCTTTCTCTCTGTCTCACTCTCATCACCATTTACACATAATCACTCCTCCCCCACACTGACATGGCTGATGAGATTCTTCCAATACATTCTTTCATACCCCGCCAACCCCTCCATTTCTTCTCTCCGTCTGTCCATCCTGTATGTTCTAATGAGCTCTACACATCAGCGAGTCGATTCCTCCCCAAAGACACATTTGGGATGTTTTTACCCATCATCCATCTGACCAACTCTGCCAACCGAGGTGCCGGTGAAGATATTGATTATTGTGTAGGATGAGAGTTGTGTACTCGCCTCCCCCTCAACTTACACACACACACACACACACACACATTCTCTCTCTCTCTCTCTCTCTCTCTCTCTCTCTCCCCCCTCCCCCTCCCTCCCACTCTCTCTCTCCCCTCCCCCATCACATCCCCCCACATGCTCACAGACACACACAGTGAAATTGTCTCTCAGGCGATATTGTTCCCCTTATATTCACAAAGGGGTGATTTCTGTTTTGTTTTTGGCTAAATCCAGTGCTTGTGTTTTGATTGTATGTGCGTGTGGTGTGCGATGATGGTGTATGCGTATTGGTCTTTAGTGTGTGACGGATCAGTGTCAATGCCTGCCAGTGTTTGGCCTTCATGATTTGATTTGTTGTGTCATGTGGCATATGCATTTCTCTCTCTGTTTTTGTCTTTCCCTTTTCTCTCTCTTTTTTTTATCCTCACCTTCTCGCCCCCCCCCCCCCCCTTTGTTGCTCGCTCTGAGGAACCAATCATAAGCTTCCTTTCAGTTGATACACTTTGGCATTATCTTTGATTTCTCTCTATATATAATCAATTGCTCTTTACAACTTATAATTTTTCATGTAATTTTTTTCCTTCTCTCTGAATGTGCACTGCGTCTCTTCTGTTCCTGCATCCCCTTCCCCTCCTCCTCCTCTCTCTCTCTCTCTCTCTCTCTCTCTCTCTCTCTCCTCTTCTCTTTCCTTCTCTGTATTGAAGCGTTATGAAAGGGGGTGAGGTCTGGGCTGCCAAGTGTTTTGATTGGTCCATATGCTGCATCCGATGCTTGCTGATTGGCTGGTGTGTGCTCATTCCCGGTCATGTACCAAACCGTAATTGGCTGAATATGATTGCGCTGAATGGTGTGCATTTTCTGAAACTCATCATGTTTGAATCTCTCTCTCGCTCTCTCTCTCTGTCTCTCTCTGCCATGTTTTTAGAGAATGAATGCACAGTTTGTTCCTTTGCTTTGACACGCGATTTATTTCTGGGTTTTTGTGTTTGTTTTTTGATTCTGTGTTGAATGATCAGTGGGATGTTCTGCATGATGGGGAAAATCTATCAGCAATATAAGGGAATATCATTGAGCTCACAATTTCTTAAAGAAAATATTTCTCTCAAAATATCTTCCCCAGCCCAGCAAATGTCACAGGATAGTAACATTTCATTTGTATCATGTGCAGAGCTTTAGATTACTTTACTGTTTTGACCAAGCACTGAAAAAGTAACAACCTTTTTCTAATTGTCTTTTTCCAACATTCCATAACATGAATGCTGAGAAATAGTTAAAACATAAGGAAATGATTGAACATGGCTTAAAACTGCAGTATATAACAATAATGAATATGCAAAGACAGATTGTTGAATGTTATGGGGGGTAGGGTGGGGGGGTAGAGCAGAGCGGTTACACTGAGCTGTTATTCTGTCTGTCTGCCGATGGCCAGGTGAACAACGCTACTGCTCGGGTGATGACCAATAAGAAGTTGGTCAGTCCGTATGCTAACGGAGAGGGACTCAGCGCTCTGCCTTATGGTAAAGTACACACACAAAAGCAAGTATTAATATACAGTATATTTGACTTACGACAGGGCTCCATTCTCACTTCATGGTGTAAGTCATATTTTGTCACAAGTTGGATCACACCACTACACTAATGCAGAATCATAATCTAGTATTTAAAAGCACGTTTCTATGACGCATGAAAGAATAACTAGCAGTATGAATAACATTCCACTGCGCACAAGCATCTCAAAATATCATACCTGCCAACTAGTCCGGTTTTGCCGTAATGATTACGGATTTCATTATCCCACAACGGGTTACGGTTGTATTAATAAAAATTACGGTTTTTAACGTCATAATCAATCTAAAATTCTTTGAAGGAAGTCAGAGACTGCAAAGTAGTAGTGGGGGAGAGTGTTGCCAAACAGCATAGGATGGTGATATGCAGGATGACGCTGATGGTGAGGAAGGTGAAGAAGGCAAAGGCAGAGCAGAAGACAAAGTGATGGAAGTTGAAAAAGGAAGAGTGTCATGTTGTCTTCAAAGAGGAGTTGAAACAGGCTTTGGGTGACCAGGAAGTGCTTCCAAATGACTGGACAACCACAGCAAATGTGATCAGGGACACAGGTAGGAGAGTACTTGGTGTGTCCTCTGGAAGGAAAGTAGATAAGGAGACTTGGTGGTGGAATGAGGAAGTGCAGGAGTGTGTACAAAGGAAGAGGTTAGCTAAGAAAAAGTGGGACATAGAGAGGCCCGAAGAGAGTAAACAGGAGTACAGGGAGACACAGCGTAAGGCGAAAGTAGCAGTGGCTAAGGCTAAAGAGAGGGCGTATGATGACTTGTATGATAGGTTGGACAGTAAAGAGGGAGAAAATGATCTATACAGGTTGGCACAGCAGAGAAATAGAGATGGGAAGGACGTGCAAAGTTAGATTGATAAAGGACAGAGAGGGAAATGTATTGACTGACGACAGAAGTGTGCTGAGAAGATGGAAAGAGTACTTTGAAGAGCTGATGAATGAGGAAAATGAGAGAGAAAAAAAGAGTAGAAGAGGTGACCATTGAGGAGCAGGATGTAGCAAAGATCAGTAAGGGTGAAGTGAGGAGGGCATTGAAGAGGATGAAGAATGGAAAGGCAGTTGGTCCTGATGATATACCTGTGGGGGTATGGAAGTGTCTAGGAGAGGTAGCAGTTGATTTTCTGACAAGAACATTCAACAAGGTCTTAGAGAGTGAGCAGATGCCAGAGGAGTGGAGAAGTGTGCTGGTGCCCATTTTTAAGAACAAGGGAGATGTGCAGAGTTGCGGCAACTACAGAGGGATAAAGCTGATGAGCCATACGATGAAGTTATGGGAAAGAATAGTGGAAGCTCGACTAAGGGCAGAGGTCAGCATTTGTGAACAACAGTTTGGTTTCATGCCAAGAAAGAGCACCACAGATGCAATGTTTGCTTTGAGGATGTTGATAGAGAAGTACAGAGAAGGTCAGAGGGAACTGCATTGTGCCTTTGTGGATCTGGAAAAAGCATATGACAGGGTGCCAAGAGAAGAATTGTGGTATTGCACGAGGAAGTCTGGAGTGGCAGAGAAGTATGTTAGAGTAGTGCAGGACATGTATGAGAGATGTAAGACAGTGGTGAGGTGTGCTGTTGGTGTGACCGACGAATTCAAGGTGGAGGTGGGACTGCATCAAGGGTCAGCTCTGAGCCCCTTCTTGTTTGCTATGGTGATAGACAGGCTGACAGACGAGGTGAGACAAGAATCTCCATGGACTATGATGTTTGCAGATGACATTGTGATCTGTAGTGAGAGCAGAGAACAAGTGCAGGAAAATCTAGAGAGGTGGAGGTATGCCCTGGAAAGGAGAGGAATGAAGGTTAGCCTCAGAAAATCAGAATACATGTGTGTGAATGAGAAGGACCCAGGAGGAACGGTGATCTTACAGGGAGCAGAGATAACGAAGGTGGAGGATTTTAAGTACTTAGGCTCAACAATCCAGAGCAATGGAGAGTGGAAAAGAGGTGAAGAAGCGTGTGCAGGCAGGATGGAATGGTTGAAGAAAAGTGTCCGGTGTGATGTGCAATAGGAGAGTGTCAGCAAGAATGAAAGGAAAAGTGTACAAGACGGTGGTGAGGCCAGCGATGTTGTATGGCTCAGAAACAGTGACGCTGAGGAAAAAGCAGGAGGCAGAGCTAAAGGTAGCGGAGATGAAAATGTTGAGGTTCTCTCTGGGAGTAACGAGGATGGACAGGATCAGAAATGAGTATATCAGAGGGACAGCCCATGTAAGATGTTTTGGAGACAAAGTCAGAGAGGCTAGATTGAGATGGTTTGGACATGTACAGAGGAGGGATAGTGAGTATATTGGCAGTAGGATGCTGAGGTTGAAACTACCAGGCAGAAGGCCTAGAGGAAGACCAAAGAAGAGATTTATGGATGTGGTGAAGAAAGACATGAAGGTCGTTGGAGTCAGAAAAGAAGATTCAGAGGACAGGGTGAGATGGGGGCGGATGATTTGCTGTGGCGACCCCTGAAGGGAGCAGCCGAAAGTAAAAGAAGAAAAGAAGAATCAATCTAAAATTCAAAATAGTAACGGAAAAAACGCAAAACAAATTAATGAGATCGCCAAGAACCGTATATAAATTTAGAAGAAAAGTGGCAGTGCATGCTGCTAATGTAACTTCCTGTATGTGTATTGCGCATGTGCGAGAGATTATCCTTTGTTTGACATTGGAATTGCGAAGGAATTAGATGGGTCAGCTTTGTGTCGGTATGTTTTCATAATGGAATCTGCCGGAGAAAATTTCAAAAATCGCAGTATGAAACCTAAACGAAAGTCTTTTAGTAAAGAATACGTCAAAGCATTTCCAGGAATTATTATACGATCAATAAAGGGTGAAAATTACGCTAACTGCATTCTATGCCGACAAGATTGCATAATTATGTACCAAAAAATTCTGAAAGGATATGGACCAGAAAGTTTGTCCATGATCTTTTCCGTCAGCATTTCTGCTTTGACCGTTTCAGGAAAATGGAAACATGATTGTTAAAGAAATATGAGGTTCTTTGCCACATTCTAACTTGATTTAATGCAAATAATCATTTCGTGTCAGGGGGCTTCGCCCCCCTGAACCCCCCACTAGGACTTTGTCCTGGACCTACTGAGGCCTGCGGCCCCTGGACCCCAGCTAGCTACTAGGCTTTTCAGTTTTCGAAAATTGGAAGGTTTGAACGACTTAGATTTTACAATACAAACTTTGAAAGTCAAAACGACAATTTTTAATGGCATGAGTGGAACCCTGGAACGTTGTGAGTCAAGGACTTACTGTATATATGCAAATTACCTGGAGACCTAATACAGTGGTACCTCACCTTACGAAATTAATCCATTCCGGAGCCTTTTTCTTAACCTGTATTTTTCATAAATTGAACCGCATTTTACATGTTGAACGTGTGATTCGTTTCAAGGCCCCCAATACTACCCCCTGAACCCTTTAAATTATAAAAGCATATCTTTTAAGACCTCCTTCTGCTTCAATATTGTACCGATGGTAGATGGGTTTGGCCATATTCCTTTGCGATATCACTCGAGCCTGTTTCTTCTTCTCAATTGCACCGGAAATCACGCACACACGCGCGCGCGTGTGTGTGTGTTTGCGTACGTGTGTTGACCATGTCTTCTTAGCAGAGTTATAATCTTCCAAATGTTTATGGAAGGTTAAAAACCAGTAACTCTGTCCTTTACACAAAAAGCATTTTGGGAGATGCAAGCTCCGTAATTGCCAATGGGAGGGAACCCTCGTAGTCAATGGGAGGCCAGCGGAGTGGGATTTTGGAAGATAGCCAATGGGAGGCCATCGGGGTGGGATGTTGGGACATGTGGTCAGTGGGAGAGCAAGTCGTGCATTGTCTGAGTGGCGCGTTTCGTAAGGAGAACTTGTTTTGTATACAGAGACAAAAAATTTAGAAAAATGTTTTTCGTAAACTGGGACTATCATAAGGTGAGGTACCACTGTATGTATAAAACTAACTCTCCAACAGGGGTGCTCGCTTAGGAGGCAGGAATGTGACTGAAAGAATCACACGTTTGTTTATGGTAGCAGTCTTGTGAATGAGTAAGAACACTGACTTTAGCTTTGCTGGCTTTTGGGGTTTCTTCATCAGAAAAATCTCATCCTTTGATCTGTTGGGGCTTTTGTGGTTTAATTATTTTTTTTTTTTCGGATAAGATTTCCTTAGCAATATTAGCATCTCTGCTCAACTCAACATGCGTTTGCTTTGTCTTAGTATGTAGCGTAACACCAGGCATGTCATTATAATGTTTCTTGGATTATTGACACGGATTACTGAATACTGTGGAATAATCCATATCTAGATTTGTAGAAACAAAGCATGTTTCGTGGAGTTACATTGTTATGCAAATGTCAGGTTTTTAAGTTTTTGTTGGTCTTGCCAACTCGTGTACAAATTTTCAAGATGAAAACTTGAGATCTTTGTTAATTGATGTTATACCAGATCTTTTTCTGTAAGAATGTAATCACATTTAAAAGATCCCTCCTACTTTTTGTCTTTCCGCTTATTCCTAGTAGCAGGGTGGAAGCTGAGCCCCATGGTGGGTGCCATGTATGGTCCAGAACTCTACGCAGGTAAGGTGTTGGATACATGCTGTCTTACTGCATGTTATCTAACCAACTGTTGCTGTGTGTTACTAATATATCAGTGGTAGGTGCTTAGGTCATCAATACACCAATTTCCCCAGTGTGGTTGGCATCCAGTGCAAGCTAACAGGAAGTTGAGCAACCTTGTGTTCCTACGTGGACACTCAAAAGGTTTACAAAACACAAAAGTTTATACCAAAGGCTCATTTATTATTTTTTTTCCTTTATCATGGACTGTGTAGGGGCAGCACAGTTTCACAGTGGTTAGCATGTCCACCTCATTACAAAATGGTACTGGGTTCAAGTCTCAACCTCGAAAATTTCTGTGCCGAGTTTATATCTTCTCTCTTGGTTGCATGGGTTTACTCCCGGAGTCCAAAGACATGCATGCTCGGCTAATTGGCTGCTCCAGACTGCTCCTAAGTGTGGATGTGTGTGGTGGCTAGTGATGATCTGGTGAACTGTTCAGGGTGCACACCACCTTTACCCAGGGTTGGCTGAGATGGGCATCAGCCTCCCCACAATGCTAATAGGATTAAATGGCTCAGCAAGTGAGTGATGATGCCTGGAGACTTTGCATCATGAATGCCGTACTGAACAGCCATTCAATTTCAATTTAGTGCACACGTGGTACAGTTGCCTTTATAGTATACAGACGCTCCCCAACTTACATTTTAGTTCGGTTCCGGACGGCCGAACATAAGGTGGGAAAAAAAAAAAAAAACGTAAGTTGCTACTCTATGTTCCAGTGACATATGGCGTTCATACTGTTCATACAGCCATAAATACCATTACCGTATCTCATAAAACACCCCTAAATCAATTATTATAAACATAATATTGTAAAATAATATCAAATATATCAAGTGATATCAACATTAATTTCAAATAAGTTAAATTCAAGCAAAATAATTTCACATGGATTAATTTTATTCAAATTCACTCAACAAATATCAAATACAGTATCAAATATAACCTTTAACATTCTCTATGATGCGATCTTTCTGCTTGTAAATGGTTCCGATGGTTGACGGATGGTCACTTTACATGAAGCTGAGCCGAGTCACTTTACATGAAGCTAAAAACAGCCAATCAACGCTTACAATATGTGAGGCGCTCACCGAAAGTAGTTCACTTGATTGTGCTTGAGACAAAGCGCGGGTTATCTGGACTTCCGGTCTTTCAAGTGAGCAAGGGTGCTGTTGAATACTCGTTTAGTACTCAGCCTGCACTGATGTGAATCACCAGCAGAGCGGAGAGTTCTCTTTCTTTTCTGGATTCGGGTTTTCATTCATTTTACAACTTTCTTTGCTTAACTGAGAATGCATGGTAGATTGCGCTGATCCGAGCAGATAGTTAATTCATCTCTGTGTATGAGACTTGCACCCATGCTAGTAGGCTTACGCTTGTGTCCAACCATATTTGCTTACGGTAACAAAAGTCCGCAAAGCAGTGTAAGCACAAAGTTCACAGAGACGATGTCTTTACACAAGGGTAACACGCAGTGAACTGGGACGCAGCAGGGCACGTTCAGTCTATCGTTTGTAAACAATGGACGCAGCGTCATTACGTCATTGTGTCTAACTAATGAAAAATCCAAGTTACGAAACGCCTTTACGTAAAATTTGTCTCCGAATACGAAAGAAAATTCTAGAGCAATGTCATTGTCAGCGTACTACGTAGGTATGTCTTGTACTACAGAGAGCACGCTAAACTCAAAATTTGAGGGTTTTTTTTTTTTTGGGGGCGTAAAATAAAAAAAAAAAAAGTAAAACGAATGAACGTAAGTCAGGGAGCGTCTGTACAGACATAGCGGAAAAGATCCTGCTGAACTTTTAAGTCTGGTTCAATGGCCGGCCATGTCTCTCACTGTCTATGGTGAGAAGTTCATGTAAAAGAACCATTGCTGACTTTCGTAAAGAGTAGCTGCTAAGCCGTCAGTGTGTTTCTGTCCCTTGCTAAAGGGTTGTGTCAGGAAGGGCATCCGACGTAAAAACCTATGCCAAATCAAACAGGCGATGATTTGCTGTGGCGACCCCTGATAAAGGGAAAAAGCCAAAGGGATAGATAGATCACTCAAGGTTTACTGCTATGGTCGTTTCAGGGACTTTTCTTCTCATTACTTTTTTTTTTGTTGTTATTATTGTCGTTGTTTTTGTTTGTTTGTTTTTTTGAAAATTAAATATAAATTTTGGAAATTTCTCACATCAGTGATCTTGTCTTCATCACAAAATAGAAGATATCAGACAGTAAAAATACTAAAGGGTTCATTCTTTTAATCGAAGGTTTATCTTAACAACTTCCAACAGCTTCACCAGTTCAATACCTCCCATATTATACCACTAGACTTGTTAGTACGACACATTACGGTCAACTAATTTTTTTTCTTGATGATTTGTGCCCAAATTTTACTCTTTTTTTTAAATTTTTTTTTTATATATTATTATTTTATTTAATGGATAAATTGACTGTCTTCTTTACTCTCAGTTCCAGGGTTTCCATACCCCACAGCAGCAGCAGCTGCTGCAGCCACTACAGCTGCCACCTTCAGGGGTGCTCATCTCCGTGGTCGTGGACGACCCGTTTACGGAGCTGTACGTGCAGCCATACCACAACCTGCCATTCCAGCATACCCAGGGTAAGACACACACACACACACACTTACTTTACTTTCTTTCCTGTTCTAAGTTTTAAGAGACACAAGTCTTAACCTAAAGTGATTGATTAGCCGACTGAGGTGTGTTAGTGTCTAAATTAGGCCGGTCTTTTCGCTCGTTTCCTGAATGTGCTCATGGTTACAGCATACAACACCTTTAATTTTATTATTTCTTTTATTTTTCAAATTTGTGAAAGCAAATTGAAGGAAAAGTTGATTAGTTTCCAGTTTACCTCAAATGTAGCTGATAAGCTGAGATATTATTTTCAAAGATCTACACTGGAGCTCTGAGGTGACTGTAACCAATGAAATAATTACACTAGCAAGTGACAAACGAGCCATGTTTTCAGCAAAAGTAAAACGTCTGTAGCAAAATGTTTTGGGTCCCCCACAACCACCCCTGTAAGTTAGTTATGACAATCTAAATACAAATAGTAAGTGCTGATGAATTGTCTTTCCAATCACATGACTCATTTCTTCAGTTCCCTACTTTAGTTCCAGTGTAGAATTAAAATATTCATTTCACACACAAAAAGGATGTAAAATGTATAAAATGGTTTTACCATACTGTGTCATTAAATATGCAAAGAGACAAATAAGATAAAAGTAAAGTCCGGTACAATTAGCACAGCTTGCTATTATTACAGCTGGTATGTTTTGCTAGCAAAGCGAATAAGAATTGAATCAAATAGCCAATTGACATGCTGAGTACAGACGCTCCCCGACTTACGTTTATCCGTTTTTTACGTTTTTTTATTTATTTATTTATTAAATTGTCAAATTTTGAGTTTAGACGTACCTACGTAGTATGCTGACGTAATGACGCTGCATTCATTGTTCACAAATGACAGCCTGAACGTGCCCCTCCTTCTTCCCAGTTCAGTTATAATACATTGTTTTATTTATATATATATATATCAGTTATATAGCGTGTTACCCTTGTGTTAAGACGTCGTCTCTGTGATCTTTGTGTTTACACTGTTTTTGCGGACTTTTGTAACCTTAAGCAAATATGGTTGGTCAGACGCGTAAGCCTACTAGCATGGGTGCAAGTCTCATACACAGAGATGAATTAACTATCTTCTCGGATCGGCGCAATCTACCATGCATACTCGGTTAAGCAAAGAGAATTGTAAAATGAATAATAACCCGAATCCAGAAAAGAAAGAGAACTCTCCGCTCTGTTAGTGATTCACATCAGTGCAGGCTGAGTACCAAACTAGTATTCAATGGCGCCCTTGCTCACTTGAAAGACCGTATAACCCATGCTTTGTCTTAAGCACAAAAAAGTAAACTACTTTCGGTGCTGACCGCATCACGTATTGTAAGCGTTGATTGGCTGTTTTTAGCTTCATGTAAAGTGACTCGGCTCAGCTTCATGTAAAGTGACCATCCGTCGACCATCGGAATCATTTACAAGCAGAAAGATTGCATCATAGAGAATGTTAAAGGTTATATTTGATATTGTATTTGATATTTGATGAGTGAATTTGATTAAAATTTATCTATTTTAAATTATTTTGCTTGAATTTAATTTATTTGAAATTAATGTTATTTGATATTATTTTACAATGTTATGTTTATAATAATTGATTTAAGGATGTTTTATGAGATGCGGGAATAGTATTTATGGATGTATAGTGCAGTATGAGCGTCATACGTCATTGTAACAACTTGCGTTCACTTTCAACTTGTGTTCGGCCGTCCGGAACCAATTAAAAACGTAAGTCGGAAGCGTCTGTGTTGTTATTTACTTTGTGTAGTTTAAGTGCTGAGCAGAGACCGCTGGTGTTTTTAGTGCTAGTCCGGCTAGCCGGATTTGCGAGCAAAGATAATACAAATTAAATCAACCAGCCAATTTACATGCTGAATATTTTAAGGTTTTGCTGTTTAAATAATTAGCAGAGGTGGCTACGGTCTTTGTAGCAGGTCATATCCTGACGGGCTAACAGTATCACAAAGTGAGACGACGGTAATATGAACTCGGATCAAAATAACATTCATTTAACAAAAAAAAAATTTGGCTAAAATTCATACATGCCAGAGATTATCTTTTAATCATAAAAAAACTTAACCGCGTAAAACAATGATGGAGTGTAGCTTAAAAACGGACCAGCACTCATTATATTGACAAAATGTTTTGGACGGCATATATTCTACGTTAGCCTTGTAGCTCTGGCGTAAAACTGAAATCAACATTTGAGGTAAGGGGAAAACTGTACTTTAGGGATTTTTAAAACTACACTATGTTCCCTTTAGCATTAATAATGCAGATTAATACAGCTTTTAGTTGATTTTGTCCACATATTTGCACTCTGATTAGCTGTGCATGCTGCATGTGTTTTTGGGGTGCTGTGCTTTTTAAATTCAACGCAAATCCTGATCACTGAGATGACATCGAAAATGCCAGTTTCGTTAACATTTTTGAAAGTCCCGATAACCCTCAAGCGTCCTGTGTGTTAAAGCAGCGTCATTTAATGATTAACCATAAATCCAACCGATGAAAGTGGCATTTTCACTGTGCACTGCATGTGTGTACTAATTTCCTCACGACTTTATCTCTCTCTCTTTCTCTCCCTCACTGCCCCCCCCTTCTCCCTCCATCATCCACGTATGTCCTGCCTTTCCTCCCTTGACCACTTGGTGGTGCTCTTTCCTCATGTTTGCTTTGATTTATCTATCTTTCCCTGTTCTTTTTTCCTTGTCCTCCCTTTTTTGCCCTCTCCTCTCTTTCATTCTCACCCTCTTTCTCACTCTTGCACTCCTATGCTACCCCCCCCCCTCTCTCTCTCTCTCGCTCTCTCTCTCTCTCTCTCTCTCTCTCCTCCCAGCGTGGTGTACCAGGATGGTTTCTATGGGCCCGCAGAGCTCTATGTAAGTATAGTTGTTCCCTCTCTCCCTTTCTCTTTCTCCTCATCCTCCTCTCTTTCTCCTTTACTCTCAGTCAGAGTGGTTTGCAGGATGTTTGATGGCAAGGAGCACAGAGTCGTCTTGTGCAGAATTGCATCAGATAACTGAAGCCATTTTGCTAATTTGTCAACACGTGCAAACACTTCCCGTATCCTTTATTAAATGTGAAAATCTGATGCTCACACACAAATCGAGGTCAGAATGCAAGCTGATGATTAGACGACTCTGTGCACCTGTGCAAGTGTGGCATGAACCTGAGCGTCTCTGTGTATTTGTGTGTGTATGTGCGAGAGTGAGTGATTGTGTGTGTGTCTGTGTGTGTGTGTGTGGGTGCGCGTGTGTGTGTGTGTGTGTGTCCGTGTCCAGGTTGACGATAGCTCTTTCTGTTCTCCCCGTAGAATAGTGTTTCAGGACTCTGTGATTAGTAGCAGATTGCCGCAGGTAGGGTTTCTCTGACGGATAGTGTGCATCTCTCGTTCTGACTGACTGATTTATCAATTAATAAATTTGTTTGACATATTGATTGATTGTTTGAGATTGTTAATGCGTTTCTGTTTCCCTACTAACTCACTGCAATCTGACATGGGTGAAGGGGAAGGGGGAGAAAAATATCCAGCAGAACTGATTTCCGCCTGCCTATCCACTCATGCAAGGGCAATAAAATCAATTATGGTCATTTCTGTCCAAAGGTTAAAATTTTTTCAAAACAAATGTGTTATTTAAAATAAAACAAAAACGTTGAGTTTGTACTGCACGTCTCTTACAGGTAGGCATGTGCCGATATCTTTTTATTTATAATTATATGAACTTTTATATATATATATATATATATATATATATAGTAAGAGAAATTTCCTTTTCACACTTTAACCATAATAAGAATCTTGTGGAGCTGAACTGAATCGTACTGAACTGGATTGTGTTGAAATGAAATTCTATTGAACCGAATCATGCTGAAGTGTGTTGAATCATATTGAATCAAATTTCATTGAACTGGATCAGTTTACTGACTTATTTTTTTTCATTTGTCCAATCGTTTATTCCTACTACGGTCATGGAGAGGCTGGAGTCTATTTCAGCCAGCACTGGGGCAAAGGCTGAGTACATCCTGATCAGCTCAGGAGACCATCACCGTGCCAACAAACACACAATCACTTGCACATAGGGGCAATTTGGAACAGCCAAATAGCCTATTGTGCATGTCTGTGGACTGTCGGAGGAAACCAGAACACTAAGATGAAACCCACAAAAGCATGGGGAGAACATACAAACCTCTGAAATAGATTATATAAAATTACATGTTACTAAACTGGATTGACCTGAATCGAATTATATTGAATTGAGTCATACTGAATCAAATTATATTGAATCGAGTCATACTGAATCAAATTATATTGAATTGAATCGTACTGAATTGATTCATGGTGGGCTTAATTGTACTGAATCAAATTATAGTAAACTGAAATGTCCTGTGTTGAATCAAATCATACTGAATCTAATTGTATTAAGCTGAATCAGAGTCTACCAAGTTGACTCGTGCTGAACTGAATCATTAAAATGAATTTCACTGGCCCGAACTGCAGGAAATTGAACCATACGAAACTGAATCGTAAGTAATTGGACGCTTCCTGATGAAGTGCTGCTGAACTAAATCAGAATGAACTGAAACGAACTTCACTGAATTGCACTAATCTGAATTATTTATTTAAATTTCTCTGAACCTCACAGAGCTGAATCAATAACATCTAGCTCATGATGTTGGTAAATGTTTGTTCACTTCTAATCAATTATCAGCTGAGCTCACACTACCTGTCAGGTCACACCCGTGAAGATGCCAAGCAGAGTTCCTATTATCATATCAAAGTTATTACAGTGACGTCACTTCCAGTGGCATGTAATGCAAAGCACGTTACTTCCTCTTATCCTGTAGTAACATTCATGTAACTGTTGTTTCTGAATGATAGAACACCGAATGAAAATAGAGTCGAATTACTGAATGGATAACCACCATTTTAAAAACTCATTGATTGGAAGCAGCTCTGATGTTCTGAGAGCTACGGACTCATCGATAGAGTTCTTATTATACAGTTTCCATTAAAAGAACAACAACCCTGCCGTACGAACGATTATCAGCACATGCCTAATTCCACCTTTCACTCTCAATCCTGTCTTCGTCCCTCTTTTAAAATCTACATCTTTTCAGATGTGTGGAGTTCTCCAGCAGAAATCAGATCCATCGTGCCGTTCGCTCATGAACTGGAGAGAAATGATTTTGTGATTCTGACCCCTTCCCAGAATCTCCCCGTATCTCTGTCTCACTGTGGCATGCTGACTGGAGCAGTGTTGGCATGCAGGCACACTTACCACCCTTAGATACCTGCTCTCTCTCTCTCTCTCTCTCTCTCTCTCTCTCTCTCTCTCTCTCTCTCTCTCTCAACACCATGCTCTCGCTCTGTCTTTCAACCAGGCTCTCTCTCCCATGCATATAGGCTCTCTTAGTCGCCAGCACACTGTCTCTCGCAAACACATCTGCCCACTATTTCTCGCAAGCACACCCTCCCACTGTCTCTCGCAGGCACGCCCGCCCACCCGCCGGCTGTCTCTCGCAAGCACGCTCGCACTCCCGCCGGCTGTCTCTCGCAAGCACGCCCGCCCGCTCTTTCTCTCTCTCGCAGCCACACTCGCCCGCTCTTTCTCTCGCTCTCTCTCGCAGCCACACTCGCCCGCTCTTTCTCTCGCTCTCTCTCGCAGCCACACTCGCCCGCTCTTTCTCTCGCGCTCTCTCGCAGCCACACCCGCCCGCTCTTTCTCTCTCGCAGCCACACCCGCCCGCTCTTTCTCTCTCGAAGCCACGGCCGCCCGCTCTTTCTCTCTCGAGGCCACGGCCGCCCGCTCTTTCTGTCTCGCGGCCACGCCCGCCCGCTCTTTCTCTCTCGCGCGGCCACGTCCGCCCGCTCTTTCTCTCGAACGCAGCCACGCCCACCCGCTCTTTCTCTCGAACGTGGCCACGCCCGCTCTTTCTCTCGAACGCGTCCACGCCCGCTCTTTCTCTCGAACGTGGCCACGCTCTCTCTCTTTCGAACGCGGCCACGCCCGCTCTTTCTCTCTCTCTCTCTCTCTCTCTCTCTCTCTCTCTCTCTCTTCTTGAGCGCAGGCACACCCGCACTTTCTCTCTCTCTCTCTCTCTTGAGCGCGCAGGCACGCCCGCACTTTCTCTCTCTCTCTCGAACACGCAGGCACGCCCGCACTTTCTCTCTCTCTCTCTCTCTCTCTCTCTCTCTCTCTTGAGCGCGCAGGCACACCCGCACTTTCTCTCTCTCTCTCTCTCTTGAGCGCGCAGGCACGCCCGCACTTTCTCTCTCTCTCTCGAACACGCAGGCACGCCTGCACTTTCTCTCTCTCTCTCTCTCTCTCTCTTGAGCGCGCAGGCACACCCGCACTTTCTCTCTCTCTCTCTCTCTTGAGCGCGCAGGCACGCCCGCACTTTCTCTCTCTCTCTCGAACACGCAGGCACGCCCGCACTTTCTCTCTCTCTCGAACACGCAGGCACGCCTGCACTTTCTCTCTTGAGCGCGCAGGCACGCCCGAACGCTCTCTCTCTCTCTCCAGCGCGCAGGCATGCCCGCACTTTCTCTCTCTCTAGCGCGCAGGCACGCTCGCTCTTTGTGTCTCCTGCGTCCCTCTCTCTCTTTCTCTCCCACGTGCGCAGACTCTCACCCATGCTTTCTTTCTTTTTCTCTCGATTTCCCTCTCACACTCACTCTAAACCATGTTTTTTCCATCTTTTGCTCACACATGCTCTCTTTTGCTGTATGTCCCATGGAAGTGCACTTGCACTCTCTCCCTCAGTTCCTCGTCACACCTCCCTTTTACCTCGCATTATTTTTCATCAGTCTCATTTTCTTTCTTCGCCTTTTTCTTTTACTTTTCGTACTTTTTTCTTTTTGCTTTATACACAATGATACTCTTTCTAATGAACTCTTTCCATGTTCTTTGTATTCTCTCCTCCCATAACCGTTTTTCTTCTATTAATTCCCTTCATTGTTTTTTTCATGTAATTTATTTTTGTATTCATTTTCTTTGTCGTCTTTGATCTTTCCTTATTTGCCTTCCCGACTTCATTTCTTTTTTCCCCACATTATTTCCTTTTCTTTTTTCGTAGTGTCCCTTTTTATTTCCTGTCCATTTTTCCCTTCAGTCCCTCTAAAAATATTCTCTCTCTCTCTCTCTCTCTCTCTCTCTCTCTCTCTCTCTCTCCCTCTCTCTCTCTCCCTCCCTCCCCCCTCTGCCTTCCCCACAGTCCCTGCAGGTGTGTGGTGGAATGTGGGAGTATTACTTGATTGGCTCTAGGGTAGAATGCAGTGGTATGATTGGCAGAAATCGCTTGTTTGTTTTGTTTTTATTTTTGTTCAGTTTTGGGGTGCATGCTGTCTGTATGCGTGTCTGTCTGTCTCCCTGTCTGTCTGTGTCAGTGTGTGGTTGTGGTTCCAAAAGTGTGAATGAACGTTTCCCTTAATCTCACTGTTTCTGACTGTCTGTGTGTTCTGGCACCAGTAAAATGACTTGCTCACCCTTTGTTGTGTGGAGCGTGCATTGGGGGTTTGAGGAGGGTGAGATATGGCACTCAGGCTGCACACGTAATTACAACTGATTTCAGTTTGTGTCTTCCTCATCGACAAAGTATCCTCATGGTGTTCCTGGCTTTAATTTTGACACGATGCAATGAGGGTTTGAGGTTAATCCCATAGCGATGATTTTGCCAGTGAGGAAGAGACACACTCACAGCTAAAAACATAAAAATTCAGCTACGTTCTCAGAATGTGGTTTGCATCTGATCATTAATGGCAGTTTGCTTGTTATTTGGTATTGTATCATGTCTAACGCCCAATTTGTGTTCCTTCTTCCAAGCTATGCTATTTAAGTTATGTGGGCGCCACCTGAAATTTCTGATCTATATAATTCTATCTCTTCCTTTCTCTCTCTTTCCCTCTCACTCTCTCTGGCATTTTTTTAGGGGGGTTATGCAGCCTATCGCTATGCCCAGCCTGCCGCTGTAGCAGGTCCAACAGCAGCAGCAGCGGCAGCCGCTGCAGCAGCCTATAGCGACAGGTTAGCAAGTTTGTCATAGACTTTTGTGTTGTGTAACATTGTTCCTATCTATTATATTTAGCTTAGCATGGATATAGATTGTTCGTAATTTAATTATATTTAGATAAAACGTTTTTAAATTGTTTTCTTTGTTTTTCAGTTATGGCCGTGTGTACGCAGCAGATCCCTACGCTACAGCGTTAGCAGCCCCTACAGCTGCCGCATATGGAGTAGGCGCAATGGTACGGCTAGTACAGCTTTGGTATTAGCAATGAGTCGTGCAAGTAGGCAGTGTGCGGTATGATGTATGGATTTGCTCAGGGGTGATCACACTGGTGGTGTGATAAAAAAGCAATTGATGAGAATTTACTTTTTTTTTTTCTCACCCTTCTCACCCCCCCCCCCCCCAAAAAAAAAAAAAAAAAAAAAAGTTCTGATTCAAGATGTTTTGTAACGTCACATGCAAGTGAATATTTTGCGGCTGAAATGCATATATAGCAGCTCCCGAGTGGCACATTAACAAGGTGCGTGACGATCAACCCGGAGATCAAAAGTTCCAAATCCAGGTTGATGCCACAGCTGTTTGTGACCGAGAGTCCATGGGAGATGATTGGTCGAGCTCTTACGGGAGGGAGGATTGGCATAGCATACACCCACTTCCCTGTCACTCACAGCGATCACCAGTGTTCGAGTTCATTCGTAGAAGAGGACGGATAGCACTTTCCCTCCAAGTCTGTCCCCAATTACACACACACACAGCAGTTCATGGCAGCATTGCATGTCACAGAGGAGCATGTGCATGCTGACACCCCTCCCTGGTTGGTGGTGGTCATGTGATAGGGAAGACAATACTTAAACTGGATATGACTAAATTTAGGGGGGGAAACCTGAAAATAAGGGAATAACTATGTATATCAAGCAAAAGTTGCACAGCATTTTTTTTTTTTGCAATTGATTTTCAAGTACAGGGATCCCTCACTTTCTGAGGTTAATTGGGAATTCCCTGATGTAGGACCCCCCCCCCCCCAACCTGCGACTGATGTATATGTACATGTGTATGTGTATATAATATCAATAAATACACATTCAATGCTTATAATATCAATTAAACATTAAAAAAATAATGCATAAGATGTAAATAAAATATAATTACACACACACTCAGATGCACACCTCACAAAAATGTAACTAGTTTTGAAGGGAGATTTTGGGGTTTTTTGTTTGTTTGGGGTTTTTTTTGTTGTTGTTTTTTTTGTTTTTTTTGCATAATTGGCCTTGTTTTACAGCATTTTCCTTAACTTTTTCCCCTATTCTTCTTTAATTTCCTTATTTTTTAATTCAATGAATATTTTTTAAAAAATGCGATGCACTGAAGCCACATGAATTGAAGCGTGAAGTGGCGAGGGATTCCTATACTTTGCTTTCCTTGTTAATGCAAAACGAGTCATTTTGAGCAAAACTTTGACTTTCTCGTGTCACTGCAGACAGTTTGAGGAGAGTTTGAGATTATTCCAGGTTAGAGCCTTGTTTTGTGACATTCATGGCAATTTTAAACGTTTGAAATTTTTTTGTGATGGATTCACGACCAAAATGTGATGCTGTGCAACAAGTTTGAGAATAAAAAGCGTCGATTGCCATTCATTCGTTTTTCTATTGCACCGCTAGTGTGATCACATAGTGTGTGAGGACTGCGAAAAGATAGAATCATAAGCTTTCCAACAAAAACGCTTGGTAAAGCCTCGCCCTCTTTTTTTAACAGGTTTGCACGCTTGGTTTTATTACAAACAAACTGGTAAATGTTTTGATTAATGAGAAATTGATATTCATTCCTGGTAGGTGTTTGTTAAAAAATATGACTAAACAATTTGATCCTTGTGAAATTAAAGGGACATGCATGTTTAGTTGTTAAGTCTCCTCATCAAATAACAGAGAAAATGTGATACAGTGGTACCTCACCTTACGAAATTAATCCGTTCCAGAGCCTTTTTCTTAACCTGGATTTTTCGTAAATTGAACCGCATTTTACATGTAAAACATGTGATTTGTTCCAAGGCCCCCAATAGTACCTCTTAAACCCTTTAAAAATGATAAAAGTATACCTTTTAAGACCTCCTTCCGCTTCAATATCATACCGATGGTAGACTGGTTTGGCCATATTCCTTTGTGATATCACTCAACCGCATGCCACGAGCCCGCCGCTTCTTTTCACTCGCACCGGAAATCTCACACGTGTGTGTTGACCATGTCTTCTTAGAAGAGTTATAATCTTACAAATGTTTATGGAAGGTTAGAATCCTGAGTCAAAAAAATAAAGTTGCAATGACTCAAAAAACTCATGAAACAACAGTAACTCTGTCCTTTACACGAAAAGTATTATGGGAGATGCAGCTCCATAATAGCCAATGGGAGGAAGCTGCATCATCCCTCCTAGCCAATGGGAGGCCAACGGGGCGGGATGTTGGAAGATAGCCAATGGGAGGCTAGCGGGGCGGGATGTTGGGAGATCGTCAATGGAGAGCAACTCGTGCATTGTTTGAATGGCGCATTTCATAAGGAGAACTTGTTTCGTATACAGAGACAAAAATTTTTGGAAAATGTTTTTCGTGACCTGGATTTTTCATTTGCTGGGACTATCGGAAGGTGAGGTACCACTGTATTTGATAATCTATGCCAGCTGTGTCAAACTTTTGCCAAACTCGTGCCATGTGGCTGCAGGTTTTTGTTTCAACCAAGTGGCAGCGCACTTGACTCGCTCATTTAAACAAATGTTTGAGTCTTCAGGCAGTTGATTGGTTAATCCATGTACTCTGTACAAAGATTGACCAATAAACTGCCTGAAGACTCCGATCACGTGTTTAAATGAGTGAAGTCAGGTGTGCTTCTGCTGCTTGGGAGAAACAAAAACGTGCAGCCACACGGCCCTTTGTGGCACGAGTTTGACACCTGTGTTCTATGCTAATCTATTTTGTTTTGTTATCCCTGCAATACCCCATCCCCTTTCCCATCACAGGCTACCCTCTACAGGGGCGGATACAGCAGGTTTTCTCCTTATTAACCTCCCAAACCTCTAAGCTCCACCGACTCGCCCAAACTTTTACCAACAGTCCGTCTCTTAGGAGCACACAAGTCCTTTTTTTTTGGACAAAAAAAAAAAAAAAAAAAAAAGTAAAAACACACCGCTTAAGAATCAAACACTTGAGAGAGGAAATTACATCACTACAAGTGGGGTTTTAAAAAATAAAGAAATAAAAAATCAAATTACTTACCATAAAGTTACTTTATAAGACAAGTGAAATGCTGACTGAGGAATTGCACGGCTGAAAAAAAAAAAAATATATTACCTTCTTTGGCACGTTTCTCTGCACATATGCATGCAGTAATGGCTCTAGAGGAACTTGGTTCTAGTGGCCAACAAACTCCATGTGCACAGAGTGTCTGGACTCCAACTGACAGAGTTTATAGATTGCTCTTCAGAGTATCACACTACGTAATGTTGTAGCTAGTCCTGTCAAAGACGCCTGAACACACCACCGACACTGACCGTAAGAGGACACAGACCACCTGACAAACAGAACCCGCACGTTCTTTAGTAGGAAGAACCACGAAACTACAACAGGAAAGGAGACGACTGTTTGAAGTGGTGTTTTGTTTGCTTTTTTTCCCCCTCATAAAGAAAGAAAGAAAGACTGGACTGGGATGTAAACTGACAGCTGTTACGGATGGGCGGAGTTTTTCCATACGCATATGGGACGATGTGTCATAAAATAACCAACAGAAAATCTTGCTTCAAATAACGTTTTTAATTTTATTGGGTTTTATGTTTTTTTTTTTTGTTTTGTTTTTTGTTTTTTGTTGTTGCTGCCTTTTTTGGTTTATTGAAATTACCTCCTGCTTTCGAGGTCTTTTCAAAAAAAGACGTACCTTTAAAAATGATTAGTAAGTATATGCAAATAAACTAGTTTAGGACAAAATGTTACCAAACTTCATTACTATTTTTATTATTATCATTATTATTATTATTATTATTATTATTATTATTAGACGATTTTCTTTTACCATGCCGTCCCTATGGCTTGTTGACTCCCATTTAAATGTGGAGGTTAAAATCCGAAAATAAAAGAAATGTAACACTAATGTAACGATAAAAAAAAAAAAAAAAAAAAAATCAAAAAAGGTAAAAATGCACACTAAGAATTTTTATGTCGTTTGTTTAAGCAGTACAATTTGGATTTTGGGTTCTTTGAGCCCTTTTTACATGAATCATGCTGTCAAATATGCAGGGTGTGCAACAAGTAGTGAAAACTTTGGATATTTTAAAACTACATAGTATTTTTTTTTTTTTCCTCACTTCTCTACGTGTATGTATTTACGCTTATCTTCTTGATACTAATGACATGTCTTATGAATTTTGGTTCCAAAGATTTTGTGAAGCACACAATTTATTATTTTTTTGTTGTTACATGTTTGAGCCTATGGTAATTTCAGTTTGCCTTGTTTTATTTTTGTATCAGTAGATTTTACCTTCATGTATTTTGTTTAGGTGACGACTTCTTCTTCTTCAAAAAAAAAATTCTCTAGAGGGGGAAAAAATCATGGTTTGAAATGAAATGGATTATGCAGTGTCTGCTGTGCCGTCGACATCGAGCGTAATTTCCACCATAATTTATTAACGAGCCGATCTGTCGAACATAAGCAGGTTATTCTGTGGTCAGGATTTCTCGGTGTGTACGTGCTTCATGTCCGAGTCGTGTAACAGTACTTCCATGCTGGGATGCTGGAAAAGCATGAGAATCTGAATTGTGTATGAATTCACAGGTTTAAAAAGGATTTCAATGCTGTCGGTTATCGACAGCAATCAACTCATACTGTAGGTAAACAATAGAAAACATTTCACACTTCAACTTTAAATTTTTTTTTTTTTCCCCGTCCAAGTTCAACACCACCCCCCCACTCCCTGTCCACTTTTTTTTTCTTTCTTTCTTTCTTCTTCTTCCCCTCTCCCCTCTCTCTTCTTCCTTCCCTTTTTACATCACAGCAGTTGAGCTCTATTCCACTCTGGTTCAGTAAGTGGACCATGTATTAAGATTTAAGGAAATTCCCTTCCCTGCCTCTCTCTGAAAGCTCATTCAGAAAGTGGAAAGGTGTTGTCTTTTAAAAAAAAAAAAAAAAAAAATTTTTTTTTTTTTTTTTTTTTTTTGGTGTTCATTAGGTACTTTTGCAGCCTATGCACTACGTTCCTCAGTGTTATCAACAAGATTAAGACATCATTAGCTGCACTCATCCTCCCTTTTGCCTTTTAGACTCTTCTCAGATCTATGTTAGATAAGTAAGGATGGATTTCTTTAAATTTTTCCAATTGCATATAGTGGCGACTGTTAAACCAGCAGTCAAAAACCACATAAGGATGAGGAAATTTATTTCAGGCGAGGGATATTTATTAACAAATTCCATCCTGCAAGTGAAACTAAGGTAGGAAGATTGCATGGATCTGATTGGAAATTCAGGTGGAAGGCCTCCAAAAAGGCAGCGAAGCGTGTGCGAGTCTAGATTTGTTGGATCGTCTTTTAGAGCACAGGTTCCCAATAGCGTCCAGATGTACAGTCAGGATGGGAAAAGAAACAAGCCGCCGCCGTTGCCGCCTCTTCCTTCGGCAGCGTCCCGATCCTGTCCTATATCTCCTTTCCATTTTTGCACATTATTATATAATACATGTTGTGCATATTATTCTTTAGTTTACAATGTGAGTGTGTTTTCGGTTTGAACTCTTTCTGCATACTCGGATGCCATTTGTGATGTAATTTGTATCTGAATGTCCATATAAACTGTTTTTTAAATATATGCACAAATGAGTTTGGGTTTTTGTCCTTGGGAGAGAAGAGTGATTTAAATTGTGTGACGAATTAAAGTGCGGTGTTTCTTTTTTAAAGACATGAACATTTTAGGAGAATTTATTTTAGTGTGTAGTAAAAAACAAGGGTCCAGATTGCTCTGGCATTGATGGACTTGACTATTAGTTGAGCTTTTACACTTCAACAAACTCTTATGTTTATAACGAGTTAAGTCGGGTCCATAAGTGTTTGGAAAAGAACACAGTTGATGAAAGTGTTGATCAGTGAAGTCGATTTGGAAAGCAGTAACGAGGAAGTCTTATTTTGGTGATAATTCGAATTTAATGTTGCAACATTGCAGTTCAAATTACAGCCATGTGTTCGCTCAAAATTCTTGTGGTCCAAATATTTCTTGATTTGGCTGTTTATTGTAGAACACTGGTGTCAAATTCAAGGCCCGTGAGCCAAATCTTGCTCAGCAAGAGCTTTAAAAATGTGACTATCGTATATTCTTTGCCTCAACCATTACCATCAACCTAATTTATCATCATTCTACTCGGTCAAAAAAAAAAATCCAAAAGCAGTTTCTCTTTTTTTTTTTTAATTAATTAATTTTTATTTAGATATATTAAGCTAATATTTTCCCCCAGTGCGGCTAACTGGGTTATCAAAGGCGGGCCATGTCTCTCACTGTCTATGGTGAGAGGTATGTAAAAGAACCATTGCTGACTTTCGTAAAGAGGAGCTGCAAAGTCGTCAGCGTGTTTCTGTCCCTTGCTAAAAGGGTTGTGACAGGAAGGGCATCCGACGTAAAAACCTCTGCCAAAATCAAAACGTGCGAATCAGATGGTTCGCTGTGGCGACTCCCGAGTGAAAGGGAAAAAGCCGAAAGGAAGACAGAATTATGCTAATATTTTATTATCAAAATTATTCCTGCTGTTTCATCCAAAGTGAGAACTCTCACATTGAGTCGTGCGAGTGTGCACGGAGCGTGGTTGGGGGTGAGGTGCCTTGCTCAAGACCGTTTCATCTGTGATGGTGGAGGAAGGGAAGGTGCAGCTCACTCTCAATATAAATATATATATATATATATATATATATATATATATATATATATATATATATATATATATATAATATTTGTTTGAGCACTTTTCAAAGATCGCATTGCAAATTCCAACCAAACTTGAAGTGTGAACCCAATTCATGTCCAGCATGCTTCTTAAACCAAATTTTCATCCGTATGAATTGTTACGTCTTGTTAAATCTTATGATTATTCGGGCTATTTTCTTCAAACAACAAAGACACCACCCCTTTAAATCAAGTCAACTAACTGCTTACAAAGTGTATTTCTGACTTTTTAAAATTTCTTTGTAGTGTTTTCTCCAAGTATGAAAAATACAAAATTCATTTCCCAAAGTGTTGCGGTGGTGGCCTGGTGGTAAGGTGTGGAATTACTCATCGACAACAGGTTGAGGGTTCATGCTCCACTATCAGCGGTTTATCGCTTCTCCCAGTGCCGCTAACTGGGTTATCAAAGGCTGGTCATGCCGGTCACTGTCTGTCCGTGGCGAGAGACTGTAAAAGAACCATTGTTCAGTTTTGTCAGGAGTAGCTGCATTGGCGTCAGTGTGGTTCTTCCCTAGTGGGTTGTCCAGGGTGTATTCTACACTTGCCCCCTGGTGGCTGAGATGGGTGCCAGGATTAGGCGGTTCAGAAAAGGAATGAATGAATGATTTTCTTAAGTTTATTCCTCTTCCTGTGAGGGACCATAGAACAGATTTCCTCTGCATGATCACGCCACTGTATTTTAGGTTCGATTCGATAAACTCGATTCGATAAACAAAAACCAGAGCAATGTCTCTTGGGGAGTGAAAATTACAACAACATATTTATGGTTGCTAATCGGCTTGCTTATAACGAACTGCTATGGTTTTCTCTCAGGTGTTGCTACATGCTACGGAGCATGGATATAGCAAATAATGTTTGTTGATTTCACAATTCCTTCATTTTTACCAAAAAAGGTGGGAAAAAAAACATTACACCTTACAACAGCCCTTTTAAAAGTTTTTAATGAAAAATACACTTTTTTTTTTTTATTAACAAAATCATGTCGCTACATTCAAGAACTGGATCTTTTTGAAAGGTAATAGCATCGTGAATGTAGAATTGCATCATAAAATATGAGAGAAATGTGTTTCAGTCTGAAAATTCTGTCTGTGCATGTTATTTGATTTGGAAATCACGGTGAGAGGTTCATGTAAAAGAACCATTGTTGACTTTCGTAACGAGTAGCTACAAAGTCGTCGGCGTGTTTCTGCCCCTTGCTAAAGGGTTGTGTCAGGAAGGGCATCTGACGTAAAAACCTACGGCAAAATCAAAACATGCGAATCACATGATTCGTTGTGGCGACCCCTAAAAAAAACGGGAAAAAGCCGAAAGGAAAAGAAGAACTATGCCATCTTTTACAGGTACTGTACCAATTATTAAAGTAACTGTAAGAGCTTCTATTCAAATCCATTCAGAGATCTTAAAGGCAAGGTTGCTGTATTGTACCATCGTGAACTTTGAGAACATGTCGGAGGGAAGGAGTTCCAGAAAACTGCCGACTACAAAATGCCGTATTTCGCCAGATCACTGAGCTCCATGTCGCCGTAAGCCTCCCATGGACAAATAACAGTGAAGTCTGAAAAAGAAAGAAAAAGACAGAATATATATGTGTACAGGACACAATATAACAGCAGTGATGTCCGTCTTGGGTTAGACTTTTTCATAATGTAGCCACAGAGATGGAAAGGTTAAGCGGTATAGAATGTCTTTGAGAACCCAGTCAAGCCCAGACCTATTCCTGATGAACAATGTGAACAAAGCAAACTTCATGAAGTCAACCCAAAATTTCAATTCTGTACAACAGTAACGGCCAACCCTGTCCATGGAGATTTACTTCTCTGAATTCTTTAACCTTGACCGTTATGGGGCCCACTGGACCAAATTAATGATTTCAACTTTAAAGACTTGCATTAGATTAGGTGGCCCGGTGGACATCATTGGAGCCAAAGTCACTGGGGAGGAAGATCTCCAGGAATAGGCTTGAATAACACTGCTATAGCACAGAATAACTCCAATGACCCTCACACAGCCCTAACCCCACCCCCACCCCCAAGTGTAGATAACTGGGTTATCAAAGTCTGGTCATGTCTCTCACTGTCTATGGTGAGAGGTTCATGTAAAAGAACCATTGCTGACTTTCGTCAAAAGGAGCTGCATAGCCGTCAGCTTGTTTCTGTCCTGCGATGGCCCGGCGAGCCGTGGGTGCGCTCAGCCTCCCGACAATCGTAATTGGGATTAAGTGATTCATAAAATGATTGAACGAGTGACAGCCCTAACCTCAACACCATTTGAATGAACTTTGACGTCGGTTGACAGAGTATGTTTGTGGCCGACATTTGTACCTGATTTCAGTACTGTTATTGAAAATGAACTCGTCAAAAGCCTTTCTGGAAGCGTGGAGGTTACAACAAAAGAGAAGAATGGCTTCTGGAATGGAATGTTCACAACAAGGTGGTCAGGTGTCCACACACTTTTTGCAATGGTCTTTATCAGGTTTGTGCTATTACTGCTGCGAATAGGTAACATCCTGTCCCAATCTTATTGTTTTAAATGTATCGTATATCATGTATACCTGTGCCGAGACCCTCCATGCCAGGGATGTCATCTCCGAAACCCTTCTGGCCCGGCCTTGGCGCTTTGCTTTTGAAAGTCCGTATTGTCCTCTGTTTGAACCTGGGGGGTACCCGCATGTCTGTAGGTGCTGGGGCATCCATTTCTTTATTACCTAATTAAAAAAAAAACACAATGGCTACCACAACTTGTACAAATCTATACTAAAAATTACCATAAGCTATGATACGGTTAAAAGCTGAAATCAAGCCAATAGTTATTGACGAGAGTAGCACTACGTCGAACACTACCAGCAATGTAGCATTGCATTGAATTGTATAAAATTTTCCGTCAGTATTATTTCATTCACATTTTAAAAGTTGTACAGGAATTTTCCACTCCGCAGGCTATGCATTTTGTGAAGTCAAGGAAAAGTTCACATGTACAAAAGTCAAATGTGTAGTACAGGGGTCGGGAACCTATGGCTCGTGAGCCAGATGTGGCTCTTTTGATGAGTGAATCTTTCATAACAGAATAATGAATGCATAATTTCCCTGTCATTTAAATAAAAATACAAAAAAAAGCCATCAAATAAAACAAAAATACATTAATAAATCTCGCGCATTTAAATCTATTTTCAATGCCACGTCACTGTGGCACCCAGCGGCGAGCCAATCCTTTCTGTACGCCAGTATGTGGGTGGGTCTGATACCTAGAAAGTCTAATTTTATTGGATTATAACAACGGCCACAGACTTCGCGTGTTGTTTTTGAGTAAAGAGGTAACTTTCCTAGTTTTTGATCAGCTCATTTGCACGAAGCCAAGCACAGCTGGCAAGCAAACACAAATGGACAGACATGGAAAAACTTCAACCCGTAGACCAGCTGATTGCTAAAACTTGGGACGCGCTTCCTGTCACATACCAAAAATTGCACCGTGTGAGTCCTGTCGTATTGACCATGTTTGGCTCCACATGCGGTTCTTCTCACACCTGAAAAGCATCAAGACCAACCTGCGGTCACGTGTAATAGATGGAAGCCTAAACGCCTGCATGAAGCTGAACCTCACCACGTATCAACCAGACTACAAAGCCATTAGCAAAACCATGCAGCACCAGAAGTCACATTAATAGTAAAAAGTACTTTTCTTGTTAATAAATAACTTTGTTATAACAATGTCGTTTAGAATAAATTCAGAGTCGTATTATACTCTCAAATTGTTGGTCTTCGTTTTCAATTTAGTTGGATTCAGAATATATATATATATATATATATATATATATATATATATATTAGTCAAAAAATTTCCCGACCCCTGATGTCGTGGATGTCTGAATCGGAAGTCTACAATTAGAAATATCTATATCATCAAATAGTATGAACACTATCAATATCATAAAATCATACACGGTGTTGACCAAAGTGCAATTGTACAACAATGAATGCTGTATAGTTGTGTTCAAAATAATCTCAGTCAGACATCACCTACCTGTTCAATCAGTGTTTTTGGTAGAAATGATACTTCTACATGGTAAATAATTAACTATCAGGTGTAGTAGAGTAATAGAATCCAACAGACCCAACAGTCATGACCTGCAAGCTGCTGATCCTGTATAATTGAATCACGAATTGAAAGGGGCGTGTACAATTAGTGATGTCATTCATTCTTTCATGCAAACAGATGCTAATTATTGTCCATATTTAAGGAAGGAAGGCAGGAATTGTAATACTGTACATGTCATAGAATATTTCTCTCTGAAATTCTGAGGAAAATGGGTCGTACCAGACATTGGGAAACATAAAGAAGTGCAGAAAATGATGGGGAGCTCAGCTAAAATGATCCAAAATGCTTTAAATTGGCAACCAAAACCAAGAAGAACCAAAAAGACAAGGACTCAGACACCAGTCGGCTCCAGGAAGATCAAAGAAGGTCTAAAGTGACCTGTGAGTCCTGTTACAATTAGACGACCCCTATATGGAGCCGAGTTATCAGCAAGAAGCCCAGCAAAGTCCCACTGTAGAAAAAAAAAAGACGTTCTGGAGAGGTTACAGTTCGCCAAAGAGCACATTGACCAGCCTGAAGAGAAATTGCGCAACATTTTGTGGACTGATGAAAGGAAGATTGTTCTTTTTGGATCTAGTGTCCCCTTAGATGACCCGCAAGCACTGAATTCAAGCCTAGTACACTGTGAAGGCAATGAATGGTGTCGCAAGCCTCCTGATATTGGGATGTTTCTCGTACTATGGTGCGGACCTCTTTATAGCGTACCAGGGATCAGTTTGAATACATCAGAATACTTGAGGAGGTCGTGCTAGCATGTCTGCCTCACAGCAAGAAGGCCTGGGTTCGATTCCTGGCCTGGGCGTTTCTGTGTGGAGTTTGCATGTTCTCCCCGTGCTTGCGTGGGTTTCCTTCGGGTACTCCGTTTTCCTCCCACAGTCCAAAAACATGCACAGTAGGTTAATTGGCTGTTCCAAGTTGCCCGTAGGTGTGAGTGAGTCCGTATGTGGCCTGGCGAACCATACTCTAGATCATTGTGATCACAGATATGACAATCTCTGTATGAGCATCATTCAAGCTTCAGGAATCGACGTCTACATCCAATCACGAGGAGTGTGGTGGTGATTCCCACATCCCAATTCAGCCAATGCACCAAATTTGACCCTTCATCATCATCATCATCTCAGCATCATTATGATGATGATGATGAAGGGTCAAATTTGGTACATTGGTAGAATTGGGATGTGGGAATCGACGTCTACATCCAATCACGAGGAGTGTGGTGGTGATTCTGATTCCCACATCCCAATTCTGCCAATGCACCAAATTTGACCCGATGATGATGATTATGAAGGGTCAAATTTGATGCATTGGCAGAATTGGGATGTGGGACTCAACACCACACTCCTCGTGATTGGATGTAGACGTCGATTTTCACATCCCAATTCTGCCAATGCACCAAATTTGACCCTTCATAATCATCATCATCGGGTCAAATTTGGTGCATTGGCAGAATTGGGATGTGGGACTCAACACCACACTCCTCGTGATTGGATGTAGACGTCGATTCCCACATCCCAATTCTACCAATGCACGAAATTTGACCCTTCATCATCATCATCATCATCATCATCATCATCATGCTGGAATGATGATGATGATGATGATGATGAAGGGTCAAATTTGGTGCATTGGCAGAATTGGGATGTGGGAATCAGAATCACCACCACACTCCTCGTGATTGGATGTAGACGTCGATTCCCACATCCCAATTCTGCCAATGCACCAAATTTGACCCGATGATGATGATTATGAAGGGTCAAATTTGGTGCATTGGCAGAATTGGGATGTGGAAATCGACGTCTACATCCAATCACGAGGAGTGTGGTGTTGAGTCCCACATCCCAATTCTGCCAATGCATCAAATTTGACCCTTCATCATCATCATCATCATCATCATCATGCTGGGATATATTCATGAATATTGATTCAGCTTCTAACATAATTAATTTTGGATTAAAGCTGAATGACATGTAACGTATGGATAAGCATGAAGCAACGCACTGCATGTTTTTCAGCTGGGCGTCATCCAGCATCATCTACTATGTGCCAGTATTGTTCATCTGGGTCATCATTGACACTTGGATCTTTCTATTACTTAGTACTCCGGACAAATTAGCCATTTATCTTCCTCCATTACTGTAATTCTAAATAAGTCTGGGTAATTTTAATCCCTGGACTATTTCTAGTATGTTTACATAACCCTTGACCTCAAAGCGCTAACATTGGCCACCTTGACCGAGCTCTCTAATTTATATTCTGTCCCAGGGATTTCACAGCAGATGACTACTTGTGTCCAGAGAAAATAACAGTTCAAATGTTTTGACAATCTAAGGCGCTGTTATGTTGATAAATCCTATCGACCGGTATTACTGTCCTCTGATTTCCAATACAAAGCATGCTGGGTAATTTTAGCTTGATAGTTAGTGCTCGAAGCTCGTGATGAGTCTGTGTTCCGACCCGTAACCTTCAATTTCTTTATTATCATTTCGGAAAAATGAAATGTTAATGTAAATTGGGTGAGTGTAAAAGTTTGTATACCCTTTGGACAAAATAAAGTGAAACTTCAAGGGCATTTGGGATACATCCTGGGATTTCAGAGCAAATCTTGTCAAACAAAGTAGACGGCGATATTAATAATGAACAGAACCAAACAAAAGACATCAATCTATGTCAGCCAACTCCAGGTAAGGGTGGGGCACACCCTAGAAAGTTAGGCCAACACTCACACAACCATTCATACTTCCACTCACCCCTAGGGGCGAATTGGAACAGCTAATTAAACTACTGTGCATGTTTTTGGACTGTGGGAGGAAACACACACAAGCACCCTAAACAAAAACCCTAAACAAACAAAAAACAACCCAAAATCTCCCATCAAAACTACTTATATTGTTGTGAGGTGCGCATCGGCGCCTGCGTGCGCATATGTATGGGTGTCGTCGTCTTCTCATGCAATACCATCTGTATGTATGTTCAGTTCATTTTTAATAACTGTTCAGTTCATCTTCAGTTCATTTTCTGTTACTGCTTAATCCTAATTAGGGTCACGGGGAGGCTGGCGCCCATCCCAGCTCACTCCGGGCGAGGGCAGAGTACACCCTGGACAGCTTGCCAGGCCAGCGCAGGGCTGTGTGTGTGTGTGTGTGTATTGATATTGTATTTAGATCTTATGCATTATTTTAATTTTTTTTTTTTAGATAAATATTCATCAAATTAAAAAATAAGGAAGAATAGGGGGAAAAGTTAAGGAAAATGCCACAAAAACAAGGCCAATTATGCGAAAAAAGAAAAAAAAAACCTTAAACAAACACAAAACAAAAAACAACCCAAAACCCCCCATCAAAACTCCTTACATTTTGCGTGCACGCGCATCTGTATGTGTGTGTATTTATATTTTATTTACATCTTATGTATTATTTTTGAATGTTTAATTGTTATCATAAGCATTTATAGCATTGAATATGGATTTATTGATATTATATACACGTCAGTCAGTCGGGGGAGGGGGGGTGATCCTACTTCGCGGATTTCGATGGTTGCGTGGGCATCTCGGTTGCAATTAACCGCGGAACGTGAGGGATCCCTTGTAATTATGTTTTCTTTCTTCAGTAAAATAAATGCTTAAGTTTTCTAAACTCGTATCTTTCATGTTTGTCTTGCACTTGAATTTGTTGTAATATTATAATTAGTAATATGAGACAAATTCCTGTGTATTCAGAATATCTTCACCTGTTATGACATAATTTTTCACGCACTTCTGATCGTCCTATTGCTTTGATTCTCTCGACGGTCTATTCACTGCTTTTTGTCTCGTCAACCACAAATTTTAGTTTCTTTGCAAAACCCTTGCTGAACATCAGCTGTGGGTTGTGGGCTCGGCTCTGACAGCATGTCTACGCGCTTACCTTATCTCACAGCAGTGAACCTTTCCAAGGATTTGATTTCTTGCTTTTGAATCCTCGAACTCCTGCAGTCGCTCTTCTACCTTTCTTCAGTGTCCCGTCATCCTCTTTTATACTCATCTCTCTTATCCCCTGCAGTCATCCACCCACTTCTCATAACTTTTCCAGAAGTTTTCTGATCTCCTTCAACACCCTCCCTCCTTCCCTCCCTCGCTCTAACATAATGAGCAGAAGGATAAAAAGATTAAGGTATTCTAAGAAGTGCTTACAGAAAAGAAAGGCCGTCCAAGGTTTCATCGGACCGAGTACCCACCATGTCTGAGGTGAGTATGGTGCATCAGTCGCGGTTAAACAGCCAACAGCTTCTCATGACTCATAATTTAATGGACGCCAATAGTCTAGTGATATAATCCCCACGCCATCCATCCATTCGTGTCATCCATCTTTTCCGTACAGTACGTCTATTCACTTTGTGCTTCACAGTATTTCATATTTTCAAGCTATTTTTATTGTTCTTATGGTGATTCTTTCTGGAATTTTTTAAGGAATACTCTACAGTTGGCATCCCCTTTCTGCAGACATGCCATGAGCTCTGGATCTTTTTAAAAAAGTGACCAAGTTTAGTCTATTCAGTTGTTTACATAAGCAAATGTCATTCCATGTCAATGTCACAAGATAAGATAAATCTGCAACCCTAAACCCAAGTAATTCGACGAAAAAGGTTTAAAAAGGTTTAACCATTGAATGTTATTTGTAACCTGCAACTATGCTTCACTCATTTGATGAACTGCTTAATCCTAATAGAGTGACAGGGAGGTTGGAGCCTATCTCAGTCAATACTGGGTGAACACCCTGAACAGCTCACCGGCCAACACACACACACACAACCATTCTCATTATGTTAATGTGCATGTTTTTGGACTATAGGAGGATACCAGGGTACCTGGAGGAATCTCATGAAAGCACTGGGAGATCATGCAAACCGCCCACGCTGAACCCAGAATCTTCTTGCTGTCAGGTGGACAAACACGCCACTCTGCCACTCCATCAATAAACAGCCTATAATCATAGATTTTATTATTATTATGGATGCTCGTATAGCGCATACTCCATACACACGTATGCTCAATGCCCTCGTCGCCACCATGCAGCGCCAGTTATTGTGTTGTTCTATCTTTTGATGCTGAGCGCCAAGCAGGAAGCAACAACGCTCACATTTTAACATCTTATGGTATGACGCGGCCGGATTCGAACTCCGACCTCCCGGAGGATAAAGCAGATGCTCTACCAACTGAGCTAAATCCCCAGTATAGATTTGAACCCTTAATTAAACTGGGCATTTCGTAATAATGGATACTCTTATTCTAGAACCCACAAAGGCACAGGGAGAACATTCATATTCCACAAGCCCAGGGCCAAGGCCCAGAACCTTCTTAGTGAGGTGAATGCACCACACCACCATGCTTCACCATGAATAAACAGTTTATAATAACAGATTTGTCCAGTCTAGAATCACTCCCCCCAAATAAACAAATAATTCATTAAATACACTTTATTGACGTTTTAAATATGAATTTATAAATGTTTTCCCATGGGGACATAATGGAAACTCTACAGAGACCCCCAAGGCTGGGAATCAAACCCTGGAGCTTCTTGTTATGAGGCAGATGGGTTAATCCCTACACCAGGGTCGTGAACCTTTTTGACTAAGAGAGCCAAAAAAAAGACATATTTTAAAATCTAATCCTCTGAGAGCCATATTATATATAATCTGGTTGATACATGGTGAAGTTCAGCTTCATGCAGGCGTTTAGGCTTCCATCTGTTAAACGTGACTGCAGGTTGGTCTTGATGCTTTTCAGGTGAGAAGGACTACTTGGATGCCAAACATGGTCAATATGGCAAGACTCACACGCTGCAGCGCGTTCCAAGTTTTGGCAATCAGCTGTTCTGCGGGTTGAAGTTTTTCCATGTCTGTCCATTTGTGTTCGCTTGCCAGCTGTGCTTGGCTTCGTGCAAATGAGCTGATCAAAAATGAGGGACATTTTATCTCTTTACTCAAAAACAACACGCACAGTCTATGGCTGTTGTTATAATCCAATAAAATTAGAGTTTCAAGGTATCGGACCCACCCGCATACTGGTGTACAGAAAGGATTGGCTCTACGCTGCGCGCCACAGTGACGTGACATTGAAAATAGATGTATAGATTTAAATGCGCCAGATTTATTCATCTGTTTGTGATTTATTTGATGGCTTTTTTTGTATTTTTATTTAAATGACAGTGAAATTATGTATTCGTTATTCTGTTAAGAAAAGCCACCTGATTTATCTGAGAGCCAGATACAGTCATCAAAAGAGTCACATCTGGCTAGCGAGCCATAGGTTCCTGACCCCTGCCCTACACCACCGTGCTGCCACCCAGCACGCATACACAAATAATTTACACTCATAGCTAGGGGTAGTTTCGAACAGCCAGTTATCTTAATGTACACGTCCTTGGAAGAAAACCAGAGTCCCCAGAGGAAGCCCATGCAAACTTCACACAGAACTGCCCTATCCAAGCCCAGGACTCAAACCTAGGACCTTGTTGCTCTGAGGTGGTTGCTAGAGCGGCTATGTGGCAGTGGGAGTGAAAAGTGTGTTAAGAATTTAAACAGGAAGATGTTAAAGGCATGTTGGTTCTCCCAACATTATTTTAGCTCTCCATGATAAATTGGTTTCTGGATTGAGAACCCCGATTATTAGATAGGATGGGATTGAATTCTCCATGTCCCGCACCACTTGATAAGGTGGAAAGATTGATCAGGTTTTCAGAAATATTCTAAAATGAGGACATCTAACTGCCTGGTCTGTGCATCTGAAATTACTGAGAGATTTTTGTGTCACACCAAATTTAATATGCTTTTGTGATAAGAGATTCAGTGAAGCTGTGACCTGTACAGGTTATAAATACCTCTGCTGATAGATCCTATCTCTCAGCTTTAGCCCTGACGCTTTATTTCTTTACCAACTTGCCCTGTTCATGTGTATATAACCCTACATTCTTTATTATCTTGTTCTGATTGATTTTAATGGATAACTCAATGCTTAGATTTTCACATGGAGTTCCTAGCAGTCGTTTGTTGTTGCAGTGATCCACCCTGACTCATGTCCTTACGTAATTACCATAATCTTTAACGAGAAAGATTAGCCTACAGAATCTGCTTTGTGTTGTGCTTTAATTAACCTGAAGTCTTAGAATGAAAACTCTCTGACAGCTGGGTAGGAGCAGGGTTGATCCGCTGAAACAGACAAGTCAAATCAAATAAAGGTCATCTATAAATACAATGGTACCTCACTTTTTACGAAATACGAATGTCTCACCAAATGAAAAATGCAGGTTACGAAACGCATTTTCCTAAAATTTTTGCCTCTGTATACGAAACAAGTTCACGTTACGACAGCGCCATCTTAAAATTCAAACTCGCCATTCAAACATTAAAACGCGCCATTCAAACATTCAAAAAATGCACGAGCTGCTCTCCCATCAATGACGTTCAAACATCCTGCCCCGCTGGCCACTCATTGGCTAACAACTGAGGTGTCGTTCATGTCGCCTTCACTCGAACGCCATCTTGGACAGTGCCAACTGTCGCCATCTTGGACAGGGATCCCATTGGCTAGGAGGAATGACGCAGCTCCCTCCCATTGCCTATTATAGAGCTGAAGCTAAACACAAAACAACTTGGAAACACTCCTGAGGTGCCAGGACAGAGGCCGCATCATATAAATTGCTCTGAAAAAATGTGTATTTATTCATTCATTCATTTTCTGAACTGCGTAATCCTAATTGCAATCAAGTGCAATCAAACAACTCAAACACAACAAGAGCCCATGCAATCAAACAACTCAAACTCAAACACAACAAGAGTTCAGGTACTGATGGCATCGTTGGAGAGATTATCCACGCTGAGGAGATAACCTCACATCCACAAACTCTGCAGTGCTGCCTGCGAAGCGGAGAAAATCCCTGAAGAATGGTCCAAAGCGATTGTGGTTACCATACCCAAAAAAGGTGACCTCTCCCAATGCAGCAACTACCGCACACTATCGCTGATTAACCACATGTGCAAATGCCTCCTAATTATCATCCACAACAGACTCAGAGCTAGAATTGAACCCCACCTTGCTGAGGAACAGGCTGGATTCAGGTAGGACAGGATCGCCGTCCAACAAATCCTTATCCTGAGACTCATAGCTGAAAAAGCCCACAGAAAGAACATTACATCTATAACTGCTTCATTGACTTCCAAAACGCTTTTGACACTATTGACCACAAAACCATCTGGGCGGTCCTTAAATCCTATGGGGTTGAACCCAAGCTCATCCGCATGCCTTGCCAGCATTTATCAGAACTCCAAAGCAGTAAATCGGCAATCACATGGGCGACTGGTTCACGACAAGGAGACCCCATCTCGCCAAACATTTTCATCACGTACCTGGAAAGAGTTATGGAGAACATCCAAGCCAGTGATAGTGGCATTGTAGTCTCGGGCATCAACATTAACAATCTCCACTTCACCGATGACATCGACCTACTAGATTTTGACACCCCCAGCCTCCAAAGAAACACCGATATGGTTAATAGCGAGGGTAGAAGAACAGGGCTGCTGATGCATGAAATGTTAACAAAACCAAATCTATGGCCTTTGGCAGTAATATTGATATCGAGCTTAAAATCGACGACTCAAATGTTGAATGCGTTAAAGAATTTGAATACTTAGGAAGCCTGTTCACCACTGACAACGATATCAGTAAAGAAATCAGAAGACGCAAAGCCTATGGTGCTATGGGCAGATTCAACAGTATATGGAATAGCAGAATAATCAGCATCAACGCCAAGCTCCAAATTCTGAGAACCTGCGTATTCAGCATCCTCCTCTACGCGGCAGAGGCATGGACATTAAAGCTGAGCGACCGCCAAATACATCTCGCTTTTGAGATGAAATGTTATCGCAGGATACTTAACATCCGCTGGTACCATAGAGTCACCAATGAGAACATAAGGAAAAGGATCAACTGCCCACAGAACATCGTCCAAAAAATCATCCACAGAAAGCTAGGACTGTTTGTCCACATATCCCGCATGACCGACAACAGGTTAATCAAGCAAGTGGTCTTTGGATCAATTGGAGGGAACAACAGAAGAGGTTGCCCAAGAAGAGAGTGGCTGGATGATATCAAAGAATGGTGCTGCGACAATATAGCCCATCTATACCACGCTGCCCAAGACCGGGCCAAGTGGAAAGCGATTGTTAAGCAAGCTGCAGACACCAACGGGCATTGAGCCCTCGGATTTTTAAAAAAAAAAATCCTAATTAGGGTCACGGGAAGGCTGGCGCCCATCTCAGCCAACTCGGGGCGAAGGCAAAGTACACCCTGGACAGCTCGCCAGGACATAGCAAGGTGCAATGAAAAAGATCTCATGAATAATATTTAGGACTGTATTGTGAATTCAAGATGTGGGGGAAAATCCCAAATATAGCCATCCAATAAAAAAAAATAAAAAAATTGAAAAATGTTTTCAAGTAGCATCATGTTTAGTGTCTGATGTTTTCATACTAATGTGAGTCCAAAACACAAAGAAAAAAATTATATGGTTTCGAAAATATCTGTGTGTGAATGGGTTGCCTTAAGAATAATTCTTGTGGTGCTTTTCTTGGAGAAATGTTAGAATAATATTGAAATAGCTGGAGCCTGTCTCAGCCAATACTGGGTGAAGGGTAAACATCACAAGGCAACACACACACACACACACACACACACACACACACACACACAATCTCACACCTTGGGTCAATTTGGATCAGCAAGTTAGCCTAATATAGCTTCTGAACCAAACACAGTATAGCCTATATAGAATTATAATACTGTACTAGCCTATATCTAATCTAACCTGTGTAGAATTCTAATACTGTACTAACCAATATCTAATCTAACCTATATAGAATGACTCCCAAGTAAAAGGGAAAAAGCCGAAAGGAAGACAGACAGACAGAATTCTAATACTGTACGAACCTATATCTAATCTAACCTGTGTAGAATTATAATACTGTACTAATATCAATATCTAATCTAACTTATATAGAATTCTAATACTGTACTAACCTATATCTAATCTAACCTGTGTAGAATTATAATACTGTACTAATATCAATATCTAATCTAACTTATATAGAATTCTAATACTGTACTAACCTATATCTAATCTAACCTGTGTAGAATTCTAATACTGTACTAACCTATATCTAATCTAACCTGTGTAGAATTCTAATACTGTACTAATATCTAATCTAACTTATATAGAATTCTAATACTGTACTAACCTATATCTAATGTAAACTTTGTAGAATTATAATACTGTTCTACTATCAATATCTAATCTAACATATAGAATTCTAATATTGTACTAACCTATATCTAATCTAACCTGTGTAGAATTCTAATACTGTACTAACCTATATCTAATCTAACCTGTGTAGAATTCTAATACTGTACTAATATCAATATCTAATCTAACTTATATAGAATTCTAATACTGTACTAACCTATATCTAATCTAACCTTTGTAGAATTATAATACTGTACTAATATCAATATCTAATCTAACTTATATAGAATTCTAATATTGTACTAACCTATATCTAATCTAACCTGTGTAGAATTCTAATACTGTACTAACCTATATCTAATCTAACCTGTGTAGAATTCTAATACTGTAATAGCCTATATCTAATCTAACCTGTGTAGAATTATAATACTGTACTAATATCAATATCTAATCTAACTTATATAGAATTCTAATACTGTACTAACCTATATCTAATCTAACCTGTGTAGAATTCTAATACTGTACTAACCTATATCTAATCTAACCTGTGTAGAATTCTAATACTGTACTAATATCTAATCTAACTTATATCGAATTCTAATACTGTACTAACCTATATCTAATCTAAACTTTGTAGAATTATAATACTGTACTAATATCAATATCTAATCTAATTTATATAGAATTCTAATATTGTACTAACCTATATCTAATCTAACCTGTGTAGAATTCTAATACTGTACTAATATCAATATCTAATCTAACTTATATAGAATTCTAATACTGTACTAACCTATATCTAATCTAACCTTTGTAGAATTATAATCCTGTACTAATATCAATATCTAATCTAACTTATATAGAATTCTAATATTGTACTAACCTATATCTAATCTAACCTGTGTAGAATTCTGATACTGTACTAACCTATATCTAATCTAACCTGTGTAGAATTCTAATACTGTAATAGCCTATATCTAATCTAACTTATATAGAATTTTAATACTGTACTAACCTATATCTAATCTAACCTGTGTAGAATTCTAATACTGTACTAATATCAATATCAAATTTAACCTATATGGAATTCTAATACTGGGCAGTGGTGGTCTAGTGGTATAGGGCGCTGGATCGCTGATCCAAAGGTTGGGGGTTCGAGTCCCACTCTCCACAAGGTTGTCACTGTCCCACCAATGCAGCTAACTGGGTTATCAAAGGCGGGCCATGTCTGTCACTGTCTATGGTGAGAGATTCATGTAAAAGAACCATTGCTGACTTTCGTAAAGAGTAGCTGCAAAGTCGTCAGCGTGTTTCTGTCCCTTGCTAAAAAGGGTTGTGACAGGAAGGGCATCCGACGTAAAAACCTCTGCCAAATCAAACGTGCGAATCAGATGGTTCGCTGTGGCAACTCCTGAGTAACAGGGAAAAAGCCGAAAGGAAGACAGACAGACATAGAATTCTAATACTGTACTAGCCTATATGTAATCTAACCTATATAGAATTCTAATATAGCTTCTGAACCTTCAGAGGAAACCGGAGTACAGGGATCCCTTGCTACTTCATGCTTCAATTCATGCGGCTTCAGTGCATTGCGATTTTATAAAAAAAATTCATTGAAAAATTAAAATATAAGGAAATTAAGGGAAAAGTTAAGGAAAATGCCACAAAACAAGGCCAATTATGCAAAAAAAAAAAGCCAAAAAAACCCCAAAAATTAAAAAACCCAACCCAAAACCCCCCATCAAAACTATTAACATTTTTGTAAATATATGTGCATCTGTATGTGTGTGTATTTATGTTTTATTTACATCTTATGCATTATTTTTGAATATTTAATTGTTATTATAAGCATTTATAGTGTTGAATATGTATTTATTGATATTATATACACATGTGCGTTTACGTCAGTCGGGGGGTGGGTTGATCCTACTTTGCAGAATTCGCGGGTCACGGGGGGAGGGGGGGGGGGTTTTGGTCCCAATTAACTGGGGAAAGTGAGGGATCCCTGTACCTAGAGCAGGGGTGTCAAAACCGTCCCACAAAGGGCCGTGTGGCTGCAGGTTTTTGAATCAACCGAGCAGCAGCACACCTGACTTTGCTCATTTAATCACCTGATCTGGGTCTTCAGGCCGGTTGATTCAAAAGCCTGCAGCCACCCGGCCCTTTGTGGGACGGGTTTGACACCCCTGCTCTAGAGGAAACCCTTACAAGCACTGAGAGAACATGCAAACGCCACACAAAACTGCCAACCCTGGACTCAAATCCGGGACCTACTTCCTGTGAGGCCGTGGACGTGCTAACCACTACACCATAATGAGCTCTGTTTGAAATTAGAATTGCTAAAAATTAGTCATCTTATGTGGCTCATGTCATTTACTATTTTATGTGAGCACACCGAGCAGCTGGAACTCGAACAGGCTCGAACACTGTCCTTACACCATGAGCAGAGTGGAGCTGACAGCTCATCCCCTGAGGCATAAAACCACACACACACACACACACACACACACACACACACACACGCACACACACAAAACATTTAGTCATAAACAAGTGTGAAACAACTGAAACAACACAGCATCACACCGGCGTGTCCTTGATGTATCCTTGTCCCGCAGTTACTTCAGAGTTGCACTAGGGAGTGCCATGCAGATAAATTCTGCAGCACTCATATTGTCTTCAGAGTTAAACTATGTTGAGCATATTAGAATTTGTGCTAATTTTTTAAACAGAAAGAAATAAAAATATGTCTGAGTCAGAAATTATTCCAATATTATTAATAATAAAGCCATACAACCTCAGAAGTGTTATGATTTCAGCATTATTTTCTAGATCTAAGTTATTAGCATATTGCCTATTTAGCATGTTGGGCCGGTGGCGTAGTGGTTAGGGTGCTGTGCTCATGATCGGGAGGTTGTGTGTTTAAATCCCAGTGCTAAGACCCCTGGGTAAGGTCTTAACCACAAGTGTGCCTCTGTCCACCCAGCAGTGTAAATGGGTACCAGTAAAAATATACTGGGAAGGTAACCTGTGATGGACTAGCGTCCCATCCAGGAGGAGTTGACCTCATAGTCGCTTCACGCTATGGAAACCGGGTAAGCACCGCCTGACTGTGGGTGAGGGTGGGGTACACCCTGCACATCTTGGCGGATCATTTCAGGGCAACATGCATACATTCAGATTCACCCTCACACTTAGGGGCAATTTCGAACAGCCAATGAGCTCACTGTGCATGTTTTTGGATTCGGTAAAAATCCACACACAAGCACAGGAGGACACGTAAACTCCACACAGAAATTTCCCCAAACCAGGAATCGAACCTGAGACCTTCTTGCTTTTATCCTTTTAAGGTAGGTCATGCTGTATTAGCTAACTGGTTAGCTTTAGCATAAAACATTAGGGAATAATTTGGAAATGCTCACAAACTTTATTCGTTCATTCATTTTCTGAACCGCTTCATCCTAATTAGGGTCGTGGGGAGGCTGGTGCCCATCTCAGCTGACCCTGAGCTAGGGCAGTGTACACCCTGGACAGTGTTCCAGGTTATCGCAGGGCAGAAACACGCTGACGGCTATGCAGCGACTCTTGACGAAAGTCAGCAATGGTTCCTTTTGCATGAACCTCACACCACAGACAGTGGAGAGACATGGCCGGCCTTTGATAAACCAGTTAGCCTTCACTGGGGGATTCGAATATCAAGAATACTTTCTTTCCGCGTGCAAAATCTGAGGCCGATAGCTTGCGTTTCAACAATTCTATGGACAGTTATCTGAAGCCTGAGTCTCTGACTGAGAATTTGGTGAGTTGTTCAGGGTGCTTTCCTGTCCCTTTAATTGCCTGGAATAGGGCTTCAGCCTCACCGCAACCATAATGAAAACTAAAGTGGTTCAGAAAACGAAATTAAATGATACATTATAGACTTGTCCTCCTAATGTAAAGTGTTTTGGAGTCTGATACCAAGTGCTTAATCGCCTATATTTTCTGCATGTATGTGATTAAGTCCTACAAGGGCTATATGATCCACAACTCTGCTCCACACTGACATTTTTTGTTGTCAAAAGTCTTTCACTAATGGTGTGACACGTAATCCAACACGGTCTGACCTTAACATTATCAAAAACACCTGCATGGTTCTCATGGACCACACCAATCACTGCTATTCCACTGAGTCACATGGTTCACATTGGGGGGGGGTCCAAGAGCAGGAACCAGACATCATAGTCTTTCTTTGCCTTGTCTTGGTCGTCAGCCATTGATCTGCCAGAATGTTGGTCCTTATTGTGGTTTCTTTACTGGTCACCTGCATTGGAGCAGAGGATAAAGGTCAATTTTTGCATTAGCATCTCTAATACTGTAGATCTCATTGAGGAAATGATTAGCATGTATGTAGCAGGGTCTACTGTATGACCCATAGCTGTACGATGTGTTTGGGTTTTCTGTCTAGAATTTCTAGAATGGGGAACCTGGGTTGGTAGAATTTCCAGTCTAGAAGGTTTACTAGGATGTACCTGGTGGTTCTAGAATGAGGGAATCCATTACCGTCGATCCTCCAGGCAGTTTATTTGGCAGTTCCAGAATGGTTGAATCTATTATTATAAACTGTTTTACCGTATTTACTCAAATATTCAAGAAAGCAGAGACTACAGTTATAGAATTTTCAGTAGGATATACTTAGTGTTCTAGAATGAGAGAAACAATTATTATGGAATGTTCAGTTTCTTTTCAGTTCTAGAATGGCCGAGTCTGTTATTATAAATTGCTCAGTTGCAGGACGACACGGTGGGATTGTGGCGTGCACATCCCCCTCTCACCAAGAAGGTCCTGGGTTTAAGTCCTGAGTTCAGGAAGGGCGTCTCTGTATGGAGTTTGCATGTTCTCCCTGTTCTTGCATGGTTCTCCTCTGTGTAGTGCAGTTTCCTCTCACAGTCCAAAGATATACACGTCAGGTTAATTCGTCGTTCCAAATTGCCCCTAGCTAAGTGTAAATGGTTTTTTGGTGTGTGTGTGTGTGTGTGTGTGTGTGTGTGTTGTTCCTGTGATGGTCTGGTAAGCTGTTCAGGGTGTTCCCTACCTTCTCCCATCACGCTTAAGCTATGGATATGTTCATATTAAGCACTGTCCCTGACAGCTCATCTGCCCCCTACAGAGCCCGAGCTCCCCAGACTGACGGACATCTCTGCTGCAGAAACCTTCATCGACTCGGCTGAAGTTGTCATCATCGGGTTCTTTGAGGTCAGAGACTGCATGCATGGGTGTGTCTGTCTGGAGTGTTTGCATTACGTATTGTTCGTGAGGGGGTGCAGAAAGGCAAAAGGGACGAATGAAGACACTTGGGAATGCAGACTGACGAAGAGAAAATAACATGTCTGCGGGAGAGCTTTGTTCTTAGTGCCATAACCTCGATGTGTGTTGCTAAGTGAAACGACGGCCGCAAGAAATTCCTGTGTGTAGAGGTCCCAGAACTCTGAGCTTTTGGCCTCAGTCAGTAGGCGGAGGAGGAAATAAAGACGGAAATAAGGGTGCATCTGAGATTTTGTGGGATGGCTACTTTTGGTCTCTATAAACAAACACAGCAAGAACCTAACATGAACCTAAACATTGTTTTGGACTGAGTATGCAGACCTCAAACTTAAAGTTTAAGACTTCAGTAGAGGACATATGCAAAACTCTGAGGAAGGTTTGGCTGGTCCTCTGCAGATGTTTATTACCTCAGTACAGTATGGTTCAGGGCCAACATGGGTCAAGAATATGTCAGTAATATTTAATAGGGAATTAAAGATGGAGATCTTTTCAGCAACATTGTCTTAGAATCTTGACTAACATCATGGAAGAGAGAGAGAGAGAGAGAGAGAGAGACAGAGAGCGCGTGAGAGAAATAGCGCGCGTGCGCGCGAGAGAGAGAGAGCAATAATAATTGAACGTTAACTTATTTACTTCTAAAACAAATTGTTTCATCTCTAAAATCTGATTGGCTGAACCAGAACTATTGTAAAATTTATTTATTTATTTGCTGAACTGCTTTACCCTATTATGGCCAACTATTGGCGAAGACAGGGAATCCCAATCAGTGAGCGTAATTCAATTCAATTCAATTTCAATCCAGATTATTTGTACAGAGCTTTTTACAATTGAAATTGCCGCAAAGCAGCTTTACACAGTAAACAGTGAATGTAGGGGCTTACACAGTATAACATAGTATAACATTTCCGATTACCTCTATATATGCCGAACGATTGTCGCCCGCTTTGACGGTAGCAAGGAAAAACTCCCTCAGTGGAATTAGAGCAGGGGTCGCCAACCTTTTTGAAACTGACAGCTACTTCTTAGGTACTAATTAATATTAAGGGATACCGGGTCGATACACACCTCTGAAATTACAAATTTGCTCAATTTACCTTGAATTATATGTTATTATTAATAATTAATGATATTCATCTATGTGAAGATATTGATTTGGTTTGAAAATATATTAAAAAAAATTAGATGCAGCTCAATGGAGAGTGGCGCTATGGAGCCGTGGGTGTGTCCTAAAAATAGCAGTGAACAGGTTCGTGGGCAACTTATATTGTCCTTGCGGGCAACCTGATGCCCAAAATCCCTGAATTAGAGGAAGAAACCTTGAGAGGAACCAGGCCCAAACTGGAAACCCATCCTCATTTGGGTGAAACCGTTAAGATACAAACCATGTGTGTCTTTTGATGTGGGAGAAAACCTGAAGTTCCCAAAAGAGACCCATGCAAGTACAGGTAAAACATGCAAATTACACACAGCAATGCCCTCTTGGAGCCCAGGATCCAAACCAGAACCTACTTGCTGTGAAGCAAACCACTGTGTGCTAACCACTATGCCACCCTAGAATAATAATAATAGCTAATAGCGATCATAAAATAGGTCGGTTTTAACACCTCAATTAACGCCCAGCACTGCACCGAGTTTAAGAAAGCATCATAATCCAAGAACATCGTGATCCAAGATACAGTAATATTGCTTTTATGAATATCATTTCATGACCCACGGCTTTATTTTGACCCAGTTGTCTGATTCTCTGCTGCTGCTAATAATAATAATATTAATAATAATAATAATAATAATAATAATAGGCAGCACGGCGGCGTACTGGTTAGCACTTCCGCCTCACAGCAATAAGGTCTGAGTTTGATTCCCAGCTCGGGTGTTTCTGTGTGGAGTTTGCATGTTCTCCCCGTGCTTGCGTGGGCTTCCTCCAGGTACTCTGGTTTCCTCCTACAGTTCAAAAACATGAGGTAAGTCTGTTGGGCTTTATACACCTGACCCTATTGGCTCATCAGGCCGGTGCTTATACTCAGTTTCTGTAGCGTGAAGCGACGAGGAGTTCAACTCCTCCTGGATGGGACGCTAGTCCATCGCAGGTTACCTTCCCAGTATATTTTACTGGTACCCATTTATACTGCTGGGTGAACAAAGGCACACTTGAGGTTGAAACCTTTCCCAGGGATCTTTGCACAGTGTGAGTCTAACTGGGATTTGAACACTTAACCTCCAGAGCATGAGCACAGCACCCTAACCACTACGCCACCGACCCCACAATTGGCTGTTCCTAAGTCTCTCCTCAGTGTCAATGTGAGTGTGAATGGTTGTGTGAGTTTTGGCCCTGTGATGGCCTGGCAAGAAATTTGTCAGCAAACCGAATCCTGATAGGTTCACAGTTCAGACTACAATGATGTTGCGTATTTCTGTGTGTATCAGGCCGATGAAGGACTCGGCTATAAGGAGTTCCGGTCCGCTGTTAAAGAGGTGAAGTCCCTTCCAGCTGCCCTGTGTAACGAGAAGGAGGTCTGGGCGAAATACAGCATAGACTCAAACACCATCTCCATCTTCAGGAAGGTAGATATGCATTTTTTTTATATAGCCTACATATAATAAGGGTTTCCTTTTGTATTTATTAGTTTTCCAGATGAGACACTTACTATTTTTCAGTAACTTAATGCATTTGTTCTAACCAGACCTATAGTCAAGACCACATTGCTGACTTCAAGTCCAAAGAGATTCATCAAGAATTAATCCAAGAGAGATTACGTAAGGGCGGCATGGTGGCATAGTGCTTAAGAAGAAGGTCCTAGGTTCCAGTCCCAGGTTCAGATGTTTCTGTGTGGAGTTTACATGTACTCCTTGTGCTAGTGTGGGTTTCCTCCTACAATCCAGAGACATGCACATTAGGCGAACTGGCTGCTCCAGTTCATCCCTACGTTGAAATGTAAATGTAAATGGTTGTGTGTGTTAGCCTTGCAATGGTCTGGCAGGCTGTTGACCAAGTGTCAGCTGAGATAGGCTCAAGCCCAAACCCTTTCCTGTGAGTTGGATGTACTTCCCTATTTAAAATGCTGCTATGAAGAACTGTGTCGCCCTTCATCAACGTTCCATAAACCTGCACAGCTTTCTCAACACGAATAATCACACACACACACACACACACACACACACCATTTTCCATCATTGTTATGCTTTTAGCTCAGAGGACTTCGTGTATCTTTGTATTGTTGACTTTACAAAAAGGAAGAACGGCGGGGCTGATGAAGAAACTACTGTTTATCGCTACTATAACATGACAGCAGGGACTCGTATGTTTCACAGCTGTTCAGCATCAACTGTAACTAGAAATGGTTCAAATGTGCAATGTATTGATTTTTGCTAAGAATTACTAATTTGAGGACGGTAGTGGCCCGGTGGCAAGATGCAGGACTACTGCGCCAAAGGTCATAGGTTCAAGCCTCACTGTCAACTGTTGTCACTGCTTGTCCCACAGTGCAGCTAACTGGGTTATCATAGGCCGGCCATGTCTCTCACTGTCTGTGGTGAGATGTAAAAGACTGAATGCTGACTTTAGTAAAACATTGCTGCATAGACGTCAGCATGTTTCTGCCCTGCTGTGGCCTGGTGAGCTGTCCAGGGTGTACTCTGCCCTTGACCCGAGTTGGGTGTACTCTGCCCTCGACCCGAGTTGGCTGAGATGGACACTAGCTTCCAAGTTACCCCAAGTTGTCAGTTACAGTTAAGATTAAGTGGTTTAGAAAAAGAATCAATGAATACTTTGTTGAAATTAAAAGAAAAATGCTGTGGAATAAAAGGAATAAAACAGGAAGAACGAAATATTGTAGGAAAATATTTATAAGCCTGAAGCGACTGTTTTGTCTAGAACTAATGAAATGCCCTTATATGGTACTGAGTGTTTGTGTGTGTGTGTGTGTGTGTGTGTGTGTGTGTGTGTGTGTGTGTGTGTGTGTGTGTGTTTTCAGGCAGATTTGCACCAGGAGAACTTAAAAATAGCAGAAGCAAAAAAGCTAGATGCAGATGGAGTCGTTCGTTTTATGATTATCAACAATATCCGCTACATGACTGAGTACTCTCAAGTGGTATGACAACACCCAACCACACACACCCACATACATATATATATATATATATATATATATATATATATATATATATATACAGTGGTATTTCACCTTATGAAAGACCCAACAAACGAAAAATCCAGGTTACGAAATGCATTTACCTAAACTTTCCATCTCTGGATACGAAAAAAAATCACGTTACGAAACTCGCCATCTCAAAATTTCAAACAATGCGTGAGTTGCTCTCCCATTGGCTTTCTCCCAACACCCCGCCCCGCTGGCCTCCCATTAGCTAGGAGGGAGTTGCATCTCCATAATACCCATGATGCTTTTCGTGTGCCTTCGACCCATTGTTCATCACGGAGTTCTAACACGCGTAAAGGACAGAGTTACTATTGTTTCATGAGTTTTTCGAGTGTGCTCACTGCAACTTTATTTTTGGCTCAGGCTTTTAACCTTGCATAAACATTTGTGACATTATAACTCTGCTAAGAAGACATGGTCAACACACGCGTGCGCACACAGACACACACACACACACACACACACACACACACACACACACACACACACACACACACACACACACACACGCGCGCATGTGATTCCCGGTGCAAGTGAAAAGAAGAAGAGGGGTCGTGGCATGCGGTTGAGTGATATCGCAAAGGAATACGGCCAAACCCGTCTACCATTGGTACGATATTGAAGCAGAAGGAGGCCATAAAATGTATACTTTTATACTTTTTAATGGGTTTAAGGGTAGTATTGGGGGCCTTGGAACAAATCAGGCCTTTTACATGTAAAATGCTACTCAACTTAAGAAAAATCAGGTTACGAAACTACTTCTGGAATGGATTAATTTCGTAAGGTTAGGTACCACAATATATATATATATATATATATATATATATATATATATATATATATATATATATATATATATATATATATATTTGTGTGTGTATATGTGTGTGTGGTGTCATAAAATAATTAGGATAATAATATTTCTATTTCATACATTCTTGTTCTTTCATTTCAAGTTTTTTCTTCTATACTTTAACCTAGTCTTCCACACTTTTTTCTCTCTCAGTCTGCTGTGGGTCTGTTTAAATCCAAGGTGAGGGTGCACGTCGTGCTGTTTGCCAACAGAGGGAGAGATAATTACGATGAGCTGAAGGAGCGAGTTGGGGCTGTGGCTCCTCACTACGCTGGAAAGGTCGTTCTTATCAGTTACACACAGTTGTACTTTCACTATGCATGACCTGCTAACCTGGTTAGAGCATTATGACCTGCGATAAATTATCACTTTACAATAGTATGCACTCATGAACCTGAAACTTTTTTTCATTTCTGAAATTGACATGGGAAATAATAAATACACATAGCAGTGGTTATCCAGCTTTTTCATGCCAGAACTTCTTTTAGGTGGAAGGAAATGTGATTACATTTTCATGAAAATTGAAAATTATATTAAAAAAAAATCACACAAAAATATTTTAGAGATGGTCGTTCATACAAGTCATCAGGACTGAGTTTACACTGGTGCTTGGAACCTGATATAGGGACAGTACATGTTAGATGTTTTGGAGACAAACTCAGAGAGGCTAGATTGAGATGGTTTGGACATGTGCAGAGGAGGGATAGTGAGTATATTGGTAGTAGGATGCTGAGGTTGGAACTACCAGGCAGAAGACCTAGAGGAAGACCAAAGAGAAGATTTATGGATGTGGTGAAGGCGGACATGAAGGTCGTTGGAGTAAGAGTAGAAGATACAGAGGATAGGGAGAGATGGAGGTAGATCATTTGCTGTGGCGACCCCTGAAGGGAACAGCCGAAAGGAAAAGATGAAGAAGAGAAGAATCTCATTAGAATGGGTTGTAACTGCCACCACTCAAAAACATATATATTTAACATTCCCTTGGGATCGCTGAACCTCACTTAAGAACCAATAACGTGTCCAGTACGGGATTCATCATACACTATAAACACATTACTTACTTATCTTGAATCTTGTATTTCTTTTCAGTAATAACATCTATTCGTTCAATAATTTTCCAAGATGCTTAATCCTAATTAGGGTCCCGAGGAGGCTTTCTCCAGTCTCAGTCGACTCTAGGCAAGGGTGTGGTCCACCCTGGACAGTTCGCTAGGCTATCACAGGGCCCACACTCACACAACCATTCACACACTCTCACACCTAGGGGTGATTGGAACAGCCAAAGGCTACTTGGTGGATCGAGTCCCCTCTATTTCTTGTCCCTATTGCTTGTTATACTGTGTGGGGAACTGGTTGAAGTAGATGACCATGTTCAAATGTGAAGGAGACATCATCCTAAACATGTCTTGCTTTCATTTCTGCAGATGCTCTTCGTGCTGATAAATGGAAAAGATCAGTCCAACACTCGTGCACTGGGTTACTTCAACCTGACATCAGGTGACCTCCCACGTTTAGGGCTCTATGATGCAGAAACGGACAAAACGTGGCTTTTGGAACCGGGCGAGATCTCTACTGAGCGTGTGCAGAATTTCTGTGACTCCTTTCTTAGCGGAGAGCTACAGGTACGATGGCTATTTGGATATGGATTTGGATATATCTAGATAACCAATCATATCTAAGAATTGGAGAAATACAGCATGGTCACATGACACTGTTGTTGTGTTTTGTTTAATATTTTATAAACTGTACATTGGCTTACTAATTAGATGGATAATTGCAGGACAAAATCTATGTAATATACACTGCATGGCAAAATTTGATGGACACCTGATCATCAGACCCTTACGTAGCGTCTTCCCAAAGACGGTGCCACAAAGTTGAACGCATACAATTGTGTCGGAGGTCTTCGTCTGCTGTCAGATTACAGTCTCACTAAACTAGAAAGATACTAAGAGGATCAAATCGGTTCTAGTATGACCGTCCATCTTGCCTACACAGTGAGCTCCATGAAGACATGTGTCGCACTGACTTCAACCTCACTGAACATGTTCGAGATGAACAAGAATGGTAACTGATCCAGGTCAGGTGTCCTTGCCCTGCCTGACATCAGTGCCTGGTGTTAATAATGCTCCTGAGGAAGACTGATCCCAAAATCTAGTGGAGAGTCTTCCAAGAAGATAGACGTGTATTATAAGAGCAGAGAGGAACTAAACCAGAATGAATCACGTATAAGTGTTATCATCAAGTGTCCACAAACGTTTGGTCATATAGTGTATAAAGGGACCAGATCTGATTAGTTTCCCCCCCTCCCCCCATTCGCAGATGGAAAAAGAGACTGAAGAACCTGAAGTGAAGTCTGAGCTCTGAATGGTACCAAGTACATCTCTATTAATTAAAACTTTTTACCTCCATGCAAGACGTACTGTTTCGTTTGATGGTCTGGGGTGTGTGTGTGTGTGTGTGTGTGTGTGTGTGTGTGTGTGTGTGAGAGAGAGAGAGAGAGAGAGAGAGAGAGTAAAAGAAAGAGAAGGACAAAGGCAGAAGGCCAGATAGTCTGAAGGCCAGGATAAAATTGTGTATTGTGTGTCTGAGAGAAACTTCAGTGTTTTCTATTTCAAGACTGAATCTCTATACTGTATTATTTACACTGGTGCGTGGCTTTCTCTCGCACCGCAGACGCTGGCAAGCTGCTAAAAAATCTTTGGAGGTAGCAAAAATACTCTGACCGCAAACATCATTTAGTCCAGACTGAAGGAGCCGTTGACAAAATGTCAATCAAAGCAAATAATTAAATTTGACTATAGTGAGAAAGTGATAAATGATCCAGAGACTGTGTGTGTGTGTGTGTGTGTGTGTGTGTGTGTGTGTGTGTGTGTGTGTGTGTGTGTGTGATCCAAAGAGATATTACAGGGATCCCTCACTTTCCACGGTTAATTGAGACCGCGATCCCCTCGCGACTGTGGAATTCCGTGAAAAAGGATCAACCCCCCCCCTCCGACTGACGTATACGTACATGTATATGTGTATATAATATCAATAAATACATATTCAATGCTATAAATGCTTATAATAACAATTAAACATTCAAAAATAATGCATGAGATGTAAATAAAATATAAATGCACACACACACACACACACACACACACACATACACACATACACACACACACACACACACATGCAGATGAGCACCTCGTATAAAAATGTAAGTACAGTAGTTTTGTTGGGGGGTTTTGGGTTGTTTGGGTTTTTTTTTTTTTTTTGCTTAATTGGCTTTAATTCGATGAATATTAAAAAAAAAAAACACGATGCACTGAAGCCGCATGATTTGAACCGTGAAGTAGCGAGGGATCTCTGTAATTGGTTATTGATTGCATTCATATAACAGAAGTTGTGTTTTTTCCCCCCAGGCGGCATGGTAGCGACATGGCTCCATATTCACCTCGCAGCACAGGGTCCGAGTTCCGGGTTTGAGTGTTTCTGTGCGGAATTTGCATCTACTGGACTCCTTGTGCGGGTTTTCTCCAAGTACCTGTTTCCACCAATCACTGATCATCAAAAGAAAAGAGAAAAAAAACCTAGATTGGACATCACCGTTTCAGTTCTGAAGTGGGGGGCCATCTTGGTGAGATCACCTTGCTGTAAGATTTAAGGCAAGATGATTTCACCAAGATGGCCCCACTTCAGGTATAAATAGGTGGAAGGCGTGGCTACTGTTTGGGTGAAGTAAAACCTGCACCCACACCGGCCCTTTGTGGATAAGATTGAAGACCCCTGTACTAGATCGTAAAAATATTTACAGAATTTTTTTAGGTGGCATGGTTTTAAAAAATAACATCAGCATAATTCAACACTAGTAAGGAATGAGCGATTTGGCAAATGACTGACAGTGTGAGAATGAGAAATCAACGCAAGTACGCAAGAAAACACACAAAAACACCTAATTCGGAGACTCGAACTCAGGACCTTTTTGTTATGAGGCAGACATGCTAACCGCTACGACACCATACCCAAATAAATGAAATAATAATTCACACATCTGGGAATCGAAGCCAGGACCTTCGTGCTGTGAGGTGGACGTGCCAACCACTACGCTACAGTGCCGCCAAATTATAATTTTATACTGTATTAATTCCACAAGGGAAACTTTGACGTCTGCATTTAACCCATACAACACGAACACACACACACACACACACACACACACACACACACACACACACACACAGCCACATATTCTGGGGTGCCCGGAGAGCAGTTGGGGTTTAGGTGCCTTGCTCAAGGTAGCTTCAGCCATGAATGTGGAGGAAGGTGCAGCTCATTCCATCCGTCACCACCCATTTTTTCAGCTGGTTTTGGAATCGAACCAGCGACCTTCAGGCCCCTACTGCTGCCCCCTGCTTGACTATTACAACATTAAATGTACACAATGCCATCCATACCTTCATAGTCTAGGTCGCATAATCCTAATAAGGGTCACGTAAAGACTGGTGACCATTTCAGCCTACTCTCTGCGAGGTCAGGGTACACTCTGGACAGCTCGCCAGGCCACCACAGGGCCAACACTCACACAACCATTTACACTCACAATCAGTGGTAATAAGTGAATTTGATTAAAAATGTATTTATTTTAAATTATTTTGCTTGAATTTTTATGAGATACGGTAATGGTATTTATGGATGTATAGTATAGCATGAACGGTCATACGTCACTGGAACGTATAGTAACAACTTACGATTTTTTTTCACCTTACGTTCAGCCGTTCAGAAAGTAACTAAAACACAAGTCGTGGCGCGGCTGTACACATGTACGTCAATATTGTATACATGTACGTATGTACGTGATCCTACTTTGCGGAATTCAGCGGTCGCGAGGGGATCTCGGTCCCAATTAACCACGGAAAGTGAGGGAACCCTATATATATATATATATATATATATATAGGGTTCCCTCACTTTATATATATATATATATATATATATATATATATATATATATATATATATATATATAAATAATATATATATATCTTCTTCTTTTACTTTCGGCTGCTCCCTTCAGGGATTGCCACAGCAAATCATCCACCTCCACCTCACCCTGTCCTCCGCATCTTCTTTTCTGACTCCAACGACCTTCATGTCTTCCTTCACCACATCCATAAATCTCTTCTTTGGTCTTCCTCGAGGCCTTCTGCCTGGTAGTTCCAACCTCAGCATCCTACTGCCAATATACTCACTATCCCTCCTCTGTACATGTCCAAAATATATTAAAAAAATTATTTATTTTAAATTATTTTGCTTGAATTTAATTTATTTGAAATTAATGTTGATATTATTTTACAATGTTATGTTTATAATAATTGATTTAGGGGTGTTTTATGAGATACGGTAATGGCAGTGTTCATTTTTGCTCAAGAAAGTTATGAGTCCCAGGGACTCGCAGGTTGGGAAAGTATGAGTCCAAATGGGAAAGTATGAGTCCACATTGCATAGGTAGTGTGTTTCCGGTTTCATGCTTTTCTCATCAATTATTTGTGTGTACATTACCATTCTTTTAACATTTGTTATGTCCGTACTCTCATCAATCATAATTGTCACTGCTGGTGATTTACTAATTTTCTCCTCTATTTCGTTATCAACTACAACAGCCAAACTATCCAAGAGTTCAGATGCAGTGAAGTAAGAATCGTAGCTGAAGTGCTTTTTCAACAATTGTAGATCAGCCACATCAAGATCATGCATGAGATCAATAACAGATTTGAATTTTCGCATGGGTATATCCTCGTTTGTCATCCATTGAACAATTTTTAATAGTGCCAGAATTGCGCGATCTTGCTTTCCTTCCTTTCACTTACTTACGTAATTTTTCCGATCCTGCTGTAACTTCGGTATATCCATTGCTAATTTGTGAGCACTGAGATCCGCATGTCTCGATAAGGTTGTGTTCTGAAAATTGCGATTTTTAGTCACTTTGTTCATGCCATTAACTTTGTTGTGTTCCGTGCATACACTACAGTACATAAAATCCTCGTCGTTGTCGTTCTCTACATATCGCAACCACGTGTAAAGTTTGAGCCAGTGTTGCTGAAACGATCGCTTTTTCGTGGCTTGTCTTCGCAATTTTCCTCTTCATCAAAGACATTCTCTTTATCCCTGTTTGAATCTTTGTTCATTGAGAAAAAATTGCTTAATCTACGCTGATTTTCGCCGACTTTGAATACTTTTTCGGAGGCATGTTGCACGTTAAACACTTTCGAGAACTAGCGGAAATGAATGAACACTGGCGAGCAGACGAAATCACGTGAGCAGACGAAATCTCGCGAGAGGATCCCGATTCGATATCTCGAAAGCGCAGAAGGCAAAACTCGCACTCGGAAAGGTAAACAAATATGGCGGTATTGTCAAAGCATCGACCGATTTCGCAAGATATTTTGGCAAATATTTCTGTTTTGGGACAATGTTACATAAATTGATGAAAAATATTAATGAGTCCGGCGGACGCACATTGGTTTGACACCATGCGTCCCTACGGATTTTCATGCGTCAGGGACGCAAGGACGCACGCAAACGTGAACTGGTATTTATGGATGTATAGTACAGCATGAATGGTCATATGTCACTGGAACGTATAGTAACATATATATAATATATATAATATGTATATATATATATATATATATATATATATATACACACACACACACACACACACATATATATATATATTATATACATATATACACACACACACACACATATATAGATATATATATATATATATATATATATATATATATAGATAGATATATATACATACATATATATATATATATATATATATATATATATATATACTAGTATATATATATAGTATGTACGGAAACAGTTATGTACAGATTATGTACAAATACGTTATATACAAATATGGCAGTAAGGTGAGAATAAATTGGCATTACTTTAGCTCGGAGCAATATACAGATGTTCTATAATACTGTACTTCACACTCACACTCACACCTAGGGGCAATTTGGAGGAAACCCATATAAAAATTTGGCGAATATGCATATGCTGCACAGAAACTCCTTCGCCGAGAATGGACTGGACCGACCGGAACCCAGCAGCTGCTTGCTGTTTGGCAGACGCGCTAACCATGACACCACCTCTGGTCGATCAGGCTCAATCAGGCAATCTAATCAGGTTTCCAAGCATTCATGGCAGACAGACATCGAAATTCCTTCAAAGTCTGTGTATTCTATAGTAGCTACTGTGTGTGTGTATATAAAAGATGTTTTAAGTCTTTGACTAAAATAGTGGGTAATTTCCTTCAAGAAAGATTCTAAACCCTGGAAAATGCATTATATACTAAAAAAGTTCACTGTAATTAAACCTGAATGGTATACGATCCTTCCAAAAATCTGTCTGTGCTGTGCAGTACTATCGCTCTGTGTACCGTACACACATAGAGGTCGACTGGGTTTGTTTGTGGTTTCTGTCCGTGATGGTGGATGCCAGCGGTGAAGCCACATTTGGCTGCTGTGCTCCATGAACCTTCCGCCATAAACCTTCTCCCTCTCTCTCTCTCGCTCTCATTTTTCTTGATGTGTGGCTGCATGCTGTGTGTCTGATTGCTCTCACTGGTCAGTAACACCTGCAGTTAAATCCAGTTGTGTTTTCATCTGCCCTATTCCGGATCCAGTCATCATTTCAGTCTTTTGCAAGTGCTCTCCAAAGTTTGGTGAATATCACACGCATGCAATAGTCAGGAGTTCAAAGTGTATTCCCTCTCTCTTTCCTGAAAGGCCCTGACACACCTAGCACACAGTTAAGAATAAGCACCAACCGCGGTTCACGTCACATGCACATTTGCAATCAAACAGATGACAATTAGACATTGTTTGTATGCATATCCATACGGTATACGCTCTTTTTGTGGGTGAATCACCTTAAATACCTCCCACACTTGAATATGGTAATAGTTACTATTAGTAATAAAAGATAAAGAAAAAGGAAGCCACGATCTTGCAGAAATTATTCATTCATTTTCCGAAAACGCTAATCCTAATTAGGATCGCTGGGAGGCCGGCGCCCGTCTCAGTCGACTCTGGGCGAATGCACAGTACAGCCTCGACAGCTAGCCAGGCTATCATAGGTCAAAAACACGTTCATGGCTATGGAGAATACACTCGGCAAAAATCAGCAGTGGTTCTTCTACAGCCTTTCACAACAGACAGTGCCCAACATGGCCGACCTTTTATAACACAGTTAGCTGCACTGGGGACCGCAGTGGCAACCTGCAGATAGTTCGGCTAGAACCCTCGACCTTGGCATCAGTAATTTGGCACCCGATTACTGGGACCACCTTTGAAAATAGTTTAGAAATTTAGAAATTAGTTGCCACATTTGGAACCATTTAGCTACTAGGCATGTTTTTGGACTGTGGGAGAAAACCAGAGTACCCAGAGGAAACCCACATGAGCATCGGAAGAACATGCAAACTCCACACAGTGACGTCTGAGACTGGGAATCGAACCCAGATCATCTTGCTCTGAGGCAGACGTGCTAATTACTGCGCCACCATATTTACTCTAAAGAGACGCAATAAAGAGTGCGGATTGTGAATGGCTGTGTGTTGGCCCTGCAATAAGAGCTGCTCAGGGTGTACTCTGCCTTTGCCCAGTGTCGAGTGTAGATGTTCTCAGCCTCTCCATGACCATGGTAGGATTAAGTGGTTTGGCAGATGAGTGAGCGAGTGAGTGAGCGAGTGAGCCATGATGCACATATAAAAAAACAAACCACACAAACATCCAACATCTGTAATATGGGTCACGTGTGGAAAATATGTTGTTGGTTGACAAAACTATGATTATTTATAATATTGTTTTCTGTATACTGTTAAATAAAGGGAATGATGGAAATAATTGGGGTTAAATTCCTGGGCGAATCCGCAGTACTCAATTCTTCATCAGCGTGCCAGTGAAGTCAAATGGGAATTACAACTGGGGTAGAATTTTGGGAAAAGTGGCGGTGGCAGGTTTCATCAAGGTGTAGGATGAATGTTTCTTTTAAACAGGATCCTTGTAAACATGGTTAATGGCGTATTGTGAGTTCCGCTAGTTGTAGGAAAATCATTTGTATACCTTTGACAATTGACTTGAATCACTAATTTTTATTCCTCATTCATTAGTCATCTGTACCATTTGCGGTTTACCACGATAAACATGAAAAAGACCTGTTTGCAACACAAAATACAGAAAAACACAGCGTTCTGATTTGAAAATTACAGCATTGACTGGTAGGACTGACCGAGTACATCTACTGCATTCGCCAAGACCTAATGTGGCAATGTTTTTCCCTCCCGAATTTCCCTCACATTGGGATCATTCCACAAAATACTGTCCAGCAGACATTGAAATTACACACCAGACTCTCCAAGATAAATTACTTTCACTGAGAATATCATAAACATGCATAAACAATAAGTCAGATGTAGGAGAAAGGTCAAAAACATGCTCTGATATCGTAAGTATGACCACGACACTTATACACTGATGGTATTATGAATATATACATACTGTATATAGAGGGTGTGGTTTTGTCCGTGCACACTATTGTATCTGAGAGAAAAAATTCCAACTGCAGCCCACCAATAATATTTGTGAGTTCATGTGTTGCACCAAAATAAAAATAAAAAATAAAAAAAAGCAAACATATAGAAATTACCAAACAGGGACGAACTTTGTGCATGAAGTGTGCAGACTGAAATACTGTATGGGACAATTGTTTTCGGTGGACGAAATATTTCACCACATCTTACATTAATATGTTACCGAGAAATTACAAATAAACATAGATCATACATTACAGATGAATAGTTATACTGAACTAGTCAGCATGAATTAAATAAAATCAAATAATAATAGTTCATCCACTCATTTTCTGTAACCGCTAAATCCTAATTAGGGTTACGGGGAGGCTGCCACCCATCCCAGCCAACTCCGGGCGAGGGCAGAGCACACCCTGGACAGCTCGCCATGCCATCACAGAGCAGAAACACGCTGACGGCTTTGCAGTTAAGGTTGGATCAGTGATTCAGCACCCTTACCACTAGGCCACCACTGCCATAATAATAATAATAATAATAATAATAATAATCATCATAATAATAATAATAATAATAATCATAATCATAATACTGTAAAAACAAACAACAACCACAATACCACTATTACTACTACTACTGTAATAACCACTACTACTACTACTACTAATAATATTATTATTATTATTATTATTATTATTATTATTATTATTATTATTATTATTCTCCATGTTTAAATGGGTTTCCTGCAGGTACTCTGGTTTCCTCCAACAGCCCAGAAACATGTACAGTAGGTTGAGTGGCTGTACTAAATCGCCCGTAGGTGTCAGTGTGACTATGAGTAGTTGTGTGAGTGTTGGCCTGGCAAGCTAGTCCAGGGTGTATCCCGCTCTGGCGCCGAGTTGGTTGAGATAGGCACCAGCCTCCCCGTGACCCAAATTAGGATTAAGCGGTTCAGACAATAAATGCATGTATTATTATTATTATTATTATTATTATTATTATTATTATCTAGGCCTGCTATTATATATTAAATATTATAAACTAAGCAAAGAATAATAAACAAGTCCAAATTCTACAAAATCAAATTAAATTAAATCATCTTAAAATCTGACCTGTGTATAGGCCAAGCTAGTCCAGGGTGTATCCCGCTCTGGCCCAAGTTGGTTGAGATAGGCACCAGCCTCCCCATGACCCAAATTAGGTTCAGACAATAAATGCATGGATTATTATTATTATTATTATTATTATTATTATTATTATTATTATCTAGGCCTGCTATTATATATTAAATATTATAAACTAAGCAAAGAATAATAAACAAGTCCAAATTCTCCAAAATGAAATAAAATGAAATCATCTTCAAATCTGACCTGTGTATAGGCCAAGCTAATCCAGAGTGTATCCTACTCTGGTGCCGAGTTGGTTGAGATAGGCACCAGCCTCCCTGTGACCCAAATTAGGATTAAGCGGTTCAGACAATAAATGCATGGATTATTATTATTATTTTTATTATTATTATTGTTATTATCTAGGCCTGCTATTATATATTAAATATTATAAACTAAGCAAAGAATAATAAACAAGTCCAAGTTCTCCCAAATGAAATAAAATGAAATCATCTTCAAATCTGACCTGTGTATAGGCCACGCTACAGAGCCGATAATTAACTACAAGATAAACGTAATAAAAATAATTTTAGTGACTTTACAGTTTAACATTATTTCACTTTGGCTTCACTTCAGTTCAAATGAACCCCAGTTAAAACATTAATTGTGGGGCCGGTGGTGTAGTGGTTCGAGTGCTGGGCCTTCCTGACAAAACCCTTTTAGCAAGGGACAGAAACACGCTAACGGCTTTGCAGCTCCACTTTTACGAAAGTCAGCAATTGTTTTTTTACATGACCCTCTCACCATCGACAGTGAGAGACATTGCCGGCCTTTGATAACCCAGTTAGCTGCACTTGGACGGGACAGTGACAACCTTATGGGGACTCGAACTCCCAACCTTAGAATTAGCAATCCAGCGCCCTACACCGCTAGACCACCACTGCCCCATCTTGTGCATTATTTTTAAATGTTTAATTGTTATTATAAGTATTTACAGCATTAAATATGTATTTATTGATATTATATACACATAGACATGTACGTATACATCAGTCGGGGGGATCCTATTTCGCGGATTTTGAGGGTCGCGTGGGAATGTCGGTCCCAATTAACCGCGGAAAGTGAGGGATCCCTGGATCTCAATGATTATGTTTTCAAATTTCAATGAGTTGTTAAATTACTGGACTACTCTGCTCTTAATCTCCAGATGTGAAGCCAATGACGTTGCTTTTTGGCAAAAATCATGATTATGGTGGTCGTAGGATGAATTTTATATAATAGATGATATCTTACATTTTATTACTGCTAATTAATTAAAGCAAGCTACTGCAGGTCCTTTAATAATTCTGCTGTGTGTAGCATTTCCATTATGTTTTGTGGAAAAATTCACGGAGAGGTTAAGTCGGCCACAGCTTTTCCTTATAACAGGTTTTTTTTTTGGTTTTTTTTTGTTGAGAAAAACAGATGTATAACTTTTAAAAATGTTTTCCCCAAGATTTATATCGACCTTTCAATTACTTTTAACTTAAACCAAATCTTTACAAAACATCTCCGAAGAAAGTCGAGACAAAATTGTTTGTGGTTAAATTATATAGCGTCTCAGAACATGTATGACTGTTTTAGAAAGCGGTGTTTGGGGTACATATGTGCAAGGGTGTGTGTGTGTGTGTGTGTGTGTGTGTGTGTGTGTGTGTGTGTGTGTGTGTGTGTGTGTGTGTGAGGGTGTGTGTATGTGTGTGTGTGTGTGTGTGTGTGTGTGTGTGTGTGTGTGTGTGTGTGAGGGTGTGTGAGGGTGTGTGTGTGTGTGTGTGTGTGTGTGTGTGTGTGTGTGTGTGTGTGTGTGTGTGTGTGTGTGTGTGTGTGTGTGTGTGAGGGTGTGTGTTGAAAGGCTGTAAGAGGCTCGGTGTCACTTGATTCTCAAACCAATCACAAACTTCGAAAGTAGCCCTTCTGAAGGGATTCGAAGAGTATAAATGTGCTCAGGGACACAAGAGAAAACAGAGAAAGACGAACCAAAGACAAACAGGACACAAAAACTGTTCCTCTGAAGAAAAGAGAAGCCACAAAAGACAAAAAAAAAAAAAAGATGAAGACTTTCACCCTGCTTGTCCTCTTTGCTGTGCTGTCTGCCTGCATGTCTACAGGAGGTAAGACGGACAAATAACAAAAATTCTGTTTGCATATTTACATATGATGAAGTCTGTACATCTTTATGTTCTGCATCCATGCGTTTGTCTCCGGTGCAGTAGTGGACTACTCTGCTGAACCTGACATCACAGTTGAGCTTGCCGTAGATCCTGCCGCTGACCCTGCAGCTGATCCCGCAGCTGATCCTGCAGTATCAGACTCGTCTTCTGAATCAGACTCTTCTTCCGAGTCAGACTCGTCTTCTGAGTCAGACTCTGCCTCGGATTCTGCGTCCGACTCTGCGTCCGACTCTGCGTCAGACTCTGCGTCAGACTCTGATTCGGCCTCTGATTCCGCCTCTGATTCGTCTTCATCTGAGTCAAACTCGAACAGCATTGAAGGTGAGCTAATTCCAGTGCATGAAACTGAACCTTTGATAGGACAGGAGTGGTGCAGATATCAGTGTTTACTATATGCATGACGCCGGTGACTCTTGTTCTGCAGCCACAGGTGCACCTGACCATGTGATGGTGAAGAGATCTCTCGCCACAGCTCTACTGAGGAGACACAGAAGAGCTGGAATACCAGCAGCAGACCTGACCCCAGTTCAGCTAGAGAGGTACTGTATACCATTTGAGCCACCATATATATATATATATATATATATATATATATATATATATATATATATATATATATGTATATATATATATGTGTATATATATATATATATATATATATATATATATATATATATATATATATATATATATATATATATATATATATATATATGTATATATATATATGTCATGCTTTTCTAGGTTTTGTACTAATCTATTGGATTCATTTTTTTTTTCTTATACAGTATTCATAAGTTCCCCACAAAGTTTTAGCTTATGCCTTGCTGAAACATAAAGAAAAGCAAACCACAATGAACGCAACGCAATTCCAAAAATTATTCGATGAAGCTCCACCAATCAGAAATCTTCAGTTATTCATTCATTCATTTTCGAAAAGTCTTAATCCTAATTAGGCTCTGGGCCAGGAAGGACTACACCCAGGACAGCTCACCAAGCTAGCCAGCAGAAATCTTTTGAATAAATAATAATTATTATTATTATTATTGTCCCATAGATAGTGAACCAATCAGATTGTGCCGTCTTCGTGTAGCATTCAACAATAGATGCCATCTATTCTAAAACACTCGGGATAAGGCTCGAATCAATTAAACATGCAAAAATAAACCATAAATCTCTTGTTTTAGTTTGCATTACTTGTGCTTCTGTTTAACAAACTCCATATCAACTACATTTCTCTGGTTCAGTAAATAAATATATATATATATACACACAGGGATCCGTCGCTACCTCAATAGGTAAGGTAAGGTAAGTCTGTTGGGTTTTTACACCCGAGCCTAATAGCTTAGCCTCGTGGCTCATCAGGCTGGTACTTATCCCCAAGTTTCCGTAGCGTGACGTGCCCAGGAGTTCAACTCCCCCTGGAGGGGACGCTAGTCCATCGCAGGTTACCTTCCCAGTATATTTTACTGGTACCCATTTACACTGCTGGGTGAACAGAGGCACACTTGTGGTTGAGACCTTGCCCAGGGGTCTTAGCACAGTGAGGGTCTCAGTGGGATTCGAACTCACAACCTCCCGATCATGAGCGCAGCACTCTAACCACTACACCACCGGCCCCACATATGCGACTTCAGTGCATCACGTTTTTTTTTTTTTTTTTTTTAATATTCATCGAATTAAAAACTAAGGAAATTAAGGAAGAATAGAGAAAAAGTTAAGGAAAATGCCACAAAAACAAGGCCAATTAAAAAACCCTGAACCAACACAAAACAAAATACAACCCAAAACCTCCCATCAAAACTAGTTACATTGTTGTGAGGTGCACATCTGTGTGTGTGTGTGTGCACGCACATCTGTGTGCATACGTCTGTATGTGTGTGTATTTATATGTTATTTACGTCTTATGCATTATTTTTGAATGTTGAATGGTTATTATAAGCATTTTTAGCATTGATTATGTATGTATTGGTATTATATACACGTATACATGTGCGTATATGCCAGTCGGAGGAGGGGGCAGGGTTGGGGGGGGGGGGGGGGTGATCCTTCTTCGTGGATTTTGGTGGTCGCGGGGAGATCTCGGTCCCAATTAACCGTGTAAAGTGAGGGATCCCTGTATATATACTGGGCAAAGACATGGTATATACCAAACAGACCATCACAGAACAACACACACACACACACACACACACACACACACACACACACACGCACACGCACAAACTATTCACACTCATACCTGGGGGGAATTTGGAACAGTCAGTTATCCTAATATGGATGTCTTTTGGCTGTGGGAGGAAGCTGGTCTATCAGGAAGAAACCCATGTAAGCACAGATAGAATATGCAAATGAGACAGTGTAAGACAGATGTGCTAACCACTGCACCGCCATTCCGCCATCTACTCTGTTGTATTCTTCTCTATGTACTGTATTACCTGCAAATTTAGAGTGTTGATCTTGATTAGTACTCAATTTGTGTGTGTGTGTGTGTGTGTGTGTGTGTGTTTCTATAATGTGACTATTAAGTATATTTATATCATAAAGGAAATCTCGAAAATATATATAATTGCTAGCATCTAAAGGTATACATTTCCTTCTTTTTTTTAATAGTCTGAGAGAGGTATGTGAGCCCAACTTGGCCTGTGAACACATGTCTGACACCGATGGGATCGTGGCAGCTTACACTGCCTACTACGGGCCCATTCCTTTCTAAACAGCCTCAGCGGAAAGCTGCTTCTACAAGAACTCAAAGCTAATCCAGATTTAGATGGAGCAGAAATCAGCTTTGCGGTATTTGAACAGGTCTCACTACCTCCCCTGCTTTGCAAAGAGGTGAAGGGAGAAAAATAAACGGCTGTTCTAGCTTTTACCCTCGACAGCTCCAGATTTTGCTTTTCGCTGTTTGTTTTCACTGGAACCACTCGAGAGTTTCTGGTTTTGTTATCAGAGGTGACCGCAGCCACAGTGACAACTCATTTATATAGTCGCCTAAAAATAGTATAAATGTCACACTAGGTATGTGATCTCTGTGATCAATCTCACAGACTGTCACAGGGACTGGAAAGTACCAAATCCGCTAATGTAATGTTTCAATATAGAGCTTTTTTTTTTCTTCTTTTTTTGCTTTATCTGCATAGATCAAGGAATGGCACATTAGTAGGCAAACCATAAACACACCTTTTGCGTTATTTAGTTTTAAATTATTTTCGTTTTGTCGAGTTTATGTTCTCTTCGAGGCTTAACGCCATCTTTCAACACAAAGGTGCTAAAAGCTCCCTGTTTAACATTCAAAGTTACGGGAGATAAAATCATAAACTGTACAATATTCACTTATATTTTCTAGTTGATAAGACTTGCTTCTTTGTGGATAGTCTTTTTTAATATACACATAGGATTTTTATTGTGATACCACGATATGGAAAATGCTTGTACAATGTTTTAATAAAAATGTTTTGACATGTACGACTGCGAAACTGTTTTTTTGTTTGTTTGTTTGTTTGTTTGTTTGTTTTTGTTCATTATTTATTTGATTATTTATGACTGTATACGACGGTTTGCTTTTGTTAATTATTTATTTAATTATTTTTGACTGTATACTGATTAATTAAAGGGGGTGGAGTGGCTCAGTGCTCTAAACATAAGACTTGCACTTAAACATAATTTTTGCACTGTACAGGAAAATGGTCTGAATGATGATTATTCAGTCAGTGTGTCTGACGGTGGTGGTGGGGTTACCTGTGTAACAGCTTGTTGGTAAAAGCTTGCTTGTTCTTAGTGTCCTGTACCTTTTTCAGGATTGGTGGGGGGAGGGGAAGGGAGCGTTCAGGGTGTGTGAGGCTTCTGATAAATCCACTAACTTTTCTCTGAAGTATGTTAGTGCAAATATAACTGAAGGGGTAGTGGTGGTGGTGGTGGTGGTGGTGGTGGTGGTGGTGGTGGTGTAGTGTCAGTGACCCGCTCTTCCATCCTCACCACCCACTGCAAGGCCTTCATGTACATGTCACTGTCCCCCCCAGTGGAGCTAACTGGGTTATCAAAGGCCGGCCATGTCTCTCACAGTCTATGGTGTGAGGCATGTAAAAGAACCATTGCTGATTTTCAACAAGAGTAGGCTGCAAAGCTGTCAGCGTGTTTCCACCCTGCGATGGTCTGGCGAGCTGTCCAGGGTGTACTCTGCCCTCGCCCGAAGTTGGCTGGAATGGGCACCAGCCTCCCCGCGACCCAAATTAGGATTAAGCGGGTACAGAAAATGAACTGATGAGCTATGGAAAACAGACTAAGCCCGAGGCTGGTGAACCAGTTGACTTGGGTGTGAAAGTCCAGAAGACTCAACCATGGTGGCTCGATAGCGGATAGCACTCTCACACCACAGCAAGAATATTTGGCATTTGGCATTTGGCAGACAGAATGATTAAGATTAACATTTGTCTTATTTTAAATACAACTGAGCAAATTATGGTTACGGACAACTTAACAGAACTGGGACTTGAACCCCTGACTTTCCACTCAATAATTCAGAGGCTTAACCACTGAGCCACCACGACCACGCTAGTTGGTGTTTCTGTTTGGAGTTTACATTTTTTCTTTGTGTTTCTTGCTTGCTTTTCCACGAGGAGATCTGGTTTCTTTTGGCAGACCAAAGACATGCACATTAGGCTAACTGGCTATTCCAAATTGCCCCCAGGTGTGAATGGGATCATGAATGGATGATTGTTCTTGAGAATAGTTTCTGCATGGAGCACACAATCCTCAGGTAAAATCTTCTTCTTCACTTATCCCTTAACATCCGAGGATGTCGTTGGGGCGCCTTCATGGCGAGACTTGGGCTGATTTGGCCTGGCGGGAGCCCATCCCTCTCCAGATCGTAGAAACACGCTGACGGCTTTGCAGCCTACTCTTTACGAAAGTCAGCAATGGTTCTTTTGCATGAACCTCTCAGCATAGACAGTGAGAGACATGACCCGCCTTTGATAACCCAGTTCGCTGCACTGGGGGCAGGTAAAATAAGATACGATAAAAGTGGACCAATGTGTTATTGAGTGTAGAATGGTAAAGGATGTTAGCTCAGTGGCTATCACGGTGAGAAGGACCTAAGTGTGAATGTTCTCCACAAAAACTAATTTGGTTTCCTCTGGAAAGTTCGGTTTCCTCTGGAAACTTTGGTTTCCTGCCACAGTCATGTACATTAAGTTAATTTATTCATCCATTCATTTTCTCAACTGTTTACATTACATTTACAGCACTTGGCAGATGATCTTATCCAGAGCAACTTAGTCATTTTTTTTTAAACACCTGAGCCATTGAGGGTTAAGAGCCTTGCTTAAGGGCCCAACACTGGTGACAGTGGGGAATGAACCGCTGACCTTCAGATTGGAAACTTATTGCCTTATCTACTAAGCTACCCCTGCCCATGCTTAATCCTAATTAGGGTCACAGGGAGGCTGACGCCAATCTCAGCCGATTCTGTGCGAGGGTGGGATACACCCTGGACAGCT
>CM045730.1:6820000-6840000 GCA_024760905.1 Plotosus lineatus | reverse complement strand
GCTTCATCAACTCTGCCCTCATCATTATCATCTTCATCTATATCCTGCTCAGCAGAAAGGATCGCATCTCATCCCAAACACAACAAAACTGACTCGTCACCCTTTTATTGCCTCTTCTTCGTCAACATCAAAATCTTCATCAACTCTGCTCAACAGCTGGCTTCATCAACTCTGTCTGTCTTCCTTTCGGCTTTTTCCCTTTTACTCAGGAGTCGCCACAGCGAATCATTTTGATTCGCACGTTTAATTTGGCAGAGATTTTTACGTCGGATGCCCTTCCTGTCACAACCCTTTTAACAAGGGATAGAAACACGCTGACGACTTTGCAGCCTACTCTTTACGAAAGTCAGCAATGGTTCTTTTACATGCCTCTCACCATAGACAGTGAGAGACATGGCCCGCCTTTGATAACCCAGTTAGCCGCACTGGGGGGACAGTGACAACCTTGTGGAGAGTGGGACTCGAACCCCCAACCTTTGGATCAGCGATCCAGCGCCCTATACCACTAGACCACCACTGCCCCAATTGGCTTCATCAACTCTGCCCTCAATATTTATCATCTTAATCTATATCTTCACCACCAACACAACTCATGCACACTTTTTTATTAACAGATGCCTCTTCTTTATCAACATCAAAATCAAAATCTTCATCATCACAGCAGGCATCATCATCGTCAGTTTGTTTATATGTAAAAGGAATGAAACATTTAATTATTTGTCAGGTCTTGACCAATTTTCGTACAAAAGTAAACAACCCACGATCCTGCATGTCCAGTCCAGACAAGATTACACACAAATCAAATAATCAAAAAAAAAATCCATAATCAAATTTTGCATGAAGAGAAAAATACTTACCGGCGAAATGATCTTCAAGAAATATTCCGGCATCTTGAAAGCCGAATTCTTGCGTCGAATTTAACAACTATACTAATGCTGCTAGACATCACAGATGACATTTCACTCTCCTTTTCCAGAAATGATGTGTATTCACAATTTTATAAATAAACTTAATGACTGTTATTGAGGAGAAAGTCGGAGATAAGTCCCGCGTGACTAGAGTCAGGAAGTAAACTGGAAGTGAATGTGTGACGGGCACTGCGCATGTGCAAGCCCCAGCTGACCAATCAGTGTGCTCGTTTCAGATCTTTGTTAGCAACTAGCCTACATTGTTTACGTGCATATCGTCTTTATAACCTTTATTTTATTCACTGAAACTGCATTTTAATATCAAAACAGTATCCAAAATGGAGCGACTACTTCACGGCAGTTCTTCTGGTGTATAGATTATAGTGTGTCTTGTGCCAAACTCAGTGAATAATTGAAATGAAAACCAGTAAGTTTGCTATTATTTTTGTCTAGTTTTATGAGGGTACTCGTCAGAAAAATGGAGAAAAAAAGACATTTTTAGTGAGTTTTAGTCGATTTCACGCGAGCAAGTGATAGTTGAATATTTATGTGAGCGCCTCACATATATTCATAAAAAATTTGTGTACTTTTATAATCTTTAAAGGGTTTATGGAGTAGTATTGGGAGCCTTGGAATGAATCATGCTTTTCACATGTAAAATGCTGAAAATGCAGTTTACGGAAAAGGTGCTGTAAGGGATTAATTTGTGGGTACCACAATGAGGTACCACTGTATTATCCAGTTAAGCTCTATGATGCCACTCAAACGCCGGCTAAGCGCCGTCTCTTCTGAAGAAATAAGACTTTCTCCTGAAGAAACAACAGTTTCTTCTGAAGTGCCTGAAGAGGAATAATCATCTGAACTGGTGTAAAGCTGCAGTATTAAGTAATCTCATTTATTCCCTATAAACACAAACTGCACGCTCACCTAAATTAAACATGCTTCTTAAGTCCTTCCCCTTTGAATGTGAGGCGTTTGTTGCAGGTGACAAACGTAGCTTGTGAGACGAAGCGCGGCTTATCCGGACTTATATCTTTCAAGTTAGCAAGTGCACTTGCGCACTTAAAAGGTCAAGCTCCATGTGTCACCTGCAACAAACACCTCACGTTCAGAGGAGAATGACTTAAGAAGCGCGCTTTAATTGAGGTGAGTGTACAGTTTGTGTTTATCAGGAGTAAATGAGATTATTTAATTCAAGTATGAACTGCATTCAGTCTGAACAGCTCAGCCACGCCCCTCAGCCGGAGCGGGAGAAAGCAGACACATACAAACATTCTAAACATTAACTTAGGCACTGTACTGGAATAATAATTGAAAAAGACTTAAATACTCCAGCTTTACAAAAGTTCAGATGATTATTCCTCTTCAGGCACTTCAGAGGAAACTGTCGTTTCTTCAGGAGAAAGTCTTATTCTCTATAATCTTTGTTCTTGTTTGCTCTCGAAGCTCACTGGATCGCAGCATGTTGATGTGTATTCAGTATGGCCCACCCAGGGCTGTAGTCTGACATACACGCGAGTATACGACATATATTCACTTATTTTAGCAAGCATAAGTACACACTTATTTTTAAAAAAATATTGCGTTGTCATTTGTCTCGGCTTGTAATCATGTCACAATCGTGTTTCTGTTCTCTATCTATGATCATTCAGTGTAGAGAGCCCGGTATAATAAGAACCATGCCACGATTGGGCAGTGCAGATTCTCGTTAGGCTGCCGAAGCAGCCTCATAGTATACCCACTTATTTTTTTACCACGACAGCACTGGGCCTACCTCACCTTGTGTGACAGGTTTTATCTTAGGGCTCTCTTGATTGGAAATGTCTGTCAGCAATCAGGCCTGGGTGTGGCCATGAAATTCAACTCAGTTTTCCCCAATAATAGTATTAATCACAATTATCTCACCTTTTAACAAGGGGGGCAATTACTTTTTCACAGATGTTCATGTAGGTTTGGATAGAATTTTTCTCTTAACAAATAAAATCACAACAGGAAAACTGCATTTTTTTTTAATCCTTGGGTTATGTTTGTGTACTGTAATGTTTAAATTTGTTTGATCTGAAAAAGTTAAGTGTTTCAAAGGTGCAAAAAAAAAAAAAAAAAAATCAATGGACTATGTATATAAGAGCTCATTCTAATGTTCTAAATAATGCAACATCTTTTATTTCTAATTGATTTATATATTAAGGAGAACTGTTTTTGATCCTCTAAAATATTATTGAAGCTTCTTTGTTAAAATGTAAGCAGGACCTTCTGACCAATCAGAATTAAGAATTCTACATGCTGTTGAATAGCAAATGTGGTCTGATCTTTCTGCAGATAGAGTATGTGTAGCTTTGATTATTTAGAGCTCTAGGGAATCTCTTTCAGCTTTCAGGAGTTAGTGAACAAACTTAAAGCTCCAGCTACATGGGTGGAAGGTGAACACCATTGTACCACTGTAGAACACCATTTTGAGACGATTGTTACATCATGCACTCATAATGAATGAAGTATGTCCAGCTCATGGTAATGTGAATGAAATAGCTGTTGTAGCTTTGAGGCAGCACAGTGCCAGAACAGGTAGTACAATCATCCCTTGCCAATTCGCAATTTGAGCATCGCGGTCTTGGTACATCGCTGCATTTTAATAAAAAATAAAATAAAAAAATATTCATAAAAAAATTTGTGCTGAAACTCGCATGTAAGCAATCGGAAGGCAGGGACCCAAGGCAGGCTGCGTCTATTGTTTCCAAACGACAGACTGACGTACTCCTCCTCCCCAGTTCATGCAGGGACCGCCCACTCAACTCGACTCAATCTCGCAAGCTGATTGGCTTAGACACGTGATGCTGTTGCCTCCCGCCCACTTAACTCAATCTCACAAGCTGATTGGCTTAGATGCATGACGCTGTTGCCTCGCACATTCCCGCGGGATTTTTTTGTGATTTTGTGATCTTACTGTATAGTGTTTGTGAACGTCCTACACTGCGGAGAAGAGCTATTGTCACAGGTTAGTACAGTACTTCAAGTATTTATATATAAGTTTCTCCATTGTGAGATTAATAAAGCTGTATCTTATCTTATCTTAAATAAATTTTATTTGAATATTAATAAAATACATTATAGTATTTACATATGCATATAACTGTGTGAAGTTTAATATACACTTCTTGATATTGTATAGACGCGAAAACATATAGAAATGAGACAACATGGTAGAAATGGGGGCGGGGGCAGGGCGTTCCTACTTCGCGGTTTTTCGAATATCGCAGCTAGGTCTGGTCTACATTAGCCGCGATATTCAAAGGATGAATGTATTCACTCTTTAGTGTCTTTGTGGGCTCAGAGTTGTTCCCACCCAACGTACCAAAGCATGCTGGGACATGGACTGGTGATTTTGACTTGGCATGAGCTGTGATTGTGTTTGTACATTATGCCTCGGAATGGACTGGTGGTGGACCTCATCCAGGATGTGTTCCTGCCTTATACCCAAGGTTCCGGGGATAGGGTTCAGTTGCAGTGCAACAATGACCATTTGTGGTGATGAATGATGTCGATGTAAATATTCTTAAGTCTGTTGAGCATGTGGGCTTAAAGGTCTCTCCAAATGTCAGCAAGTTTTCTTTTGCTCTCCATAAGCAAACCTGTCGATTGATTTAAATGTGTCTGCTGTGACACACTGTCTTGTTCTTTATGGTAATTTCATTCACGGGTCACTTGCAAGGCATTCAAATGAATGTTTGCTGTGACGTAAATAAAGTCTCCCTGACTGCATGTGGTAGCTTCGAGGTTTATTTCAGACTCGTTGAGAAGGATACTGTACTGCCATATTTTTTCTGAACTCTGGACACTCAGGAACGAGTTGAGCACTTCTGTGCTAAAGGTTGTTCTTGCACAAACACTTTATATTCCCCGCCGGCAAGAGCTTCATATCTTTTTTTGATCCAGAGTTCACATGAAAGCTGTGCACAGCACTCTTCCTCCCACACGGATGATTGTATCGATTCTCACCAATCCTGTCCACTCTTGACTACACACTGATCAGTAGAGGGCTTTTGGGACCAATTCAAATAATGAAGGACCATCTATGGATTTTAAAAAGCAATATTATCAGCTGATAAACATAGCCCTAAAAAGGGTCATCGATCAAAAAGTGTCATGAAATATTGTGGGTTAGCACAATGTTGTGGTGGTTAGAGCTGTCATCTCGCAGTGAGAAGGTCTAGGGTTCAAAGCTTTATGGCTCACTCAGGGATTTCTTTCTGGACTTTGCATGTTCTCCCTGTAGATGGATTTCCACCTACTGTCCAAAAACATGTGCATTAGGTCAAATGGCTACTCCAAGTTGTCCATAGGTTTGAATGATTGGGTGTGTTATCTCAGGCAACCTTGGCTTCATCTTACTACCTTCATTTGAAGTCAGCTCTGATTGGCTGATAGTAAGTGGTATAGATAATGGATCAGAGTGCGCATATACATCCACTCAAATATAGCTTATGGGAATGTTGCAATTAAATATTAAGAACGCATTTTACATGCCAGTAATTTAACTTGAACTCATTTTTGCCTAACCCTATTAGGCCCACAGGGAGGCTGAGTCCCCTACCGGGGATTTAGTTCAGTTGGTAGAGCGTCTGCTTTATCCTCCAGAAGGTTGGAGTTCGAATCCGGCCATGTCATACCATAAGACGTTAAAATTTGGAGTTTTTGCTTGGCGCTCAGCATCAAAAGGATAGAACAGCGCAATATTCTCAGGCGCATTGAGCATACACGTGTATGAATAATGCACTATATAAGCATCCATAATAATAATATCTCAGCTGACACATTAGCCAGATACATCTTGAATAGCTTTCCAGACCATCGCAGAGCCTACATTCCAATTTTTCCTTTATGGCAGAGTCCAGAGTGACATACATTCATCATTTTTATACAACTGAACAATTGAGGGTTAGGGGTTACTCAAGGGTTAGGGTTAAAGGTCCTCAGTGGCACCATTGTGATAATGGGACTTGAACCCCTGACCTTCAGGTCAGTGAGCCTCGGCTTTAACCACTGAGTCAGCACTGCCAACACATACAATTCACCCCTAGGTGTGAGTGTGATGTGTCATTGGACTGCGAATGAAACACCCAAGCCCTGGAGTCAAACCCAGGACCTTCTTGATGTGAGGTGGACGCGCAACCCTAACACCACCATGAAGCCCTTAACTTAAGCTGACTTTTAAAATATCTATCTATCCAGTGCCTGAGTCATAGGACGACCATTGGCGACCCACCATGAAGGACAACGTCCTGGTTATCAACTTCATGGAGGTTTTCTTGGCAGGATTAGTGCAGTGGTTTGCCTAACCCTAACCCAATTTAGAACAGTCAATTAACCTACTGTGCATGTCTTTGGATTGTGGGAGGAAACCAGAGCACCCGGAGGAAACCCACGCAAGCACAGGGAGAACATGCAAACTCCACACAGAAACACCCAGGCCGGGAATCGAACCCAGGCCTTCTTGCTGTGAGGCGGACGTGCTAACCACTACGCCAGCATGCTGCCTTTTGAAATATACAAATTTCTATTGCCTAATTGTTGCTGGTGCCTGCGTATCACATTTTTGGATAATTTTTTTGGCCTCCAAAATAACTAAATGTTGTTTCAAGCAGACTACTGGATAAATAAAATGCACACAGTTTGACAAAACGATATTGGGCATAGTTACCTCTGCAATTTTTCCGACACATCTGTTTCATGCTATTATTGGTATTCATGTCTCGGTGTAGGATACTGCTATTAGGTTGAAGTCCCACCTCAGTCTGTTTCTCTCACACTCTTCAAAATGTTCACACTGAGGTCAGAAATGGTTGGAGCTGCTGAGAGAGAATGTATGCATGGTCAGCTGACAGTCACATGAAGGAGATGAAGAGAGAGCAAGAGAGAGGAACTTGGTGAATCGCAAAGCCCCACACAGTCAAGGTTTCTTTTGGGAAGAACTCATGTGAATGATGGGTTGGGTCACATGAGCGCTCATACAGACATCCAGCATTTTTCAGCAGTCCAGTGTTCAGTCATAAGAAAGTCTTCGACTGAGAGCTGTCTTTAAGAGTTTACCAGCCATGAAGAGAGTACAGATAGAAGGTTTGTTTATAGCTTTTGCCAGTGGCCCTCAAGCGGTTCCTGTTCAGTTGTGGTTCAAAGCACACCATCACCAAATTTACTCCTGAAATTAAGTTTCTGGAACATTCGAATAAGCTGTTTGTATCTATGTGGCTAGCGGGTCTCCTCTCATTGTGGTAGCATTCTTACATCACCATGTTTCTATGACAGCCCAGAACCATACAGGCTTCAAAGAGAAGGAGTCAGGAATAATTTTTGTCGGTGGCAATTTGGAACATCACCTCTAGATGTCGATAGTGATAGCTAAATCTTACACACTGTACCTTTAAAGGAATTCCATTAGACTTGGAATAGACCAGTTAATAGTGGAGATATCTACAATTACACAACTGATCTGTACATGATTTGGGACTTTAGTCTAAACCTTTCGTGCAGTGTTGGCGACAGGCAGGGTCTGCGGTTCTTTTATAAATTTGATGATCTCTGTTGTGCAGACTGGTGATTTCCCTGATGATTTGTAGCACCCTCTGCGTTCTTGATATTAATGCCAATGATTAACAGAGTCGAGGGTGATCATGCCATAAATATGAATTTTCATACTGTATAAAGCCGAAAGGAAATCTCTCTCATACTACCAATCCACTTACAGTGCTACCTCACCTTGCGATAGTCCCAGCAAACGAAAAATCCAGGTTACGAAAAACATTTTCCAAAATTTTTTTGTCTCTGTATGCGAAACAAGTTCTCCTTACGAAACGCACCAAACGCTCCATTCAAACATTCAAACGCGCCATTCAAACGTTCAAACAATGCACGAGTTGCTCTCCCATTGACTATCTCCCAACATCCCGCCCCAGTGGCCTCCCATTGGCTAGGAGGGATGACGCAGCTCCCTTGAGCAGCAGCTTGTTTCATGAGTTTTTTGAGTGTGCTCATTGCAACTTTATTTTTTGGCTCAGGCTTTTAACCTTGCATAAACATTTGTAAGATTATAACTCTACTAAGAAGACATGGTCAACACGCACGCACACATGCATACACACACACACACACACACACGCGCGCGCGCATGTGATTCCCGGTGCGAGTGAAAAGAAGAAGCGGGCTCGTGGCATGCGGTTGAGTGATATCGCAAAGGAATATGGCCAAACCCGTCTACCATCGGTACGATATTGAAGCAGACGGAGGCCTTAAAAGGTATACTTTTATAATTTTTAAAGGGTTTAGAGGGTAGTACTGGAAGCCTTGGAACGAATCACACGTTTTAAATGTAAAATGCAGTTCAACTTAACAAAAATCTATGTTACGAAACCACTTCTGGAACGGATTAATTTCGCAAATTGAGGCACCACTGTATAAACAAATTATTATTTAAAATGTAGTTATTGAAATATGACGTTATATGCTTCTGACCTGCGAGCTCATGTTTATTTTGTTTACAGTGGTTATTAATTCTGAAGAAAGGATCAAGGTGTGAAGGAGGATTAGTACAAGAAATGATGAAACGCAGTCCTCATTTAAGTTATTTGTATGTTTGTGTGCAGAGAGAGCCACCAAAGGTTCGTTAGAGAAAGAGGACTGGGGCATAAACATGGCGATCTGTGACATCATCAACGAGACTGATGATGGGTAGGACACCAACAACTACCATTCTTTCCTTTTTCTTATTGAATCTTTGATGCCATTCTTATTTATTTGATGTTTATGAATATAGTTACATAAATAAAGATATTTATTTACAGACATGATTAATCTTATTTTATTTATCACGTCATTCATTTACAGAGCAATTTACATTTTTATTATTATAATTTTTTAATTTTTTTTATAATAAACCCCTCAGCAGTTTTAGGGTTAAGGGCATTGCTCAAGGGCAAAACAGTGGTACCATGGTGGAACTGGGGATTGAGCCAGCGACCTTTGGCTCACTAACCAAAAGCCTTAACCACTGAGAACTGCTGGCCTTCAGATTCGTGCTAGGTGCTATAGACATGTATCAGCTGGGCAGTGCAGTGGCGGCTCAGTGGTTAAGGCTCAGTGTACTATACTAGTGAGGTGATTGTTTAACAGTATTTAATTTCTGCATGTCCTCACAGACCCAAAGATGCCATGAAAGCCATAAAGAAGCGGATTGTGGGAAATAAAAATTTCAGAGAGGTCATGCTGGCACTGACTGTAAGATTTTTATATCTCTCCATCTCTTCAATGTCTGTTTAACTTTCCATCTTGTTCCTTTAGTTTTTAATATTTGATTTTTCTGGTTTTGGTACATTTAAAATGACTGATATCCAGATTCTAAAGTAAATAATATTTTTAATTGTCATGCATGTAATATATTTCATAAAATATAATAGTGGCTGTAATGTTATTGAAGTAAGTGTAAAATTGATTTGAAATGAAATTGGTGTTACTATCAATATTTAATGGAAGGGGTGGATTGCTTACATCAAAGTCCTGCCCACTAGCACGCTTCTGTTTCCTTTACGCTAGTTAGCGTCCCTGGTCACCATCATTAATTGATACTAAGGACTATAGGCCAATAATGTCACATTAGGGTGGGGAATAATAATAAATGATTTCCTGTCAAATACGTACGTTCATTCCAAATGTTGTTGCTCCTTATAGAATATAGAGCCTAATACGAGCAGCAGAGCCAGACGCTAGCATACGAAGTTACTTAGCATGAGCTGCAACTGCTTCTGTATTGTTGGGTTTTTTTGTAGTGACATATACGAATGGTATATGTTAAAATATACTAGTAGTTGCATAGCCAATCAGAATGTGTGACTTCTCATATCCAGTGGGTATTCAATATTTTCTCTTATATACTGTGTTGTATGAATTAGTATTTAATATTTAGTAATGTAGTCGACATGACGAAAGCCTCTAAAACTTGTAAATGCAAACTCTTTTTTTTATTATTTTATTTTTGGCCAGGTTCTTGAGACGTGTGTGAAAAACTGTCATCGACGTTTTCATGTCCAAGTATGCACCCGCAACTTTGTGGAGGGAGTGTTGGTGCGGACCATTCTCCCCAAAAACAATCCTCCTATGGTCTTACAAGACCGAGTCTTAAGCCTCATTCAGGTTTGTTTCCAACTTTCAGTCTAACACAAAGGCGCAGTGTTTCCGATTTGCGAGATTATAGGAAGATCGGCTCAGAAACAGAATCAGCCTGAATAATATTACTGCAAAACATCTGACTCTGACCTTGTTTCACTTTTTCAGGCATGGGCCGATGCTTTCAGGAATGTTCCTTCGCTATCTGGTGTGGTTTGTGTGTACGACGATCTCAAGAAGAGAGGCCTGGAGTTTCCTATGACTGATCTGGACACTCTGTCACCCATACACACCCCTACCAGGGTAAATCCTGACAGAATATAACGGTTTGCACATCCCAGAACTTTAACCTAAGACTGTGGGGTTTTTTTTCTTTTTTCTTCATAGAGTAGTAAATACAAAATTACTGTGGAAGCTACACCAACTACTATCCTAAAAGTAGGGCTGTAGGGCATGTGGCATGTCAAACTGAGATAGTGTTATCATACTGTATGAATCGTACTTAATTCTAGGCCTAATCATGTGTACACGATCCCTCACTTTCTGCGGTTAATTGGGACCGAGATCCCCCTGCGACCACCAAATTCCGCGAAGTAGGATCAAACACCCCCCCCACCCCCCATGAAATAATGCATAAGATGTAAATTAAATGTAAATGTAGTGGTACCTCACCTTACCAAAATCCCAACAAATGAAAAGTAAAGGTTATGAAACGCATTTACCTAAAATTTCTGTCTCTGGATACGAAACAAATTCACGTTACGAAAGCGCCATCTCAAAAATTCAAACAATGGCGAATTGCTCTCCCATTGGCCATCTCCCAAATCCCGCCCCGCTGGCCTCCCATTGGCTATCTCCAATCATCCTGCCTCGCTGGCCTTTTGGCCCGCTGGCCTCCCATTGGCTAGGAGGGATGACGCAGCTCTCGCCCATTGGCTATTATGGAGCTGCGTCTCCATAATACCCATGATGCTTTTTGTAACAGAGTTACTGTTGTTTCGTGAGCTTTTTGAGTGTGCTCATTGCAACTTTATTTTTTGGCTCAGGCTTTTAACCTTGCATAAATATTTGTAAGATTATAACTCTGCTAAGAAGACATGGTCAACACGCGCACACACACACACACACACACACACACACACACACACACACGCGCGCGCAATATGGCCAAATCCATCTACCATTGGTACGATATTCATTTTGTAAGGTGAGGTACCACTGTACACATACAGACACACGCAGATGTGCATGCGCGCACTCAGGTGCGCACCTCACAAAATTGTAACTAGTTTTGATGGGAGGTTTTGGGTTGTTTTGTATTTGTAGTTTGTTTTGTGGTTTTTTTTTTTTGAATAATTGGACTTGTTTTTGTGGCATTTCCCTTAACTTTTCCCCCTATTCGTCCTTAATTTCCTTATTTTTTTAATTCAATGAATATTTAAAAAAAAAAAAAAAACGTGATGCAACTGAAGCCGCATGAATTGAAGCGTGAAGTAGCGAGGGATCCCTGTATTAGATGTATAACCTCTAAAATGGCGCCATAATACATTAGCCTGTAATATATAACAGGGGGAAAGTGTATTTTCTGTTTAGCTCCACCTTCTTGTTTGAATGACATGCAAACTCAAGTTTTCTCTCACTCTCGTTTTCCTTTCTAAATATACTTGGCTTGTTCCTGGTTTTCATGTCGATGTGTTTCATACATCCTTAGGCTCGAAAGCTCTTTTATATATCTTTAGCTCTATTCGTGTTGGTAGTTCTATCATAAAAGTAAACCATAGTAGCACACCATCATTGCCAAAGAATTCATTTGAATGATTGATGAGGACCCAGGGAAATCAGTTTTATATTGTACTTTCAGTACAATATAAAACAAATGACAGTTTCTAATCCAGCCATCTGGAGAGGATCTAATATGTACTTTGGCCCCTTTTATTGAGAAAGATAATTCTCTCTGGCTTGTGACCTCTCCCAGAGCATTCCAGAAAACAATATATCTGCCCCGCCTGCTGTGGAACCCACAACGGACACACCCGTTGTGGAAAGCGCACCTGCTTCACATATCCCCCAGACAAACGGGGCGCCTGCACCCATTACACGTGAACAGGTACAACTGTGAAAGTGTCCTCCTGTTGATTTACACCATACTGTAGATGAGTGCAGCTCCTGGAATGTAGTCAACTCTGTGGGTCTGTTTGTCTCGCTCTGTCTCCGTGTATGTGACTCTCTCTCTCTCGCTCTCTCTCTCGCTCGCTCCATGTCTGTGTCATCCTGTATGTGCCTCTGTTGGTGTGTGTCAGAAACAAAAGCTAACAGCAGAGTTGGACGTGGTGAAGGGAAATCTGACCGTAATGACGGAGATGTTGAACCAGCTCAAACCAGGAGAGAGCTCCCCATCAGACACTGAGCTGCTGCAGGTATAAAGCTGCTACCCTCGGAGATTTCAGTTCAAATCCTTATGTACTCACTTCATTATCTATTCACATCTTCACACCCCACACACACCCAGCATGCACCATGTCACTTAGTTATTAATTTACCCTCACACTCACTCCCCCATCTGGTCATTCTATATATCTTCGCACTCTTGTTCTCTCAGTCTTTTATTCACACATTAACTTATGACTGTTTTGTGATGTCATTGACGCCAAATAACTCCTCATCTATGGTCATGTTCTCCTGTTAGAGCCTGAGATATTATATATTCTTCTTCTTCTTCTTCTTTTACTTTCGGCTGCTCCCTTCAGGGGTCGCCACAGCAAATCATCCGCCTCCATCTCACCCTGTCCTCTGCATCTTCTTTTCTGACTCCAACGACCTTCATGTCTTCCTTCACCACATCCATAAATCTCTTCTTTGGTCTTCCTCGAGGCCTTCTGCCTGGTAGTTCCAACCTCAGCGTCCTACTGCCAATATACTCACTATCCCTCCTTTGTACATGTCCAAACCATCTCAATCTAGCCTCTCTGACTTTGTCTCCAAAACATCTTACATGGGCTGTCCCTCTGATATACTCATTTCTGATCCTATCCATCCTCGTTACTCCCAAAGAGAACCTCAACATTTTCATGTCAACATTACCTCCAGCTCTGCCTCCTGCCTTTTCCTCAGCGCCACTGTTTCTAACCCATACAACATTGCTGGCCTCACCACCGTCTTGTACACTTTTCCCTTCATTCTTGCTGACACTCTCCTATCGCACATCACACCGGACACTTTTCTCCAACCATTCCAGCCTGCCTGCACACGCTTCTTCACCTCTTTTCCACACTCTCCATTTCTCTGGATTGTTGAGCCTAAGTACTTAAAATCCTCCACCTTCGTTATCTCTGCTCCCTGTAACATCACCGTTCCTCCTGGGTCCTTCTCATTCACACACATGTATTCTGATTTTCTGAGGCTAACCTCCATTCCTCTCCTTTCCAGGGCATACCTCCACCTCTCTAGATTTTCCTCCACTTGTTCTCTGCTCTCACTACAGATCACACTGTCATCTGCAAACATCATAGTCCATGGAGATTCTTGTCTAACCTCGTCTGTCAGCCTGTCCATCACCATAGCAAACAAGAAGGGGCTCAGAGCTGACCCTTGATGCAGTCCCACCTCCACCTTGAACTCTTCTGTCACACCGACAGCACACCTCACCACTGTCTTACATCTCTCATACATGTCCTGCACCACTCTAACATACTTCTCTGCCACTCCAGACTTCCTCATGCAATACCACAGTTCTTCTCTTGGCACCCTGTCATATGCTTTTTCCAGATCCACAAAGACACAATGTAGCTCCCTCTGACCTTCTCTGTACTTCTCTATTAATTATATATTATTATTATAGTTTTATATTATATTATATGTATATTATATATATATATATATATATATATATATATACACACATATATATACATATATATATATATATATATATATATATATATATATTATATTTATATTATATATTATTATTATATTATATTATTATATATTATAATTTAATAATATAACAGACATAAACCTGATAGCTTTCTTCCACTTTTTCTTTTATCTCTCTCTGTGTGTGTGTGTGTGTGTGTGTGTGTGAGTAGCAGCTGTACTCAGTGTGTAAGGACATGCAAACACGGGTAGTGGAGCTGATCCCCAGTTTGAGTGAGGAGGAGCTTATCGGAGAATTGCTCGTTATCAACGATGAGCTCAACAACGCATTCATACGCTATGAGAGGTACTATTGTCAAATTTACACTCGTCCACAAACCGCAGGGGAATTAATGACACACCAGCAGCTTGTATTGATTAAAACACAAAAAGGTGAACTTTGTGTTATTCGCTCGTTCAAAATGATTTCCATTGCTAAAAGTGCAGTCATTTAGTTGAAATCAATACACCTTTTGTCATATTCTGCCGCCAATATCTCCTGATTTTTTTTTTCCACGAGCGTTTGTTCAGTTCATGCACGCTCACAAAAATCGGCTGTTTTTACACACGGACCTGGTTGCATAACTAGGAAACCAACAAAGTGGCCAATAGTGAGCCACACAATAGTATTCCAGCCAGTCAGCATGAGCACCAATGTACCTCTTTCTGATTGGCTGGATAGAGCAAGGATAGGGGAGTCTGTTTTGTTGGCTTGGCAGTGCATAACTGTACATTTGTGGGGCGGAGCTTCTGAAGGAGCACTGAAGGAATTTGCATATTTGCTTGCATACTAAGTTCAGATGTCAAACAGATTTTTGATGTTCGAGCCGTGACATAATGGCTTACCTACAAAGAACATTAGAAATGTTGTCACAGATTTATCTCGCTTTCTTTTTTTCAGGTTTGAAAGGCTAAGCTCCGCCCCAAACACATCAACAGAACAAGTAACTTTACAGCACAGATTTCAAATACATTACCAACTTTTACAGTCATTAATGCAGCATGTTTATGAATTATTAATTGTGACATTCTCTATGCACTTCAAGCAGGAAGGAGGAAACCTTATAGACTTTAGTCCAGTTACAGCACCGTCCAATCAGACAGCACTTCCACCTGTCAGTCAGCCTGTGACTCAGCCTTCGTCTAATCCTATAATGAGTGCAGGTCTCTACATTCATTCGCTGTTTATTCATCTTTCAGTGTTACGCCATTATCCTCTCTTATATTCTCTCTTTTCTGTGCTAGCTGCAGAAGATGATGAATTTGATATGTTTGCTCAGACAAGAGGAAGTTCACTGGCAGAACAGAGAAAGAGGTAAGTGATCAATCAGGGTCACCCCGCTATCAGTCATGGCCTAGCAATACAGTTCCGTTCTATCATGCTGAGATAAAGATGAGTCCTCTCACGCCGAGTCAAATCCTGAATTGTACAGTTAATGAAACAATAACATGTAGTGTTGTGATGCCTCTGGTGGGGCCGGTGGTGTAGTGGTTAGGGTGCTCCACTCATGATCGTGAGGTTTTTCGAATACCCCTGGGCAAGGTCTCAACCACAAGTGTGCCTCTGTTTACCCAGCAGTATAAATGGGTACCAGTAAAAATATACTGGGAAGGTAACCTGCGATGGACCAGCGTCCCATTCAGGAGGAGTTGAACTCCTGGTCGCTTCACGCTGGACGGCTTTGCAGCTCCTCTTGTTGAAAGTCAGCAATGGTTCTTTTACATGACCCTCACACCATAGACAGTGACAGACATGGCCCCGGCCTTTGATAACCCAGTTAGCTGCCCGGGGGGGGGGGGGGGACACACACAACCCATGGAGAGTGGGACTCGAACCCCCAACCTCAGGATCAGTGATCCAGCACCTTACCACCAGGCCACCACTGCCATAATAATAATAGTAATAATAATAATAATATTAATAGTAATAATAATAGTAATAATAGTAATAATAATAGTAATAATAATAATAGTACTAATAGTAGTAATAATAATAATAGTAATAATAATGATAATAATAATAGTAATAATAATAATAATAATAACTAGTAATAATAGTAATAATAATAATAATAGTAATAATAATAATAATAGTAATAATAATAATGATAATAATAGTAATAATAATAGTAATAATAAGAATAACAATAGTAATAATAATAATAATAATAATAGTAATAATAATAATGATAATAATAATAGTAATAATAATAATCATAGTAATAATAATAATAATAATAATAGTAATAATAATAATGATAATAATAATAATAGTAATAATAGTAACAATAACAATAATAATAAAAACAAACAACAACCATGATACTACGACTGCAACTACTACAACTACTCCTAATAATAACAATAATAAAGTATTATTATTCCCCGTGTTTGCATGGGCTTCCTTCGGGTAATCCGGTTTCCTCCAACAGCCCAGAAAAATGTGCAGTAGGTTAATTGGCTGCTCCAAATCTCCCGTAGGTGTGACTGTGAATGTGAATAGTTGTGTGAGTGTTGGCCTGGCAAGCTGTACAGGGTGTATCCCTCCCTTGTGAATATAGTGGGACTTGAACCTCTAACCTTTGGATCAGCGATCCAGCACCCTATATTACTAGGCCACCACTGTCCTCGCCTCAGCCTCAGAAAATCTGTATTTTAGGTTATTTATAAACTGTATGTAGATTCCTTGGTAAAAAAAAAAAAATACTACTCAAATAAAAATTTGCAAGCACCAAAAAAAAAAAAAAAAATCAGATTATTTAAATCCTACATACACACCGCTGTAAAATCAGAGTGCTCCCAAGTGTGGGTTCCTGAATCAGCTTGATATCCCGCCCTGTACACACCCTCTTTTAACCATAAATGGTCAATGCAAACCACCTCATGAATGCAGTCTGCATATGAATGAGGCTGGCATGCTATTGTTCAGACTTTGTTGTGGATAATGGCTCCAGGCAAGAAACGATGGAAATGAAACCCTTATCTGGAGGTGGAAGACACTTTGCTGCCGCTGACAATGGCGCAGAGCACACAGTGGCAGAACTTAAGAAAAAGTGGTCTGATCTAAACCTACAATCGCTTTTCTCTCCTTTACTGACATGTTTGTAATTTGTTGCCTGAGTGATGTCATTTGTATTAAGTGTGTGCAAAAAAGAAGCTCATTTATTAAAAGCGTATGTAAAGAGAAGACTGTCCTTCCACTGACAAAGCTTGCCTGCACCCGGACAAGGGGCTAAGTGCACCAGAGTGCAGCGTTACACATGAGACTCTGTCCTCATCCTAAGACCCCCCACCCCCACCCCAAAAAATAAAAATAAAAAAAAAAAAAAAACATTCAGAAGGATGGACATGACATGTTTTTTTTTATTTTATTTATGAATAGCAGGACTGATGATGATAAAAATACCGTGACTAGTGTGCGAATTGTGATTGGCTTTACTTCCAGACTTTGAGATTTAACTGACATTTGATTATATGTTTTGAGAATCTTAGGAAAGTACTAGTATTAGTTAATTATTATTAAATTATTATTAATTAATTCCACCACATGGGAGACTGCACTGCCTGCCAAGTGTGAATAATTGAGAGTGCGCCACCTGTAGGCCTTCAGAGGAACAGCAGTGTTTCACTCCCTCCTGCCAAACCGCCTAATCCCATTAGGGTTGCTAATAGGGAATCAGGAGCCTGTCTCGGCCAACACTGGTTAAAGGAGATGTAGCACAACAGACCAACGGAGGGCCAACACACACCACTACTCACAATCACAGTCACACCTCGGGGCAATTTGGAAAAGCCTGTATGCTTTATGTGCATGTTTTTGGACTGTGTGAGGAAACCGGAGTACTCGGAGGAAACCCACACAAGCACTGGGAGAACATGCAGACTTCACACAGAAATGGCTTGGTCAATTTTGCTGTGAGGTGGACATGCTAACCACTGTACCACTACACCGCCCCATGCCACTATTCAATTTGAAACATCAGATTTACAGTTAGATTTGACATATCCACAGACAGGAACAAGCACATATACAGTCGGCCCCCTACCTACGAAATTAATCCGTTCCAGAGCTTTTTTCGTAACGTGGGGATTTCGTCAGTAGGGGTCGCATTTTACATGATAAACGTTATTCTTTCCAAGGCTTCGGTCTTTGGACTGGATAAACCCCATAAACCGTTTAAAAATGATAAAAGTACACCAATTTGGTATGAAATATGTGTTAAAAGTAAAAGAAAATAATTTATTAAACCATTTAAACATTTTATTAACATGTTAAACCATTTTATTAACATATTTATTAATTAAACCATTATTAAACATTTTTTATTAACACACACGCACACACACACACCTGTCTCTCTCTCTCTCTCTCTCTCTTTATCGCTCTCTCTCTCTCTCTCTCTCTCTCTCTCGCGCACGCGCGCGCTGCGGGCCACGCCCACAAGACGTGGAATTCAAAGCGCATTCCCTGCTTGACAGGGAGGTCCAAACTCAACTTTAACTTGATTCCTTGAGGGATCGGAATTCCAGATGAGCTCAAATGCACCCACATTTATTAAGCATTTACTGAATTAAACAATTTAAAAAAACTAAACTAAAAACTAAAGAGTTAAGCTTCCTTCTGTCTCTATCTGGGAGGCCAGCGGGGCGGGATGTTGAGAGACAGCCAATGAGAGAGCAACTCTCGCATGGTGTAAAATTTTGATTGGCGCGTTTGTATTTTGAATTTCTTTTCGGAAGAGGGGATTGTTTTCATATCCCGGAGACGGAAACTTCGGAAAATTATCTTCGTAACCTGGGTATTTCGTACACAGGGGTCTTCGTAAGTAGGGAGTCGACTGTATGTGCTTGCACCTGCATTCTCACGTTTGTGTGTGTGTGTGTGTGTGTGTAGTGTTAGATACGAGGACCCAGGTGCAGTAGAGGGACTAGCTGAAGCATTGGACACGCGGCTCCAGGTCACAGCAGGGGTCAGTATAAAAATTCTGCAATCGGACTTTCTAGAACCGTGGCTTTCTTGTCTTTTTCTTTTTTGTCAACTTGACACCGAGTGTAAATGAAGTGGAAATGAGTGTTTAAAGCCTACGTGCATTGAATACTGTGTTAAATAGAGGAAGAGAAAGAAGATCATCTGCATGAAGAATTTTTTGTTTTATCCTCCTGACAGTCCTGTAATCATTTCATGAAAAGAAAAGAAACTTTCCTGGGATGATGCAAGAAGTACGCAATACCTACTGATATTTCTCAAAAAAAAAAACAGAAAAAAAAAAAAAAGGTTGTCAAACATTGACAATACTGACTGCCATGGGAAGCCAACCAAGGGTACAGATGCATTTATAATGATGGTTCATAATTTGGAAGATGCTGCTGGTACCTTGAAGGGTAGAAACGGTTTTTTTGGTTCCGATGTTTTTTTCTATGTAACAGAACAGAGTTTCAACCAAACATGAGTCAGTTATAGTTGCGTGTTACTGTACTGCCTTTTCAAACCGCCTCATGGACCAAATTCACAAATGGTGTACGGCGTGGTATACTCAAATGGTTTCTTCACCAACAGGTCTTCAGTGATGCGTTAACATACTAACCCTGTGTGTGTGTGTGTGTGTGTGTGTGTGTGTGTGTGTGTGTGTGTGTGTGTGTGTGTGTGTGTGTGTGTGTGCGTGTGTGTGTGTCCGTGTGCACGCATGTATATCAGCATGAGTGTGCAAAAGATGAGAGAGCTGACTGGACTCTTCAGTCTCAGTGGATATACAGTGAGGCATTGGTGGGTTCCGGCGATGAACAGATATAGGATTGCTGTCTCCTCCCGCTTTCTCTCTCTCTCTCTTTATCTCGCTTTATGCACCATAATAACTAAAAGCATGTGGACACCTGACCCTTGCATCCACATACTACTCTTTCCCAAATCACAACGTTCTAAACGGACAACGATTGGCACAGTAGCATAGTAGTCTGTGCACAGCAAGAAGGTCCTGGGTTCGGGTCTGGTTTCCTCCGCCATTACAAAGCCATGTACATTAGCCATGA
>CM045730.1:6810000-6815000 GCA_024760905.1 Plotosus lineatus | reverse complement strand
CTCTACCTTTTCTGTGCATAGTTCCAACATTCAAAGTCCCCACTCTCAGTCCTAGACTCATGCCTTTCCTCTTCTCTCTCTGCCTACGGACACGCCTCCACCTCTCCTTCTTCGACGTCTTCGACCAACAGTGATCCAATTTCCATCAGCACCCTGTTGATTGACAGCACTGATGGCGGTGGATTTGTTAACCCGGCCTCGACCGATCCGGTATGGAGGTAATACTTTTGATTTGCATAATCAATAATTGGCATTGGTTTACGTCGGATGCCCTTCCTGACACAACCCTCTGCATTTCTCCGGGCTTGGGACCGGCATGAGGGGAGAGACACTGGTTAGTGCCCCCACCTCATGGCTTGCATTATATATATATATATATATATATATATATATATATATATATATATATATATATATATATATATATATATATATATATATATATATATATATATATGTGTATGTGTGTGTGTGTGTATATGTAAGGCATGGCCTTACATGCCTCCCCTGACTGCACGTCACTGATATATAAATAAATAAAATGTATGTGTGTCTGTATATATCTTTCTCATCGTATAGGTACAGATAAAGGTAAGTGATGAGTTGTGCTGGAGCCTATTGGCTCCTCAATTCGGAGCTTCTCCCTAGTTTCTGTAACTTGAATGTGTGGGAGGCCCATCGCAGTTCACTTTCCCAGTATTTTTAATGGTACTCATTTACAGTATACTGCATTTATACAGATGCACACCTGTGGGTAAGACCTTGCCCAGATGTTTTAGTACAATGGGGGGTCTAACTCTACTGTTGGTTCTATTAACTCGTACTCAAAGTGCTCCTGTCGTTTGTCAGGGTCTACCATCGAGCTGTGTTGATACGTCTCCCCTTCGCGTTTTTCTTCAGTGTGATTAGTGCAAATGCTTTCTTGCCTTTCGGTCAAAATAAAATTCAGAGCAATGAAATGTACTAGATATCCGCTTATTACTTGTTTTATATCCTCTCAGTCACTTTTAGTTCTTCATCTGCTTTTTCAATACCAGGATAAGATGAGGCAATGTTTTTAGCTCTCCTGGTTATAGGCCCTTTGGGTTTATGCCTCGGCGAGGCGGTGTCTGTCTGGTAGTCCTTCCATCCGTCTGTGGTCCCTCTGCAATTTCCAGCATACTTCTTCTCTATTATTTCTTTTTACTATTCTTATTTATCCCTATTTTGATTTTGTTTGTTTTATCTGATAGGGTTAGGTGTAGGCTTTTAAACGTTTGCACAGAAGTTTGAACTTCATTAGTTATGCAGATTTAAGCTAATATTTTCAGAAATCACAAAAAATGCTTCTTGTCCTTTATTTCTCGACTAATTTAAATTCTGTTTGCTTTCACTGATGGTGCTTGGCGGGCCTGTGTAGTGTTTGGCTCCATGCATCCTTCTGTTCACTTTATTGTCCTCACATTTTCACACACCTTTTACCTGCCGATTTAATAATAAACATTTTTAAAGAAATTTACCCAACATGTCTGCTTTCATAAATACGTTCATCAAATATCGTACAGCACAGATAAGTAAAATTCTGTGATGCTTGTCCCTATAAATGCCTGCACTTGGTCTTCTGTGATTGATGGATGAGCGCTACGTCCCTTATGTTCTGGTAGTTCTTGAGTCAGAATCGTCGGTTTGTAGCGCAGTTAGCATTCCCGCTTCACAGCAAGACGTTCGGCTAATTTGCTGTTCCAAATGACAACATATGGGTTGTGTGCGTGTTGCCCTGCGACGAACTGGCAAATCATTGTTCCTAGTCGGCTAAAATAGGCTCTAGCCTCCGCAAGTGAGTCTAGTATGATAAATTCGTTGAGTGGATGAATGGCAAATTTATGAGAGATTTCCTTTCGGATTTTTCCCTTTCTCAGGCGTCGCCACAGCGAATGATTCGCACGTTTGATTTGGCATGGGTTTTTACGTCGGATGCCCTTCCTGACACAACCCTTTTAGCAAGGGACGGCTTTGCAGCTACTCTTTTACGAAAGTCAGCAATGGTTCTTTTACATGAACCTCTCGCCATAGACAGTGAGAGACATGGCCCGCCTTTGATCACCCAGTTAGCTGCACTGGGGGATGAATGGAAAATCTATAAAACAGATATTTAAAAAAAAAGACATATGGGGAATGTAAACTTTTTGCTCTGTAGCACAGAGCCTCCAGTGCTCTTGGCTGTGTTCCTGATGGAGCCTGTACTGTAGATCTAATCATAATTTTAACCACAACAATAATTCTGTAGCCCTCGAGGAAAATCAGGCGTGGGGAATCAGGCAAGACTGGCAGTGTTTTGGCGCCATCTAGAGCTGAGAAATAATACCCCCCCCCCCCACCTCGGCATATGAATATTTGAAAAAATAAACTGCATTGTAATTACATTTTTTTTAAAGTTATTTCATAATACGTAAGTGGGCAGTGGTGGCCTCGTGGTAAAGGGTGCTGGATCGCTGATCCTAAGGTTGGGGGTTTGAGTCCCACTCGCCACAAGGTTGTCACTTATCAAAGGCGGGCCATATCTGTCACTGTCTATGGTGAGAGGTTCATGTAAAAGAACCATTGCTGACTTTCGACAAGAGAAGGCTGCATAGCTGTCCGCGTGTTTCTGTCCCTTGCTAAAGGGTTGTGTCAGGAAGGGCATCCGACGTAAAAACCTACGCCAAATCAAACATGCGAATCAGATGTCAGGAATTTGTATAAATATGATTAAACCTAGATAAGAAACAGTACTGTAGTTGATGTGTAAAACATGATGTTTCAAATGTGATACAATGATTGGTCAGTAGCTCTCAACCTTCAATAACGTTCCAATTGCTAATATTATCATTGGGTTTTTTTTTCAGTATGATGATGATGATGATGATGATGATCATGAACATGGTGCTACCAGTGAAGGTAAGCTTCCTCTGTCATCACTTTGCCTTCTCTATCCTGCAGATTTGTCTTTTTTTCATAATAATAACTTGGTCTCTTCCGGACAGAGTTTAACAGGTTCTTGTCGCAGAGGGCGGAAGCGGTGGACCATCTCCCGTCTATACAGAAAAGCTACCCGGCTTCTGTGACCCCTCAACAGACAGCACCGAAACAAGAGAGCGCACAGGATCAGCTCTTCAAACTTTAACTCGATCAGGTTGAAGGAGGAGGGACAGAGAAACAGGTAGCGCAAAATGCACCGCTCAGAAAGCGCCAATATTCACCGAACTGGCTTTTGATGATGATGATGATGATCATCATCATCATCATCACCATCATTATTCCATCCACCATCATCATCCATCATCATCATCCATCATCATCCATCATCACCATCATTATTCCATCAACCATCCATCACCCATCCATCATCACCCGTCCATCATCACCCATCCATCATCATCCATCCATCATCATCATCCATCATCATCATCATCAATCCATCCACCATCATCATCATCATCATCATCAATCCATCCACCATCATCATCCATCCATCTATCCATCATCATCAATCCATCCATCATCATCACCATCATCCATCCATCCACCATCATCATCATCAGGCCAGAACTGCTGTGTGTACCAGGCTGGTTCAGTAAAAATGATAAGTTCATGCCATGACAAAGATAAGTTGGAAGAAAGCTTTAGACTACAAGATAACGATGTTTTGTTCCTGCTTTACTGTGTTGAAATGCCTAATCAACCTCGCGCATCTTTTTAAACCTGCCAGCATGTGGTGTTTACATGTTTTTTTCAATTGAATGAGTTAATTTCTGATAATCGAATGTACACCAAATTTTACGCCTCAATATTTCAAGCTTTGTTTACATCAATGTTAAATGCATTCTGAAAAAATGTGATTTACTGTCCATGTCTATAACAACAAGAATTACCTCGTAACACGAAGAATGTAAAACGTAGCTTGGGTTACCTGACTGTTTAAATTCTTCTGTGTGTGTGTGTGTGTGTGTGTGTGTGTGTGTGTGTGTGTGTGTGTGTGTGTGTTTCATGTCATGTATTTTCCAATAAAATACAGGGATCCCTCACTACTTTGCGCTTCAATTCATGCGACTTCAATGCATCGTGGTTTTTTTTTTAAATAAATAAATAAATATTCGTCAATTTAAAAAATAAGGAAATTAAGGAAGAATAGGGAAAAAGTTAGAGAAAATGGCACAAAAACAAGGCCATTTATGCAAAAAAAACAAACAAAACCTCCCATCAAAACTACTTACATTGTTGTGAGGTGCGCATCTGAGTTCTTGCACGCGCACCTGCGTGCGTGCATGTGTGCCGTCTGTATGTGTGTGTATTTATATTTTATTTACATCTTATGCATTATTTTTAAATATTTAATTGCTATTATAAGCATTTATAGCATTGAATATGTATTTATTGATATTATACACACATATACATGTACGTATACGTTGGTGTGTGGGGGGGTGATCCTACTTTGCGGATTCGATGGTCACATGGGGATCTCGGTCCCAATTAACCGCGGAAAGTGAGGGATCCCTGTATATATATTCCGCAAACGGCTTTGTTAACCATGAGGTGTGAAGGATTTGTTGTTTGAAATGTCACACGAATCATTATGCATTTCTGCATAGATATATGCAGGATGGTAAAAATCTGATCGTTTCATTTGGGATAATGTACATTAGCATTTACTTCCTGAGAATGGAACAAGCTGATTGGTTTGATTTATTGGGGTATGAGACATTAGTGTATGCTACATGAGAATGGTGCAATTTGATTGGTTCACTATATCAGAATTATAGACATTAGTGTATGTACTGCAAGATTACGGTACAAGATAATTATGCATCTACTGCAATTATGTATTAGTATATGCATCATAGGAAATGTGCGATCTGATTGGCTTGCTGTATTGGGACGAAAGACATTAGTATATCAAAGTATTAGAATCAAAACGTCAGAAATTGGTGAATTCTGTTTAATACAAATGTTCGCTTCAAGAGCGTCGTACTTTCAAACGC
>CM045730.1:6705000-6805000 GCA_024760905.1 Plotosus lineatus | reverse complement strand
CAGTTATGTTTAGATTGTCTCCTGTAGCTTTAACTGATTGAAATGTTGATGGAAATAAATCCCATAGATTTAATTGTTTCAAAGGTGTTTTATGTGGTTGGGTCAGTGGTGGACGGCTGGTTGCCCTATAGGGTCCTGAACAGATGTTGCATCACAATTCCTTTAGTCATATTACATATTTTTCATATTTTTGTTCCATGATGTCCTAAAGCTCCAAAGATTCAATGCCAAGCAAGAGAAAAAAGCTCTTGTAACTTTCATTTGATTTTTATTTATTTATTTTATTTAAAGTTTGCCTTTTGCTTTGTAAAAGTTGATGTTTTGGCAGAACTTTTGAAAACCATTCCTCCAACTGCTTTTTGGATTTCATTTGAAACGTGCGTGCGTAGGAACTTTATAAAAAAGGTGAAGTGTGAAAGCAGCCATTGTGTGTAGGTGTGTAGCTGAAACCCTTTTACGCCTACATGAACATGTGGTAGATACTTTTATCCAAAAGAACTGAAGTAAGAACACAAGTGTAGTTGAGGACTTTGGGGAACTTGCCAATTATTCCAACACTGCTGTTGTTTTCAGCAGTCTTGGGATTTGACCACACAGGTCTTCAGTAGGTCCTACTGTTCTTGTCTGTTCATGGATAACTGACTACTTTTCAAGCTTTGTTCTGTTCTCTTATTGGCTGTCCAGCTAGCGGGCCACTAAAAAAAAATAAGTTTGTCTTATGTACATGTAAGGTAAGTGTATTTATTTTTATTTTTATTTTGAAAATACAGAGCCTACTGGCACATCACACTCACTTTCTGTTGTGTGAAGTGATTAGGAGTTTAACCCCTCCTGGATTGGACACTAGTTTTATCACAGGTTAACATTCTGGTATTTTTAATGCTACCCATTTTTACCGCTGGATGGACAGAGACACACTTGCGTTTAAGACCCTTGCCAGGTGTCTTAGTACGGTGGGGGTCTAACGGGTATTTGAACATACACCCCGACCCTATATATTACATGCACGTGATGTCGCTATCATTTGTATTATATTAAAAGTTTTATCAGTTGTATTCAGAATACATGTGTGTGAACGACAAGGACCCAAGAGGAACGGTGAGGTTACAGGGGGCAGAGATAAAGAAGGTGGAGGATTTTAAGTACTTAGGCTCAACAATCCAGAGCAATGGAGAGTGTGGAAAAGAGGTGAAGAAGCGTGTGCAGGCAGGTTGGAATGGTTGGAGAAAAGTGTCCGGTGTGATGTGTGATAGGAGGGTATTGGCAAGAATGAAAGGAAAAGTGTACAAGACGGTGTTGAGGCCAGCGATGTTGTATGGTTTAGAAACAGTGGCGCTGAGGAAAAGACAGGAGGCGGAGATGGAGGTAGCAGAGATGAAAATGTTGAGGTTCTCTTTGGGAGTAACGAGGATGGATAGGATCAGGAATGAGTACATCAGAGGGACAGCACATGTTAGAGGTTTTGGAGACAAAGTCAGAGAGGCTAGATTGAGATGGTTTGGACATGTGCAGAGGAGGGATAGTGAGTATATTGGTAGTAGGATGCTGAGGTTGGAACTACCAGGAAGAAGGCTGAGGGGAAGACCAAAGAGAAGATTTATGGATGTGGTGAAGGAGGACTTGAAAGTAGTTGGAGGAAGAGAAGAAGATGCAAAGGATAGAATGAGATGGAGGCAGATGATTCGTTGTGGTGGCCCTTGAAGGGAACAGCCGAAAGGAAAAGAAGAAATTGAAAGTTTTTTGTGGGTTTGTTGTTGGGGGGGGGTTTACATCGTGTCTCGCAAGGGAGATTATTGCCTCTGCATTTAAACCAACAAAAGTGAGAACACACACCTGCACAGAGCAGTACCACACATTTGGGTGCCCTGAGAGCTGTTGGGTTTGGGTCACTTGCTCAACCATGAAGCTGAAGGAAGGGAAGTGGCAGCTCACTCCCACCACTGTGACACATTTTTTGTCCTGCTCGTTCGGGAATCAAATCAGTGACCTTTTGATCCCAAATCCACATCTCTAACCATAAATGTTCACTAATGGTGTGTAAATAACGGCCATTTGAGGGGTTCTTTCTTCCATATTTTATTTTTTAAAAATGATATAAATATTTACAAGGATGTAACATTTTAGTAGATTTACTCAAAAATTACAGTATCCAGTACAAAACATTGAGACTAGCACAGTATATCTGAATTCTAAATGATCTTAATGATTCGATCTTTACAAAATTGAAACAAATCCTACGGTAATAGAACTTCCACAGTGTGCAAAACATCACCAAAATATTTCTATCATAGACATCAGTCCGGAAAAAGTGCACGTCGGAAGTGTACAGAAATCTTTCCTGATGCAGGAGTGCCACCTCGACTCGTCACTTTATCTCCAGAACATATGTATACTACACGCTATCTGACATGTAACACAAGGCATGTTGTTTAAAATGCGTATATTCCCATTCCGACAGCCAGAGCTAAACCCACTCCGAGCAGCATCCTGAACAGCTGAGAGGCGGACGTCAGTGAGGACGGCAGCGTTGAACTCTGGCTCGCTGCAGGCTTCAGGTTGTGTGTTTTGTGTCCTCGTTCTGGCTCATCCTTCTCTGAGATGCTCAATAAGTTCTGGAGGTCATTGAACATCTGGAAAAAACAAACACACACACACACACACACACACACACACTGGTGTTACTTCATCTCCTGAACAATCTTATAAACGGCTTTTCTGAAAGATCTCGCAAAACGTCCTGCATCTTTAAAGTGAATGTGTGACGTGACGGCGTTTTCTAACCTGGATGTTGAGCTCGAAGGCTCTGACGGCTTCCGCCAGCACTCCCGCCCTCTGTGTCTCCGTCAGCTCGATGCTGTTCATCCTGCTTCTGTACAGCTGCTTGAACAGATTCGGGCTGCTGACGCCAGGAAACGAGAAGAACGCCAAACCCTCTCCGTCCTTCAGTCCTAAAGACTTCTGGGTAATACGGCCTAACACCTGTCCACCTGATAGGTCACCCAAGTAGCGAGTATAAGCGTGAGCCACGAGGTATTCCGGATGCTCGCGGCTAATCTGGAAGGAGAAAGAAAAACAGCATGCATATTTAATTAGAAATGACCACATTGTATACGTGAATTGTTCGGTCAAAATACAACAGTGTGTATCGTGAGGGTTGAATCCAGGTCCACTTGCGGTAATAGTGTAACACACGTGCACAGAATTCGACACGGTGTGATTATGGAAACAAAATCGCTTTGTCGGTTACTGGTGTGTACCTGTCTCAGTCTCTGAGCGTATCTCAGCGTCGCGGCCGGTACCACCATCTTCTGCCTCCAGTCCCGACCATAAAAATGCTCCAGATCTTTCTTCAGTGCCTCCATCCTGGCCAGTTCCTGAGGGAAGTAAATTGGTGCGACGCTGTCGTCAGAGGCGTTCCTGTCCAGTTCCTCCTCCAAAGCTTCGTAGATCTCATACAAGGAACACAGCAGCAGCTGAGGAAAGAAACCGGGGGATATTTACTGTGAAGTCATGTCCACGCAGTCGTACCAACGACATTCTCGCAGGATCATCGATGTCTTCCTTTATATACGTATACATAAAAACCCTGATAATTATAAATGTTTGGGAAGCTGATTGGATGAGAGTGTTGATGAGGTCCAGGATGATGGCTGACCTTGTACTGCTGCAGGCTGATGTTTCCTCTCTGGAAAGCCAACATCAGCTCCGTGTTCTCGGCTCGGACGTGGCTTTCTTTAGTCACAGCCTTTATCTGCTCAGACAGGTCACTGTAGCGACACATATAGCATTGTGCTAACCTCAATAGCATTACACATCTATTACACAGCTATAACACAATTGGGGTTATTGTGTGTGTGTGTGTGTGTGTGTGTGTGTGTGTGTGTATAAAATAAGTGTATTCTTGCTGCTGAATGATGTAATAAATTGAAATGTCTCAGGAATGATTTTGTACTCACCGCTCTGTGACCTGAACCTTCTCCGTCTGTACTTTCTGCTTATCTGCTTCCATTTCTGAAAGAAAAAATAACAACAAAAGTGTTTCCTGTCAACATCTGCAGTGGATATTTAATATAAACAAAGTTGGAGCATCTCATGGAGACAATGCATAAGAAGCGATATTGAAAAATAATCATCAATAAAGCGTTTACTCACTCAGCTCGTCTTTGGAAGGTTCTCTGTAGCAGTTGTTCGACTTTGCTGTATTCCGAGAGGAGAATTTGCGTTGTTTGCTTTGTTATAGTTGTGGACTTCATGCTGCAGCTGTCGCTTTTATATTCAGTCTCTGGCTCCCGCCCTCTTTACCCAGCAGGATGAAAACAGGAAGCGGTACGAGGGTCAGCAGAACAAAGTAAGAGGGAGGAACTCGCGCTAACCATGACATAGCACATCGCGGCAAAGAGAAGCAGGAGAGGGAGGGAGAGATCAGGACTAACCATGACACACAACATTCCTCAGGCTGGGAACCAAAGAGCGAGACTTGAATGGAACACATCATTCGAAGATCTTTTAAATATTCTCACATCTGGATTTGGTTCCAGTGTTTTTTCCATGCTGTAGGCAACATCCAAGTGAGAGTCTCTCTCACACACACACACACACACACACACACACACACACACACACACATACATACAGAAAGAGAGAGAGAGAGAGAGAGAGAGAGAGAGAGAGAGAGAGAGCGAGAGATCAGGACAAACCATGACTAAGTGGATTTTCTTGCCTGGAATTGACTTGTTCAGTCACATGATCTTGCTGTTTGTCTCCATGGAGATTAAAAATGCACATGTGGCTGCTATCAAGGCCACATATGACTGTTTATAACCTGCAGTTCCATTACTTCTTATATAATCCAACCATCTATTAACTATTCTTCTTTCTCTTCTTATCTCAGACTGCTGAGCTGGGATTTGAACCCCGTGAGAACCATGTGCTGAAATCAGAACCATGACTCATGGAAACGCCCAACAATCACTGGAAAGGAAAGTGGAAGATGATTTGTGTGCATTCCGGATGGCAGACGGAGGACAAGACAACCATCTAAACGTGAGTAAGCAATTCTTCTTCAACTTTGAACAAGTCAATTCCAGGCAAGAAAATCCACTTAGTCATGGTTTGTCCTGATCTCTCGCTCTCTCTCTCTCTCTCTTTCTGTATGTATGTGTGTGTGTGTGTGTGTGTGTGTGTGTGTGTGTGTGTGTGAGAGAGACTCTCACTTGGATGTTGCCTACAGCATGGAAAAAACACTGGAACCAAATCCAGATGTGAGAATATTTAAAAGATCTTCGAATGATGTGTTCCATTCAAGTCTCGCTCTTTGGTTCCCAGCCTGAGGAATGTTGTGTGTCATGGTTAGTCCTGAACTCTCCTCCCTCTCCTGCTTCTCTTTGCCGCGATGTGCTATGTCATGGTTAGCGCGAGTTCCTCCCTCTTACTTTGTTCTGCTGACCCTCGTACCGCTTCCTGTTTTCATCCTGCTGGGTAAAGAGGGCGGGAGCCAGAGACTGAATATAAAAGCGACAGCTGCAGCATGAAGTCCACAACTATAACAAAGCAAACAACGCAAATTCTCCTCTCGGAATACAGCAAAGTCGAACAACTGCTACAGAGAACCTTCCAAAGACGAGCTGAGTGAGTAAACGCTTTATTGATGATTATTTTTCAATATCGCTTCTTATGCATTGTCTCCATGAGATGCTCCAACTTTGTTTATATTAAATATCCACTGCAGATGTTGACAGGAAACACTTTTGTTGTTATTTTTTCTTTCAGAAATGGAAGCAGATAAGCAGAAAGTACAGACGGAGAAGGTTCAGGTCACAGAGCGGTGAGTACAAAATCATTCCTGAGACATTTCAATTTATTACATCATTCAGCAGCAAGAATACACTTATTTTATACACACACACACACACACACACACACACACACACACACACACACACAATAACCCCAATTGTGTTATAGCTGTGTAATAGATGTGTAATGCTATTGAGGTTAGCACAATGCTATATGTGTCGCTACAGTGACCTGTCTGAGCAGATAAAGGCTGTGACTAAAGAAAGCCACGTCCGAGCCGAGAACACGGAGCTGATGTTGGCTTTCCAGAGAGGAAACATCAGCCTGCAGCAGTACAAGGTCAGCCATCATCCTGGACCTCATCAACACTCTCATGCAATCAGCTTCCCAAACATTTATAATTATCAGGGTTTTTATGTATACGTATATAAAGGAAGACATCGATGATCCTGCGAGAATGTCGTTGGTACGACTGCGTGGACATGACTTCACAGTAAATATCCCCCGGTTTCTTTCCTCAGCTGCTGCTGTGTTCCTTGTATGAGATCTACGAAGCTTTGGAGGAGGAACTGGACAGGAACGCCTCTGACGACAGCGTCGCACCAATTTACTTCCCTCAGGAACTGGCCAGGATGGAGGCACTGAAGAAAGATCTGGAGCATTTTTATGGTCGGGACTGGAGGCAGAAGATGGTGGTACCGGCCGCGACGCTGAGATACGCTCAGAGACTGAGACAGGTACACACCAGTAACCGACAAAGCGATTTTGTTTCCATAATCACACCGTGTCGAATTCTGTGCACGTGTGTTACACTATTACCGCAAGTGGACCTGGATTCAACCCTCACGATACACACTGTTGTATTTTGACCGAACAATTCACGTATACAATGTGGTCATTTCTAATTAAATATGCATGCTGTTTTTCTTTCTCCTTCCAGATTAGCCGCGAGCATCCGGAATACCTCGTGGCTCACGCTTATACTCGCTACTTGGGTGACCTATCAGGTGGACAGGTGTTAGGCCGTATTACCCAGAAGTCTTTAGGACTGAAGGACGGAGAGGGTTTGGCGTTCTTCTCGTTTCCTGGCGTCAGCAGCCCGAATCTGTTCAAGCAGCTGTACAGAAGCAGGATGAACAGCATCGAGCTGACGGAGACACAGAGGGCGGGAGTGCTGGCGGAAGCCGTCAGAGCCTTCGAGTTCAACATCCAGGTTAGAAAACACCGTCACGTCACACATTCACTTTTAAGATGCAGGACGTTTTGCGAGATCTTTCAGAAAAGCCGTTTATAAGATTGTTCAGGAGATGAGGTAACACCAGTGTGTGTGTGTGTGTGTGTGTGTGTGTGTGTGTGTGTGTGTTTGTTTTTTCCAGATGTTCAATGACCTCCAGAACTTATTGAGCATCTCAGAGAAGGATGAGCCAGAACGAGGACACAAAACACACAACCTGAAGCCTGCAGCGAGCCAGAGTTCAACGCTGCCGTCCTCACTGACGTCCGCCTCTCAGCTGCTCAGGATGCTGCTCGGAGTGGGTTTAGCTCTGGCTGTCGGAATGGGAATATACGCATTTTAAACAACATGCCTTGTGTTACATGTCAGATAGCGTGTAGTATACATATGTTCTGGAGATAAAGTGACGAGTCGAGGTGGCACTCCTGCATCAGGAAAGATTTCTGTACAACGTGCACTTTTAATTCATTTTTAACTGGTTTTGTTTCATATGGCTGTATGAATATTTGTATATATTTTTTTAAATCACATGTTCAGATGATGATAAGTGCATTTCACACAGTTGACCTGTACTGAATGTAGCAAGTATGTGTGTGTGTGTGTGTGTGTGTGTGTGTGTGTGTGTGTGTGTGTGTGTGTGTGTGTGTTTTATGATGGCAGAAATGTTAAATACTTGTAGATATTTCAGAGCACTGAGATGTAGATAAAAAAATAAACAATGAACCACACCCCACCAGAATGTGTCATCAATTACAATCAGAAAAATTGCAGCCAATCCAGGGAACAGGGTGTATCTTAAGTCAATGATCCAATATTTTCAATTGCGCTTCAAAAATACATACTGTATTGTCCTTTTCGTGGTACAGTTACTTACTATTCTCTATACTACCTTTTGTACTCTTTATAAAATACTTGTTGATTCAGTTGTGTAATAGGTGAAGTGTTCAAATCCCCATTACACCCTCTCTGTTCACACAGCAGAATTAATGGATACCAGAAAGAAAAAAAAAATCACTGGCAAGATAACTAATGAAGAATTAGCATCCCTTCCAGGAAAGGTTCAACTCCGAGTCATGTCACGGTACAGACACCAGGGTAAGCTCTGGCGTAAGAGCCAGATAGTGTTCGAGAACATGTAGGACTTTCTAACCCTAAAAACGTACGTCTATGTACTTCTCATGAGGTCCCATCAGATATACTGGTGTACGTAAGTTGTACAGTGGATAATAGAAATGGAGTGTGTTTACAATTTAATTCATGTATTTACAGAATGAATTAATAAGACAATTTAAAAACAATAACACAGTGGTACCTCACCTTATGATAGTCCCAGCAAACCAAAAATCCAGGTTACAAAAAACATTTTCCTAAAATTTTTGTCTCTGGATACGAAACAAGTTCAAGTTACCAAAACCATGCATGAGTTGCTCTCCCATTGAGTATCTCCCAACATCCCGCCCCGCTGGCCTCCCATTGGCTATCTCCCAACATCCCGCTTCACTGGCCTCCCATTGGCTAGGAGGGATGACGCAGCTTCCTCCCATTGGTTATTATGGAGCTGTATCTCCATAATACTGTACCCATGGTGCTTTTCGTGTAAAGGACAGGGTTACTGTTGTTTCATGAGTTTTTCGAGTGTGCTCATTGCAACTTTATTTTTTGGCTCAGGATTTTCACCTTCATAAACATTTGTAAGATTATAACTCTGTTAAGAAGACATAGTCAACACGAAGTAAGTACCTTAAAAGGTATACTTTTATAATTTTTAAAGGGTTTAGGGGTAGTATTGGGCCCCAGTGCGGCTAACTGGGTTATCAAAGGCGGGCCATGTCTCCCACTGTCTGTGGTGCGAGGAATGTAAAAGAACCATTGCTGACATTCGTAAAAGAGTAGCTGCAAAGTTGTCAGCGTGTTTCTGTCCCTTGCTAAAAGGGTTGTGACAGGAAGGGCATCCGACGTAAGAACCTCTGCCAAATCAAACGTGCAAATCAAGATGATTCGCTGTGGCGACTCGCGAGTAAAAAGCAAAAAAGCCGAAAGGAAGATAGACAGGGGTAGGATTGGGGGCCTTGAAACGAATCACGTGTTTTACATGTAAAATGCGGTTCTACTTACGAAAAATCCAGGTTATGAAACTACCTTTGGAACGGATTAGTTTCATAAGGTGAGGTACCACCTTTCTCTGTAACCTGACAAACCTGGTAAACGCAAAGTGCTCTGCGTCAACGATGTTCCCATGATGGAAAGAAGTCTTGCTACAGAAAACTGACAGTGACGTACTGTCATCACATTGCTGCCTTGAAAGTAGAACGGTACGTACACGGGGGGTGTAGTCATTATCCTAACGTGGATTAAAGGCAAGGTAAACAATGGTTGTATGCCAATGTATTTTTTTTTTCTATAACAGCAAATCCTATCTCTCATATCTTATATCTTAACCATATCAATGCATAGTCACGTCTTTATCGTATGTTTTTATGATTATACAGTCCTTGAAAAAGCCCAATGAGACCATAAAGTCTTTACGGCCTCATGTTTCTTTTCGAAATTGCACCCGTGTCAATGTGAATGTGTCCCAAGGATTGCCTTATCAGACCTCCCACTGCTTTGTAGAACTGAATGCTCGCTCAAGTTTAGCGCGGTGTGCTAATGCGCAGTTTAACTGATTGGTTTCACATGTCTTTGCTGATTGGCAGGTTTTAATTATTACCCTGCTGGAACGTGTGGAGGTTGTATCACAAGGAAGATCACGCACATGATATAACATTTACATCACATTCTCATCAGGGTTTGTGTGTACTATGTATCATGATCGCGAATCCCTTAACCCATCGGGGTCGTAGGGACACCTCATGGTTGAACTGCGCACCAGTGCTCTCCATTTTGGTCGGTTGTAGGCGAGGGCCTGGGTCTCTGCAAAGCTTTTCCCTGTCCACTCCTCAATGTTGTCGGCCCATTTCTTTTTCTGTCTGCCTCGTTTCCTCTTCCCTGGGACTGTGCCTTGGAGGATCATCTTTGATATCCCGCTAGAGCGTGTCACGTGACCATACCACCTCAATTTCCTCTTCTTTACAGTGGTCAAGAGATCTTCATAATGGTCCACGTGTTGTGAGATCTTCCTACGCACTTCGGTGTTAGATATGTGATCTGTGTATGAGATGCCGAGTAGTCTTCTGAGGCACCTCATTTCTACTGCCTGGATCTTCCTCTGCAGATCTTCCGTCAGAGCCCACGATATAGCAATAACAGCATTTCTGTTCTTGTGTGAGTTTCCTTTGGGTCCTCTGGTTTCCTCCCACAGTCCAAAGATATTCACGATGTGGAAGTGAGTATGAATAATTGTGTGTATGTTGGCCTTGTCATGGTCTGGCAAACTGTTCAGGGTGAACCTCGCCTTGTTCCAGTGTCGGCTGATATAGGCTTGAGCCTCCCTGCAGATTGAGTGGTTCTATAAATGAGTGACAATTAGTCAGTAAATTCAGAACACTGCCTGGCCAAAAAAAAAGTTGCACACATGAATATATTGTATACACATAAATTATTGATGAGGAAAAAAACTGAACCACTCCATGAAGTCTTCTCCAGCACATTCCGAATACTTTTAGTAGCACTCTGGGGTGTCAATATATACAGTGCTGTGCAAAAATTTTTGCCCCTGACCAATTTCTGGCATTTTTGCACGTTTGTCACCGTCATCCATTTCAGATCAAGTAAACCTAAATATTATACAAAGATAAAACACAAGCAAACACAAAAATGCAGTTTTCAGTACCAATTGCATTTATTGAGGGGGGAAAAACATCTGAACTACAAGGGCCCGTGTGAATAAGTAATTGCCCCCTAAACTTAATAGCTAGTTGAACCGCCTTTCGCAGCAATAACTGCAGTCAAGTGTTTGCGAGAAGAGGTGATGAGTCTTTCACATCACTGTGATGGGATTTAGACCCACTCTTCCCTGCAGAATTGTTTAAGATCAACCAGATTGGATGGTTTTGGGTCATGAACCGCCTTTTTAAGGTCATGCTACAGCATCTCAATAGAGTTCAGCTCAAGACTTTGACTAGGCCACTCCAAAACCCCTCATTTTGTTCTTTTTTAGCGAATCAGAAGTGGACTTGCTGGTGTGCTTCAGATCATTGTCTTGCTGCAGAACCCAGGTGCGCTTTAGCTTGAGGTCTCGAACCGATGAACATTCTTCGCCAGGATTTCTTGGTAGCGAGCAGAATTCATGGTTCCATCAATCATCACAAGTCGTCCAGGTCCTGAAGCAGCAAAGCAGGCCCAGATCATCACACTTCCACCACCATGTTTCACTGTTGGCACAATGTTCTTTTCATCAACTGCAGTGTTCCTTTTGCGTCAGGTGTAACGGGTTGGATTTCTCCCAAAAAGTTCAACTTTAGTTTCATCAGTCCAGAGGACATTTTCCCAAAAGCTTTGGGGATGATCAGGATGATTCTTGGCAAAAGTGAGTCGTGCCTTGATATTCTTTTTTGTCAACAGTGGCTTTCACCTCAGAACTCTTCCATGGATGCCATTTTTGCCTCGTGTCTTTCTGATGGTGGAGTCGTGAACATTGATATTAACTGAGGCAAGTGAGGCTTGTAATTGTTTAGAAGTGGTTTTTGGTCCTTTGTGACCTCTCCGGTTAGTCTGCGCCGTGCTCTTGGAGTAATTTTGGTAGGTCGACCACTCCTGGGAAGGGTCACCACTGTGCCATGCCTTCTCCATTTATAGATAATACCTCTGACAGTGGTCTGCTGGAGTCCCAAAGATTTACCAATGACTTTGTGTCCTTCTCCAGACTGAGACATCTCTATAATCTTCTTTCTTGTTTACTCTTGAAGCTCACTGGATCGCAGCATGATGATGCGTGTTCAGTATGGCCTACCTCACCTTGTCAGACAGGTTTTATGTTGGGGATCTCCTGATTGGAAATGTCTGTCAGCAATCAGGCCTGGGTGTGGCCATGAAATTGAACTCAGTTTTTCCCTAATAATAGGATCAATCACTATTACCTTTTACCTTTCAACATGGTGGCAATTACATTTTTCACAGAGGTTCATGTATGTTTGGATAGGATTTTTCTCTTAACAAATAAAATCACTACAGGAAAACTGCATTTTTTTTTGAATCCTTGTGTTATCTTTGTGTAATGTTTAAATTTGTTTGATGATCTGAAAAAGTGACAAACTGTGACAAAGGTGCAAAAAAGTAAAAAATCAGTAAGGGGCGAAAACGTTTGCACAGCACTGTGTGCGAAAAAGATTCCTCATGCCCCCTGAACCACTCTTTCATTATCTGAGTCTCCATTTTATATCGGTGCATTAGAAAGAAAAAAAGAGCATTGATGTACTGTAATAACCTGCTCATTCGATACTGTATTGATTTTTTTTTTTTTTTGGCCGGGCAGTGTACAGCTATCGTTTACCCAAACCGCTGGGGGCGCTGTTGCACTTTCAACGCATACTTCCGTTTAGCTGTTGAGTCGAGTGAGAAGAATATCGGCGTTCAAGATGGTGGTGAGGATAGCCTGAAGTTTATGAATGCTAGTTAATGGTAATTTCTCCAATTTATTGAATGAAAGTGTCATTTTCCCCCCTTAAATAACCGGTGACTTGTAATAGTATCTAAATAATGAATATTCAGCAGTGTTAGCGGACTCGCTAACTAATAGGTATTTTGTTAATGCTTCGTTTAGCTCAGTTTAGTGAGGCTGTATGTCGAATGGCTCTGTGCTCCCTCGATAAGCGCCCTACTTAGGGTTTGTCAGAATGGTTTTCTTGTGGTATGTAGGGCGATATTTATCAAATACGAGGGTATTTGCGTAAGCCGAGTTAGCTAATAGAGAAAGAGCTAAAGCTATCCGGCAAACATTAAAGAGAAGTGTGTGTGTTAGCCAAGTGGGAGAATTGTTTTCAAACACAGGCGGGAAATCGTTGTTTATATCCAGCAGATGACCCTCGGATCCGCCTCTCGGATTTCAGTTAGGTCGCCTGGCAAGTATTTTCAGTGAGGACGAGTCAGATGATGGAAACGAGAAAGTAAATAAGATCTCGGTGAGCTCTGAGATTTAATAATAATATTAATAATAATGTCTTTCTTGGTGCACATGGATCAATGACATCACTTGGATCCAAATGTGTGCACACATCACTGAACAAGATCCATCACCCAGATTTCCATTCATAACAGACAGTGTGGGATAGATTTCATTATCGTGCGGTTGTAATAAAAAGTTATTTGGCACTACAAAAACGAATTTTCCAAATTTTCCCTCAAGATACACAATCCTAACCCTCTTGGGTATTTTTTTCTGCTCTCACACACCTCATCTATTTATTCAACTAAATAGCAACTCTTTTTGAGTTCTTTTGAGTGTCTTCAGGCAGAGAAAAACATTAAAAAAAAACCAAAACAAAGACACAGTAAGAACCGCACTCGCTCAGAGTCGGCTGAGATGGACACCAGCTTCCCCAGGACCATAATTAGGATTAAGCAGTTCAGAAAATGAATGAATGAAAGCGGTTGGAAATCGTGTTGTACAGGACTGGAGATGGTAACATGGACTATAAACACATTCTTAATCTTGATCGACCTGTTCATCCATTGAAACAAAATCCTCAAGAACTGGATATTTATCTATTCTGACTGTTTTTAGCCCTTAAAACATCTCTGCTGTCCATGATTGATTCCTACATGAGTGCATCTAAAAGAAATATTGACTTGATCAAATGAACAACAAAAACACTGCATAATTTCTTAATGTTTTTTTTATTTTATTTTTTTTATTTTTTATTTTTTATAAATGTCAGATGGAGGGTGAGGTGAGCCTGGTGGCAGGCCGCAGTCAGAGAGAGAAGCGGAGATCTTACAAGGATCTCCTGCGAGAAGAGGAGATCATCGATGCTGAGGTTCGCAAATCTTCAAAAAAGCGTCCCAAGGTGCGAAGAGCAAAATGTGGCGTGTTCTGCACTGTGTTCTGTTAATACAACTTTCGGTTGGTGTGGGTGGGTAAGTGGGTGATTCTCAATACTATATACTGAGGTTTGTTTTTATTTTTCTAAAAAAAAAAACAAACAAAAAAGGAGTCAGATGGGTTTGTGGCGAGTGGCGAGTTTCACAAGAAGAAAAAGAAGCATCATGATGATTATCATTACAAAGGTAAGTGAACTTTGGCAAATATATGTGCATATATAATAATAATAATAATAATAAAAGTATTTTTACAGCAGCTTTTTTCTGCTTGGACCCCTTATTACTGAATAAAACTAATTATGAAAGCACGTGTACGTCTCTTCTCCAGATCACCACAAGAAGAAAAAAAGGCTATCCGACAGCCATGGAGGATCCATGTCAGCTTCAGCCCCCTCCAGTTCCCCTCACGATGGCATGACTGCCATGGGTCTGCTCCAGGCCATCACTTCACCGACAGCTGTAGGCTCTGAGCCTTGTCCTACTCTTCCCAAGAAACCCTCTTACCCCCAGCTCCCCTCGGCTAAAGATCGCAGGAGAGAGAGCGTACCCATGCCCAAACCAGCCAAGAAGAAGGTGCATGCAATGAGAGAGGCGCTGCCGATGGTCGGAGAGGAAGTGGAGCTGGAAGGTGAATCAGAATTCGGGTGTAGAGTTGTGGGAGTAATGAACTATAAAAGAAGCTGTAAGCGATACTGATGATGAGTTTTCAAAAACAGGTGCAGTTATCGTCCTGAAAAACAGACTTTTAGGATTTGCATGGTGCAGTTTTTGTAAATAAGTACACCCAAGAACTGCCTGCTTTCACAGAACCAGGTGATTTCACTATCACATCTCATAACTAACCACAGAACTTTCTTAAAGCTCTTCAGCAAAATCTACAGACTTAGTGATTGCAAAGTCCAAATTTGCTGAGATTCATTTACCTCCACCGAGGATCCGAAAAAGCTGACTTGATAGCAATGTTTCGCTAAAACCTGCTTTAAGGAACCAGCCAGACTTCAGCTTTCCAGATTCTGAAATTCGTGGCCAGAAAACTGTCCAAAGAGTCCAGATTCTCGGGAGTGTCTTCAGACTGACACTGGAAACAAACAAAAACAACTGCCTTGTTGTTTTCCCTGAGTACTGTTATCAGGTTATGTCACGTTCATGGAAACAGTCTCCGGTGTCAGTGGTGTTGAAGCTGTTGGGGTAAAATTCTGTAGTGACCTGTAGCCGTATAGGGGGAATGACTGTTTACAGCCGATTTTATGAAAGATTTTATGGCTGCCTTCACTCATCCCATCAATAATAGTGGTATGAGACATACAGGGCAGCATGGTGGTGTAGTGGTTAGCACATCTGCCTAGCCCCTGAATGGTCTGTCGAGCTGTTCAGGGTGTATTCTACCTTCGCCCAGTTTTCACTGAGATAAGTGTCAGCCTCCATTCTACCCTAATGGGATTAAGCAGTTTGAAAAATGAGTGATGATACTTATCAACTAATGTGATGACTGCACCTTAGTATCCTAATTAACCAATCCGAATCAAGTATTCAAATAAGCTGTTTAATAAGATAAGCATACATGGTAAATTTCCGCGGAATTCCATAGTTTTTATCTCAAATTGGTCATTTCTGTGAATCGTCTAAATCCAAGGAGAAAATTTGAGTGGGGGGGGTGTATAGAGGCACGCGGCTTATCTGGACATCCGATCTTTTAAGTGAGCAAGTGAAGGATGAGTACTAAACAAGTATTCAATGGCACACTTGCTCACTTGAAAGACCGGAAGTTGGGATAAGCCGTGCTTTGTCTCAAGCACAAGCAAGTGAACTTGTTTCAAGTGCTTACTTACTTACGGTGGAGCGACTCGCATATTGAAAGCCGCACGTTGATTGGTTGTTTTAAGCTTAATGTAAAGTGACTCGGCTCAGCTTCATGTAATGTGACTTGGCTCAATGCAAATTTGCAGCGTGTTGTGTTGAAAATGATGCGAACTTTAATGAAAGAAGAGGAATCCCGCATGTCAGAAATAGATAAGGATGTTAAGAATAAGTTTCGGTGGGAATGGATAGAAAGGATTGTGAAATTTGAGGTGAAAATCGGCAAATCGGAAAATCGGAACCTTTGGCGAGTTTCATAAAGAAATCTGACGTCGCCGGCAAGGTCTTGTGTGTTTATTACAATAACCTGATCAGTTATGGATCTCGCGGATGTATTGCACTTATGGCCGACAGACAAGCGCACTCAGAGGAACTTACTAAATATTTATTTCATTGAGATTACGTGAACTCCCATTGAAATGTAACTTAATAAAAGTAATCTGTATTGGTAAAATCATTGTGTGATAAACTTACTCGCATTGTTGATAATAACATTTTAATATGCATGGGAATTTTATTTTCGTTTTATTCGTTTTTTTTTTTAATTTGCAGCCAAACGTAAGTAATCCGTGTTCAATTTGAAAATACTCAATATATTGGTGATGGTTGTCATATAAATTAATACACTCTCGTTGTTATTTACCTGAGGAGTATCTCAACATTGATTAATAACTAGCAGGCTCGGACAGTTCGTTGAAAATGTTTCATAAATTTATAAAGTGATTTACAGGAAATATTTGTGTATTTTTTTTTTCATCTTTAATTTATACAACACAAAACATTGAGCCATGGTTGACCTGTTTCTCAATTCTGTGTATATATTAGGTTGCAAATACATACATGTTTACAAATAACAATATTCCAATTAGTCTATTCTAAATGATATGTTGACCAACTGTAGATAGCAAATAGGCTCCACCCTGGACACCCCCCCACACACACGCTAAAGTGCCACTGAAAGTATATTTTGCTGTTTCCATCTACGGATAAGAAATGATGCTGTCATTACAGGGATCTCTCAGTTTCCACGGTTAATGAGGACCGAGATCCTCCTGCGACCGCCAAATTCCGTAAAGTAGCATCGACCCCCCCCACACACACACACAACTGATGTATACATACATGTATATGTGTATATAATGTCAATAAATACATATTCAATGCTATAAATGCTTATAATAACAATTAAACATAAAAAAAATACATAAGATGTAAATAAAATATAAATACAAACACACACACACATACAGACGCGCGTGCACATACGCAGATGCGAACCTCACATAAAAATGTAAGTAGTTTTGTTGGGGGGTTGTGAGTTGTTCTTTTTTTTTTTTTTTTTGCATGATTGGCCTTGTTTTGCAGCATTTTCCTTAACTTTCCCCCTATTCCTCCTTAATTTTCTTATTTTTTTTAACGATGCACTGAAGCTGCATGAATTGAAGCGTGAGGTAGCGAGGGATCCCTGTATTTAGTAAACAGGCTACCAAGCCCTGTCGCATTCCTGTGTTATTGGATTTGGTCCAGTCTCCAGGCACAGATTATTTTGCATAGAAAGTGTCACCTTACGCTCTGACAAGCTGCTCCATTAATGAAATAATAGTTTACATGTTCAGATAAAAATCATGTTTATGTTCCTGAGTAGCACATCAGCAAGACTAGTTGGTTCGGATTCAAGTTAACGCATGCAGCAGTTCACAGCCAAGTGTCCACGGGAGCTAATTGGCCGAGCTCCACATGCTTATCTCTCCACAATTTTCGGGTGTCTGTGATAGTGCTTTCACTTCAAGAGTGATAAACAGGCTCCATACAGGAAGTGAGGAGCAGCCATGCAAAGTCATTGATCACCAGCCAAACGAGTGGTGAGAGGCGAGATCTGTGCTTCTACTGTGATGAACTATCTCGTTAGCAATAATCAAAGCGTAATGATACCGTTGATTGCAAGTCTCCCTAAATATTTACCTGTTTGGTGATTTTGCTCGTTGCTCCTTGCTTGCTGAAAGAAGTATGCAAATGGAAAAAAGCGAATGGAAACATCGCATGTCACGGAAAGGGCGTATCCTAGCCTGGTTGGTATTTATTTTGTGATGGGGACATGATGCTTGAGTGAGGGCCGCATTCGCTCATGTGTTTTCATCTTTTACTGCAGGGCATTATGGGGGCTCGTACGAGATGATGGACGACGACAGCTCCTCCTCAGCAGAAGATGAAGATGGGGGTCATCTGGTCATCGACGATTCCTTCAACCAGTACAAAAAGAAGAACAAAAAGAGCAAGAAAAGCAAGAAGAAAAAGGACAAGGACAAAGAGCGGCGTCACAGCAACAAATGTATGAAGGGAAGCACACACATGCTAATTCTGTGCTTTTTAATTTTGGATTAAGTATTGTATTTTATGCCATGTTTGTTTTTAATCTCTTAATCAATCACTCCGTAGCGAACGGCAGCTCGGACGGTGGGTTGTACACAGGAGGGCGGTCTGGATCGCACGGTGACAAAAAAAGGAAGAAAGAAGAGAAGGCCAGATTAAAGGCTGAGAAAGTAAGTGTTCGAAGATCTCAGGGATAAATGAGGCTAAACGCCATTTTATTCACTTAACCCTTCCCTGTACGTTTTGCTTTCTACATTGCAGGTGAAGAAGAAGGTCCTCACGGCATACCAGATCTTTTCGAAAGAGTACAGGTTGAGCATCCTGGAGGAGCAGCCTGGTCTCGGTTAGTTCTTTAAATGATCACGGGTACATGATGTCATTGTGTGTTTAGAAGCCTGTTACTGTGTGCTGTGTGTATACCTGCATGCTTGATGTTTGTCATGTTATTACATGTTTATATAGAGATTAGGACAAGACTGCATGCTTCCTTTTGAAGCTCCACCCCTCCTCAGTTCATGGATGAGCATTGCCATAGCAACAACACGAACAGTGATACTTCAAACTTTCCACCAGTAAATGAACAACAGGCTGTGTGTGTGTGTTGTCCACAAGCATGAATACTTCTTGTTGCTCATTGGCCGGAATAGTATTGTGTGGCTCACCCCAAGCCTATTTGTTGAGAATGGACAGCTAGTGGAGCATGAGGAGATATTTGCTGAATTTGCCCCGCCCCCCCAAAAAAAGTGTGTTCGATTAGAATCCATGAGTGGTACAGGTTTTTTTGTTCACCAGATCAGAAAATTATTTAATTATTTGACAGATTTTGGAGATTTGAGTAAGAAGTTGGCAGACGCATGGAAGCAACTGCCAGAGGGAGACAAACAGGTCAGTGTCTAAACAGAACAGGTGTTGGAGTATCCGTGTCCCATATGATCTTTTTTTTTTTTTTTTTTTTTTAATTATGATTCTTATGTTATTAGAGTGAATTGGTTTGTAATGTCTCGTGATATCACTTCATGGTATGTGTTACTGAGCTTGTCCATTCCTGATCTCTCAGGTGTGGAGAGAGAGAGCAGAGTATCTCCAGCACAAGCAGATGAAGTACGAATCTACTACAAGTCGACACAGTAAACACAGCCAGCCGAAACCTGCCAAAGACACCAGCAAAACTAAAGGTTTGTAAACCACTGCTTTCATAAACCCATTTCTGAAACACAGTCACCAAACATGTACATGTAGGTGTTTTCACTGAATGATTCACTTTTCTCCACACACTGAGCTGAAAAAGTTCCATTCAATTCTGTAGATAATCCAGATCAAGTTTTGGTTAAAAATTTTTTTAAATATTGGAATATAGGATAATTTTTTGGATGTGTAATATTACAGCATGGCCAGCAGGGGGTGTTGTGCACTTTGTTTTTTTTTTTTTGTTTTTTTTTCTTGTTGTTTTCACTCTGTGTTGGTGAACGTTTCCCAGCTTCGCCCTGCTGGCTTCAAACCGCATAAAGGCGACACCAAAAAAAAAAAAAAAAAAAGTACGTACTATTCACAACTTTTCACTGTATGGAAAAGCAAAAAAAAATGGCAGATGTGCTTGCAAATAAGCCACTTACATCTTTAAATGTTACGACTAATCTTTGGATTAATCTTTAACCAATCTCTGTTAGGTTCTCAGCAGCCATTGTTTCTGCCTTGTTCCAGGTGTTGCTCAATTCCCAGGTGTGGTTTCTCCGACCCCAACAGCGACACAGACCGTAGCAGCAGTCCCGAAGAGGCCAGAGCCTGCCATGACTCTTCCACATAACGGACCTTCTCCTACACCTATAGCGGAACCTTCACCCTCCCCACTTCGAGATCCTGAGGTAGACCCAATCGATGCTGCTGCACACCTACAGCTGCTGGGCGAGTCTCTATCCCTGATTGGTCAGAGGCTTCAGGAGACTGAGGTAGGAATATAGTCAATTTGAATATCACACCTTTGTTCAGTTTTTCACAGACATTGTCAGGCTGTAGAATTCGAAGAAAAGAATAGGCTTATTATTAATAACAGAGGTTTGTAAACAACACTTGGCTCAGTAGCTCACTGTTTCTCACTGTTTGTAGACCAGCCACTGGAAGCCATTTGGCACTGAGTAGTATCAGACTGTTTACTGTATGTGTGTGTGTGTGTGTGTGTGTGTGTGTGTGTGTGTGTGTGTTTAGGGCATGGTGACGGTATCAGGCTCTCTCTCGGTATTGTTGGATTCTGTACTGTGTGCTCTCGGCCCTCTGGCATGTCTCACTGCTCAGGTGCCGGAACTTAACGGCTGCCCTGCACATGTACTGGTAACTGCACCTTCCTACTGACACAAAACATGCACCCATTACAGACTCATGGTTACAGTATACCGCTTACTACTACTACTACTACTATGAGTCTCGCATGGAGGCTGTTGCCTATCTCAGCCGACACTGGATAAAGGTGGGGTAGACCCTTAACAAACCAACTGAGGGCCACACACAAGCATTCACACTCACTCACACCCAGTTAGCCTCATGTGCATGTTTTTGGACTGTGGGATTGCACTGGTATACCCAGTGGAGGCCCATACATGCACAATGGTAACATGTAATCTAATATATGTGTGTATATATATATACACACACGCATACATACAGGGTGCGAAATTTGCCGGCATTTTTGTGGGAGGTCCGAAAAAATCCAACCCAATACTGGCCCCCGTGTCAGGCAGAAGGCAAAAGCTCTAAGCCATTGGCTAAATTTGAATCACGTGCCATATATTTTTTCTCTTGCTCCTCGCTTTGCATTCAAGACTCTTCTTCTTGAAGAACATTTCTAACGTGACTTGTTTCTGTCTTCTTTTCAAAACCTTATGGAAGTGGCTCATGACCTCATTGTTAAAGGTGTCACAGTGCTGCTAGCACATTAGCTTAGCTTTAGCGCTTTAGCTTAGCTTTAGCGCTTTAGCTTAGCTTTAGCGCATTAGCTTAGCTTCATCAGGGTGATACGTAGTATCAACAACTTCCGGAAGTCACACACTTTTCCTCCCTCTCGGTCTTGTTTTTTTCTCACACGTTTTTCGAATTCGACTTAAGGATTTTGGTCGATTTCCAACACAGAAAAATTCCGGATTTTTTGTTCGAATTCCAATTTGTTCAAACTCTACAGCGTTCGAATACCGAGGCTCCACTGTATTTATATTTTATTTACATCTTGTGCATTATTTTTGAATGAGTAATTGTTATTTTAAGCACTTATAGCATTGAATATGTATTTTTTGATATTATATACACATATACATGTACGTATACGTCAGTCAGGGGTGTCAATCCTACTTTGCAGAATTTGGCGGTGGTCGTGGGGGGGGGGGTCTCGGTCTCAATTAACCTCAGAAAGTGAGTGATCCCTGTGTGTGTGTTTATTTATATATATGTGTGTGTGTGTGTATATATATATATATATATAATATATGTGTGTGTGTGTGTGTATATATATATATATATATATATATATATATATATAGAGAGAGAGAGAGAGAGAGAGAGAATTTTCTGAGTAGGTTCTTCTGTAAGAGAGTGCTCAATACACTTTTTCGTAGAGCATATATATATATATATATATATATATATATATATATATATATATATATATATATATATATTCATATATATCCTCACACACACATACAAAAGAACAAAGTGCTGTACTGTAATATAATACTTCCAGACATCATCTATCTCACACTGTTAAAGAATCCTTTTAAAAAATTCCTGGATCTCCAATCTAATTTGGATCATCTCCAAAATCAGTGTGACGTTGTGGTCCAAAGCCCTGCCGCTGGTGGAAATGTCATGAAAATCTGCATAGACAAACACACAGACCAAAGGTAAAATATCTATACATGCAATCATAATGAACAGTTTGATTTATCGGATTTTTCTTTCATCTTTTTCAGTCGAACACTCTGGATAACATCGCCTATGTCATGCCTGGACTCTGAACGCAATCGGATCGTCTCCTAACTACAGACTTTTCTCTCTCTCTTTCTGGAAGATGAGGCCTAGCTGGTAGCTCCTCACCTTTGGACCTTTGTCGACCCTGACAGTACACCTGGTTCTCATCCCAAGAAGAACTTGAATTGCACATTTTTGCACTGGACAGACCACAGACTACACGTCTCCTTTTAATCTGCTTCCTAACCTGTCGTTCCATTTTTAACCTGTCTGTTCTCCCCTTTTGTATTTTTGTCGCTGTGTTTTGTCATTCTTTCGATTAAAAGCATTTTAGTGAGCCCTTTTAATCTCTGTGCAGCTCTGATTTTAAAGTCGGTGAATGTTGCTGTGTGAAGACTACTCACTTTGTTACATGAGCTCTATGTGCCAGAGCAAACGTACGTCTTAGTCTGCAACTGTTTCTTTTTATTATTCATTATCATCATCATCATCATGTGTTTTAGAGTCCTTTCTTCCCTAGCAGGGCGGTTGGACAGTCAGGTAGTAGCCCGAACTTTCTGTCGCCATTCATCCCTGTCCTTGGCCATGTCGACTGTAAGGTTGCAGGAACGAAGGTCCAACTACCATGATTACGTTGAAGCTGGAGATTTTACGGCTGGATGCTCTTCGTGGCGCCAATACTTTCTTCGTAAGTGTAACTAGGATTCTTCGTAAGTGTAACTAGGCATGCTGCCGCCCAAGGCTGAAAACCCATGCCTGGCCTGGGAGTACTATTTAGTCACAGCTGACACCCTAGCAGGTACTAACCTCTGGGTCAGAGGGAACCTGGGAGCAATGGCATCAAGGCGGACCCACCTTGGGGGCAGCTCCACGTTCTCCCGACTCAGAACGAGCCAGCCACTGGATGCAGTTTAATGTCATACCCATAAAAGTCCTGCTTAATATCTTTACGTCTAGACTTTCACCAGTGTCAGAGGTCCTAATATGACTCACAGCAGACTTGGTTTATCTTATGTCCCCCATGTTTTGGTCACTTGTTAGTGCTCCAACAGAAGACACAGTCGGTTTTCAGTCCAAGATACGTTAGAGTCTTTACTTGCCATTGGATTTGAATTATTAATGTAACCCCGTCACAGAAATAATGGTGGACATTGTCCCGCTCTCTTTTCGCCGCATTTTCCGTCCTAATTTATTCATAGCCAATTCCCTCCCTATCATGTGACCACCACCAACTGTGGAACTTCATAAGCAAGCACAGACACCCATGATTGGCTGGTGATCACTTTGAGTGTTGGAGGTGATGTGTTGGCCGGTTCTCTCTCATGGACCCTTGGCTGCACTAGCATCTGCTGGAATTGAAGTTGTGGTCTCCAGGTTGATGTCACAGATACAGACTATTAAAGCATAAGCTCCAGTACAGTCTTGGTGGGACTATGATACGATAGATTCTCTGGTAACTGAGAGCATGTCGGGATCACAGGTGTGGGGAACATGTTCAGCAGGAAGTTTGGTAAATAGTGCGTTGCAAACAGCGTCTGAAAACTCGCTGAGGGCCAGCTCACAAAATTTCTGTCATTGACTTAAATCTGTATGGCAAAATTATTTGTTCAGCATAATACTTGGGCTGGTCTAATTAAACCTCGGTGTCCCCCTGGAGGAGATGGAGGAAGTGACATCTCGACTTCATTGCTTGGGCTGCCACCCCCGCAACCTGACATCGGATCAAGAGGAAGATCATGACTGGTAATGGTTGATGTAACACATGTACAATAATCATATTCTTTGAAAGCTCTTGCAGGCCACATAGAATGAGTTGTTGGGGTAAATTTGGCCTGAAAGCCCCAAGTTTGACACGTATAATGTAGAATATAATGCGGACGCCTGTAGTATCGTCACAAAGTTTGAAGCTAACGATTGCATAGAATACCTTTGTATAGTTAAATATTACAGTTTTCCTTCATTGGAGCTAAAAGACCCAATGATGTCCCAGCATGACAATGTCCCCATGCACAAAGCATCTTAATGGATACTGCCCATTGCAGATTGTTTATTTTCAGTACTTTAGCATACTGTAAACTGGTGGACTATGCTAAAGCTGGACACCCTGATCAGCTCATCAGTCCATTGCAAGGCCAACACACACAACTATTCACTCTCACATTAGGAGGTAATACAAAACAGCCAATGAGCCGAATGTGCATGTCTTTTGACTGTGCGAGAAAACCGTATGCAAGCACAGAAACCACCGCCAAAGTACTGCCCCACTGGATATGATACTATACCAGTGGTTCCGAACCTTGTTGGCGGTACTGAACCCCACCAGTTTCATATGCTTATTCACCGAACCCTTCTTTAGTGAAAAATAAAATATGATTTTTTTTTTTCAAATTCAAGACATCGATATATGTTTTTATTGGGGCACCAAAATGAACCGTGCATTAACATCACTGTGTTCAAAGAACAAAACCAATACAATGCATGAACTCCCCCATCACAACTACTTACATTTTTATATGAGGTGCGTATCTGAGTGCGAGCGTCTGTATGTGTGTGTATTTGTTTTATTTACATCTTACGCATTATTTTTGAATGTTTTAATTGTTATTAGAAGCATTTGTATTTATTGATATATGTACATATACATGTACGTATACGTCAGTCAGCACAGGGTTGATCCTACTTTGCAAATCATGCAGATAGGACGTCGACTAACATCACGTTCCGTTATATATGTGAATCCATGTTGTACATATTCGTCCGACCACTTTCTTTTTTACTCAACATAGTATGGATTAAAACATTAAGAAAGAAATCACATGACGTACCAACACAACAGTCACAATTCGACGACTGAGCCCACCAAATTTCCTGCAGCACAGATCGGCCAAGCAATGTAGCGTGATCACCTGCAGCCAGTGATGGCCAAGCGGGGCGTGTCGTCATGAATATGAGTCAGGTGTGTGTCTTGACCTCCGCCGAACCCCTGAGACTGACTCACCGAACCCAGAGGGTTCGATCGAACCCAGGTTAGGACCCACTGTACTATACTAAACCATACCAATTTAAGTGACTAATTTAAGTGACTTGCTGGTGACTTGTGATCATGTGATTTTTAAGAACAAAGCTGCTCTTATTGGAAAATAATCAACCAATCATAAAGAATATAACCGCATTCTGGTTTAATAAACAATCTGAATTTTTCAAAAATGTTGCCGGTTTGTTGGGATATCCATATAAGGAAATGGTATTTGCAAGTTTCCCATTAACATGAACATACTGGTATGTTGTAAAGTTTTGTCGTGTGTTTGAAAGTCTTGTCAATTCAGTCGGGTGGAGCCCGGGTGTCGTAGGAATGTGATTCACACAGATGGAAGGTGGCAGTCTCACCTCCACCCACACACAGAATGCATGGAAGTAAATGAACAATGCTTGTTGTGGATCCTGTTCTGTAAGTGTGTGTGTGTGTGTGTGTGTGTGTGTGTGTGTGTGTGTGTTTGGTTGGAGACTAAATGATGATGGGAGGGGATAATCAGGAGCTCCTTCTGAGACATTAAGGAGGGACGTAGTTTAGGAAAACTGCAGAAGTGTACAACTGCTGCTCCAGCCAAAAACGAGGGAGCGACACAAGTGGAACACCCACTGACTGCTGAAAAAGATTCAGAAAAGATGGATAAACATAGAAGAGGTAAGCTACGTTTGGCTAAATATACTTATTTTTATGACTTGGTCTCTAGCGTATATTCAGTTCAATAAAAATCTACTCATTCATTGATTAACAATTTTTCCAACTGCTTATAGATACAAAATATTTCTTAGTCTGAGTTCATTAATCACAATTGAAATGATTATCGAAGACAATTTTATGGCGCTTGATTGGTTCATGTAGGTTTGAACTACGTACAGTATCACTAGACTACTGTGACTTAATCTTAAATGCTATATTCACAATCATTCGTTTAAATGTATAATAGGCTGATAAAGAAAGGGTGACGTCAGATCAGTGAAACATGAGAACTTCTGGACTAGTCAGATCCAAGCCCTGTATCAGAACCATAGAAGACACTTTGCTGAAAAATAAACCCCTATTGGTTAATTCGACTATTGCATCATGGTCAGCCTATGAACTTTTCAACCCATTCTTGTAGTGTATATGAAAATAGCTGCATGGTTCTATAAAATAAACAGACTGATACAGGATATAACGAAAAATATACAGTACTGTATTTAGAACGAGCCCCCAGAGAGCACAAATCCCAGCCAAGCTCGGAAATTCCACATATGAAGGAAAACTGTCAAAAAGTGTCCCGTCTAACAATGTTAAAGAATCAAATTAAGAATTCCTGAATCCAAATCGTATGCAAAATTGAATGGCGTCTTCTCTGTCCAAAGCGCCGTCTCTGGTAGAAACTTCATGACAGTCCACACCGAACTTTTTGCGTAATCCTGCTAACAGGATAAAAGGTCAAACATAACCTTAATGGTAACGGTAACTGCATAATGTAATTTGGGGAGTTGATAATTGAACACTACAATGTTTGTGTATTTTTGTCGGCAAATTACGCTTGAATCAAGTATTTCAGAAGATCTTCCAAACATGACGTTCATGATATCTATTAGTAATGCTGCCTGGTACCCTGCACCATTTATGAAGTAATTAGGTAAGATAACGTCATGCTTTGCAAAAAGGTTAATTAATTCCACCGAAAAAGCAAGATACGTAACGGGTGTTCGTGTGTGTCCGTGTGTGTGGCTCAGCACTGATGAATGTTGTCACACCAGTTGGACAAGGTGTTTAATAAGGGAGTGTGTGTTTGTGTAACCGTGGAGAACTATGAAAAATACGGGTTTTTTTTCGTGCCTAAGAAAAACACACCCTGACCTGACGCATACCGGTGTGAACGCCACATGGGTTCTTTAGCATTTGCTGTTCATAGCAAGGTGTAAGAATCAACGGAATCTGCTTTTATCAAAACTTTATGAATCACATGACACTGAAGTGAATTAAAAAATGTCTACTTCATGACGGAAATACTGAACATAATTGATGCTATTTTTTCTTCTTCTAATGAGCTCTTGGACAGAATGGTGGCGTAGCACTTCGCACAGCCTCTACGTAGCAAGAAGGGTTCTTAGTTCGAGTCCCATGTTTGGAGTCCCATGTTTTCCCTCATACTTGCATTTGTTTTTCTGGGCACGATGGTTTCCTCTCACAGTCCAAATTCATGCACATTATACTAATTGGCTGTTCTCAATTGCCCCTAGGTGTGACTGTAAGTGAGAATAGTTGCGTCTGTTTTGGCCTTGTGATGGCCCGGTGAACTGTTCAGTCTCCCCGACAGTCTCCCTGCCACCCTAATTAGGAATAACTGACTTGAACGAATGAATGAATGAATGTATGTGCGTGAATGGCTGTGTGTGTATTGGCACTAGTTGTCCAGAGTTGGCTAGGATAGGCTCCAGGCTCCTTATGATCCCAGTAGGATAAAATGAATGAATGAATTAATGAATGAATAGCTTGTTACTTCTTGAGAGAGAGGGATGGCATGCTCAATCTTCCCTGTCAATCACAGCAACAATAGCCAATCATGGGCATCTGTGAGCTTATGCATATGAAGGTACATTGGTGGATAGTGTTTTCCTCAGAGGATGTCACGTCACATCTAAAGTTGCATGTAGCAAATAAAAAACAAAAGTCGATCAGTTAGCATCACATGTTCAGTTCATTTTCTGGAACCGCTTCATCCAAATTAGGGTCGCGGGGAGACTGGTGCCCATCCCAGCCAACTCAGGGCGAGGGCAGAGTACACCCTGGGCAGCTCGCCAGGCCATCGCAGGGCGGAAACACGCTGACGGCTTTGCAGCTACTCTTGTCGAAAGTCAGCAATGGTTCTTTTACATGCCTCACACCATAGACAGTGTGAGACATGGCCGGCCTTTGATAACCCAGTTGGCTGCACTGGGGGGGACAGTGACAACCTTGTGGAGAGTGGGACTCGAACCCCCAACCTTTGGATCAGCAAGCCGGCGCCTTATACCACTAGACCACCACTGCCCCGTTAGCATCATATGCCTTGGAGGAAACATATTTGCCCTCCCTTTGCCCCATTCACATTTGCCTCCATATTTTTTTTTTTCTATTCCAGACCCAGAGATGCGCTTAATCCTGGTGGGTAACATGGGCTGTGGGAAGACCCTGACAGCTGACACACTTCTAAACGACAACTCAAGCATTAGTGCTCAAATGCCATCCCGTGTGAGTGAGGTTCGGCATGGAGTGTCCGAAGGACGGCGCCTCAGATTGGTTGAGACACCGCGCTGGTACTGGAGTGGCGAGCACATTGATACCAATGTGCAAAGAGAGACAGAAAGGTCTCTTGGCCTGGTGGCGCCAGGTCCTCATGCTTTCCTCATCCTGGTGCCTGTAGGACAGTTCACAGAGATGGAGGGAAGGATTCCTGCTGAGCTAGAGCGTGTGTTTGGCAAGGGTGCACTGGAACACTCCCTGGTGCTGCTCACCTGCGGCGATTATCTGATTGGGCGGGACCAAGACCATTACGTGAGGGTTGGTGAGCCCGGTCTCAACGCCATGGTGAATGAGTGTGGAGGGCGCTGGCATGTGATCAATAACCGCAGACCAGATGACAGAGAGCAGGTGATATCATTGCTGCAGAAGGTAAGTTTTCTCAAACCTTTTCATCAACTCATTTTATCCGAGAGCGCCAGTCGATACCAAATTCTGATTGGTTAGAAGGTTTTGATTAATTTGCTAGAAAATCATCTTTGAACAAAGGCACTCAACTGAAAAGTGTATTTAATGTGCTCATTCTAATACATTGTGGTTACTATAGTAACACATTACACGGATTTGTGTGCTGGATCTACTACAACATGATCTTGGCTGACACTGGGCGAAAGCAGGGTACACCCTGAACAGCTCACCAGACAATCACAGGGCAACATGCACAACCATTCACATTCACAATCACAAATAAGAGCTATTTTGAACAACCAGTTGACCTAATTTGCATGTCTTTGGTCTGTCGGAAGAAACCGGAGTACCCGAGGAAACCCACACAAGCATGAGATGATTCGAGCTGAGGACCTTCTTGCTATATGGTGGACACGCTAACTGCTCCACCACTTTGGTGTATGCTACAGCACATGGAGCTAAACATAACTGTATTATCCTTTCAATTATTTGCCAAACTGCTTATTCCTACTTGGGCCACTGGGAGGCTGGAGAAGGCATAAGGTGGAGTATACCCTGAATAACTCAACACAGGTGGTCATGCACCAACCTTCACGCTCAAACTCACAATTAGGGGCAATTTGGAACAGCCAGTTAGCTTAATATGCATGTCTTTGGAATGTGGAAGAAAACCGGCGTACCCGGAGGAAACCCACGCAAGCACAGGGAGAAACGACTTCTTTCTGTCTTTCTTGATCCTCACAAAGATGCTTGAACCTGGAACCGAGAACCTTCTTGCTATGAGGTGGACATGCTAACCACTGACACCATGCCAACCTGTAACTGTATTAGCTATACGCTAATAATAATAATAATAATAGCTGTAGTATGTTTCTGTGGAAGGGGACTATTAATTAAACATTTATATATTATATATATTAAGCATTTATATTATATAATCAAGCATTTATTACTTATTAATAAACACTGCTGTAGCTACGGTTTATCTTCAGGCTTTTTAATTTGTATTGCATTTAAGAGTTGGAAGTTTCTACAGTATAAATTATAACTTATTGTTTATTTCCTTTAAAAAGTTGTATTTTATTTCTTATAGGAACAATTATTCAAATAGACCACAGTATTTTGTTTCAATGCGTCTCGAGCTCAATTTTATCCCTGAATATTCCATCTGAAGAAGAAAACATGGTGGCATATTGCTAACTTTGAAATATTTAGGTGCCTGTCAGTTTCAATTCAAGGTGTGGACAAAGGTCGCAGTTTTCACAATAGCTTTATGTTGTGTTAAGGGCAGCATGGTGGCGTAGTGGGTAGCATGTCCACCTTTCACTGAGATTGTCCTGGGGTTGTGGATCAGGCTATGGGGAACTGAACAGAAGGTTGAGCGTTCAAGTCCCATTACCACCAAGCTAATAGTGTTGGGTCTTTGAGCAGGGCCCTTAACCAGATATATAAATTAGTCAAATCAACAATATAAATCTATACATTTTATATATATATATATATATATATATACATACATATACATACATACACAGATATATATATATATATATATATATATATATATATATATATATATATATATATATATACATGCATATACATACATACATACACATATATATATATACATATAGATAGGGATTCCTCATTTTCCAAGGTGAATGGGGACCAAGACCCCCTCCCCCCACTGATTTCCGCGAGATAGGATCAAACCCCCCGGGACTAACGTATACCAATAAATACATATTCAATGCAATAAATGTTTATAGCAACAATTAAACATTCAAAAATAATACATAAGATGTAAATAAAATATAAATACACACACATGCAGACGCGCGCACACACACACACACACACACTCAGATGCTCACCTTACATAAAAATGTAAGTAGTTTTGTTGGGGGGTTTTGGGTTGTTTTTTGTTTTTGTTCGTCATTGGCCTTGTTTTGCGACTTTCCCCTATATTTCCTTAAATTCCTTTTTTTTTCTATGAATATTTTGAAAAACCCGCCATGTGGGGCAGTGGTGGTCTAGTAGGGCGCTGGATCGCTGATCCAAAGGTTGGGGGGTTCGAGTCCCACTCTCCATAAAGTTGTCACTGTCCCCCCAGTGCAGCTAACTGGGTTATCAAAGGCGGGCCGTGTCTCTCACTGTCTATGGTGTGAGGTTCATGTATAAGAACCATTGCTGACTTTCGACAAGAGTAGCTGCAAAGCTGTCAGTGTGTTTCCACCCTGCGATGGCCTGGTGAGCTGTCCAGGGTGTACTCTGCCCTCACCCGAAGTTGGCTGAGATGGACGCCAGCCTCCCCGCAACCCTAATTAGGATGAAGCGGTTACAGAAAATGAACTGAACTGAACCCGCGATGCACTGAAGCCCCAGAAACTGAAGCACAAAGTAGCGAGGGATCACTGTATATAAAATACATAAGTGTCTGCCAAATGAGTTTGCATGTTCTCCCTGTGCTTGTGTGGGTTTTCCCTGTGTACTCAGGTTTCATCCTACAGTCTAAAAACATGCATATTAAGATAACTGGCTGTTCCATGCTGGTGAATGTAAATGTGAATGGTTGTATGTGTTGGCACTCCAATGGTCTGGCCCAGTTGATCATGGTGTACCCTGCCTTTTCCCATTGTTGGCTAAGATAGGTTCCAGCTTCTTCTTGACTCCTGAAGAATTTAGCAGCTTGGAAATTTTGCCTTCAACCATCATATCGTATTTGTATTTGTAGATGAATTAAAGCAGATTCTTCATTACCACCTCACTAAACCAAGCTTGTGAATCTCGTTTCTTCTGAGAAAATGACTCATGAAAGGAATGAAAGAAATGCATGGAACTCATTTAAACATTCTGTCTGCCAGGTGGAGCAGTTGATCGAAAGCTCTGGTGGATGTTACGTGCCGAGTGCCATTCACAGAGAGGGTGACGATAGAATCCAGAGGAAGTACAGCCTGAGGGAGGAGTCGGCGCACTCAAATCGCAGTCCGCTGACCCAGACAACATGGAGCAAAGAGGAGACGTGGGACGAGGCTGGGAAGAAAGAGATAATCAGAGTCAGGAGCATGGGAGCGGCTACAGGGAAGACGGTATCACAACAGCTGGCCAATGGGCTTCACTCTCAGTCGTGGTACGATGACAAGTCTGGAGGACTCACGCAGAAGCGGGCCAATTTCAAACTGAGTAAAGGTACTACACCTTATCGTTGGTTTTAGACATTTGATGAATCAGATTTAAGTTAAGTATGACTAATCCTAATCCAGATCTCAAGCACAAGCAACTCTAACCCTGCCATCCCTGTCCTCCTACAAACCACCTATAACACACACTATATAGCATGGGTTCAGTGGTTCGTCTCACATCAAGAAGGACCCAGATTTGACTCCCAGGCTTTCTGTGTGGCGTTCGCAAGTTCTCCCCGTGCTCGCATGGGTTTCCTTCGGGTGCTCCGATTCCCTCAGACATTCCAAAAACATGCACCGTAGGCTGATTGGTGGTGCAAACCTGCCCCTAGGTGTGAGAATGACTGTCGTGGTTGTATGTGTATCTGCCCTGTGATGCCCCGGTGAGCTGTCCAGGGTGTACTCCACCTTCACCCAGAAGGCTGAGATTAGATGTCAGCCTCCCCGCAACCCTAATTACAATTAATCAGTTTATAAAATGAATGAATGAATGAATGAATGAATAAATATATATTATATTATATACTATAAATAAACAAATACTAAGAGAGAAAGTTTATTGACAAATGATTCATTAACAAATTTTGATTCGTGTAAATTTTAAAATATTTAATGTTTAATGGTTCGGTTGGCGGCATGGTGGCGTAGTGGTTAGCAGCAAGAAGGCCTGGGTTCGATTCCCAGCTTGGGCATTTGTGTGTGGAGTTTGCATGTTCTGCCCGTGCTTGGGCGGGTTTCCTCTGGCTACTGCAGTTCCTCCCACAGTCCAAAAACATGCACGGTAGGTTAAATGGCTGTTTCAAATCACCCCTAGGTGTGAATGGTTGTGTGAGTGTTGGCCCTGCGATGGCCTGGTAAGCTGTCCATGGTGTACCCCGCTCTCGCCCGGAGTCGGCTGAGATGGGCGCCAGCATCCCCGCGACCCTAATCAGGATTAAGTGCCTTACAGAAGATGATGAATGAACTTTGTTTTACCTGCGTTTCTGACATGACTCTTCTCACCACTAGATGGCGCCCTTCTCAGTCAGATGTCTGATACAGATGGAAACCCGAACAACAAGAACTTCATTAACACCAGTGAGCCATCCTGCACCACATACACCTCCTACTTCTCTTCACCTCCTACATCCTTCAAGTTTCATTTGTTTCAGTCATAGTTTTTGCCATATGATCATTGCAAAAGTCTGGATGAAACCAGAAAGCCAGAGAAAGGCCATGAAAGTGTAGGAAGAATGTGAAAACCCTTTACTGACTTAGGACTCGAACCCAGGACTGCCGCAATGCAGACATGCAATCCACCATTCTACAACAAGAGCATGAGCTGCCATTATGAAAAATGTATCACGCCTCCCACCTGACCAATCAGGACGAAGCACCCAGCAGTACCATAAACACCTGAAAGTGTTTCTGTGCTAACATACTTTCATTTTCTCCTGCTCAACACGTTTCTCTGAGCATTCACCCGAAACCCGAGCTTTGTGAATTACATTTTTTCATTTTCACATTTGTTTCTATTGTTCCGGAAGAAATCTCGAATTCTCAGCCAGTAAAAACGTTTTTTTTTTGTTTGGTTTTTTTTCCTGGAAGAACTTATAAAGTTTGTAAAACATGGACATTTCTCTTATTCTCTTCTCTTAGTTCGTTACAACATCAGCACAGATGAGCCCAGCTCAACCACAACTTCCATCCCATCACCCAGAACGACCACCACCTCTTATTCCTTTTCATCTTCTTCCCCTTCTTCTGGTTTTGGCTCTTCCTCCTCCACTAACTATTCCTCTTCATCTGCCTCTGGTTCTTCCACTAAGTTCTCCTCTCACTCATCTTCCTCCTCGAATGCCATCTCCAGCTCCTCTTCTACTTCCCCCACTAATCCCTCCTTCTTTTCCTTCTCTTCTTCCAGTGATCTCCCCTCTTCATCTCAACAGACCGATGAGTCGTTCTCTTCCCCATCCAGATCCTTCTCCACTTCTTCTCCCAGCACTAATGCCTCCTATTTATCCTCCTCCACTACCTTCTCCTCTTCTCCCAGCACGAAAACCTCCTCCTCCTCATTCTCCTCCATATCTTCTCATGCTACCACTGCCTCGTTTTCTTCCGTCTCCAGTGGGCCCTCAGACGAACTGAGGCTGGTCCTTCTGGGTCGGACTGGGTCTGGGAAGAGTGCAGCCGGGAATGCCATTCTTGGACGAGATGAGTTCAAGGTGCGTAGAGATGATGCCACTGGTGCCACCACACAGTCATGTGTGAAAGGAACGGCTGTGATTGGACAGAAAAGGGTCAGTACAATGTGCTTCATCGTGTGCCTACACTCTTACACCACATGACGTCACTTGCTCCAAATTTCATTTTAGGAATGCAATGCAATGGTCAAGTTAGTATTGTGTATCAATCAGCAGATGTGTTACTCCCTCAGGTGGTGGTAGTGGACACTCCCGACTGGTTTGGGTCCAGCTGCCCCCCAGAGAGGTTGGCAGCCCAACTGTCCTCTTGTATGGATCTGTGTGTCCCAGGCCCGCATGCCTTTCTACTGTGTGTTCCTGTCACCCTTCCTGGACGCTCAAATTTGCATGATCTGAGTGCTATAAAAAAATCCTTTGGGACTGATGCCGTCCTTCGCCATACCGTGGTCCTGTTTACTCACTCAGACATACTGAAGGACGTCAACATCGAGGAATATATCGCAGCCAAGCGGCCTGAGTTGCTAGAGTTGGTGGAGAAGTCTGGAGACCGTTACCATGTGCTGAACCAAGCAAAGAATGGAGGGGACATCAAGGAACTGTTGGATAAAGTGGAGCAGACTGTGAAGGAAAATGGAGGAAACCCTTACAGCCGCCAAGGACAGGGGGAGGTTGGAAGAGAAAAAATGACCCAGTTGCAAAGAGGGAGAGGGGGAGAAGATAACGGAGACCGACTACATTCTCTGAGAGAGGAAGAGGAAGTTGAGCAAGAAGAGAAAAATGCGAAAACAGCAATGAGATCTGCTGTCTCGTCAGTCGCTTCTGTCCTCAGTTCTGCTGCACGGTTTGTTGGGAAGAAGGCGGGTGAAGGTGCCAAGCAGGTGCCTAAGATGGTGGCTGGAGGAGCAGTGCTGGGAGGTGTGCTTGGGCTCTATGTAGGTGGACCGATAGGGGGTGCTGTTGGGGCTACAGCAGGATCTGTAGCTGCAGAGTATGGAAGACGAAAATACAACAAACCCAAAACAGACTAATGGATAAGAAGTGGAAAAAAAATGATTCAAAATCTATAAAGCAACATTAACACTGTTGTTTACTACTAATAGCAGTTCGCAATAACACAACTACTGCACATACTTTATAATGTTCAACATTTTATCACAACAAACCTCACGTCTGCACAAGATTGTAATGCACAGACGACGGTGAGTGCAGTGGCTCGTTTGATTGTGTCTTTTACCAACAGACAGTGAAGGCAGTGGATGGACTTTTAAAAGCAAGCAGAGGAAGTTAAGAAACCGTAAAACATGTCATTCTGAAACTTCAGTGCTTATTTTTATCTCTTTATTCTTTATTTTTCTGCTGGAATCAAGATTTGTAACCAGTCATCCTCCATCTCTTAAAAAAAATAATAAATCGACAAGATTCTGCTGTCAAGTCTTTGTGTGTTTGTGTGTGTGTATGTTTTGTGTATGTATGTGTGTGTGTGTGTGTGTGTGTGTGTGTGTGTTTTGTGTGTGTGTGTGTTTTGTGTGTTTGTGTGTATGTGTATGTGTGTGTTTTTGTGTGTGTGTGTGTTTTGTGTGTGTGTGTGTGTGTGTGTGTATGTTTTGTGTATGTATGTGTGTGTGTGTTTTGTGTGTTTGTGTGTGTGTGTGTTTGCGTGTATGTGTGTATTTGTATGTGCAGCGTGTTTGTGTGTGTGTGTGTGTTTGTGTGTATGTGTGTGTTTGCATGTGTTTGTGTCTGTGTGCTTGTGTGTATGTGTGTTGTTTCTGTGTGTGTTTGTGTATGTGTGTCTGTTTGTGTGTGTTTGTGTGTGTGTGTGTGTGTGTGTGTGTGTGTGTATGTGTGTATGTGTGCTTGTGTGCATATATATATGTGTGTGTGTTTGTGTGTATGTGTGTTGTTTCTGTGTGTGTGTGTGTCTGTGTGTGTGTGTTTGTGTGTGCTTGTGTGCATATATATGTGTGTGTGTGTGTGTGTGTGTGTGTGTGTGTATGTGTGTATGTGTGCTTGTGTGCATATATATATATGTATGTGTGTGTGTTTGTGTGTATGTGTGTTGTTTCTGTGTGTGTTTGTGTATGTGTGTGTGTGTGTGTCTGTGTGTGTGTATTTGTGGTGTGTGTGTGTGTGTGTGTGTGCGTGTGTGCGTGTGCTTGTGTGCATATATATGTGTGTGTGTGTGTGTGTGTGTGTGTGTGTGTGTGTGTGTGTGCGCTTGTGTGCATATATATATATGTGTGTGTGTGTGTGTGTGTGTGTGTGTGTGTAAGTAACAGAAACTCTGGTCACGGTTTCGATGTGAGGGAGGGCAAGGTTTTGAGAAACCGCTTTACAGCAAATGGACTTCTAGTAAACTTCTTGATTTCTTAAAATTTACTTTTTAAAAGTGAAGCCTGTTGTACTTCCTGATTTTGTACTGCCATATATGGAAAATTCTTCTAAATTTACTTTCACTAATCTTACTTTTGTTTAATTTCAAAATAACAAGAGTTCCTCAATTTTTCAGTGGACTTGCAGTTTTATCCTGATTCATACTCTCGATTAATTTTGCAATATTGTGAATTACGTTACAGTGTTTGGTAAGCTCAGATGTAGCTGAGAGGTAATGGAGCGGTAGGTAGATAGACAGCTCAGTACAAAAGTAGTACAGAACAAAAAGGTCCTACATAAAAATAAAAGTAAAACAAAACAATATTCAAATCATTAATAGGAAATGCAATCGTAATGTATTTTCTTAGTAGTTTCTTGTTCAGAGCAGTAACTGTCTTGATGCTTTGACATCATGCCTCCTGGACCTTTCATACTGACTGAAGAGGGTGTGGTCTCTTTGTCTGTCTCAGAGAATAAGGTGTGGCCCTTTTGCCTGTCAGTTCCAGCCATGGACTGTGTATATAAGACTGGTTATTGCATTATAAGACTGGTTATTGCATTACATTACATGCCAGTCACTGGTTCAGCGTGTTTCCGCCCTGCGATGGCCTGGCGAGCTGTCCAGGGTGTACTTTGCCCTCGCATGGAGTCGGTTGGAATGGGCGCCAGCCTCCCCGCTACCCTAATCAGGAGTAAGTGGTTAAAGAAGATGGAATATTTTGAAAATAACAAACAAGGCGTGTCTATTATTCAAATTAACTGAACATCAGGAGCAAAGCACGGCAGCTTTTAAGGTGCATTGTACACATTTATACTTAATTCCAAAATTGCACACAACTTGTTTTAGAATGGGAAACCTTTAAGAAAACTAATATTTACTTCTCAAAAAATTTGGAGGATACCAGAATCCTTGGATGGTCTGTTAGTCCAACCAGCAAAAGAACATGATTGCACTGAAAAGGTGGGAGCACCCTGAACAGCCAACACACACATGACTATGCATACTTACACCTCGGGGAAAATTTGGCACAGACAACGGAGAAAGCATATGACAGGGTGCCGAGAGAAGAACTGTGGTATTGTATGAGGAAGTCTGGAGTGGCAGAGAAGTATGTTAGAGTGGTGCAGGACATGTATGAGAGATGTAAGACAGTGGTGAGGTGTGCGGTCGGTGTGAAACAAGAGTTCAAGGTGGAGGTGGGACTGCATCAAGGGTCAGCTCTCAGCCCCTTCTTATTTGCTATGGTGATGGACAGGCTGACAGACGAGTTTAGACAAGATTCCCCATGGACTATGATGTTTGCAGATGACATTGTGATCTGTACTGAGAGCAGAGAACAAGTGGAGGAAAATCTAGAGAGGTGGAGGTATGCCCTGGAAACGAGGGGAATGAAGGTTAGTCTCAGTAAGACAGAATACATGTGTGTGAACGACAAGGACCCAAGAGGAACTTTGAGGTTACAGAGGGCAGAGATAAAGAAGGTGGAGGATTTTAAGTACTTAGGCTCAACAATCCAGAGCAATGGAGAGTGTGGAAAAGAGGTGAAGAAGTGTGTGCAGGCAGGTTGGAATGGATGGAGAAAAGTGTCCGGTGTGATGTGTGATTGGAGGGTATCGGCAAGAATGAAGGGAAAAGTGTACAAGACGGTGATGAGGCCAACGATGTTGTATGGGTTAGAAACAGTGTCCCTGGGGAAAAGACAGGAGTCAGAGTTGGAGGCAGCAGAGATGAAAATGTTGAGGTTCTCTTTGGGAGTAATGAGGATGGATAGGATCAGGAATGAGTACATCAGAGGGACAGCACATGTAAGACGTTTTGGAGACAAAGTCAGAGAGGCTAGATTGAGATGGTTTGGACATGTACAGAGGAGGGATAGTGAGTATATTGGTCATAGGATGCTGAGGTTGGAACTACCAGGCAAAAGGCCCAGAGGAAGACCAAAGAGAAGATTTATGGATGTGGTGAAGGAGGACATGAAGGTCGTTGGAGTAAGAGTAGAAGATGCAGAGGATAGGGAGAGATGGAGGCAGATCATTTGCTGTGGCGACCCCTGAAGGGAACAGCCGAAAGGAAAAGAAGAAGAAGAAGAACTACAGCAGTCTAATGTGCATCTCTTTATAACAGTCCTTATCAATTACTTTCTCTGGTGCTCCCTCTAGGAAGAAAAAATATAGTATTTATTTGTCGATAAAATTGTTATGAGTACACCTCTGCATAACATTGTATCTTTATTAACATTTAAAACAAAAAAAATAAAGAGATATAGTTCAACTTACAGTAAAGAAAAACTTCATTAAGATTGTTTTTTTAATCTGTAACAGAAAAGATTTAACGTGCACCAATGTGCCTGAAATTAAAAAGTACATCCTTATTTAAACTCATTTAATTTATTTATGTCTAAATATCTCCAGTTCTCTCTCCACCTTTCTCTTCAATCCTGTTCGAAAATTTTCCGTGTTGTTTCTTGAGGGGTTGTTTACTGCACTTTATATCGTTTGGTCGTGCGAAAAACTGCTACACCATAGTGCGACAATGAGAGCGCCACTGCCAACTAGTGAAGTGGAGGTGCAATTACACTTAATTCCCATACACTATTTCATAAAAGCATGTTCCCCAGGATCATACACACTCCCCCGGCATCTCACCCCCACCCACACCCCCACTACTTGAGAAGCTCTGAATTAGTCTAATGTGCAGCTCTTTATAATCATGGAGGGGAAAAACATGAAGGCACAAGGACAACATGCAAACCCCACACACTGGCTGAGCCCGGGACTCCAAGAGCCTCTGGATGTGAAGTCAATGTGCTGAACCCTCTTCAAATACATAATGTCTCCAGATGCATTCAATACCGGATTGATGAACATTTTCCTGGGTCCTGTTTACGCTGTTTGGGCTGCAATGATTTAAACAAATCCTGCTAACCCCTTGACCCTGTTTTCCAGTTCTGTTTGTCTGTGTTTTTCCAATGTGCTTTCTGTGTGTGTGTGTGTGTGTGTGTGTGTGTGTGTGTGTGTGTGTGTGTTTTGCATGTGACCCTGACCAGAGGAAGTGCGCCGTGTCATCAGGGATGTCGTAACTGTGGTAACCACAGCAGGAATGATGAAATGTAGCAGGTGGCCCAGCACTGTGCCAGCAATGAGGGTGTGGTGCCCACAATGCTTTGCTCCAGGGCATGGAGGGCACCAGCATGGAGGTTTATCTCTGCAGTACAGACCACTCTGCCCCCACTATAGTCCCCCCCTAGGGCTTCTCTTATCAGAGTCCAGAGATTCAGGGGTACGCACTATCCATGATGCTTACACAACTGAGCTAAAATATCACCATCCCATTTAAAGTGATACTCAGGATGAGAAACAGAAGCTGTGGCTCTCTTGTGGCCGTCGTTACACACTTATGCAAGTTTCCTTTCCTTGTGGGATGTGGTGTGTGTTGTCAGAGAAACCGCTTGGTGGTGATTTTCATTTTTTTTTTTTTTTTCCGTAAGCTCCTTCCCATGATATGTGTCAGGAAGTGGGCTGGCTGCTGATGAGACAGCAGCAACTGAACACTATTTCCTGGACACCTGATAGAGGAGAAGAAAGGGCAGCAAGGAACATTAGTGTAGTTACCAGTTGCATAACTTTTGCTGACCTCCCAGGGTACCTGACCACAGCGGTGACTCACAGCAGCCGCGTGAATAAAAAAAAAACCCCACCACCTTAAAAACTGATGCTTTCTTTGTCCTTGTCATGTACAGTTCTCTGTCAGGATATACAACGTTTGGTTCCAGGATGCCGTCGAGTGATTTCCCCCCCACTCTTCTTTCACACCCAGGCTGCTAAATTTCAATTGTTTTGCTAAGTTTGGCAGTTTACAGCAATAAATCTTTCAACTAGTCACTACACCCCCATATCTTATCTTCCCAAAACAATAGCATTCATGCCACTTGCTATGCGCAAGATGAGCTAAGGGTGTGACAATTCACCATACTGGTATGATTTTATGATATTATTTCAAACCATTTTATCTGTTGAACAACTATTAATTTAAAAACTAGAAATTCACTCAGAGAGCGCATACCTCCACCAAGGTAGTATAAATGTATATTTGCATGAGTTATTGTTTCAGTTCAGTTCATTTTCTGTAACCGCTTCATCCTAATTAGGGTCGCGATGAGGCTGGCGCCCATCCCAGCCAACTTCGGGTGAGGGCAGAGTACACCCTGGACAGCTCGCCAGGCCATCGCAGGGCGGAAACACGCCGACGGCTTTGCAGCCTACTCTTGTCGAAAGTCAGCAATGGTTCTTTTACATGCCTCACACCATAGACAGTGAGAGATATGGCCGGCCTTTGATAACCCAGTTAGCTGCACTGGGGAGGACAACCTTGTGGAGAGTGGGAATCGAACCCCCAACCTTTGGATCAGCGATCCAGCACCCTTTACCACTAGACCACCACTGCCCCACTTATTGTTTCAGATGATATATAATTATGTGTGGCCTGTTCTACAACTGCTCTGCATTCTGGGTGATTTCCACTTCTTTGCCCAGTTTCGCAAAGTTAAAAATTCTTTAAAAGCGTTCTGGGTCTGGTTCCAGACCCAAAATTTAATCAGTTGTTGATTCGTCCAACACCCATATATGATGACACCAACGGGGGATGATTTGGAACGTGCCAATCAGCCTACTGTGTATGTTTTTGGACTGCGGGAGGAAACTAGAGTTCTGGGAGGAAACCCATGCAAGCCCTGGCGGAGAGCATGCAAACTCCACATAGAAACGAACTGAGCCTGAAATTCGAACCCAAGACCTTCTTGCTGTTGGGAAAACACGCTCACCAGACTACCACCATGCCACCCTAATTTATTTCATCATGATTTTCTGTAACCGCTTCATCCTAATTAGGGTCGCGGGGAGGCTGGTGCCCATCCCAGCCAACTCAGGGCGAGGGCAGAGTACACCCTGGACAGCTCGCCAGGCCATCGCAGGGCGGAAACACGCTGACGGCTTTGCAGTCTACTCTTTACAAAAGTCAGCAATGGTTCTTTTACATGCCTCACACCATAGACAGTGAGAGACATGGCCCGCCTTTGATAACCCAGTTCGTTGTACTGGGGGGGACAGTGACCACCTTGTCTCCACAGTGGAACTCGAACCCCCAACCTTTGGATCAGCGATCCGGCGCCTTATACCACTAGACCACCACTGCCCCTAATTTATTTCAGTTAAATGAAAAAAAAAAAGTTAATTACATTGTCTTCTATTCTGCCTCTTCAAGACGATACCAATAACTGCTGTGATCATTTGGTTGGGCATTGGAGAGGGATTATCATGTAAAGCAGGGGTCCCCAAACTTTTTCCTGCGAGGGCCACATAACTTTTCCCTTCTCTAATAATGAGGGGGGGGGGGTCGAGGTCAGTTTGTAAAAGAAACAGTGTGACGATCACAGGACTACCTAAACATAAACATTTATTGTTTTCCAGTAAGCCGCGCATAATCAGATATTAGTAACCATTTCCGGGACCTTCACAGAAAAAAATCAGGAAATAAATTAAAAAAAAAACGCTGGTGGTTATCAGTTGAGCAACCCAGAAGCTGCCCAAACAGACGACTGGTTCAGCCGAGCCTGGTGTACAAATGTATTCTCCTGAGCTGAGGGTCCACCTTTTAGCTTAGGCAGTTTGTCTACTCGCATTTGGCCTTGCAAGCGATCATACTCGTCTTTGTGACGGGATTCAGAGTGTCGGCGCAGGTTGCGTTCTTTGAATACCGCCACTGTGTCTTGACAGATGATACAAACAACCTTTTCTTTGCATTAAACAAAAAATAATAGTTTGTCCACCGCAGGTTAAATACCCTGCATTCTGAATTAATTTTTCTCTTCCATAACCTTTTCACAATTATTCAGTTCTATTTGACAGCGGAGAGTCTTGTTTCTTGTTTCAGGGGGACGTTCAGATGGGGCACAGATGGCAGAAAGGTGGAGTAGAATGTTATGCTCTGGGTTTGTATTAGTCTTGATCGTGTGGCCAGACTAAAAAAATAATCATAATGTGTCTCTGGTATTGTTCAGGGGGAGGGACCAAATGTGGAGGCGGGCCTTATCCGGCCCGCGGGCCATAGTTTGGGGACCACTGATGTAAAGTGTTGGTAAGTTTAGGTGGTCTGAACAGCTTGTTCAGGGTGCAGCCGAGTGTAGACTGAGATGGGCTCCATCTTTATGGAGATTACAAAAGAATGAAATGGTTCGGTGAATGAGTAATTGAGTGAGTGAGTGAATGTTAGCGGTATTAATGATACGTTAGCATAAGAAAGGTTTCTTCCAATGAAAGTAATCTTGAGCGTGTGACTACGGAAGTGGCTTCATTTAGCCTGAAATAACTACTGCCTGTTAGCATACATTAGCACATTTTCTTTAGCACTTGTGGTTTTTCGCTGCATGGACATTTGCTAACAGGACAAATGCTCACAACCTTAATGAAAAAATAGACATTTGCTCACAACATATTTTTTTTGTTGTTCTAATAAATGCATAATACAAAAAGATCACAATGTGTGATAAAAATTCCTTATTCTTATAAATACATAATGCTTAATTAACTCATTATACATTAGGGTTAGGGTTTAGGGTTAGGGTTAAAATTGAACAAAATTTTTTATGTTGTGAGCAAATGTCTGTTTTTTCATTAAGGTTGTGAGCATTTGTCCTGTGAGCAAAAGTCCTGGAAACAGTTTTTCTACCTACTATCTTCTTCGTTTCCTTTCGGCTTTTCCCTTCAGGGGTCTCCACAGCGAATCATCTGCCTCCATCTCACCCTATCCTTTGCATCTTCTTCTCTTACACCAATGACCTTCATGTCCTCCTTCACCACATCCATGAATCGTCTCATGAATTCTTCCTCTAGGCCTTTTGCCTGGTAGTTCCAGCCTCAGCATCCTATTACCAATATACTCACTATCCCTCCTCTGTACATGTCCAAACCATCTCAATCTAGCCTCTCTGACTTTGTCTCCAAAACATCTTACATGTGCTGTCCCTCTGATGTGCTCATTCCTGATCCTATCCATCCTCGTTACTCCCAAAGAGAACCTCAACATTTTCATCTCTGCTACCTTCAGCTCTGCCTCCTGTCTTTTCCCCAGCGCCACTGTTTCTAAACATCGTTGGCCTCAACACCGTCTTACTATATAGTTTACTATATAACGTGGAATGTTCTACGAGTGCTGTTAATAAAGGGCATCAATCTTAGAGAAAAATGGGTATAAGTGGGCACACATTTTTAAAATTTCTTCCATTTATGTAAACCAAGGAGAACATATTTAAATAAGATAGCCATGTCTTTTTTTGATGAAAACATTGTAACCTGCGTAAATTATTATTTTATTCTATTATTAACCCGAGTAATTCTATCCTGTGTAAACTACAAGTACTAGTGTATCTTTTGAATGGACCAATCCTGTGTTGCCTTACTCCGGTGAATGTGTATAAAAGACTGAGGAATCATAAAATAAAGGAGAATATTGCTGAGACAAGCCACGTCCTGTTCTCCTCAGGCCGGATGAGGTACGGTAATGTGTGAGTGGGGTTGGGCGTATCTAAAACAAAGCAATATGGGTCACATTGGAATTTTTTACCAAAGAGAAGATTTATGGATGCGGTGAAGGCGGACATGAAGGTCGTTGGAGTAAGAGTAGAAGATGCAGAGGATAGGGAGAGATGGAGGCAGATCATTTGCTGTGGCGACCCCTGAAGGGAACAGCCGAAAGGAAAAGAAGAAGAAGAAGATTGGAATTTTTTAACCAAAAAGCAAAATTGTAAGTCTATGAAATTCTGAAGATATATAGAAATCAAGGTAAGTATTTATCAATTTAAGAGATACTTTGTGCATACAGTGGTACCTCACTTTACGTAATTAATCCGTTCCAGAGGTGGTTTCGTAACCTGGATTTTTCGTAAATTGAACCGCATTTTACATGTAAAATATATGATTCGTTCTAAGGCACCCAATACTACCCCCTAAACCCTTTAAAAATTATAAAAGTATACCTTTTAAGACCTCCTTCTGCTTCAATATCGTACCGATGGTAGACAGGTTTGGCCATATTCCTTTGCGATATCACTCAAGCCCGTTTCTTCTTCTCACTCACACAGGAAATCGCACGCGCGTGCGCGCGTGTATGTGTGTGTGTGCGCGTACATGTGTTGACCATGAGTTTTTGAGCAGAATTATAATCTTACAAATATTTATGGAAGGTTAAAAGCCTGAGTCAAGAAATGAAGCATAAAACAACAGTAACTATGTCCTTTACACGAAAAGAATTATGGTACATGCAGCTCCATAATATCCAATGGGAGGGAGCTGCGTCATCCCTCCTAGCCAATGGGTAGCCAGCAAGGTGGGATGTTGGGAGATAGGCAATGGGAGGTAGCTGCGTCATCTCTCCTAGCCAATGGGAGGCCAGCGGGGAGGGATGTTTGAACGTCATTGATGGGAGAGAAGCTGGTGCATTGTTTGAACGTTTGAATGGTGCATTTTAATGTTTCAATTTTTAAGATGGCGCTTTCGTAACGTGAACTTGTTTCGTGTCCAGAGACAAATATTATAGGAAAATGTGTTTCGTAACCTGAATTTTTCGTTTGGTGAGACTTTCGTAAAGTGGGGTACCACTGTAGTGACATTACCATTGTGGTGCCTAAGTGTATAGTAAGAAATGTTATACACCATGCACTCAATGTATCCCATAATGCACTATGAAAAGCATTGTACAACCAATGGTCACCAAGCAATATGTACCATCATTCACTGTGTTCCTCCTTATGATGGGAGGCTGTGTTCCAGCAGATTCTTGAAGAATAATGGATGTCATGCTGGGCAGTGGTGGCCTGGTGGTAAGGTGCTGGATCACTGATCACAAGGTTGGAGGTTCAAGCCCCACTCTCAACAGGTTGTCACTGCCCCCCATCCTCCAGTGCAGCTAACTAGGTTATCAAAGGCCGGCCATGTCTCTCACTATCTATGATGAGAAGTTCATGTAAAAGAACCATTGCTGACTTTCGACAAGAGTAGCTGTAAAGCCATCTGCGTGTTTCTGCCCTGTGATGGTCTGTCGAGCTGTCCAGGGTGTGCTCTGCCCTCCTCGCCCAAAGTTGGCTGGGATGGGCACCAGCCTCTCCGTGACCCTAATTAGGATTAAGGAGTTACAGAAAATGAATGAATCAAAGGAAGTCATGTCAGATGCTAAATTTGCTAACAGTGAATGATATCTTGGAAGTGCTGAATCCTTTTGATGTATTCAATGCTGGGAAATTCCCTAGATTTTAAACAAAGTGTATGAATCATCCTTGGAACCTACATAGACCAGCGCTGATTCCAGGAAATAGCAAACTTTAAAAAAAAAAAACTGAGCCATGTTTCTACTGATAGGGTACATACAATTTCACTCACCGCTCTCAAATCTATTTTATTCACTTCATTATTTAGAAAAAGGTGGCAAGAGATGGGGTGAGGTGGTAGGGTCAAATGGGTTGAGTGTGGAGTTGGGAGGGACCAAGGTGTGGGCCATGAATCTTGACGAATAGCGTATATTTGAAAATGAGTTGCGCGCACACACACATATCCAATCATGTAAAGATGTACCAAATGGTTGACTCTACATTAGCACTGGCTCTTCCATGGTTCCAAATAATTTTAACCTGTAGATGAAGTTTTGAGACAAGAAAACCTTATTTATTTATTCATCCCATTAGAGCATCAGTGGGATAAATCCATTTTTGTGACTTTTCAGGAGAGTGCATTAAAATTATAAGGCTTTAAGAAAATCAGTTGAGTCCATATTTCAATGCCATCAGTCTCACTGTACACTTTCCTAGATACCTTCTATTTTGACTTAAATTGCTGTGTTGATGGGAATTTGGCATTTTGCCAAAAATTGCAACAAACCTGGTTTACAATTGTATTTTTCAGTCTAACATTGGTCTCAGTCCAAATGCCCAGGAAATGTAGCAATATTAAGAAAATACTAAATAACATTCAGTCAAATATTAGCAAACAATCCTGGATTTTGGACTCGGCCCACAGTTGCACGAGTAAATCAGGGAAATACTTAGCGAAGCACCTCCTTCTTCTTCTTCTTCTTCTTCATCTTCTTTTCCTTTCGGCTGTTCCCTTCAGGGGTCACCACAGCAAATCATCTGCCTCCATCTCACCCTATCCTCTCCATCTTCTTCTCTTATGCCAACTACTGTACCTTCATGTCCTCCTTCACCACATCCATAAATCTCCTCTTTGGTCTTCGTCTCAGCCTTCTGCCTGGTAGTTCCAACCTCAGCTTCCTCCTCCCGATATATTCACTATCCCTCCTCTGTACATGTCCAAACCAACGTGAAGTAGTAAAGTACCTTCTATATGTCAAAATTGGAACTCTACCTGCATTTAGACCAGCGTTCATCTGAAAGACTGAACTTTTCTCAATTCATTTCTGTACTTAACTCAAAATTGACTTTACCCAGTTAGCTCCACTGGAAGGGAACAACCTGTTGAGAGTGTTGCATGAACCCCGGACCTTGGGATCAGAGATCCAGCGCCTTACCCCCAGTCCACCACTGCCCACTTATTATTTTGTCTTTTATAAAAATGTCAATTTTTGTCAATATAAGCTCTATTTGAACAGAGTGTATGAAGCATATTCATGGCCTGACAGAGGAATTTTTTAATTAAAGCTAGTAGCGCCAACACTCCCACCACATCTGGCTAAAATCAATGTTGGTTAAATAATCTGACTCGCTTTTTACGTTTATTTTCTTTTTTTAATATTGATACTAATGATTTGGGGACAGCGGTGGCCTAATGCTATAGGGCGCTAGATCACTGATTCTAAGGTTGGGGGTTCGAGTCCCACTCTCCACAAGGTTGTCACTGCAGTCACCCCCTCAGTGCCGCGAACTGAGTTATCAAAGGCTGGCCATGTCTCTCACTGTCTATGGTGTGAAGTTCATGTAAAAGAACCATTGCTGACTTTCGACAAGAGTAGCTGCATAGCCGTCAGCGTGTTTCCGCCCTGTGATGGCCTGGTGAGTTGTCCAGGGTGTACTCTGCCTAATTAGACCCCTAATTAGGATTAAGTGGTTACAGAAACTGAACGGATAATTTGTTTAACTCTGATCACCAGGAAGTAAATAACTTTTCATGCATCTTTTAATTAAAAAAATTGAGATCACAGAATATGGAAACTTTCTCAATTTCAACCAAGACTTTGATTTTTGTTCAAAAGAACCAACTGAATTGTTACATCTTTATACTGTCCTAATGTAGTCTTTCTAAAACTTGATCACTAATAGACCACGTTTTTAATTCTTCCTGTTTATCTTCTGTCATTTTTTTATTAGTTCGTAGTCTCTGATATACAATAGTACAAAGGCCTCCAAATACACGGCATGTTTATTTTTCCTCAACAGGAACCCATCAAAGTGCAACAACAATAACAACAACATTGTGCTTGAGTCAAACCTGATGACCTCTCAGTCACAAATAATTAATTTGCACAAACAACATGAAAAATATTAAAATGTCTCAATTTAAACACTGTTATAGAGGACAGTAACCAACATTTAAAAATAATCATCACACACACACACACACACACACACACACACATAAACACACACATAAACACACACATATAAACACACACATATGAGTGATATATACTTCAACCAACTTTTCCTCCTTTTGTCAGTTTATGCTCCAGTCTGAACATGATGTCACTGGTGATGTCACTGGGATGTCACCGGTGGTATCCACCCGCCATAACAGTCTGTACCTGTTCTTTCATCTTTTCCATCATCCCTTCACTACCACTCATCTTAAAAATCCCTGAATTCTGCGATCCTAAAGTCTCCTCGCTGTCCGTATCACCATAGCAACTGGAACTGGGTGACGTGGTCAATGCAATGACTGAATCAGTCGAGTCTCTGTTACGATGAGAAGAGACTAACGCCAGGCGAATTGCAGGAACTGTTGGCGTGGTCTGAGACGGCGAGGTGCTGTTTGAAGGACACGCTGAGTGCAGGATATGACTGCAGTCTCTGTTGCCATTAGCCATTGTTTCTTTTGCACCCTGCAGCCTGCTCTTGTCCTCTTCAGCGCTGTCTGTTAGGCAGTGTGCGGTGCTGTCGTTGGTTTGGTCATTTAGCAACTTCACCAGAAAGTTGATGTACTTCATGGCAAGCCGTAGTATCTCATTCTTGCTCAGTTTCTTGTCTGGTGGGTGTGTTGGGATGAGCTTTCGGAGCTCTGAGAAAGCACCATTCACATTCTGCTGACGCCAGCGCTCACGGCTGTTGGTGAAAACCCGCCTGGCTAGCTTCTGAGGAGGACCTGAAAGGAACCACAAACACAAAGAATGTTACATAACAGCAATGAAAGCTATGGCAACTCAGTGCATTGCTTATCACTGAATCAGTACTTTGTCAAGATGGTGATGGAAGTACAAAAAGGGTGCTATGTGTGTCATTTTTATGGGTTAGTGGAGGTTTGTCCTGTTCATCTGCTCTTGTTAGCCAATGAAAACCCAATTTGCCCCAAAAGTGCGTAAGTAATCTACAGAGCAAAAACAAAAACACCAAGATTGATTGGTTATAAAAGCTGACTTTCAGGCTTTGCAGGATAATACAAATTTAGACCACTTATCTAGATCAGTGATTGGGCAGTGGTGGTCTAGTGGATACAGCGCAAGATCGCTGATCCTAAAGTTGGGGGTTCGAGTCCCCACAAGGTTGTCACTGTCCCCCCCCCCCCCCCCCCCCCAATGCGGCTAACTGGGCTATCAAAGGCGGGCCATGTCTCTCACTGTCTATGGTGAGAGGCATGTAAAAGAACCATTGCTGACTTTCGTAAAGAGTACGCTACAAGGCCGTCAGCGTGTTTCTGTCCCTTGCTAAAGAGTTGTGACAGGAAGGGCATCCGACATAAAAACCCATGCCAAATCAAATGTGCGAATCAAATGATTCGCTGTGGCGACTCTCGATAACGGGAAAAGGTTGAAAAGAAGATCTAGATCAGTGATTCACAAGTTCATCATCATCAGTTCATTTTCTGTAGCCACTTAATCCTGATTAGGGTCGCGGGGAGGCTGGCGCCCATCCCAGCCAACTCCGGGCGAGGGCAGAGTACACCCTGGACAGCTCGCCAGACCATCACAGGGTGGAAACACGCCGACGGCTTTGCAGCTACTCTTGTCGAAAATCATTAATGGTTCTTTTACATGCCTCACACCATAGACAGTGTGAGACATGGCCGGCCTTTGGTAACCCAGTTTTCTGCACTGGGGTGATCCACAAGAGTTTCTCAAATATTTTTAAACATGCATTTTGCCATTTTAATGCTCTTGAAGAGGAATTTTAAACACAACCTTTATAAAAGAAGAAAGAAGCAGCAATTCCTTACAAAGAGGGGAACCATTGTATTGTGAAAAGCAGGACTTGACTCACATAGAACAAGCTGTAAACATTGAAGTATGGTGCATTTAAATGCACGAAGCTACATACACCTGTCCACACCTGTCCACACAGGTCCACACCTGTCTGATGTATGTAAATGTAATGCAGTATTATGTACAAATCTTCCTCGTTTTATTCATTCAGGAATCCACTAGTTTGAATCAGATTTGTTTGTTTAATACCTGTATGCTGTTATTTTTACCATTATCTTGTCTTATCGTAACAGATGCATCTATATTCTATTCTTACGATTTCACACTTTTGTAGGAGTGAAACGGACTAGAAATGGTGGTTTTCAAAAAGGCTAATGCTAACTTTAGAATGCATTTTAATAGATAGCAACTTCAAATATGTAAATAAAACCTCCTGATGATGAATAAACAGATTTTCAATGTGGCAGGAGAGTTTGTAAAGCTTTTTGGTTAAGTTGGTTAAGTTTCAGTTTCATGGCAACAAAATAACACCACTTCTAAATGTGTGATAGTCAACACTGGGTAAAGACAGGATCTACCCTCAACAGTTTGTCTGACCATCACAGATCTGTGCATTAAACAGTTATTTATTTCTATGGAAAGTTTTATCAGCCATAATGACCATATATATATATATTATGAGATTTTTCCTTTTATTGCTTATTTAAGTCCCTGGTGTTCCCCAGAGCCACTTGGAAAACCATATTACTAGAGGGGTGAGTAAAAAGTTTCAGCTTACAGTCAGTGAGATCCAATTCAAAGTGGGATGATGGTCTTCTCTTAACGTGGTTGTTGCTGAAGAAACCATAACTACTGGAAGGATTAAGGAAAGAGCTGCAGGAAAGACAAACAAACTGTAAATAAAAGACTGTAATTGGCAGGGCTGATTATAATCTTGTAAAGTTCTCTCAATAAACAAATACAGGCTGTCTGCAAGTCACAAAGTTTAACCAGCATTTCACAGAGAGAAAAAAAAAATCCATAAAAAGCCATTATCTGAGGTTTGATGAGTTCCTGTGTGAGTTCCTGTGTTTTGATTGAGGCGATGTGACCAATGAAGACCTGACTTCATTACATCTATACAGTGAATGATTGAGCGAGTTGATGTCTTTAACCATTCCAGACATCGGGCAGTGCAACAGTTTCAGAAATTATTCTGCTTGTTAAACTAGAATCTTTTAACATTTATGTTTTCCACAAACAATTTAGAGGAACTTCTCATTGTCTATGGTGAGAGGTGTAAAAGAACCATTGCTGATTTTCATCAAGAGTAGGCTGCATAACTGTCAGCATGTTTCTGCTGTCCAGGGTGTACTGGCTGCTTTCTCCCAGAGTCGGCTGAGATGGGCACCAGCCTCCCCGTGACCCTAATTAGGATAAAGCGGTTCGGAAAATGAATGAATGAGTTTAGAGGAACTTGAACATGTCATTATGACCAGGCATTAAAGCAATATATATTCACAAGTTTTGATTATTCCCAAAACATGCAAATAAATTTTTTAATATCTTCAACTCATAGAGACACTCTTCATGTGGTACATATTCATATCACATATTATAGACGTAAATATACATGTTCATAATATTTTACAAAATATCCTCTCTGTCTCGCTCTCTGTCTGCAGTGGTGGTCTAGTGGTATAGGGCGCTGGATTGCTGATCCTAAGATTGGGGGTTCGAGTCCCACTCTCCACAAGGTTGTCACTGTCCCACTCCAGTGCAGCTAATTGGGTTATCAAAGGCGGGCCGTGTCGCTGACTGTCTGTGGTGAGAGGTTCATGTAAAGAACCATTGCTGACTTTTGTAAAGAATAGCTGCAAAGCTGTCAGTGTGTTTCTGTCACTTGCTCAAGGGTTGTGTCAGGAAGGGCATCCGACGTAAAAACCGATGCCAAATCAAACGTGTGAATCATTCGCTGTGGCGACCCCTGATAAAGGAAAAAAGACGAAAGGAAATCTCTCTCTCTCTCTCTCTCTCTCTCTCTCTTAGAAAAATAGTATTTTTGAAATAGATATTTGAGATGGTAAGTTTTCTACAGCCCCAAAAGTACTTTGCTTGCAGACTAGATAAACATTTAAAATGCTGGATATTTTATGAAGTATGGTTGAATGTGAATGTTTGTGAAGCCTAGGAAACCCTTTCAGATATTGTGACGAGTTTGTTGCCCATTATATACAAATCTCACTCTCTATAGTGTGAGATTAATGTAAAAGAACCATTGCTGACTTTTATCAAGAGTAGCTGCATAGCCATCAGTGTTTTTCTACCCTGTGATAGCCTCACGAGCTGTCCAGGGTGTACTCTACCCAGAGTTGGCTGAGCTGCGTACCAGCCTCTCTCGACAACCTTAATTAGGATTATGCGGTTCAGAAAATGAATGAATGATATATTTCCCTCCATAATTATTGGCACCCCTGGTTAAGAAATGTTAAAAGCCTTAAAATGAATTGAAATTTTTTTTGCAGAGTCTCACATTGAAAATTGAAGAAAAATATAACCTTTAATGGAAATAAATGTATTTAATGTCTTTTTGTCATTACTACAGTAGTTTACAAAGTTGAAAATCAAATCTGGCCAGCCAACTCATTTTATGTGGCCCGTATGAGTTTTCAAAGATTATGGTTATCGTACATCCTTTGCATCAACTATTACCATGCAACTTAATTCATCATCCTTTCCATCCATCATCCATTCCACTAGGTGGCAGCAGCAGCCTTTGCAAGTAAAAAAGCTAGTCATTCATGACTCAAAAAAAGATCGCATGCTTGCTTATTGCTGTTAAGCTTTGTAAGAAAATGCGAGTAAAGAGGAAAAGAAGTCAAATTTCTGAACATATTATTTTGCGATAGATTTCATGGTTGATTTTTAGAACAGATGTTCAGTGATTTATTCAGCCCTCGATCACCTTTAAATTTAGTGTAGTGGCCCTCGGTGAATGAGTTTCACAACCCTGATTAGAAGCTAAAGAACACATTTTAACGAGGGGTGCCAAAAATTATGGATTAATCAACATTTTCCTTAACTTTCCTTTTCCCCTTATTCTTCCTTTAATTTCCCTATTTTTTAATTCGATGAATATTTTTTAAAAATCACGATGCACTGAAATAGCAAGAGATCCATATACAATGTGTGTATATATATATATATATATATATATATATATATATATATATATATATATATATATATATATATATATGTTTGTGTATATATATATATATTTATATATATATATATATATATATATATGTTTGTGTATATATATATATATATATATATATATATATATATATTAAACATTCAAAAATAATGCACAAGATGTAAATAAAGAGTTTACTTTTTTAGTTCCTTGTGTATATACTGTATTATAACTTCAAAAAGGTTATAAAGACGTAATATATCATTGCTCGAGTATACTCTTGAAGCTCAACCTACATTTTGTCATGATTTAAAGTTTTCTTTAAAAGCAAACCATAAAACCCCTACTTAATATATGTTTTTGGTTATGTTCTTATGTAGTATATAGTAAAACTCTTATTTGACTCAGGCTCAGTGTCTGTCACCCAATGTAGTGTGTTGCATTTTTTTTCTCTGTTTGTTTGTATGTTGAATATTTTTCAGAGTTTTTTAAATTTCTTTCTGCAAAAGATCCATCTGAGAAAACCTATTAGATCAGTGTTATTTCTTTACACAGTCAATGACACACCTTCCTCTAATTGTTGCATAGCGTTTGTGATACTTATCTGTTCATCACAATGGTAAAGCAAATGTAAAATCTTTTTTTTTTTAAATAAATTTTAACCTGTCATTTTCCTCTAATGTCTCTTAGCTACAAGACTTTATCAACTCTCTGGATATTTCTTCACTTAAATATGTAAAGGACATATAAACACCTGATGCAACACCTGAAAGGACATTCTGCAGTCTTCTCTTGCACAATATTTAATATATAACCATAACAGCAGCACAACAACAAAGTTTGTTAGTCTGGCACTACAAAGGAACAAAAGGCAGACAAACACTTGTGCAATAAGTCATGAGTTTCTGTTGGAGTATTAGTTGCTGGGGGTTTTTTTTTTTTCTTTCTAATTTCCCGAAAACACTGTAAGCACAAAAGTCAAGAGAAAATCGTCCTAATACCAAAAAGCCAATCTGGTTTCTTTTTAAACATCTGATGCTGGATCAACAGCAGTCTAATCTGTTCCTGTCTTGTATGTAGGGTGGTGCCAGTAAACAAGCTTTTGTCAATTACTTTTAACCTGAAATCAATTCACTCAACTTGATTGTTGTAAGTCTCAGGTTTGTATCGTATCATCTGCACAAGAAGAGATTTACTTTGTCTTGAGTCGTTTTAAATTGCTAAAAGGTTAAAGAAATACTTCTAGATGTTATAAATGATATCCTCAGTATAAAAGATGAATATAGGGACACTTTATTCAGGGTAGCCTAATTTAAACTTCTGGGGTCTTAATGGACATGGTTGTCTAATGTAGTGGTCTCCAACCTTTTTTGCCCCAGGGACCAGTTTTATGTATGAAAATCTTTCCGTGGACCGGTTAGAGTCTACTCCATAGTCTTGTTTTGGTAACCGTCGCCCGCAGAAAGCCACGCCTCACAAAGATATGTGGTTGGAAACAGAAGAAATGTTGTAGTAGTGCTTCTGTGGCAATGTCAAAAACAATCGTTTTTCAAAATAAGATCCGGAAGCTCTAATAAAAAAACCTATAATTTGCAACATGAAAGATTTCGTTTGCGGACCGGTATCAAATGATCCACGGACCGGTACTGGTACGTGGACCGGAGGTTGAGGACCCCTGGTCTAATGGTTAGCACAGCCTTACAGCAAGAAAGTTTTCGGTTTGTGTCCTGGGCTCAGAATGCGCGTTTCGCTGTGGAATTTGCATGTTCTCCTCATGCTTTATTGGGTTTCCTCCAAGTACACAAGTTTCATGCACATTAGGCTCACTGGCTGTTTGAGATTGCCCCTAGATCTGTGTTTGTGTGTGTGTGTTGGCCCTGCAACGCACTGGTGAGCTAGTCAGGGTGTACCCCTCAAGGTTACCAATGACTCAAGTAGTATTCAGTGGTTTGTAATATACATGGATGGATGGATGGATGGATGGATGGGCTCGTAACAGGTTTTTGATCATGTGATGCTGCATTGTTTAAAAAGTCTAAACCAGTGGTCGGGAACCTTTTTGACCTAGAGAGCCAAAAAAACCCCAATATATTTTAAAATCTAATCCTCTGAGACACACACACACACACACACACACACACACACACACACACACACACATCCAATAAAATTAGAGTTTCAAGGTATCGGCCCCGCCCGCATACTGGCGTACAGAAAGGATTGGCTCTCCGCTGCGCGCCACAGTGACGTGGCATTGAAAATAGATGTATAGATTTAAATTAAAGATTGATTGATCTGTTTTTGTTTTATTTGATGGCTTTTTTGTATTTTCATTTAAATGACAGTGAAATTATGTATTTGTTGTTCTGTTAAGAAAGGCCACCTGATTTATCTAAGAGCCAGATACAGTTATCAAAAGAGCCACATCTGGCTCGTGAGCCATAGGTTCCCGGTATTATAGGTTCCCGTCCCCTGGTCTAAACATACACCTTTCCCTCCTGGCATACCATTATGATGAAAATGCCACACGTAGATAGATATATAAAAACATTGAAAAAGCTACGGACTAATATTACTCCAACTGGTGTTAAAGGTTAAGACTTACCAGCAGTAAATATTTCATACCTGCCCATAAAATGAATAATATTACATTTAGAAATGCACAATCTTTAGCTCGTCTTAATTCTGTCCAATGTCTACACTCACAGAGTTGCAGCGTGGATTAGTGGTAAGCACAGTCTTATTTCTGAGAGTAATCTTAGTCAGTGGCCTCTCCATGATATGTAGGTTTCCTCCTACAGTCAAAGGCATCCACGTTAGGTCAACTGACTACTCGAATTTTGTCCATAGGTGTGAATGGGAATTTAAATAATTGTCAGTGACCATGTTAGACCTGCTAAGAGTTAGAGCTGATCACGGTGTACCTCACTGCTTGCCAAAATTCAAATGGGATTGACTCCAGCTTCCTCCAAGACCCTGATGGATCAGCAATACAGTATACTCAATCACCACTCTCATATTTGCCAAACCAATTAATCCTACTAGGGTTGCAGATAGACTGGTGACTCTCTCAGCCAACACCGGGCGATGGTGCGGTACACCCTGAACAGCTTGCCAGACCATCGCAGGGCCAACACACAACCATTCACACTCACATCTGCAGCCAATTTGGAACAGTCAGTTCTTATAATTTGTATGTCTTTGGACTGTGGAGGCAACAGAGTGCCAGGAAGGAACCCATGCTCGGACTGAGAGAACAGGCAAACTGCACACCAAAACCCCATCCCCGGGACTCAAACCCAGGACCTTCTTGCACTGAGGTACAGTTGCTTAACTCTACACCACTGTCCTATTGTTTTTTTCTGTACAGGTTAATAAGTGAAAGGGTCTTCTAATGAAAATAAGTGTAATCAGTTAATCAATCAATCAATAAGGTTGGCATGGTGGCAAGAAGGCCTGGGTTGGATTCCTGGGCTCGGGAATTTCTGTGTGGAGTTTGAATCTTCTGCTTGCATGGACGTTCTTGGGGTACTCCAGTCTCCTCCCACAGTCGAAAACCTATGCACAGTAGGCTAACTGGCTCTTCCAAATCACCCCTACATGTAAGTGTGAGTGTGAACGATTGTATGTGTGCTTGCTTTGTGATGGTCTTGCGAGCTGTTCATGATGTGCCCCTAAGCCGGCTGAAATAGGCACCAGCCTTTTTGGAAACCTAGTTAGGATTATCTGGCTTAGAAAATAAACAAATGAATGAATATTTAAATAAATATATGATGGTGGAGGCTCAGTGGCTAAGGCTGTGGTGTACTGATCTAAAGGTCGGGGATTCAACCACTAATCCCACCAGTCTGTCACTGTTGGGCCTTTGAGCAAGGCCCTTCGTCCAATCTATTCAAAGGTGTAAATAGATTAGAATATAAGATGCTCAGGTTACGGGCATCTGAGGATAGAGGCATTTTCTTATGAGTTTCGTCAAGAGTAGGCTGCATAGCCACCAGAGTCTTTCTGACCTGCAGTATTATTATTATTATTATTATTATTATTATTATTATTAGTTGTTGTAGTAGTAGTAGTAGTATTTTTCAGATGAACTCTGAATTAAAACCAATAACGGAAGATCAAATCAAACTCAGTCTCATGTACACATGACAGGATATCGGAGTAGGCCCAGGACAACTGTACAGCTTGAGGAGGAAATCATCTCTGCATGCAACAACATCAGCTCGGATACATTAGGAAATGTCCAACATTCTTGTTTTCAGTTAATACAAAAGTGTCATGGGGTTCAAGGACGTCGATGGGAGCATCTGTGGTAATATTGTTATCGAAAAAAATTACACATGAAGACAGAATTATGGGACATTTCGAGTTCTACACAACTGGCCCGCTGTGTTTTATTCGATTATAATAATAAGAAATGCACTGTACGAGGAAATGATGTGAAAGGAAGACTAAATACTGAAATTGTATACAGTTTAGCATTTTATATTGAATGATTCCAAGGCGAAGATAATTTATTCCCTAAACATAGAACATGGGACCGATGAGACATTGCATTATTAATGACATCTTCAACTGCTGTTCTGATTAATATGCATGACTACAGCATATACAGTATAAAATAAGATTCTCTCCACCAAGTTGGGTAAGAATCTTATTTTTAATTCCATGATTTTGGAATGTCAAGGTCAAAAGGTTGAGGTCAGAGCAAGGTTACATATTTTTGGAGAGAAAATGCTTCCAATTTCGAAACACGTGTGCCAGACATGATATGAAATACCAACAGGAAACCATATATGGGCTTTCAAATAAAACTGTTACCTTTGACCTGGAGTGAACTTGAAAGGTCAGACCCTAGCCATCTTGTAAATCCTTAATATAGAACATAATACAAACACATGGGTAATTAAAACCAATTTAAATATAGAGCCTTTGCTTCATTAGCCATGCTGCATTGTGGCGACTGCTTGCACTCTATGAATGCCATGAACATTTGTAGAGCATGTCAACATCATAATGTCATGATTTAGGCATACACAGTGCAAAACATAACATGCTACATGCATAACATGCTATCCCTGTCCATAAAAGTTCATTTCAATCTTGGCTGATTGACGTTATGTGATAATCTGGACATGTAGTGCTGTGAGCTCTTACTTGTTGATTAATGGGTGTCCAGGTAGGTACTGGTGAGAGAGAAGAGCTCTAGGTGGAGGCACCGTGGCTGTAGGACCCCCAGAGAGGGCGGCTAGTTGTGCTAGTCTGAGCTCCCCAGGTCCGTGTAGCATTGTGGGTATGGGGTGGAGTGCGGTGAGCTGAGTAGCAGGCATCGGGATTGGGGGCAGAGGGGGTTTACTGTGAGCCAGACTGATCACTGGGATGTTTGGGGGCAGCGGAGCATGGGACAAAGAGGGAGGTGAGGAGAGGACAACGGTGGATATGGAATTGGATGAGGAAGTGGAAATGGAAGGAGTGCTGGTATTTGGGGATGAGCGATCGGGTTGAGCTGCTGCCGCTTCCTCCTCTACTCTAGATGTCTCAGTAAGCTGCAATGTAGTGGGACTGCTCGGGTTTGTGCTAACGCCACTCTCTGTACCGTTAGCCTCATTAGCCGCAGGGCTGCTGGTGCATGAAGAATGAGTGTGTGGAGGAGTTAAAGGGTCTGTCATTGACAGGACAGGGGAAGGGGATACAGTGGGCTCCAACTTCTCCATCATGGTCTTCTTCTCGCTGTCTCTCTCAAGTGACAAAGCTGTAAAGGTGTCTTCTTCACAGTCACACGCGCTAAATGTCTTGTCCACTCAGCTGGTGTGGATCGGTGAATGTTGACGACATTTCTCAGAAGCCTTGCTTATTCTTGCCTCGGTCAGAGATTTTTTTTTTCAGTGTTTAGTCTCCAGATGTCTTGCGTCAATCTCAACAGGGTGCACGTGGTTTTATTTTCAGTTCAAACGCCACTCAGGGGGTCTAAACAAACACAAAAGACTCATCAGAAGTCACAGAAATATGGTCATAAGGCTGTTGTTTTTCAATTAGATCACTATCGACTACTTTTGTTATCGTTAAATTTATGCTGCAGGTTTGTAAACACGAGCAACTGTAGTCTCAGCAAACCGACTTGATGATGGACTTTTACTGTAATTATGGCTTTAAATTTTCTAATTAAATATGCACACTTGGGAAGTGTGAAAGTGAAAATTTTGATCAACTGCTCTATATCTATCCGGAAATGGTCATGTATATCGCCGATTCAGGAAAGAATTACTACGTATTTCCAATTATTTAATCATTCAGACAGTGTACCAGTTGTGATAATGCAGCCGTGAGGGGGGTGTGGGGGGGTGGGGGCACAAACAAGTATCCATCCTCACGCCAGTCCCAAGCCCGGATAAATTCAGAGGGTTGCGACAGGAAGGGCATCCGGCGTAAAACTTTTGCCAGAATACAAAATCCAAACGGTAAATACAAATTTCATACCAGATCGGTCGAGGCCCGGGTTAACAATGACCGCCATCAGTGCTGTTAACCAACAGTGTGCTGGTGGAAATTGGACGACTGTTGGTCGAAGAAGGAGAGAAGAGAAAAAGCATGAGTCTAGGATTAACAGTAAGGACTTTGAATGTTGGAATTATGACAAGAAAAGGTAGAGAGCTGGCCGACATGATGCAGAGGAGGAAGGTGGACATACTGTGTGTTCAGGAGACCAGGTGGGAAGGTAGCAAGGCTAGAAGCTTAGGAGCAGGTTTAAGCTGTTTTTTCATGGTGTGGATGGGAAGAGAAATGGAGTAGGAGTCATCTTGAAGGAGGAGTTTGTCAGGAATGTTCTAGAAGTGAAAAGAGGACCGTTGAGGACCAGGAAGTAGCAAAGATTAGTAAGGGTGAGGTGAGGAGGGCATTGAAGAGGATGAAGAGTGGAAAGGCAGTTGGTCCTGGGTATGGAAGTGCCTCGGAGAGGTAGCAGTAGATTTTCTGACAAGAACGTTCAACACCCTGGACAGCTCGCCAGGCTATCACAGACCCACTAATTTGACCACTAAGGTGTCAAACTCATGCTTCCAAAGAGTCATGTGGCTGAAGGTTTATGCCTCAACCAAGCTGCAGCACACATGACTTGAATCGATTGATCTTGAAATTTGGGTCTTCAGGGAGTTGATTGGTCACTCTGTGTGCTCAGTACAGAGACTAACCAATCAACTGCATGAAGAAACAAATCACTAGATTAAATAAACCAAGTCAGCTGTGCTGCTGCTTGATTAAAACAAAAAACTGCAGCCACGTGGCTCGTTGTGGAATGAGTTTGACACCCCTGCACCCCTATGTTTCCATCAACATGGATTCAATTAATATATTAATATCTGCAAATTGTATTCGTAATAATGTCTGTCTTCCTTTCGGCTTTTTCCCTTTTACTCGGGAGTCGCCACAGCGAATCATCTGATTCGCACGTTTGATTTGGTAGAGGTTTTTACGTCGGATGCCCTTCCTGTCACAACCCTTTTTAGCAAGGGACAGAAACACGCTGTTGGCTTCGCAGCTACTCTTTACGAAAGTCAGCAATGGTTCTTTTACATGAACCTCTCACCATAGACAGTGACAGACATGGCCCGCCTTTGATAATCCAGTTAGCTACACTGGGGGGGACAGTGACAGTGACAACCCCCAACCTTTGGATCAGTGATCCAGCGCCCTATACCACTAGACCACCACACTCTCTCTCTCTCTCTCTCTCTATATATATATATATATATATATATATATATATATATATAGAATTTTCTGAGTAGATGTGTGTTCCGTAGGAGAGTGCTCAATACTTTTTGGTAGAGCAAATAACAAAAATAAAAGGACAGGACAAAGACTTTCTATTGAAACTCCATTTATCACTAAAGATCTGTTTCGAGGGGTGGTGAATATATATATATATATATATATATATATATATAATGTCGTCATTTGCGGAAATCCTATGAGGAACCTCTGGCACTAGGCAAAGGCAGGATAAATTCTGAACAACTCGCTAGTTCACACACAATCCTCCATATTTACCTTTCTAAGGGCAATCAAAAATTTTCAGTTACTCTAATGGACTATGGGAGGAAACCGGAGTCCCCGGAAGCAACACATGCAAACATGGGGCAATAAAATGTCCAAGTCAGGCATGGGGCTTGAACCCAAATGTTCTTGCTGTGATTCAGGTATTATAGCATATTAAGAATTAACACACACACATACACACACACACACACACACACATATATATATATATATATATATATATATATATATATATATATATATATATATATATATATATATGTACACACACACACACACACACATATATATATATATATATATATATATATATATATATATATATATATATATATATATATATATACACACACATATATATATATATATATATATATATACACATATATATATATATATATATATATATATATGTGTATGTGTGTGTGTGTTGATGGGGTCACTGGATGAAAACATTGGAGACTGATAAATACTACTATGCTTTTTTGCATTTATACTATTTTCTATAATAATAATAATACAAGTATAGGCCTTTAGTATTCATGGCTTGGATGTATGCTAATAGCTAATACAAGATTGCTTTTTAGCATTATCATAATGTTATACAAGATGTTTTTTGTTGTTATTTGTCATTCTGAGGAACAGAGGCGATTTAAGCGATATGATCCCCACCTACATCACATCTTTTGCAAACATATTTCAATATCTGAATAAATCCGAAGACAAGGCAAACTATTCGACATGTGCTGGTTTTCCGAAGTTCACTTTGGTCATCATTGAAAAATCAAACAATGTGCGTAATGATATGATGCTTTGTTTTGGAGAGAATAAATATGCAAAAGCTGGGGACAGATACATTTACTCGGCCTTGAATGATTCATGATTGTCTGTCGCAATCTAGATTCTTCCCCTTTTCCTCCCCCGTCTTCTTCCTCACATGCCAACTTCCATTCGCTAAGTATATTTCCCTTTTCTGCTCAAGCTTATGTATAAATATATTTCTCATAAAAGCGTCTTTATTTTAATTGTGCAGAAAGCGCAACTGAGTTTTTGAGGAAATTGACCGGAGCGGTACGCCTGTGCATTTCATTTACATCTCAAATTCATTGCTAATAATTATATAATTAATTTTTGTCATATAGAATTACTGTACATGTTTTTAAGGTATTGTATGAATAAATCGATAATATAATTATATTATCGAATAATAATGACTCGTATATAATTATTTGCATATGTTAGGAATTGTGGCGTTTCTGTCTTGCTAATGCTAAATGTAGCCGAGTTCCATCTGTTGATAGCATTTGGATGTTATTTCCAGTTTTATAAATACATTTTATTATCATTCAAGCAAATGTAAACCGCTTAATCCCAATAAGAGTTGCGAGGAGGCTGGCGCTCATCGCGGCCATGTCACCAGGCTATTGCATAGTAAAATATAATAATAATAATAATCCAAAGATATTCGCAGATCAATAATATCTCAATGGGTTAATACAGAGTAAATAAGTTTGTAGTTATAATTATAATAGTAAAATAAATTTATTTTATAGTTGGATTTACACGTAGAATATACGGATACAACATTCTTATAGCACAGTTTTAGCTTGTGTTTATAAATAAACAAATGTAAAAGAGTCGACTTCACTTTAGATATGTATTTCTGTCTATAATAAATAATTGCAATGATGATGGGGCAGTGGTGGCCTGGTGGTAAGAGGTGCTGGATCACTGATCCCAAGGTTGGGGGTTCAAGGCCCACTCTTAATGGGTGGACACTGACACCCCTCCCCCCTCCCCCCCCCCCTCCAATGCAGCTAACTGGGTTATCAAAGGCCGGCCGCGGCTCTCACTGTCTATGGTGTGAGGTTCATGTAAAAAAAAAAACCATTGCTGACCTTCATCAAGAGTTAGCTGCACAGCCGGCAGCGTGTTTCTGCCCTGGGATGGCCTGGCAAGCTGTGCAGGGTGTACTCTCTGCCCTCGCCCAGACTCAGCTGAGATGGGCACCAGCCTCACCGTGAACCTAATTAGGACTAAGTGGGTAAGAAAATGAATGTGATGATGATGATGATGATGATGATGATGATGATGATGATGGGGATAATATTAATAATTATTATACCGTATATAATTTTTGTTGTTATATTCAAGAGCATAAAATAAAGTTTGAATATTATTATGTACTTAGATCATTAAAGTCAGGACACGTTTCGAGATTCTGATAATCTTAAGAGAAAGTGTCTGTATTATAAGAACTACGTGTTTTAATTTTTATGAAAACATTCGCAGAGCTTCTGTTCCCTTAAAGTTTTAATAATCCCAATACGCTGAGATACTCACTGTGTACTTGTCTGTTTATTCACTAAATACGGTCATCCATCCAGATAATGTTTCAGATTCTCACATGAACTAATAATAATAATAATAATAATAATAATAATAATGATAATAATAATAATAATAATAATAATAATAATAATGATAATAATAATAATAATAATAATAATAATAATAATAATAATAATAATAATAATAATAATAATTATGATAATAATAATAATAATAAATTAGAACAGTTCAATGTTATGGCCGGTCTAACAATACAGGAATGTTGATAAAGTCAACTTCCTTAATAGCCTCATTGATAGCTTCCTTGAGGTACTTACCATGTTTGTGGATAGAATGTTGACGACACCTTCACACACGCTTGCGTTGAGCTTTCCACAAATGCTGTGTGTCCTCATGTCTTCAAGCGCCTGTCTTCTGGGTGACAAACGCAACGTTCCTATTCCATCACGCCTTCCAGTCCCTCCTCACCAACTTTCTCTCTCTCTCGCTCTCTCTCTCTCTCTCTCTCTCTCTCTCTCTCACTCTCTCTCTCGCTCTCTCGCTCTCTCACTCACTTGCTCTATCACCATAACCTTCCTGTCCTTAAAGCAAAAATGGAACAAGTGCTAAAATGTCCAAATGAATAATTGGTGTCACATCAGTAAATAATAATAATAATAATAATAATAATAATAATAATAATAATAATAATAATATATTAACATCCTTGAAAGAAATACAAAAATGGTTACGGTTCTCCTGTGTCATTGAGAACCTATTGTATAAATGCAGGTGATACATTTAGCTTCCAGTCACTATTCCCTCGCTTTCACTCTCTATCAATTTCTCTCTCTTTCCTTTACCTTCCAATCCCATGGCAGACATGGTGCTCCAGTTGGTTTTCATTGGATGGGAATGTATTGGACTTTTTTCGAAAAAGGGAGAGAGAGCGACAGTGAGAGTGAAGTGTGTGTGTGTGCGCGTGTGTGTGTGAGAGAGAGAGAGAGAGAGAGAGACAGACAGAGTGAGAGACAGAGAGAGCGAGAGAGAGAGAGAAGGGCGGGAGAGAGGGAACAGTTTTCCGCTCTCTGCTGGACAGGAGGATGTAGTCACACAATATGGTGAGTGCTGATAAGAGACTCAAAATCCGCCTGTGGACCTTAGATAAGGAAACATGCCCCCCCCCCCCCGGTATATTCCTAGCAGCACACACATACACACACACACACCTCTGGTCAGTCCTGGACTTTAGAGGTTCTTGGATCACAGCTAAAAGGGAGCGAGCTTTACATCACAACTGAATACCATGAAATATGGCTACCCTGTACTATCCCTGTGAGAGCCTTTCTCTAATATAAGGTCCCCACTAAGACACGAAAACATAAACCCCAACACACACACACACACACACACACACACACACACACACATTGAATTATTATAATTATTTTTATACAGTAGGACAGGATACCTTTTAGTGTGTGCTTGAACTGTGACACTGATCTTTGACCTTTTGATCTTAAAACTGGTATTAGTTCAGTTCGTGGGTATTTAGTCATGGAAACGTGTAAAAGTTTAGTCCAAATTCAAGTAGGCATTTTTAGGATTTTTAGGGACTCCATGGGAGCATCGTGGTTAGCATGTATGTTCACCTCACAGCAGCAAAGTCCTCGATCTGAATCTTGCACATTAGGCTAACTGGCTGTTCCAAATCGCCCCTAAGTGTCGAAATGAGTGTGAATGGTTCTGTGTGTTGCCCAGTGATAGTCTGGAGAGCTCTTCAGGATGTGCCCTGCCTTCACCCAGTGTTGGCTGAGATAGGCCTCAGCCTCCTTATAACTCTAACAGTAGAATTAAGCAGTTGGCGGATAAGTGATTGAGACAGTTAAATATTAATATTTTAGGAATCAGAACTATTAATATTAATTTTTATTTAAAAACATATTCAAGTCTTTTTTTTTTTTTTTTTTGCTAAAAATCCTTACAGGAACCGAAAACGAGTCTCTGCATAAGTTCATGTCATCATGTAGATTTGTTTTATATTAAACCACCTCCACCGAATAAGATTTGCATTAAGAGCTCATTGAAGCATGCACGTGATTCTAGCTTCCTAAACTGCCAAATTTCACCTGAAATCATTTCTATAATACAAAACCCTTCTTATAGTTTCAACACACATGAGTTTCCTTGGGGTCAAAGGTCAGGAGACTGTTTTTATTTTCAGTTCAGTTCATTTTCTGAAACCGCTTAATCCTAATTAGGATCACAGGGAGGCTGGCGCCCATATCAGCCGACTCCGGGCGAGAGCAGAGTACACCCTGGACAGCTTGCCAGGCCATCGCAGGGCAGAAACACGCGGTCGGCTTTGCAGCCTACTGTTGTCGAAAGTCAGCAATAGTTCTTTTATATGTCCCTCACCATAGACAGTTAGAGACATGGCCGACCTTTGATAACCCACTTAGCTGCACTGTGGGAGGAGGAGGGGGGGGGGGTAGTGACAACCTTGTGGAGAGTGGGACTCGAACCCCCAACCTTCGGCTCAGCGATCCAGCAGCCTATACCCCGAGACCACCACTGCCCCTGTTTTTATTTTATGAAGGCGAAACTTCATTTCTTTATTTTCATTCTTTATCAGCCTGCATTACGTTTAATACAGTTGATCCTGGATGAATATAATTTGATATTATTGCTGGTTACTCATTAACCATGTTTCACAGAGTTCTACTGCGTCCGTACCACCTGTGGTTCCAGCTGAGTGCTCGCTGCACTGCAATCGCTTGGCGTCTCGGCGGATTTGCCTATGTGTTAAATTAAGCCTATGAGAGCGTCTTAAAGTGCAATTCCAGTGAGAGGTGCATTTCTCCATTTCTAAATATAACCAGCTCTCAGCGTATAATAGACTCTCTAACGCCCAGGACAGACCAGCAGCCTGCCCACAGGGTTTCAATAGACTTTTGCATGTGTATAGTCTTCAATTCCCAACGGGCTTAACAGTAACACCTGGAGGAAACTGATTCTAATTATAAGGTCAAATGAAGCAGAGATACACTAAATTACTCTGATGTGTACTGACAGTTATGCCATTAGCCTTTGGTATATTTAAAGAAATGTCAACTTTTACTTTGAAATTACATGAAGCGCACAATATTCATTCATTCATTGTCTGAACCGCTTAATCCTAATTAGGGTCACGGGGATGCTGGCGCCCACCTCAGCCAACTCTGGGCAAAGGCAGGGTACACCCTAAACAGCTCGCCAGGCCATTGCAGGGCCAACACTCACACCTAGGGGTGATTTAGAACAGCCAATTAACCTACTGTGCATGTTTTTGGACTGTAGGAGGACACCAGAGTACCTGGAGGAAACTCACACAAGCACAAGGAGAACATGCAAACTCCACATAGAAACACCTGAGTTGGGAATCGAACCCAGGACCTTCTTGTGATGAGGCAGATGTGCAACCCACTACACCACCGTGCCGCCTCATTCATTCAGTCATTCATTTCCTGAACTGCTAACTTTTAATTCGGGTCATGGGGAGTCTCAGCTAACTCTGGATGAGGGCAGAGTACACCCAGGACAGGCTATTGCAGACACACGATATCAATTTCATTATTTATATATTTTGTTATTTATTTATTATATTGATTTTATCAGGTGATGTTTGATTATAGCCCATTTCATACACCTTCTGTGTAAGTAATTATAATAATAGGCCACTTAGATGGTTTCCAGCCAGGTGTTTTGCCACATAATTAGTTATGCATAAGAAGCACTAACAAAAAGTTTGCAGTAAAAGTGTAAGCAAAGTGATGGGCATAGATATTTGCATGTTTCAGACTTATAAATGATAAATCTTTAGCCAATCTGTATCTACACCTCACCCTGAAATATCGTCACAGTCAAGCATGAACTAAGATTTAAATAAATCATGTAAATTAGGTATCGTGGTCAGTTATACCTCATATTCTTCTTAATATAGCATTTTTTTTACATTATAACATATAAGGTAAGATTATTATTAAAGCATTGAAAGAGATAAATAAGATATTGTTAGAGTAGTTACATAATTTTTTTTTAGAGTTTTCTTTGTTAAGTTTTAAAGTAACTTTAAATTGTAAAAGAAATACTGCATACGAGTTTGTTTGCAAAAACTGATTGAAAAGTCCAATTGTTTTAAATATGGGCAACCCCAACCCCCCAAAAAAAACAAAACAAAAAAAAAAACACGCTTAATCCTAATTAGGGTCACGGGGGCCAAGGGATGAGTACACCCTGGATGGTTCGCCAGGCCATCGTCGGGCAGAAACACACTGACGGCTATGCAGTCTACTATTCATGATGGTCAGCAATGGTTCTTTTATATGAACCTCTCACCATCGGCAATGAGAGACGTGACCGGCCTTTGATAACCCAGTTAGCTGCACTGGGACTACATTTTCAGTGGCATAAAATAAATAAATAAAAATTTCAGGAGTGTTAATCATCTTTTCATAATTAAAATAATTGGACTGATAATATATATATATATATATATATATATATATATATATATATATATATATATATATTTATATATATAATGATCCCTTGCTACTTTGTCTTTCAGTTTCTGCGGCTTCAGTGCATTTCAGTGCCGGTTTTTCAAAAATATTCATCGAACAATAAAAAAAATACGGAAATTAAGGAAAAACAGGAAAAACATTAATGAAAATGCCGCAAAACAAGGCCAATTATGCAACAAAAATGCTTAAATTTTTATGTGAGGTGTGTATGTGTGTGTGTGCGCGCATGCACACATCTGTATGTGTGTGTTTTTATATTTTATTTTCTGCTTATAATAACAATTAAACATTCAAAAATTATACATAAGATAATAATAATATCAATAAATGCAGAATTCGGCGGTTGGCGGGGGTCTCAGCCCCCGTTAGCTGCAGAAAGTGAGGGATCCCTGTATATATATATATATATATATATATATATATATATATATATATATATATATATATATATATATACATAGAGAGAGAGAGAGAGAGAGAGAGAGAGAGGATTTTCTGAGTAGATCCTTCCGTAGGAGAGTGCTCAATACTTTTTGGTAGAGCAAATAACAAAAATAAAAGGACAGGACAAAGACTTTCTATTGAAACTCCATTTATCACTTCAGATCTGTTTCGAGGGGTGGTGAAACCATCCTCTCTCTTCAGGTGATTATAGAAGAATCTTGTGGAGTTTCTTTGTGGAGAATCTTGTGGATTAAATGGATTTTCAATAGAAAGTCTTTGTCCTGTCCTTTTATTTATATATATATATATATATATATATATATATATATATATATATATATATATATATATATGTATATGTGTAGTGATGGGTGAGGGGTGAAAACGGCAGGTGGTTGATGACACTGGAAGCCGCAAGTCCAATCCTGCATGCAGGCAGTTCAGGATATTGGTCGTCTGGTGTTCACCTGAGACGATAGCATCACCCTGCTGCACCCTGAATGATCAAGCAGCCCTCCTTAAGGACAGCACTGCTTACTCCACATGGAGATGGGCCTAGAAAAGGTGACTTAAACAAAGCTCGTCTCTCATCACCTAGTTGGCTTGCTGCGGTCAACCGGCATCTTTTCAAGTGGTCAAACAAATTCAAAAAAGGAAGGTACACAACCACCTTTAAGGGTGCAAAAAATTTAAAGCTTGCATGTTGGTACATTAGAACCATGCTCGATGCAGCTGACAGTAACCGCCCCAAACTTCGCTCTGCTTTGCTCGCGCATGAACTGTCCAGGCTAAATTTCGACATTGCTGTCTCCACTTCCCAGAAGAAGGCCGACTCCGTGAGCATGGTGCCGGATACACCCTCTTCTGGTCAGGGAAACCTGTAACAGAAAGGTGTCTCTCAGATGTTGGCTTCATGATCAGAACCTCCATCGCTTCCAAGCTGGAAAACATGCCAACCGGTCACTCTGACCGCATCATGTCCATGCGCCTCCCCCTGGAGAACAAGCAGTATTCCACATTTTTCAGCATATACGTACGTGCCGACTCTTCAAGCTGAGCCTGCAGAAAAAGACAAGTTCTACTTGGAACTCCGCAGTCACCTACAAAGCACCCCTATAGAGGACAAGGTGATAATCCTTGGTGACATCAATGCCAGAGTGGGCCGGGATGGTGACACCTGGAAAGGAGTACTTGGCAAACACGGCGTTGGTAACTGCAATGACAACAGACGTCTCCTGCTGGAGTTTTGCACTGAGCAGCAATTTGTCATCATCAATACCATCTTTCAGCAAAAGGAAAGCCTCAAAACAACTTTGATGCATCCTTGGTCGAAACATTGGCATCTTATAGATTTCGTTTTAGTGCGCCAGCGAGACCTCAATGTTGTCTTACACACCAGAGTGATGCCCAGCGCAGAATGTCACACTGACCATCGCCTAGTGCGCTGCAAACTCAGGTTGCACTTCAAACCCCAACCGGGGGGGGGCAGCAAAGAAAACAGTTCAGCTCAGCAAGTTTCAGTCGACTGACATGAAAGCCAATTTTCAACCAAGATTTCAATCAAAGCTTGTTAACAACGGCTGCCCAGAAGACCCTCTCCTGAAACGCTCTAGATTCAAACATCCTGCAGACATCTGAAGCAGTTCTGGGGTTCACCATAAGGAAAAACAAAGACTGGTTTGATGAAAACAACCAGGAGATCCAGGAAGAGACAAGCCCACCAGGCCCACCTAGCTCAACTGTCTTGACCTGAGAAATTCAATGAGTCAAAATTTCAAGAAGAACCTTAACCTGAACCTTGGTTCTGTAATTTTAGGTTAAGTCTTCTTTTCCTTTCGGCTTTTCCCTTCAGGGGTCGCCACAGCGAATCATCTGCCTCCATCTCACCCTATTCTTTGCATCTTCTTCTCTTACACCAACGACTTTCATGTCCTCCTTCACCACATCCATGAATCGTCTCTTTGGTCTTCCTCTCGGCCTTCTGCCTGGTAGTTCCAGCCTCAGAATCCTATTACCAATATACTAACTATCCCTCCTCTGTACATGTCCAAACCATCTCAATCTCGCCTCTCTGACTTTGTAATTTTATGTTAAGTAAAAACTTATAATCCATTTTCTTATAAAACTACACACATTCGACCTAAGATTACTTTTTAATTTATATTTAATTTTTATCAGCAAAGTAAAGATTGATTACTCCAAATACTGAATTAGTGTCATTCATTACTTCTTGCTGCTCTCTGTAATATTTCTGTTTTCATGTAATATTTAATTTCATTGTTTATGAAGGCATCTTTTTTCAACAGCATTCCTTGAAGCATTCCTACAACTATTGCACAATACTGCATAACAAGAAAAGTTCCTTGTTTTAACATTTGCACCGTTTGGCAGGTAGCCCTATCCAGAGTGACACATTTAAAAAAAAAAAAATTCTCAGCAGATAAGGGTTAAGAGCCCAACAGTGGCAGATTGGTGTGACTGGTGTTTGAACTCCTGATATTTGGCTCTGTAACCCAGAGGCTTAATTTCTGAACTACCACTGCACAATTCAGATAAGGCTGTATGTTTAATGACGTCAAAATATATTCTTATAATCTGAAAATGTATTTTTTAAAAGTTTTAAAAATAGCTTTATTGATTATATAGCAAACTTTTCACACTATGATTTTTTTTCTGACATGGCAGCCACATAACCCCAGCCTGCCCAACTATTTACAGTGCATTTCAAATTATCTAATATAGAACAGGTCATATTTTTAACAGGAATGTACATTATGTGAATTTACACAAGATAACAAGAGGTAAAAAGCAAATTACCATCATGTTTTCCACTTACCTCAGAATTTGAAGATTGATGATGGGAATGATGTCACAATGGACTCAAGTCGGAAGACCAACATCACAGCACATGTTCTAATCTAGTTATTTATTTGTAAGTCATGATATACACCCTTAACTTACTGTTGATGCGTGCAGCAGCCATCTTGAATTTGGAAGCCGATATTGGCGAGGTCACCTTCCAGACAAAAAATTCCAACTGGAACTTCCCAGTATAAATTGAATGCACTATTATTTGCATTTGTATCATTTTCTGAAAGCCAACGTGCACATCAAAATGGACACAGCCCTTCTGCCAAAATTCAAGCACAAATAACACCAGGCAGCAACAATAGTGAGAATAGCAAGCCATATGAATAGATAAATACGTATGACTATCAGTACTTGATTCTTGTTAGCATAGCAATGCATGAAGTGTTGCTGTATGAATGAAATGGATTAAGTTCTATGAAGTTACCCCTAAAGCCATTCTACTGACATATGAAACAATTAATGAGTAAAAAAAAATCAAATAAATAACAAGTACAGGGATCCCTCACTTTTCACAGTTAATTGGGACCAAGATCCCCCTGCGACCACCGAATTCCACGAAGTAGGATCAACCCCCTCAACCCCCCCCTGACTAACATATAAGTACATGTATCTTCTTCTTCATCATCCATACAACATCGCTGGCCTCAACACCGTCTTTTACACTTTTCGCTTCATTCTCTAACTATTCCAACCTGCCTGCACACGCTTCTTCACCTCATTGCCACAGTCTCCATTGCTCTGGATTGTTGAGCCTAAGTACTTAAAATCCTCCACGGTCTTTATCTCTGCTCCCTGTAACCTCACTGTTCGTCTTGGGTCCTTGTCATTCAAACGCATGTATTCTGTTTTACTGAGGATAACCTCTCCTTTCTTATTTAACCTTTCCTATTCCTCTCCTTTCCAGGGCATAGATCTCTCTAGATTTTCCTGCACTTGTTCTCTGCTCTCACTACAGATCACAATGTCATCTGCAAACATCATAGTCCATGGACATTCTTGTCTAACCTCGTCTGTCAGCCTGTCCATCACCATAGCAAACAAGAAGGTGTTCAGAGTTGACCCTTGATGCAGTCCCACCTCCACCTGTCACATCGACAGCACACCTTACCACTGTCTTACATCTCTCATACATGTCCTGCACCACTCTAACATACTTCTCTGCCACTTCATACTTCCTTATGCAATACCACAGTTCCTCTCGCGGCACCCTGTCATATGCTTTCCCCAGACCCACAAAGGCACAATGCAGCTCCCTCTGACCTTCTCTGTACTTCTCTATTAACAGCCTCAAAGCAAACACTGCATCTGTGGTGCTCTTTCTTGGTATGAAACCAAACTGTTGTTCACAAATGCTGACCTCTGCCCTTAGTCTAGCTTCCACTATTCTTTCCCATAACTTCATTGTATGGCTCATCAACTTTATCCCTCTGTAGTTGCCACAACTCTGCACGCCTCCCTTGTTCTTAAAAATGGGCACCAGCACACTTCTCCTACATTCCGCCAGCATCCTCTCACTCTCTAAGACCTTGTTGAATGTTCTTGTCAGAAAATCTACTGCTACCTCTCCGAGACACTTCCATATCTCCACCGGTATGTCATCAGGACCAATTGCTTTTCCACTCTTCATCCTCTTCAATGCCCTCCTCACTTCATCCTTACTAATCTTTGCTACTTCCTGGTCATCAACAGTCACCTCTTCTACTCTTTTTTCTCTCATTTTCATCATTCATCAGCTCTTCAAAGTACTCTTTCCATTTTCTCAGCACACTTCTGTCATCAGTCAATACATTTCCCACTCTGTCCTTTATCACTCTAACTTGCTGCACATCCTTCCCATCTCTATTTCTCTGTTGTGCCAACATGTATAAATCATTTTCTCCCTCCTTACTGTCCAACCTAACATACAAGTCATCATACGCCCTCTGTTTTGCCCTTGACACCGGTACCTTTGCCTAACGCTGTGGTTCCCTGTACTCCTGTTTACTCTCTTCAGTCCTCTCTATGTCCCATTTCTTCTTAGCTAACCTCTTCCTTTGTACACACTCCTGCACTTCCTCATTCCACCACCAAGTCTCCTTATCTATTTTCCTTCCAGAGGACACACTAAGAACTCTCCTACCTGTCTCCCTGATCACATTAGCTATAGTTGTCCAGTCACCTGGAAGCACTTCCTGACCACCCAAAGCCATTTTCAACTCCTCCTTGAAGACAACACGGCACTCTTCCTTTTTCAGCTTCCACCACTTTGTCTTCTGCTCTGCCTTTGCCTTCTTCACCTTTCTTACCATCAGCATCATCCTGCACACCACCATCCTATGCTGTTTGGCAACACTCTCACCCACTACTACTTTGTAGTCAGTGACTTCCTTCAAATTACATCGCCTACACAAGATGTAGTCTACCTGTGTGCTCCTACCTCCATTTTTATAAGTCACCCTATGCTCCTGTCTCTTCTGGAAGAAAGTATTCACCACACCAATTTCCATCCTGTTTGCAAAATCTTTCAACATCTGTCCTTCTGTGTTCCTTTCCTGAATACCAAACCTGCCCATCACTCCCTTGTTCCCATCTGTTGCCTGCACCAACATGTCCATTGAAGTCTGCACCAATGACCACTCTTTCACCTCTGGGAGTACTCTGCATCACTTCATCTAACTCACTCCATAATTTCTCCTTCTCTTCTAGCTCACATCTTGCCTGTAGGGCATAAGCACTAACAACACTGAACGCCTTCAATTTCTAACTTGAGACTCATCACTCTGTCTGACACTCTTTTCACTTCAAGAATATTCCTGACAAACCCCTCCTTCAAGATGACTCCTACTCCATTTCTCTTCCCATCCACACCATGAAAAAACAGCTTAAACCCTGCTCCTAAGCTTCTAGCCTTGCTACCTTTCCACCTGGTCTCCTGAACACACAGTATGTCCACCTTCCTCCTCTGCATCATGTCAGCCAGCTCTCTACCTTTTCCTGCCATAGTTCCAACATCCAAGACTCATGCCTTTCCTCTTCTCTCTCTACTTACAGACACACCTTCCACCTCTACTTCTTTGACCATTCCTTCTTCGACATTTCCTTCTTCGACCCACAGTAGTCCAATTTCCACCAGCACCCTGTTGGTTAACAGCACAAGAGTTGGCCTCGACCGATTCGGTATGAAATTTATTTTGATGTTTTGACGGTTCACATTCTGTATTCTGGCAAAGTTTTACGCTGGATGCCTTTCCTGTCACAACCCTCTGCATTTATCCTGGCTTGGGACTGGCATGAGGACGGACACTCATTTGTGCCCCCCTCACGGCTGCATTGTATACGTACAGTACATGTATATGTGTATATAATATCAATAAATACATATTCAATGCTATAAATAAATTATAATGCAATAAATTGTTATAATACCAATTAAACTTTCAAAAATAATGCATAAGATGAAAATAAAATATAAATACACACTCATACAGATGTGTGCGTACACACACTCAGATGCGCACCTCACGTAAAAATAGTATTTTTAAGTAGTTTTGATGGAAGAATTTGGTTTGTTCTTTTGTTTTGTGTCAGTTTCGGGGGTTTTTTTTGGGGTTTTTTTTTGCGTAATTGGCCTTGTTTTTGCAGCATTTTCCTTCACTTTTACCCCTATTCTTCCTTAATTTCCTTATTTTTTAATTCGATGAATATTAAAAAAAAAAAAACCCGCGATGCACTGAAGCCGCATGAACTGAAGTGCGAAGTAGAGAGGCATCCCTGTATAAGATAAAATACAATTCTAGTCGTAGGGTTATGGGCAGCGGTGGGTTGGTGGTAAGGAGCTGGATTAATGATACCAGGGTTGGGGGTTCAAGTCCCACTGTCAACAGTTGTCACTGCTGTTCTCCCAGTGTACCTAACTGGGTTACCAAAGGCTGACCATGTCTATGGTGAGAGGCATGCAAAAGCCAGTAGATTGCAAAGTCATGAGTATGAATGGATAATTCCAGTAAAATGTACGAAATTGACATTATGGCTCCTATATTACACCTTTAACATCAGTTTTTAAAATAGAAAGTCTTACACTTTCTCTGAAACACACACACACACACACACACAGTCACACACGAAAAAGTCTCCATGGACACATTTCCTGTGACCAATGTAAACACTATTGTGAGTTTGTGATAGGGATCAGAGAAGCTAATTGTTTAGAGCAATAAGAGCAGTCTATTTTGTAGGGAAAGTGACAAACACTGCAGTATGCCAGCACAGACAGTCGTGTGTGCACGTACATCACTGCATGTCTATTATTAAAGGAAGATCTCGAAAGGCAGCTCATTTAAGACGTACCTTTTGTGTGTATTTAGTCCAAATGGTATTTATACAATGGGAAAGTCAACGAGACACCATTGTTGGGCGTAATGTTGATTGAGCATTCTGCTATGAAATATAATGCTTAATATATTATTTTACATCATATAAAATGATCCAGTGCTCTTTTTTTTTTAAGTATTATAATTTTGTTGGAATGGATAAGTATACTTGTTAATATCTAGCAGGGTTGATGGAGATATGTCCTCTGGCTCAAAGATGTATCATCAAGAAGGGGTTTTCCCAGTATTCCTACCGGATACTTTCACTCAGGAGGCGATGAGGTTTCTAGGCATGTTTACAACAAATGTGTCAATGGTCCCATTATTGTAGTGCCCAGATCATGCAAGTCCTGGATAGGACTGCAAAAAAAAAAAAAAAAAAAAAAATCAAATTTAAAAAGTTGGACACTCAGCAGATACAGTTCATTCTACAGTCTGAGAAATATAGAGCCTCCTCAATGCTTCTTTAGATTGTTAGCGTAACTTTCTAAAGAGGAATCCTTGGAAAAGTTTTACTTTTTAATTAAAAAAAAAATTTTATGGACTCAGTCATTCGTTTTTCTAAGCTGCTTAATACTAATTAGGTTCAGGCGGGGTTGGTGCCCATGTCAGCCGACTCCGGGTGAGGGCGGAGTACACCCTGAGCAGTTTTCAAGACCATTCCAGGACTAACACATATAGAACCATTCGCACTCAGACCAAGAACACCAACACCTTGAGCTTGGAAATCAAACCCAGGACCTTCTTGCTGTGAGACGGACGTGCTAACCACTGTGCCACTGTCCCATCCTCCTTTTGGACGTTCCTGGAAAAAAAGAACAAGTTTTATCATAATCAAATAGAAAGTTTGATCTACCAAACTCTCAGGTGACGTTGTCATCGGTAGCTCTGTGCTCTTTGGTTTCCTTCCACCTCCAAAATACATTGTATTTGGACAAGTAAAGATTCTTAAGTGTCTCTATGTCTATTTGTGGAAGACGTGCATTTCAACCAACCCTGGAGATCCACTTCTAGTTAAAATGAGACACTGCCAGAGCATTCCTTATGTTTCAATCTCTAGCCCTGACTTAAAGACTTTGCTGGTTGTATGACACTAAAAAGTTTTGCGAATTTTTTTTTTGAACGTGTGAGTAATTTAAATAAAGCACGAAAAATAATCGCGGCAGCATTTTCTCTATGTAAATTTGCAGAAATGTCATAGCACCTATTGTAGGACACAAGTGTTATATTCCTACAAATTCATATCTTCACTGTAAATAATTGAATCATATGGGAAGTTATAAGATCTTTTTTATCAACAGGGTTGAGGTTCTCTGAGTCAAAATCAGCCATTCTGCGTATCAACAGCATCTTTTACATGCTGAGTCTCATCAAAAAAAAAAAAAAAAAAAAAAAAAAAATTAAGATATGAAAAAATTGTCTCTGTTGTGGGCTTCGAGTACCCAGGATGCACCTGTGAGAAGCACAAGACGGATGTTGGAGACGGCTGTTTCCTGTCCATATTTCCTGTTGAAGCAGAGGGGGAGCAAGCAGTGGAAGGGGTATAGTTGGGGGGCGTGTTGGCAAGGCCAGTGTCCATTTCCAAACAGGATATCTCAGCCACAGTTGCAGGTGTGTGCTCACAAACGTTCATAATTCATAAGTGATTTCTTAATATGTGATACATAGGGGCTCCTCCTTCCAATGAGACAGACGGGGCAGCAGAAGGAGGGGAGGGCGGGGGGGGGGGGTCAAAGGAAGACCTCTGTTATCTTTTACCCAAATTCACCATCCAGCAGAAGAGCTAAGTGTCCCGACAGTAACTGTCTATTTGAAAAAACTCTTCCTTTAAACTGTGCATAAATTTCACTCTAGTTGTCTGGAACGAGGGAAGCTCCACTGGGGATGCTTTTGATGAGCCTGACCTTGGACAGATTTTATGGCCTTGTGCTGCCAAGGTCATAATGAATGATGTGCAACGCCTGGCAGTTCCGGTCTAAAGTACTTTTACTGAAGAACTAGAGTGAATTCATGTCCTGTTTCTACAACACTAACCCGAGCAGATGTGGTGAACATGGCTAAAAATGTGGTTGAACTTCAAAGTCCTCACAAAAACCACACAAGACCTCAGTCGAGATAATTTATTCTCGTAAGGCGAATTCTAGTCAACTGACTTTGCTCGATATTATAAATATTGCCTTTAATTTGCTCTCGAATGACTCAGCATCACTGACTTTTTTAATAGTTAAAAAAAATCATTTTTTATCAATAAATTAAAAAAAAAAAAAAAAAAAAAATCAGTTAAAAGTTATTAATGGGGCAGTGGTGGCCTGGTGGTAGGATTCTGGATCCTGATTCCAAGGTCAAGGGTTCAAGCCCTACCCTCAACGGGTTCTCATTACTGTGCCCCAAATGCAGCCAACTATGTTATCAAAGGCTGGACATCAAGAGTATGACATCAAGAGGCTGGACAATCTTCTTTCATCAAGAGTAGGCTGCATAGCCGTCAGCGTCCTTCTGTCCAACAAAAGCCCAGCGAGCTTTCAACGGTGTACTCTAGCCTCACCCAGAGTCGTCTGAGATGGGCTCCAACCTTCCCTTCTTCTTCTTCTTCTTCTTCTTCTTCTTCTCTCCTACCTTAATTTGCATATATTTCTTATTATTTTCTTGGTTGTCTTTGTATCACCCTGGATTTGATGTCGTTTGCTCTTCGGTGACATCATCATTGTCTTCCACCACATAATCTGAGGTCTTGTCACTTGGTTGGGGGGGGGGGGGGGGGGGGGGGGGAGCAGCCAAAGCAATGAGCACCAGATAGTCATTTCCTCCAGCTGTTCCAGGGGGTCATTGAGATGTTACCAGATAAGCCAAGAGACATAATCCTTCCGGTGTGTTGTGGGTTGACCTTGGGGTCTCTTCCCGGTTGGACATGCCCGAAACCCCACACCAGGGAGGCACTCAGGAGGCATTCTAACCAGATGCCCGAGCCACCTCAACTAGCTGCTCTCAACTCGGAGGAGCAGCAGTTCCACTCTGAGCTCCTCCCGGATGGCTGAGCTTGTCAATCTATGTCTAAGGGAGAGCCCCACCACCATGCAAAGGAAGCTCATTTCAGCCGCTTGTATCTCTGATCTTGTTCTTTCGGTCACTATCCTATGCTCGTGACCATAGGTGAGGGATGTAAAGTAGATCAACTGGTAAATTGAAAGCTTTGCCTTGCAGCTCAGCTCCCTCTTCACCACAACGGACCAGTACAAGCTCCGCTTTACAGCGGAGGCTGTAGCGTATTGCTGGTCAATCTCCCGTCCCTCACTCGTGAACAAGACCCCCAGATATTTAAACTCCTCCTTTGGAACAGGGTCTCATTCCAGACCCGAAGGGTGCATTCCACCCTTTTCTGGCTGAGAATCGCTCCAATGAGATATGGACGAACTGGATTGATGAAGCCAAAAGCACACCATGCTCTGCGAAAAGCAGAGATGAGATCCTATAGCCATCAAACCAATAACCTTCTACACCATGACTACGGCTAGAAATTCTGTTCATAAAAATTATGAACAGAATCAGTGACAAAGGACAGCCTTGGTGGACTCCAAACCTTACAAGAAATGAAATTGACCTGATGTTACTAATGCGGACCAAGCCCTGGCTCCGGTGATACAGAGACCGAATGGCCCATTGCAACAGGTCCGGTACACCATACTCCTGGAGCACACTCCACAAGATAGCCTGAGGGCAGATCATGGAATGCGCGCCACCCAAGTGTCGTCGTTCGGGACTTCACCGCCAAAGTCCATCATCCACGTTCACCCACAGACCACACGAGGATGTTCATCATTTGTTTCTTTCAACACACAGGATTCCAAGCCCTTCCCCGCCAGCATGCACGCCATCTCTAAATTTACCCCGCTGCAGGTGCTTGGTGACTATGGGACCCTTTGTTTAATTTGTATGTTGTTTAGCTCTAAGATGTAAGTTATTATTTTGTCTTATTTTGTTCATATTATTAAATTGTATATAGTTTATGCCGTGGTCTGTCGTGCTTTGCTGATTTCACAGGGCAACTTCCATCTTCTAAAATCCATATGGAACAAAACTGGGGGCTCATCTGTGATCGTATCCATCTGGCATATGTAACAAGTACCCCTGCATATACCTTCCCAGGTAGGCTGAGGAGTGTGATTCTACGATAATGGGAACACTACCAATCCGGGTTGCCAATCCAGAGGTATGGTCCTCCATGACCGCGCAATGTTGCAGAGACATGTCAACCAAGACTTTCCCATAACATTCAGAGCTCTGAGATATTAATTCCCCCGGAGTCCAACCACTGAGGAGGTTTTTGACTACCTTAGTGACCTCAGCCACAGTGATGGATGGACCCCCACCCAACCCCCAGGGTCTTCCTTCTCCACGGAGGGCATGTTAGTGGGATTGAGGAGGTCCTCAAAACATTCCTTCCACCTTTCGACAACATCTCCAGTCAAGGTGAGTAGCTCCCAACTTCCACTGTAAACAGAATTTGTGGAGAACTGCTTCCCCCTCCTGAGGCGTCGGATGGTGGTCCAGAACCTCTTTGAGGCCAACCGTAGTTGCTTTCCGGGCTCTCAGCAAACTCCGAGATTGTGCATCAGCAACAGCTAAGACTGCAGCATGTTTGGCCTGGTGGTACCTGTCCGCTGCCTGGGGATTTCCACAGGTCAATAAGACCCAATAGGTCTCCTTTTTCAGCTGGACAGCCTCCTTCACCACAGGTGTCCACTAACATATACGGGGGTTACCACCACGACAGGCACCAATGACATTCCGGCCAAAGTTATGGGTTGCTGGCTCTGCAATGGAGGCACAAAACGTGGCCCATTTGGATTCCATGTCCCCCACCTACTGCGCAATGTGGTTGTAGATCTTCCGGAGGTGGGAGTTAAAAGCCCCCTCTGACAGAAGACTCTGACAAACGTTCCCAGGAGACCCTAACTACACGCTTGGGCTAACCAGGTCTGGAGGGCAGCCTCCCCCACCATAGGAGCCAGCACACCACCAGGTGGTGATCAGTTGACAGCTCAGCTCCTCTGTTCTCCTGAATGTCTCTAACATGCGGCTGCAAGTCCAGTGACATGACTACAAACTTGATCATCGGACTGCGGTCTAGGGTGTCCTGGTGCCAAGTGCACTTTCGGACACCCTTATGTTCGAACATGGTGCTCATGATGGACAAGTCGTAATGAGCACAAAAGTTCAAAATTGAAACACCTTTCGGGTTCAGACTGGAGAGGCTGTACCTACCAGTCACCCTTTCAGGTCACACTGACATTGCCCACAATTGCGCTGAAGTCTCCCAGGACATCAAAGGAATTCCCAGAGGGAGCATTCTCCATCACACCCCCTAAAGACTCCAAGAAGGGTGGCTACTCTGAACTGTCATTTGGTGCATAAGCACAAAAGACAGTCAGAACCCGTGCCCCCACCTAAAGGCGGTGGGAAGCTACTCTTTATTCAACCAGGGAGAACCCCAACGTGTTCACCGTAACAAGGGGCAACAAGGATGCCCACACTGGCTCTCCCCATGAGCAACTCAAGAATAGAATAAGGTCCAGCCCATCTCAAGATGGGTGGTTCAAGATCCCAATCTATGCATTTAAGGTGAGCCCGTCTATATCCAATCATATCTCTCAACCTCACGCACCTGCTCAGGCTCCTTCCCCACCAGACAGGTGACATTCCATGTCCCAAAAGTCAGAGTCAGTAGCTGCTGTTTAGGAAAATCAGACAACACCTTCTGTCCAATCAGATTCTTTTCAGAGTCTATCAGCACTGCATCAGAGGCCACAGTGTCAGTGAATGAAGTCTGTTCCTCTTCCTTTTTTCTTACTTGGCCCTGTCTTGTATCTCTTTACAGTACGTGCTAGTTTTTATGACTCTACATGGACTTCTCAAACACTCCTCATAATTCGCTTCCCCTCAATTCACAATATTTCCCAGGGAGGAACACAATGACCTGCTGGAGGAATCAGGATGGAGGGTCGGTGTTCTAAAGCTTTGTCATGCTTCTCAGGTCACAGTGTCACGGGGAAAAAACAACAGTAGCCATTCCTGTCCTTTTTTCACACCAGTAATGTTCATTGCACAGAAATCAGTCTCTCGTAATATGAGCTGGGAAGGTGATGAAGTTTCCCAGATTGGGTGATATGACGGGAAATAGCTTCATATCACTCAACTCTTTCAGTTTTTTTTCCCACACTCGACTATCGTGTCATATTCATTCTTTCCATGTGCACATCATTCGCACCCCATATTCATTCTTCCTCTCTTTCTCTCTGCAGTCTCCTGATGACCATGAAAGTCAATGTTGGCCGTTCAGAAATTATACAGATTTCATATAATTCGTTCAAATTAACAAGATTTCAATTATCTCGACAAACATTGCATTCTCTCAAAGTGCCACTAGATGGAGAAACAGAGTTGTATTTAATCTGATCTCGGTTTAAGACCCATCAACTCACTCACTCATTTGCTGAAGCACTTAAACCTACTACTGTACTAGTTTAACATAGAGATTGGTGCCTACCTCAGCCGACAAACCAAGGAACAAACGGGGGCACACCCTGAGCAGCTCACCAGATAATCGCAGTTCAACACACAACCAATCATTCACACTCATATCCACAACTATGGGCAATTTTCAGATCCCAGTTCGCCTAATATGTATATCTTTGGACTGTGGGAGGAAACTGGAGTATCTGGGTGAAACGCACGCAAGCACAGGCAGAGTGTACAAACTTCACACAGAAATATTCAAATATTGAATCCATTTAAATTTTCTTTTAAAAAAATCGACATTAATTTCCACCTCTTGAATTCTCAATTCTGATTGGTCAGAATTGTTTGATTAATTTTATAAAGTAGTTTCAGCTTCAAAAAACCACTGAAACACATAAGCATTTTTATGGTGATGGTGGCTCATTGGTAAGGCCTTAGAACCAGAGCTTCAACCCACAGAACCGCCAAGGTGCTACTATGTGTCCTTGAGACATGTCCTCTCTCTCTCTCTCTTTCTCTCTCTCTCTGTCTGGTATGCTGTACCATGGCTCAAACTAACTTCCTAACAAGCTGGGGTTTGAGAAGAAACGTTTTCACAGCGCTGTAATGTACATGTGATGAATTAGAGGTTTCTCCAAAAGTCTTTCCCTGTGACATGGGAATCGTGTGCGCAGACTTCTAGGTGGCTCTGGAGAAGCGTGAGATCTGGCGTGAAATTGTGTGGGACTGATCTCAACCCCCTAAATGGCCAATGATGATAATGATGATAATGAAAGGCATCTTATTACAGCAACACTATGCATGACTGAACAGCATATACTCCCATATCAACTGATTGAATATAATTGTTTCAATTCCGATTAAAATTGTTCGAACTTTCTCTATGGTGCTCCTTATTACCATTTTTGGAGGAATTTCCATCATCAGTGCTTTGTAAAAAGTATTTCACTTTAGTTTTTGGGGTTTTTTTTAACTACTTTTAGGACTTCATATGGCTTTGCAAAGGCATGTGAGAAAATGAGTGGCTTGTGCTATAAAATAATTGATGACATGTAAAGATTTATTGAGCACAATATACTGAGCAACATTAAATGTTAGTACAAACAGATACAGAAACAGATATTTTAATATGTTCTTGAATTCATTGAATTAATATATTTCTACTAGTATTATCAGGTCTAAATGTGGTCTCAGGATATCTTAAAAATTTAGAATAAAATACTTTTTGACTGCTGTTCGATCGTTTAGATTGCTGATGATTCATTTCTAAAGTTATTCGAGTGATTTGTATACGCTGGAGTAAAAAAATATATCAGATACAATTGTTCTGCAGGACGTATGAGAACTGTAAACTAAAAATATGATGAAACATTTCTATCTTAATGGGTGTGGTCTCATTGCTGACCACAACCCCTTCCATACGGACACTCTGACCCATTGTATGATTTGGTAATCATGAAAAAGGTCAGAAAGAAAAGTAGATATCATGCAAATTAAACATGGAGAGAAAATCATCATCATCATCAGAGCATCCTGTGAGGGAACCCTTTTCGAAGATTTGTGATATTATGGTGAGATTTGTAATATTATGGCAAAAAGTATGAGCACAAGCTTCTCTGTGTGGGGGAGGGGAGGTCTTTTTGCTTTAATGATTTAGTTTATTTTATTTCTGATCATTTTATAATGTTACTTAATGGGCATTACTTTTGTAAAATAAATTAAATACACTTTTCATGAATGTTGAAGATGGTTTGTTGATGGATTTGATGTTACAGAAAGTAACTATGAATGATGCACTGTATCGGTCCATAAAACATCATGGACTGTGTTCAGCCGTTCGACTTTATCCCTGTTAATACAGTAAATGCACTACAATGTAGATAACATCCTCCTTATCACAAACACTAAATCAGAGAAGCCTGTGTGTGTGTGTGTGTGTGTGTGTGTGTGTGTGTGTGTGTGTGTGTGTGTGTGTGAGAGAGAGAGAGAGAGAGAGCGAGTGAGAGAGAGGTGGAGACAGACAGAATGAGTGAGTGAGTGTGTGTGTGTGTGTGTGTGTGTGTGTGAGAGAGAGAGAGAGAGAGAGAGAGAGAGAGAGAGAGAGAGAGAGAGAGATGTGGAGAGAAAGAGAGAGGTGGAGAGAGACAGAGTGAGTGAATGTGTGTGTGAGTGTGTGTGTGTACGAGAGAGAGAGAGAGAGAGAGAGAGAGAGTGTGTGTGTGAGTGTGTGTGTGTGTGTGAGAGAGAGAGAGAGAGAGAGAGAGAGAGAGAGAGAGAGGTGGAGAGAGACAGAGTGAGTGAGTGTGTGTGTGAGTGTGTGTGTGTGTGTGTGTGTGAGAGAGAGAGAGAGAGAGAGAGAGAAAGAGTGTGTGTGTGTGTGTGTGTGTGTGAGAGAGAGAGAGAGAGAGAGCGAGAGAGAGAGAAGGAGAGACTGTGTGTGAGAGAGAGAGAGAGAGAGAGAGAGAGAGAAATTTTGTGTGCGTGCGTGTGTGTGTGTGTCTGTGTGTGTGTGTGTGTGTGTGATAGAAAGAGACAGTGTGTGTGTGTGTGTGTGTGTGTGTGTGTGTGTGTGATAGAAAGAGACAGTGTGTGTGTGTGTGTGTGTGTGTGTGTGTGTGTGTGTGTGTGTGTGTGTGTGTGTGATAGAAAGAGACAGTGTGTGTGTGTGTGTGTGTGTGTGTGTGTGTGTGTGTGTGTGTGTGTGTGTGTGTGATAGAAAGAGACAGAGTGTGTGTGTGTGTGTGTGTGTGTGTGTGTGTGTGTGTGTGTGTGATAGAAAGAGACAGTGTGTGTGTGTGTGTGTGTGTGTGTGTGTGTGTGTGTGTGTGTGTGTGTGTGTGTGTGTGTGTGATAGAAAGAGACAGTGTGTGTGTGTGTGTGTGTGTGTGTGTGTGTGTGTGTGTGTGTGTGTGTGTGTGTGTGTGTGATAGAAAGAGACAGAGTGTGTGTGTGAGTGTGTGTGCGTGGGTGTGTGTGTGTGTGTGTGTGTGTGTGTGTGTGTGTGTGTGTGTGTGTGATAGAAAGAGACAGTGTGTGTGTGTGTGTGTGTGTGTATGTGTGTGAGATTAACTGATCAGATAAAAGTCTAGATTTGGTTCTCTACTGGAAGTGCTGTAACACTTATTTGATGAGAGGATAATTAATAATTATTTGAGCATCGTCATTCAAAAGGATTAAAAATTTAAAAGCATTTTGTGTGTCGCAGAAAAGGGAAACGGATTGTGTAAAAATGTTTATTGTACAGTGTAGTTTAATCTAGTAGGGTGTGGCACGGTGGCGCAGTGGTGATCATGTCCACCTCAAAAAAAAGGAAAGATCTGGGTCTGAATCCGGGGCTCGGCTTCTTTCCTATCCAATCCTGAGACAGACCAGGTATTTAAAAATAAATTATAAAATTGTTTTGATTTAAAATCTAAAGCACTACTTTGGGTCAGTGGGGCATTTGTTCCTGTGTAAAAGAGCAGGGAGGGAGAAGAAGAGTAAGTTGGTTTTTACAAAGGTTAAAAATATCGACCTGCAGCTGGTCCTCCAGGATAATTACTACATGCGACTTATAGGTGCAGGTCTGTCTTAGTCCACCACACTGTATGGGTGTGTGCCCTGTGTGTGTGTGTGTGTGTGTGTGTGTGTGTGTGTGAGAGAGAGAGAGAGAGAGAGAGAGAGAGAGAGAGAGAGAGAGAGAGTGTATGTGTGTGTGTTCATGGTGTCCAACTGAGGCAGGGCTCCCATGTGGGTGGTCCATCCAAGGTGGAGGAGAGAGGAATTAATAATGCTCTTGTGTTCCAAAAGAGAGACACACACACACAGAGAGAGAGAGAGAGAGAGAGAGAGAGAGAGAGAGAGAGAGAGAGAGAAAGAGCGTGTGTGTGTGTGTGTGTGTGTGAGAGAGAGAGAGAGAGAGAGAGAGAGAGAGAGAGAGAGAGAGAGAGAGAGAGAGAAAGCTTAGTCATAAGCTCAAACATCTGTCATGCAGATGTGGCTTGGAGTTAAAGTTAAAGAACCAGGGGGCAGAAAAATAAAAGGATGTGGATGAAGAACAATAGTTTTAGAACAATGGAGAGATTCGGGAGTGATGGAGTGGGGAGCCTCAGCAGGGTGTCACTGAAAATGCAACAGTGTGTGTGGGATTGATGCAGAATAACCTGCTGAAGGTTCCAGCTAAATTCTGGCCTTAGTGTAACACACACACACACACACACACACAAAATTAAATAAAAGTACTTGCACACTCTTAGTGCGTCACTCATGTGCCTTAGTAAATATTAATTAATCAATTGATTGTCTACGCCGTTAATCCTAATTAGAGTGGAGGGGTGGCTGGAGCCCATCTCAGCTGACTGTGGGTGAAGACATTGTGCCCCCTGAAAAGCTAGCTGGGCTATTACAGGGCTAAAACACATACACATACACACTCTCACAACCAGGGGCAATTTAGAACTGCTAATTAGCATGCTATGCATGTTTTGAACTGTGTGAGTTCCTGGAGAACCCAGAGGAAACCCACTGGGAGAACATACAAACTCCACACAGAAACGCCTCGAGCCCAGGAATCAAACCAAAGACCTTCTTTCTGTGAGGCAGGCGTGCCAACCATTGCACCACCTTTAAATACACCTATAATTTTCAGAATTAATACAAATGAATAATAAAAATTCAACACATCCAATCCGTAATAAATAGAAAAAATACACAAATGTGACATGCTCCACTGAAAGTGGGCACTTGCCGCAAGTGAGACAAAGCGTGGCTTATCTAGACTGTACTGTGCTTTTTATTTTAGTGTGTTTTGTGAGACTCTGGTTTTGGCAGCTCTCTCTCTCTCTCTCTCTCTCTCTCTCTCTCTCGCTCTGTGCGCTAGAGAGGGGCGCGGCTGTCACATGTGTGTGGAGTGCTAACCACACACACACCTGATTCCACGTAATCACGGGCTATAAAGATGAGCAGAATGCTTCTCCCGGGGCTAGAAGATGTCAACAATAAAGCACATCCGTTTTCATCACACCCTGTGTCCTGCATTTTTGGGTTCGTCTGAATGTTCCTGGTGTCATAGAAGGGCTAGAAGATTCTGTGACACCAGGAACATTCAGCCAGACCCAAAAGTGCAGGAGACAGAGTATGATTTAAACTGAGGAGCTTTATTGTTGACAGGGAAGGCACTAGAGCACAGGGGACATTGTAATCACTGTTAGAGATGCGGAGACACATGAAAATCATTAAACTAAAGCGGGAACTGGTGGAGCACGGAGCTGAGAGCCAGAGAGATCAAGGGGAAGAGGAACAATCTTCTAGCACCGGGAGGAGCGCTCTGCTCATCTTTATAGCCCGTGATTAAGTGGACTCAGGTGTGTGTGTTTAGCGCTTCACCCACGTGTGACAGCCACACCCCTCTCCAGCACGCAGAGAGAGAGAGAGAGAGAGAGAGAGAGAGACCCACCAAAATCAGAGCTTCTCACAACACAGACCACAATATAGTGTACTGTATTCAATAATTTTTGGTATGAGTTATGGTACCGTTAACTTCTGTTCAAAAGACAACGGAATGCATTCAGACTATTTACATTATTTGTAATGGGAAAAGCAGATTCAGAATTTGACCAAATCGGAATTCGACCAGCCGTCGGGAACGAATTATGGTTGAGTACCGAGGTACCACTGTATATATAATATATTATAACACTACAGAAATTATATGTTATCAAATAAATGCACAAAGGTCTGTTATGTATATGCACAAACAAACTGTTTACATCCCATGTTTCATTGAGACATGTAGTTTTTACGACCGTTACCTTTAGCATCTGTCCGTCTTTCTGTCCGTCTGACCACCTGTGCGCCCATTGTGGCAGCTCTACAGCCGGTTCTATCTTTGCAGCCTACGTACACCTATTTGAAATGAAGTGTATGGGTTAATTATCATAATAATTATAACACTTTAATTATTTACTCGAACACCAGAGAACACAGAACACAAGAATGTGTCCTGCATTAGCAGTGTGCATGCACTTTGTGCTCCTGTCATGTGTACACTGTGATCATTGAGAGCAGCCAGGGAGACTTAGTCCCTCCAGCATGTTCTGGGTCAACTCCGAAGCCTCTTCCCGATTGGACATTCCCGAAACACCACACCAGTGAGGCGATCGGGAGGCATTCTAATCAACTGGCTCCTCAGCAGCGGATCTACTCCAAACATCTTCTGCATGGCCGAACTTCTCACCCTAATGTTTGCATTGAGTTTCATCCAGATGTGCTCCTTCAGCAGTGTGCACTCACTATGTGCTCCTCTTGTAGGTATGTATTTGTATTACCTTCAGCGATGAGATTAAGCATACAGGAATAAGATACATCATCGATCAAGGGGTTTCATGTGGTCACAAATGAGTATTTTGTTTTTATGTTTTTACTTCGAATGAAGATCTTACATGTGTGTGAATGAGAAGGACCCAGGAGGAACGGTGATGTTACAGGGAACAGAGATAACGAAGGTGGAGGATTTTAAGTACTTAGGCTCAACAATCCAGAGCAATGGAGGGGGTGGAAAAGAGGTGAAGAAGCATGTGCAGGCAGGCTGGAATTGTTGGAGAAAAGTGTCCGTTGTGATGTGCGATAGGGGAGTATCAGCAAGAATGAAAGGAAAAGTCTACAAGACGGTAGTGAGGCCAGCAATGTTGTATGGATTAGAAACAGTGGCGCTGAGGAAAAGGCAGGAGGCAGAGCTGGAGGTAGAGGAAATGAAAATGTTGAGGTTCTCTCTGGGAGTAACGAGGATGAATCGGATCAGAAATGAGTACATCAGAGGGACAGCCCATGTAAGATGTTTTGGAGACAAAGTCAGAGAGGCGCGATTGAGATGGTTTGGACATGTACAGAGGAGGGATAGTGAGTATATTGGCAGTAGGATGCTGAGGTTGGAACTACCAGGCTGAAGGCCTAGAGGAAGACCAAAGAAGAGATTTATGGATGTGGTGAAGGAAGACATGAAGGTCGTTGGAGTCAAAAAAGAAAATGCAGAGGACAGGGTGAGATGGAGGTGGATGATTTGCTGTGGCGACCCCTGAAGGGAGCAGCCGAAAGGAAAAGAAGAAGACTTCGAATGAAGATCTATCGTGGGCAGTGGTGCTTTGGTGGTCTGGTTGTAAGGTGCAGGATCACTGATCCCAAGGTTGGGGGTTCAAACCCCACTCTCAATGGGTTGTCACTGTCCCCCAAGTGCAACTGGGCTATCAAAGGCTGGAAATGTCTCTCACTGTCTATGGTGCGAGGCTCATGTAAACAAGCTATTGCTGACTTTCTTCAAGAGTAGCTGCACAGCCATCCATGTGTTTCTGAGCTGTGATGGCCTGGAAAGTTGTCCAGGGTGTACTCCTGGGCTCTCGCCCAGAGTCCTTGCAACCCTAATTAGGATTACGTGGTTCAGAAAATGAATGAATGAAGATTTATTTACAAGGATTCATGTTCAGTTTTCATTTAGATCCAAAGATAAATCACAAGGGGCTTCATGTCCCAATTCTGTGTCAGCTGGGACGCCTGCATTCCAGCCATTTCTTAATGTTTGACTGCAATACTCTTCTCGCTTTCCTAGGTCTGCAGGTGTCTCCCACGTATTCGGATGATGGATTTCCCAAAGCCATAATTTCATACGACATGTGCAAGGAATCATAGATTTCTTCTGACTTTCTTTTATTGGTTGAGTATCCTCTTTGTTCTTGGTTGTTGGAGCACCCACTGGTTTGTACGCTTGTCCCTCCAAGGGACTCGCAGCAGCCATCTAACACTCTGCATCTCAAAGGTATTGATCTTATCCTCCACTTTCTCGGAGATGGTCCTTGACTCACTTCCTTAAGAAGAAGGCGGTAGACCAAGCGGGTTGAAGTTTGAGGTCATTATTGACAGCTCTGCTCTTCTGGTACTCAACCATCTTCTGTACTGATGTTCTAGCAATCCTTGTTCTCCATTTTACTTCTTGCATAACATTTGCCTCAGTACTAAACATTATCACTCAGGTAGTTACATTTTTTTAACTCTTCCAGATTTTGTCCATTCTGAGTAAAATGACTGAAATGTGTCCCCAGTGCAACTAATTGGGTTATCAAAGGCCGGCCATGTCTCTCACTGTCTATGGTGTGAGGTTCCTGTAAAAGAACCATTGCTGACTTTCGACAAGAGTAGCTGCATAGCCGTCAGCGTGTTTCCGCCCTGCGATGGCCTGGTGAGTTGTCCAGGGTGTACTCTGCCCTCTCCTGGACTCAGCTGGGATGGGCGCCAGCCTCCCCACGACCCTAATTAGGATTAAGCGGTTATAGAAAATTAACTAAACTGAATAAATGTATTCATTAGTAACGGATTACTAATTATGTGAGGCATGGTGGCGTTGTGATTAATGGTGGTTCGAATCTTGGGCTCAGCGAGCTTGTTTCTGTGCAAAGTTTACTTGACTTATTAAAAATGGACAGAAAGCCCTTATCAGGGTCCGAGGTGATCAAGTAGGTTTATGGATATGATAAGGTACACACATAGGAGAAATTTAAAATCCCTGATACACTCACCAGCATATTTTGAGAGATGGAGGAAACAGGAAAACCCAGTGAACCCTGGACCTTGACGTAAAAGGTAGACCTTTGCATCAAATAGTTTTGGGGGTGGATGTTTCTGGGAAGGGAGGTTTGCGGGCATGGACAAAAACCTGCCTGTAAAAAATTTGAACACAAAGCGACTCGCATCCATCTGGGACATCCCATTAAGATAACGATAATTCGTGGGACAGCTTCCAAACCCCCACTGTTTGTTTCTGCTCCCATGTGACTGATATCGTCAAACAAGTAGATGTGAGATTATTTAATCAGATACATCTTCATATATTATCTGATAGGAGCTGACTACGGAAACGAGCACAAAAGAATGACAAGGAATAAACTACAATATAGATGCATGTGAGGTCCGTGTTTATGTGTGTATAACACAAACCCCATGTCCATGTGTGTGTGTGTACTCATTGAACAAGGGTGTGTATACACACACTCACTGCAGCTGCCCTCGGCACTCCTAATTTCGGACCTTTTTTTCTGATTAATTGAACTCTTTTCCTTCTATCCTTCCCTGAGAGTGTGTGAATGTGTGCGGCATGAAATTGTGTACGAATATAAATGACTAACGTAAGTGTATGCGTACAAAAATACTGTATATAGCAAGTAAGTGTTGGTGGTGAGTGAACTGGTGTGAGGGTATATGATGCCATGTAAAATTCATGGTATTATTATTTTTATGTAAGTTGGTGTCATTGTGAGTGGAAAATCTTTTTAAACCGGATATGTTAATGGTTAAAAGTTAAAATGTTTTAAATGGCAACCCTACTCTCTGTTATGCGAAGGGTTGCCAGGTCTGTTTAGAGTCGATTAATACAGCTATGTGTATAATATGTTGTGATATTTTGAAAGGTATACATTTTTTAATGAGTACTTTCCTAATGATGAACTAATGATATTGTAAGATTTATATTTTGTCGACAATATAAACTCGCTATGAAGGCGAAAAAATATGTGTGTCCCATGAAATTGTTTAGGTTTTCAACACATTTTAACAAGTAAACGTTTCATCCTCTACATCGCACTACACAGATAAAGCCGGCCAGCCAAACCACCCAGCATTAAATATGGCCGCTGTGTGTTTTAAAAGACACAAACAAGGCACCAAAAGTCATATGTATTATACTGAGTGTGTAATGGACTTCAAGTAATGCATGTAAAAAGAGTTCAGCTTGGTTTCAGGTTCAGCATGCATAGGCCAAATTTAAAATATCTACGTTTAGCACATATTCAAGTGCATAAAATACAATCATTTAATGATTTAATGATTTAATGATCTATGGGTTCAATAACAATAAAATATAATCATGTATTTGAGATTAAGCATCACTGATTAGAACCCCCAACAGATGGAACCTTTGTTAGTATGTCCACCATGGAGGTGATGTTTTACACTCAGGTTATATGATTATTTTGTAGCTGGATTATTCAAAATATTTATCTGTAGATTTTCAAATAATATGGGACTCTGACCATTGATGACTTTATTAGATTTTGGAAAAGATATGGATCAAATTCTAGACCTCCTGTAATTTTTAAAGGCTTATTTAACATTGTAGGATTATGAAGAGGGTTTTTTTTGTTATTCTTTAGGATTATGGGGAATTTTTTGGAATGTCATATTACATTAGTCCCAGCAGGGGGTGCAGTGTACTTTATTATTATTATTATTATTATTATTATTATTATTATTATTATTATTACAGATGCGCCCTGACTTACGTTTTTAATTGGTTCCGGGCAGCCGAACGTAAGTTGAAAGTGAACATAAGTTGTTACAGAGACGTATGGCGTGTGACCCTCATACTGTACTATACATCCATAAATACCATTACCGTATCTCATAAAACACCCCTAAATCAATTATAATAAACATAACATTGTAAAATAATATCAAATATATCAAATAATATCAACATTAATTTCAAATAAGTCACTTATTTATACCGAGTCACTTTACATGAAGCTTAAAACAGCCAATCAACGCTTACAATATGTGAAGCGCTCAATACCGAAAGTAGTGTACTTGCTGTGGGTTATACGGACTTCCGCAGAGTGGAGAGTTCTCTTTTCATTCATTTTACAACTGTCTTTGCTTAACTGAGTACGCATGGTAGATTGCGCCGATCCGAGCAGATAGTTAATTCATCTCTGTGTATGAGACTTGCACCCATGTGAGTAGGCTTACGCTTCTGACCAACCATATTTGCTTAGGGTTACAAAAGTCCGCAAAACAGTGTAAACACAAAGATCACAGAGACGACATCTTAACACAAGGGCAACACCCTATATATATATATATATATATATATATATATATATATATATATATATATATGTCTGTGTGTGTGTATGTATGTATATATATATATATATATATATATATATATATATATATATGTCGTTTGTAAACAATGGATGCAGCGTCATTACGTCAGTGTACTACGTAGGTACGTTTAAACTCGAATTTTGACTTTTTTTTTTAAAAAACCCCATAAAATCGAAAAAATGTAAAACAAATAAATGTAAGTCGGGGAGCGTCTGTATTATTATTCTGCAAAAAGTTATGTGCGGATTTGCATGGAATTTCTATTGTTATGGTGCATTAGAAAAAGAAGTCTCCTTTAAATTTTGGAGATGACTCAGGTGAATTTCTGTATCTTTAAAAGTATTTGTTAACATAATGATTTCTCAAAATTATAATTCTACAAGTGAGCAGGTGTACAGGTGCTAATATTAAAACGACCAAAAATTATATAAATGATTAAACCGACCCATACTGCGGCATTGGGTTACACCCTTTATTTGTCCGTACTCTACAAATGCTGTGAAGGTCATAAAAAGGCTCAGCTATTAAAACCAAAAACGACTTTTAAAAAAATAATAAAAAGATTAATTTCCTCATATTAGGAATGCAATTAACATACCTAGATAAACACCAACTGCCTAACTGCTCTGTAATCAGCGTACACTGTGATAAATGAGAAAATTATAAGAAACGAAAAAGAATCTGATTTATGAGTGCAGTCAGGGGGTAAAGCGCTGTTACGGGACGGAGATTTTATTCATTTGGCTGTGTCTTTCATTAGAGCTTTACAAGCCTGAAATATACAACACTTGCAGCTGTTAACCATGTAGAACAAGGGTTGGAACTTATTCAGGGTACGCTCTGCAGACACATGAATACGCACAGCACCTGGTTTTACCAACAATCAACAATGATGAAATGTTTGTCAAATTTGAGTCTCTTAGAATGAATGAAATCATTGCAGTTAGAGGACAATTCAACCATAATATTGGCCCCTGCATGCCATTAAACAGTGGGCAATATAAAAAAAAATAATAATAATAATTTAAGTTTTGAAGAGTGATGCAAATGATTCAGTAGATAAGTCTTATACTGATGGGAGTAAAAACCGCCAACTCATTTAAAGCACAAACGCAATAGCAAAGGGGGGTGGTCTAGTGGTATAAGGCGCCGGATCACTGATGCAAAGGTTGGGGGTTTGAGTCCCACTCTGCACAAGGTTGTTACTGTCCTCCCAGTGGAGCTAACTGGGTTATCAAAGGCCGGCCATGTCTGTCACTGTCTATGGTGTGAGGCATGTAAAAGAACCATTGCTGACTTTCGACAAGAGTAGCTGCATAGCCGTCAGCGTGTTTCCGCCCTGCGATGGCCTGGCGAGCTGTCCAGGGTGTACTCTGCCCTCGCCCTGAGTTGGCTGGGATGGGTACCAGCCTCCCCGCGACCCTAATTAGGATGAAGCGGTTACAGAAAATGATGATGATGACGCAATAGCAAACAAGGTTAGCAGACTAATAATAACTCAAGCTACCAAATACCACCAGAAGTACAAGGGGACATCAAAAAGAATGGAGAGACACGATGGTCATTCAGGTACCGAAGAAGCAATTCAATTCAATTTCATTTTATTTGTATAGCACTTTATATAATTGACATATTCATATTGCAGCTTTACACAGTAAAAGTAATTGTAAACATTTTCAACAAGAATTTAAGCATTTCTTCAATAAACCCGACATGTCCCTAATGAGAAAGTCCACTGTGATGGTGGCAAGGAAAACGTCCCCCAGCCAGCAAAAGCAAGAAGTCTTGAGAGGAACCGAACTCAAAGGGGAACCCCATCCTCATTTGGGTGAAACCATTTAAAAGTACAGACCAACTTTACTATAGTCCAACATGATGTCCATTTAGTTATACCACAATTCAGTCTCTAAATGCACATCCAGGTCCATGTGGATCATCAGCAGCAGGAGTGAGAGGCTTCCAGGATGAGAAATCCAGCCAGCCAGCTTCCAAGAAGTAGCATGTGTACCTCAGCAAAAACACACAGCAACAAACAAGCACTGAAGTGAGTCAGTATGCAATTGCAATGTGATGTCACACTGTTAACATTGGAATTTGTAGTACTATACATGCATTTTTTTTTTCAAACACCTGCAAATGTATATTTGAGGTTTTCGTAAGTACATATGTTGTATTTTTTTTTTTTTTTTTTTTTCGTCAATTTCAGAAAATTGCCAGTGGAGACCCTTACTAGGTGTTAGCAGCCGGATCTCAATTGAGCCAGCAGCTGAGTGATCATCATCATCATCCTCACCCTCTTGAAACACAAACACCACTCAATACATAGCATTACTTCAATCCTGTAGACATACGCAATCACGTCTCGGGTCTACAATGCTTGTGCTTGTGCATTGTATGAATGCTCATATTCATGCTGCAGCAACCACATATGTAAGACAGAACCTGATACAACACAATGTCATGCAGAAAACTGATTTACGAGTGCGTTTGCTTACTTATGTAGCACAAAGCACACTACACACTGTTCATGTGCCGTTCCAGAGCTATTTGATCTTATTTGTATGAATCATGCTCTCTACAGTCAAAATGAGGAGGATGTTTACTGTAGCCACAAGCAGTTAGCTCCACATAACTGTCCAACATGAGCAGAAGAAGAAAAGGAACACCGACTGTATATCAACAGTGTTTGTATTAAATAATACATTGCGGTTGTGTTCTTGGGTATGCAGGCACACGTGCGCAATGTATACAGTGATTTTTTTTTTTTCTGTGGTGAGTTGGGACGCAATCTGACTACTTTTCAATAAAGCAGGAAACCTTTTTTCACTTGACGCCATGCCATATGGTAAGAAATGCGAGCTGTTCTCATTTTAAATGAATGACACATCTCTGATAGGCTGCACAGAATGAGACGTGAAGGTGGGCTGAGATAAACACCTGGAATTCTGAAAGGCCGAGGTTATTCCTAACGACTTTGTTAGAAGGTGCTGTTACGTTCGTTATGTCTTTTGGCATTGAAATAGTTTTTATTTGAGCAATAAAAGCCATAATCAAAGACATTTCCATCTGTTTTTTCCGAGAACTGCAAGAAGGCACTCAGGGGTAAAGACAAGGTCAACTATTAAACTAGTGATGTTGTATTTTAGCAGATGATTAATTCCCTTATGTGTAATTAAGCCTTAGTATTTAAAAATACGAGTATAAGCTTAACAAACTCCAAAAATGTTTTTTGTATAATAGTATTTGATAATTTTAATTTTTTAGATGTTATGATTACTTGATCTGATTATTATTATTATTATTATTATTATTATCTCTACGAAGGAGGTGATGCTTTACCCTCAGTGTGTGTGTGTGTGTGTGTGTGTGTGTGTGTGTGTGTGTGTGTGTGTGTGTGTGTGTGTGTGTGCGTTAGTAGGATTACACAAATTTTTTTTTCAAGATTTTTTGATACAAAGGTGGGCTGTGGACAAGGTAGACACAATCACGTATGAATCACAATATGCGAAACAGGGATTTTTTGTAAGTGATGCCAGAATTGTATATATTCGATCAAGTGTCAAGAAATTGCAGATATTCTTTTGAACAAATGCTAGTTATTATTTTTATTATTATTATTATTATTATTATTATTATTATTAGTGGAGCCGGTGGTGTAGTGGTTAGAGTGCTGGGCTCATGATCAGAAGGTTGTGAGTTCAAATCCCACTGAGACCCCCACTGTGCTAAGACCCCTGGGCAAGGTCTCAACCACAAGTGTGCCTCTGTTCACCCAGCAGTATAAATGGGTACCAGTAAAAATATACTGGGAAGGTAACCTGCGATGGATTAGTGTCCCATCCAGGAGGAGTTGAACTCCTGGTCGCTTCACGCTATGGAAACCGGGGATAAGCACCGGCCTGATGAGCCACTAGGCTCGGGTGTAAAAACCCAACAGACTTACTAGTTATTGAACAAAGAGACAGTAGGAAAATATCAATTATATTAATTGATGCGATTTCTTTAAGGGTGAAAAAATAAGATGAAACCTGGTTGGAGGACTGATTTTGTAACATCCCAAATATGTTTATAGTGAACACATAAATACACCAAGAGTAACCGCTGGAAACACACCATTCACAGATTCACAGTAAGGCCTTATTGTGAAAAGAAATCAAATTTCCCATCTGTATGTAACGACGTCTGTGAATTTCATGTGGAAGTGTTATCATTGATTCTTTATAACAAGATTAAAGGTCAGAAAAACTTGAAAGATATATATATATATATATATATATATATATATATATATATATATATATATATATATATATATATACATACATACATATATATATATATATATATATATATATATATATATATATATATATATATATATATATATATATATAGGGAAGGCTTTAAGGGATTAAATATATAGGGTTTAAAGGGAAGGCTTCAATTTGATTTTGAGAAACTGAGGTTTGAAAATGCATACCACCGTGTCCGTCAAACCTGACGCACGCAAGGGGTGTGTACTGCGAGAAAGGTGAAATTTTATCAATAGCTTAACCACAGCTGTCTTCTGATGCATGTAATTGGAAAGATGCGGGTTTATATCTAACATGGAAAGGGAGCAGAATTTAAAATATATATTTTTTTTTTTTTGCTATCATGTTAACATCGACCTGTTGAGTATATTGTGACTCATATTGTAGCTGGTTTGGACCAAATTGTGGATCCAGGAATTTTTTACAAGATTCTTTAAGTTTGTGAGGATGGTTTTTGATATCTGTTTGATATGGGGATTGCTGTTGTTGTTGTTGTTGTTGTTGTTATAAAGCAACAATACTCCGCAGTCCTTATAAATCTTATTATATGGTGCACATAAGGACAATATGGTCGAATATGATATACATGCCAGATGATAGATGAAGAGAAAAAATAAGTGTGAGAGGAAGAGGAAGAGAGAGAAAGTGAGTGAGAATTAATCTCTCATCAAAGCCATATGGACAGAAAAAGATTTTGCATGTTGTGGTGAGGCAGCACAGACCATAAAAAAGAAAAATGATTCCAGGACCTTATTTTCTCATCCAGAGACTTTCCTTTACAAACAAAAAGTCTTTGAGCAGCACTAATTAGCTTCATGTGACAGCTAGTTTATTATATATATATATATATATATATATATATATATATATATATATATATATATACACACACACACATATATATGTATGTATATATATATATATATATCTATATTTATATATATATGTGTATGTATATATATATATATATATATATATATATATATATATATATATATATATATATATATATATATATATGTATGTATATATATATATATGTGTGTATATATATATATATATATATATGCAGTGATCCCTCACTTTCTGCAGTTAATTGGGACTGAGATTCCCTCGTGACCATCAATATATATATATATATATATATATATATATATATATATATATATATATATATATATAGATGAGCAGTTCTGGTGCTGGTATACCAGAATAAAGTGAAAGGATGTTGTGGGATGTTGACCTAAGATGAGCTAAACTTGAGCTATAATGCTAATATCGCTAACAAGTAATAAAAAAATCTCAATGTTAGTTAAATTAGAAGTGGGTGACACATGACTTTACTGTAATCAAGTAATAATATTTATTATGCTGGGTTATGCCGCCAAGTAGCTTTTGTCAGTGTCATGTGTAACAATGTTTTATTTGAGTGTTTTATTTTTTAAAAAATATTTTGCTGTGTGACAGTAATAATGAAATATGAGCCTCTATCTATATATATATATATATATATATATATATATATATATATATATATATATATATACATATATATAATATAAAAATATAAATTATATATATAGAACCAGTCACACATACATGTTATTGTAGTTTGTAAAAAGGGATCCTTAAAATTAGAACTTTATTCATTCATTTTCTAAGCTGTTTAATCCTAATTAGGGTCAAGGGGAGGCTAGCATCCATGTCAGCTGACTATGGGCGAGGGCAGGATACACCCTGGACTGCTCACCAGGCCATTGCAGGGCTATTTATAATAAAGGATCTTATTTTTATGACTTTAAATTTCACTGTAATTGTGATTGACAATATTGCTGAACATTGATAATTCAAGAAAATTCAGATTTTGAGAATAAGATATATATTTTTTAAATTATTAATCATTTATATTTTACAGAAAATGTATTGCTTCATGTCTATTTGTCAAGTCTTCATTGACAGAGTGCCTAAAATCACACATTTGCCTGAACATTTATGCATTTTGTTTCAGAGATACAACCTTTTTTCATCATTTAAGAGACTGAGGTTGCATTAACATTAAAAACTTTAATTTGCAAGTCAAATTTATCATATTTAAACTTTAAAGTCTTTTCTGTTAAGATACAAAAATTCAAAATTAAAGATTCAAAAATAATCTTCTTGCTCAAATGTTTATCCCCCAATCTATTTTTTAAAAACTTTTACAAATAATAAAATACGTCTCCAACCGTGTTCGAAATCGCACAAAGAAGTCGTTTGGTTTAATGAACACGTTAATTCAGTGTGAGCCGAGCGTGCAATGATTGAAGCATACGTACATTTTTCATGATGCTAACCTGTTAGCAACAAAGCTCATTTTCAAACCACAAAAAAACCTCGTTACACCGTGAATGTTTTTGGTTAATCCTCCGATTTCCTAA
>CM045730.1:6690000-6692500 GCA_024760905.1 Plotosus lineatus | reverse complement strand
ACTAAATTGAACTGAACTGAACTGAACTGAACTGGACAGGACAGGACAGGACAGGACAGGACAGGACTGGACTGGACTGAACTGAACTGAACTGAACAGGACTGGACTGGACGGAACTGAACTGGACTGGACTGGATTGGACTGGACAGGACAGTACATGACTGGACTGGACTGGACTGGACTGGACTGGACTGAACAGAACAGAACAGAACAGAACAGAACTGGACTGAACAGGACAGGACAGGACAGGACAGGACAGGACTGGACTGGACTGAACAGAACTGAATTGAACTGAACTGAACTGAATGTGAACAGAAATAATCTGAAGGAAAGTGAACTGATGAGAGTTGATAAGGAAAAAACTGAAATGATTCAAACAGAACTGAACCAGGAGTGACAAGGAGAAAGAAAGTAAATAAAAGAGGAAAAAAGAAACAGTTGGGAGGAAAGTATTAGAAAGAATCCAAAAAAGATGACACCAAAGCAAAACATTGGAGGCAGTCTCTCTCTCTCTCTCTCTCTCTCTCTCTCTCTCTCTCTCTCTCTTTCTCTCCCACTGTGGTTGCAGATCAGAGAGGCGCCGGCACAGCAGTGGTGTACGATTGCGTCAGTACTGCGGCGTTCCCATCAGCATCTCTGTGTTCAACCTCATCTCCTGACTTCTTCATTTTTTTTTTTTTTTTTTTTTTTTTAATTTTGGATGCAGTCGCTGCGAAACATTCATCTTCACTCACTCGTTCGCACTCACTCATCAATAACATAACAGTCTCCACTACAAACTCCTGAGCGCTCACTAGCAATGTGATGTCACCACAAACTGCAGCACTCAGAGAAACCTCTAATCCTCCTGAGCTTGTGTGTCATGTACACAGACATGTGACTCTGATAAACTGTATTACAGTCGGAGAAGACGCAGCGTCTGGGGAGCAGAGCTAGAAGACTATGGTACTCTGCTGAGTCTTCAAAGAAATGTGCAAATTCAAAAGCATTCCAAATTAATGATTCCCATATCACAGTCTCAACTGATGCAAAATCATTAAGAGGGGGGAGGGGAGACGCCGATCAGCGAAATGATAGAATAGCATATCCTCGCCTGAGAGACAGCGGGTTTCTGTCCTCTATATTTGCTGCTTCTATTAATGATGTCATCTATAATTATCGCTGTTGTCTTTGTTAACACAATGCTTTATTGTTATCTTTTTATTTGTCAGGGTGGATAGCACATGACCTCACAGTGAGAAGGTTTGAGTCCTGAACTCGGCGTTGTGGCGTTGGTTTCTTCTGGGTAGCTTCCACCGTCCACAGAAATTCAGATGAGGTGGCGTGGCCCGAGTTGTGAGTGTGAGTGTGAATGGTTGTATGTGTGTTGCATTGAGACAAGCTGTTCAGGGGTAAACCAACGTCATCTAGTGGTGGCTGGGATAGGCACCAGCCTCCTCGTGACCTTAGTAGGATTAATTTGTTCAAGAACTTAATGAACTAAGTTGAACTGAATTGCTTTGAAGTGAACTGAATATTAATTAAGTGAGCAAACTGATGTAAAAGCTGCTTTATTGAATAGAATTGGGAAAAAAAAATACAAACAAAGGCCTGAATTAACCAACTTGAATCGAACTTATGAACTTCACTGATTTTTTAGAACCTGAACTGAATTTAACAGAATTGAACAGAACAGGCCCCAAAAAAAAAAAAAAAAAATTCAAATTTTTTATCAAACAAAGCTGAGACTTAAATAACTGAACCACATAAGTAAATGAAACTGAATTAAATAAAATGAGGTTTAACACAACCGGATCAAATAAAACCGAAGTGAACAATGACGATTCACATTTAACTGAACAGCACCGAACTGATGAAAACTGACTCAAACCAGATTTTATTCCAAATTTTTATTTACAGAATAATGAATCATAATATAATAATAAGGGCAGTGGTGGTCTAGTGGTATACGGTGCTGGATCGCTGATCCAAAGGTTGGGGGTTCGAGTCCCACTGTCAAATAAGGTTGTCACTGTCCCCCAGTGCAGCTAACTGGGTTATCAAAGGCCGGCCATGTCTGTCACTGTCTATGGTGTGAGGCATGTAAAAGAACCATTGCTGACTTTCATAAAGAGTAGCTGCAAAGCCGTCGGCGTGTTTCCAACCTGCGATGGCCTGGAAGCTCTCCAGGGTGTACTCTGCCCTCGCCCGAAGTTGGTTGGGATGAGCGCCAGCCTCTCCGCGACCCTAATTAGGATTAAGCGGTTACAGAAAATGAACTGAACTGAACTGATATAATAATGATTGGCAATGGAAGTATTTTTTAATTGAATAGAATTGAATTATATTGAATAGAACTTGATTGAATTTAATTAAGTAAAACCAAATCAAATGTGAACAATAGTAAAATAAAGATATATTCAGCTGAACTGAACTGAGTTTAAGAAATTTGAATTGAATGTAATTGAGCTAAATCAAATAGGACTTAAGTGAACTGAATTGCATAGAATTAAATCAGATG
>CM045730.1:6672500-6685000 GCA_024760905.1 Plotosus lineatus | reverse complement strand
AACCACTAGTGCATATTGTGTATTTATTGTTGTAACTTAATGCATTATCTGTTCTCGGGGAAAGAAAGAGGGGGAGAAGAGAGGGTATATATATATATATATATATATATATATATATATATATATATATATATATATATATATAGAGAGAGAGAGAGAGAGAGAGAGAGAGAGAGAGAGAGAGAGAGCGAGAGAGAGAGAAAAAGGGGTAGAGAGAGAGAGAGAGAGAAAAGGTGTGTGTGTGTGTGTGTGTGTGTATATATATATATATATATATATATATATATATATATAGAGAGAGAGAGAGAGAGAGAGAGAGAGAGAGAGATGTCAATGTGCAGTTAGGAACACTCCTTTAAAACTATGCTTCAGATGGAGGGATGAATTAGAGAGTAAAGAGAGGAGATGTTATAATTAAGTTCAAATATAGTCGACTATATTATATAAGACAGTCGGGATGTGCATGGTGAAGTCTAACAAACACACGTCGGCTGATATACGGCTTATTTAATGTTCTTAATCAAACTGCTCTCAAGCAAAAATTCTCTGGAATCCTAAAGAGAGAGAGAGAGAGAGTTTAATCATATTTGAAAGAAATTGAAAGGAAAGTTCTGATCGCTTCCCACTTACATCATCATTCACTGCGATCTAAACTGTTCATTACGTTTCATTTTCATTTGGCTTGTGTGAATCCAAGTGAACTCGTGAGGCCACGCTGGTGTGATTCATTAACTTCTACCGCTGGGCTACGTATGTTCTCAGACTAGCTTAGCTGATCCTCTGCTCCTCTTGGGCTTGTCAGCATAATGGCATGTTGGCAGAAAGTCCACATTATTGAAATCAGTCCTCAGCTGTAACACTTCTGTCAAACCCATTTAGAGTCAGTGCAAATCATGCTGGCATTACGAATGTACGAGCTGCAGGCCAGGTTCATGTGGAATGTTATGGGAAAGCTGTCTTTATAATCACTTTATAACAAATGCATAACCATTAAATAACACATTTGGGCCGTTCCCGAAGTATGTTTGCGGTAGAGAAATGCAGACTGTTAGAACAATTCCCCGGGGCAGAAACTCAGCACATGCTGAGCATCAGGAAGAGACGATATGCTGGATCATTGCACTTTTCAGAAAGGAAGCGGACCAATATTTAAGAGCAGGATATTTATTTTTGTACTTGTAAAATTCTCAGTTCTGATTGGTTAAAACATGTGGATGAACGTACTCTGTTTAAAAACCGTACAGGCTAATAATTGTACAATATAAGACAAATTATATGTTTTTATGTGGTTAGCACAGTGATTCTCAAATAGTGGCGTGATGTCAGGGGGTTTGCGGTGAGATGCCGCGGAGCGCGTATGATCCTGGGTAACATGCTTTTTTGGAATTGTGTACAGTAGGAGAATTGAGTGTAATTGCACCTCCACTCCAGTAGTTGGCAGTGGTGTCTCATTGTCACGCTATGGTGTATCGGTTTTTCGCACAAAAACGATATGAAGTGCAGTAAACACCCCATCAAGAAACAACATGGAATTTGTTCATAGTAAAAATAACAAGACTTAACAGAATGAAAAATCTTGTGCATATGTCAGTGCTTCTCAAATAGTGGGGCACGCCCCCATTGGGGGGGCATGGTATAATGCTGGGGGGCGGGGGGGCGGTGTGATGCCAAGGGAGTGCGTATGACCCTGGGGAACATGCTTTTCTGAAACAGTGTACGAGAATTAAGTGTAATTGTACCTCCTCTCCACTAGTTGGCAGTGGCGCTCTCATTGTCGTGCTATGGTGTAGTGATTTTTTGCACGAGCAAACGATATGAAGTGCAATAAACAGTTCCTCAAGAAACAACACGGAAAAATTTCTAGCAGGAACGAAGAGAAAGATGGAGCGAGACAACGATATTAAGACATAAATAAGTTGAATGAGTTTAAATACGGATGTATCTTTTTTATTTCAGGCACATTGGTGCACTTCAAAACAATCTTAATGAAGTTTTCCTTTATTGTAAGTTCAGCTACATGTCTTTCATTTTTTGTTTTTAATGTTAATAAAGATAACAATGTTATGCAGAGGTGTAAAATTAAACAACTTTATAGACAAATAATATTATAGTATTTATAGTCGGTCATGGGGTGGTGAGGGGGTGAAATGTTTTTTTCTTCCTAGAGGGGGCGCCACAGAAAATAATTGAGAAGCATTTTGTTAGCACAACCACAAAATAGCAAGAAGGCCCTTGGTTCGAGTTCTGGGCTTGGTTAGTGCGTGAAGTTCTCCCCGTGTTTGCACGGGTTTATTCAGGGTACTCCAGTTTCCACCCACAATCCAAAGACATCCGCGTTAGTCGAACTGGCTGTTTCATATCGCCCCCAGGTGTTACTGTCAGTGTGAATCTTTCGTGTGTTGGTGTATCTAACTTCACCCAGTATCGGTGTAGATACGTGCCAGCATCGCTGCAACCCAATAGGATTAAATGGTCTGGCAAGTGAGCGACAATAATATTAATGCAGCCCAAAAAAGAGAATTTGTATACTGGGCACTTGACATAAACAGATTTCAAAAGTGTAAACAACTTGTAATTATTGTTGTGATGAGGTTTTCTAAAAGAAAATGTTTTTCAATTACATTTTTAGAAGGAATCTCCACTGCCAAAACTTAGTAAAAGTCAGAAGGAAAGTACTGAGCAGATGTTTAGTGAGACCAGAACATTGTCCAGACCGGAAAGTGAAGGAACGACTAGTGCGCTAACAGAAACTAACTTGTTTAACAGATATTAACATAACATGTCACAATAAATGTCTTCAAAAAACTGATTTGATGTGATATTTGCAATCACTGTGGATGGATAACAGCATCCCAAATCCTTACATTCTTATACTTTAGCACAGGGGTCCCCAAACTTTTTCCTGAGAGGGCCACATAACTTTTTCCTTCTCTGATGGGGGTCCGAGGTGAGTTTGCAACAGAAACAGTGTGACGATCGCAGGGCTGCCTAAACGTAAACATTTATTGTTTTCCAGTAAGCCGCGCATAACCAGATATTAGTAACCTTTTCTGGGACCGTCACAGAAAAAAGTCAGGAAATAAATTTTAAAAAACGCTGGTGGTTATCAGTTGAGCATCACGAAAGCTGCCCGAACAGACGACTGGTTCAGCCGAGCCTGGCGTACAAATGTATTCTCCTGAGCTGAGGGTCCACTTTTTAACTGCGACAGTTTTTCTACTCGCATTTGGCCTTTCAAGCGATCATACTCGTCTTTGTGATGGATTCAGAGTGTCGGCGCAGATTGTATTCTTTGAATACCGCCATTGTGTCTTGACAGATGATACAAACAAACTTTTCTTTGCATTAAACAAAAATAATAATCGTTTGTCTACCGCAGGTTAAATACCCTGCATTCTGAATCAATTTTTCTCTTCCATAACCTTTTTTCACCATTATTCCGTTCTATTTGACAGGGGAGAGTCTAGGATTTTTGTTTTGGGGGGGAGGGGGGGTTCAGATAGGGGCACAGACGGCAGAAATGTGGAGTAGAATGTTATGTTCTGGGTGTGTATTAGTCTTGATCATGTGGTCAGACTAAAAAATAATAATCATAACGCGTCTGGTATTGTTCAGGGGGCCGGGCCATATCTGGCCCACGGGCCGCAGTTTGGGGACCACTGCTTTACCACATACAATATCCTTATACAGACGCTCCCCAACTTACGTTTTTAATTGGTTCCGGGTGGCTGAATGTAAGTTGAAAGTGAACGTAAGTTGTTACAGTGACGTATGACCTGTGACGTATGACTCTCATACTGTACTATACATTCATAAATACCATTACCGTATCTCATAAAATGCCCCTAAATCAATTATTATAAACATAACATTGTAAAATAATATCAAATATACCAAATAATATCAACATTAATTTCAAATAAGTCACTTATTTGTCCCGAATCACCTTACATGGAGCTTAAAACGGCCAATCAACGCTTACAATATGTGAACGATATATGAAAATATACCAAAAGTAGTGTACTTGCTGTGGGTTATACGGACTTTTGGTCTTTCAAGTGTGCAAGGGTGCCGTTCAACTCGTTTAGAATACAGCCTGCACTGATGTGAATCACCAACCAAAAAGTCCACAGTTACAAAAGTCCACAAAACAGTGTAAACACAAAGATCACAGAGACGACGTCTTAACACACGTGTAATAAGCTATATAACTGATATATATATATATATATAAAACGATATATATACTATAACTGAACTGGGAAGAAGGAGGGGCACGTTCAGTCTGTCGTTTGTAAACAATGGACGCAGCGTCATTACGTCATTACGTCAGCATAGTCCTGGGCTTATTGAGGACACTTCTGTGTGGATTACATATGTTCTCTCGGTGCTTACATGGGTTTCCTCCGGATACTCCGGTTTCCTCATACAGTCAAAAAACATTCACATTGGGTCATATAGCTGCTCTAGATTGCTGCTTGTTGTGTAAGTGAATGGTTCTGTGTGTGTGTTTGTGTGTGTGTGTGTGTGTGTGTGTGTGTGTGTGTGTGTGAGAGAGAGAGAGACAGATCTGTTCAGGGTGCACCATGCCTTCACCAAGTGTTGACTGAGATAGGCGCGGTTTCCCCACAGCCCTAATAAGATTGAGCAGTTCGACTCACTAGTGAATATCCTTATATTTTTAAAGGATTTTTAAACAATATGTGAACTTAAATTGTGTTCTTAATGATCAGCGTATAGATTTATAAACATCATCGGTCGTTTTCGGTAATTGTTTCATTCTCTCATTCATTTACTGTACTACTTATTCTTATTAGTGGAGCCAGTAGCGTAGATGTTAGGATGCTGGGCTCATGATCGGGAGGTTTATGTTCAAATCCCAGTTAGACCCCACTGTGCTCAGACCCCTGGGCAAGGTCTCAACCACAAGTGTGCCTCTGTTCACCCAGCAGTGTAAATGGGTACCAGTAAAAATATACTGGGAAGGTAACCTGCGATGGACTAGCGTCCTCTCCAGGAGGAGTTGAACTCCTAGTCGCTTCACGCTACAGAAACCGGGGATAAGCATCGGTCTGATGAGTCACTATGGCTCGGGTGTAAAAAGCCCAACAGACTTTACCTTACCTTTTTATTCTTATTAGGGTCGCAGAGATCTCAGCCAATTCTGGCCAAACATATAATACACAGTGAACAGCTCGCCAGATTATTGCAGGACAGCAGACAAATCCACACCTCGGGGAAATTCGGGACAGCCAGTTAACCTAATGTTGCATGTCTACGGACTGTCGGAGGAAACTGGAGAATCCCAAGGAAAGCCATGCACACACTGGGAGAACATGCAAACTCCACAGAAACATGCCCTCAGTGAGCCCAGGACCTTCTTGCTATGAGGCAGATGTGCTCATCACGACTCCATTGTGCCACCATTTCTTTTTTTTTTTTTTTTTTTTTTTTTTACAATATGGAAATATTGTGACGCACAGATTGTTGATATTCCACAGTTAGGTGGTTTAATGTCTTTTTGCAACAACTCATCTTATTTCACAAATACAGACACAAACTTTTATGGCTTAATAATCTGGCAACACAATGTATACTTATCTACTATTAAGTCATTTTGTATGTGCTACGAAACCGTTATGTAGCCTTGAAAGAAACCATCACCGGTTTCACATCAGCACTGTGGAGGCATCTCAGGCTACATTTGTATCTGGGCTGTCAAGAACGAACGTTCACAGATGTGGCAGAACAAACAGAAGAAGGGAGAAAAATGAATAACAGGATGGAATGCTTGTTCAACATGACCAGGATGGCCTCTAGGGCAACGTCTGCTGGGAAACAGAGTCAAGGAACCGCTAGAGAGTTTCATCAAGCCTGAGGAGAGCAGAAAAGCCTCGAACAGAAATATTTCAAATACTGTAAATTAATCCTGACTATCAGTCCAACAACAACAACATACACTGTATATGGTGTGTAGTGTTTGATTCTGGAGTTGTGTTGCTAATGTACAATATAGCTAATGATTAAGCTAATGCTAACAGCTGGGAAGTAAATCTCTCCCAAAGTCTGACAAACTGAATTTCAATAGACATTTGAAAGCTTTGTGGATGGAATATTGTTTGGATTTTAATAAAGATTTGTAATCAGAGATAATTCTGGATGTTTTAAAATGGTATACAGTAACACAGCATTTGCTGGTCCTTCTCAAAAAATTAGCATATTGTGATCAAGTTCATTATTTTCTGTAATGTACTGATAAAAATTAAACTTTCATATATTTTAGATTCATTCCACACCAACTGAAATATTTCAGGACTTTTATTGTTTTAATTCTGATGATTTTGGCATACAGCTCATGAAAACCCAAAATTCCCATCTCAAAAAATTAGCATATCATGTTCAGGTAGTCTAAACGAGGTATTAACCTAATCATCTGAATCAACCAATTAACTCTAAACACCTGCAAAAGATTCCTGAGGCTTTTAAAAACTCCCAGCCTGGTTCATTACTCAAAACTGCAATCATGGGTAAGACTGCCGACCTGACTGCTGTCCAGAAGGCCATCATTGACACCCTCAAGCAAGAGGGTAAGACACAGAAAGAAATCTCTGAGCGAATAGGCTGTTCCCAGAGTGCTGTATCAAGACACCTCAGTGGGACGTCTGTGGGAAGGAAAAAGTGTGGCAGAAAACGCTGCACAACCAGAAGAGGTGACCGGACCCTGAGGACGATTGTGGAGAAGGGCCGATTCCAGACCTTGGGAGACCTGTGGAAGCAGTGGACTGAGTCTGGAGTAGAAACATCCAGAGCCACCGTGCACAAGCCACTTTTGAACCAGAAACAGCAGCAGAAGCGCCTGACCTGGGCTACAGAGAAGCAGCACTGGACCGTTGCTCAGTGGTCCAAAGTACTTTTTTATGGATGAAAGCAAATTTTACATGTCATTCAGAAATCAAGGTGCCAGAGTCTGGAGGAAGACTGGGGAGAAGGAAATGCCAAAATGCCTGAAGTCCAGTGTCAAGTACCCACAGTCAGTGATGGTCTGGGTGCCATGTCAGCTGCTGGTGTTGGTCCACTGTGTTTTATCAAGGGCAGGGTCAATGCAGCGAGCTATCAGGAGATTTTGGAGCACTTCATGCTTCCATCTGCTGAAAAGCTCTATGGAGATGATGATTTCATTTTTCAGCACGACCTGGCACCTGCTCACAGTGCCAAAACCACTGCTAAATGGTTTACTGACCATGGTATTACTGGGCTCAATTGGCCTGCCAACTCTCCTGACCTGAACCCCATAGAGAATCTGTGGGATATTGTGAAGAGAAAGTTGAGAGACACAAGACCCAACACTGTGGATGAGCTTAAGGCCGCTATCGAAGCATCTTGGGGCCTCCGTAACACCTCAGCAGTGCCACAGACTGATTGCCTCCATGCCACGCCACATTGAAGCAGTCATTTCTGCAAAAGGATTCCCAACCAAGTATTGCGTGCAGAACTGAACATAATTATTTGAAGGTTGACTTTTTTTGTATTAAAAACACTTTTCTATTGGTCGGATGAAATATGCTAATTTTTTGAGATAGGGATTTTGGGTTTTCATGAGCTGTATGCCTGTATGTAGAGCATGGGAGAGCATAAAGACAAAGTAAATTAAAGCAAATTATAATAAAGTTCCCATGTAGGCCTTCAAGTGGAGCACCATGCACAGAACTAAAATATTATCGATGGCTTGTACGTCTATCCACTGTTATCCGCTGCTTCATTTTATAGCAGTGCTTCTTAATTTTTTTCTGGGGCGCCCCCTCTAGGAAGAAAAAACATTTCACCACCACTACCGCCACCCCACGTGCAACTATAAATAGTATTATTTGTCTATAAAATTATTAGTACACCTCTGCATAACATTGTACTGTATCTTTATTAACATTAAAAACAAAAAAGAAAGAAATATAGTTCAACTTACTATAAAGAAAAACTTCATTAACATTGTTTTAAATCTGTAACAGAAAAGATTTAAAGTGCACCAATGTGCTTGAAATTTAAAAAAATTATTTGTTCTGGTTAGAAAATTTTCCGTGTTGTTTCTTGAGGGGTTGTTTACTTCACTTCATATCGTTTGCTCGTACGAAAAACCGCAACACCATAGCACAACAATGAGAGCGCCACTGCCAACTACTGGAGTGGAGGTGCAATTACACTTAATTCTCGTACACAATTGCAGAAAAGCATGTTCCCCAGGGTCATATGCGCCCCCCGGCATCACACCGCACCCTCCCGGCATCATACCGCGCCCCACTATTTGCGAAACACTGTTTTATAGTAACTTTTAAGAAGTGAATGCCCATCACCTGCTTTTATAGCTGTTTGTAATAAAATAAAGCATAACTTACATACATAATTTATAATTATCTGTCAGTGCTTCAGTGTGATAATCTAATAGTTTTTGTTGATTTAAATGATCCTAATCTTGCCATAATCCTGAATAGATTAATATCCAGATTAATCAGAGCACTACACTGGGATGTTGCGTTGACATTAAATGTACAAATATATAAATGGAGTGTTGAACTGCCTCAGAATCTACAGCAGAAGGATAAATAACATTTAAACAGCATCAGTCACCGAAGCGGTGAACCTCATGCCAATTCCCAACTCGCCCACACATGGACTTTCGTGCCTGAAGAAAAGGCTACACAAATTAGCGAGACAGGATTTGTGTTTATATGGGTATAAACACAAAATAATGTGGACGCCGAGCAAGTGGAAAATGTGAATTAGAGAAAGAGAGGGAAAGCTCTTTCTGCCCAAAAGTGAATAACACTGTTTGTTTTGTCAGGTGCAAACTGACCCCATTGGTTCTGCACGCAAAAACACAAGAAGACACACAAATCCATGTTCAAATCCATCATGCATTTCCCACTGAGACCTGCAATCAACGCAGAGCAGATCTGAATGGCGGGTTGTTGGTTGTTTTTATAATAGGCTTGGGATTTTGATTAAGAAATGAGTATGGAATGAAACAAGTCAGGCAAGTGTTTATTTTCCATTAAATACCCTCCAGAATATTCATCTGGAGATGTTCAGGATCTTCTTTGGAAATCTTTCACAATCCCACATGTTCAGTAAGGCATAGCGTTTGATATGAAACCATGTGATTATAATCAGAATCTATACACCACAAGCAACCGCACACTTCAATGTATCTGATAAGTCCAGTAAGTCAGTCAGGAATCTGTGTGGCTGTGTTGCTCTTTTAGAAACTTTATGAATGATGGTGGAGATCTTTATCTGAAAATATTCTGCGTACACTCAAGGCCATCCCCATCCAAAAAAATAACACCTTTCCCAGTGATTAAGTGAGTAGGCCTGATGTTCAGATCCCCTGTGATCATGGCTGGGGTGTGCAGACGTGTTCGGGGGTATATTCTAAGCAACATGCACTTTGCATGACTGAAATAAAAGAAAAGAAAAACAAGGTAAAAAATATATGAAAAAGTGCAAAAAGGTAAATTAGGAGGAGCTTCATATGAGGAGAGGAGGATTATAAACCCTAAGTGTGAAAATTAATTAACTGCGTGTATATATATGTGTGTGTGTGTGTGTGTGTGTGTGTGTGTGTGTGTGTAGGGGGCAGGGGGTGGAAAATAAAATATAATTTGAATTATAAATGTGTGTGTCAGAGAGAGAGAGAGAGAGAGAGAGAGAGAGAGAGAAACAATGAGAGAAAGAGAGTGTGTGTGTGTGTGTGTGTGTGTGAGAGAGAGAGAGAAAGAAACAATGAGAAAAAGAGAGTGTGTGTGTGAGAGAGAGAGAGAGAGAGAGAGAGAGAGAGAGAGAGAGAAAGAAAGAAATAGTGAGAGAGAGTGACAAAGAAATTGAGAGAAAGAGAGAGAGAGAGAGAGAGAGAGAGAGAGAGAGAGAAGCGATGAGAGAAAGAGAGAGGGAGGGAGAGTGTGTGTGTGTGTGAGAGAGAGAGAGAGAGTGACAAAGAAACTGAGAGAAAGAGACAGAGAGAGAGAGAGAGAGCGAAAAAGAAACGATGAGAGAAAAAGGGAGAGAGGGAGAGAGAGAGAGAGAGAGAGAGAGAGAGAGAGAGAGAGAGGGAGCAAGAGAGACTGTGTGTGTGTGTGTGTGTGTGTGTGTGTGTGAGAGAGAGAGAGAGGGGGAGGGACAGAGAGAGAGAGAGAGCAAGAGAGACTGTGTGTGTGTGTGTGTGAGAGAGAGAGAGAGTAATATAACTTTAAAGCTGTATTTATATTTGAAAGAGTAATAAATTGTTGGCATTTATTTAAATGAGATGTAAATTCCCACAGGATGTGTATATCCTTTCGAAACTTCTAAAGTGGGGCAGAAATGTACAATCACCGTCTTCATGCTCCATCCAACACCAAAAAAACAAACAAAAAAAAAGATAAAAGTGAGTTATACAACAATCTGTACATTAACTTTATAGCCTCATGAGCACCGGACATCAAAGATATATTTCAGCAGCAGCAGCAGCAGCAGCAGCAGCAGGTCATTAGCACGAGCGACACGGGACACTTAACCCGGATTAAACATTACATGGGCGTGACTTGTGACTTTTATTTTATAACTCGACTTAAACATATCAGGCAGTAAAACATCCGGAATATCTTGACTTGTTACCCCACGCCGCCGCTGTGTGCACTCAATACATTTACAGCTTATTTATTGTTTTATACTAATTATATAGTAAAAATTATTTTAAAAACACCCTGATCACACAACGATCGCGTTATGGAAGTCTAAGCCAATGGAAACGAGTTCCTTACGAATATATTTAATATCGAACATTTATTCATTGTTCTAAATTGGCAAACTTTACAATATAAATATTCATTCATTCCTTTCCTAAGACGTGTAATACTAATTAGGGTCACGGGGAGGCTGGCGCCCATCTCAGCCGACTCCAGGCAAGTGCAGAGTACACCCTGAAGAGCTCGCCGGGCCACAATATAATTATGTTGTATTAAAATAAATAAAAATCTGCATTTGGATTTTGTCTTATGGTTTAATAAAGACTAAAACTGCAAGAACCCAGCATACAATCTTGAGGAATGCTCTGGATCTGCACAGTAAAATGTCTCAGTGTTCAAAAACTGAAATGTTTACTTGTTTACATGTAAAAAAAAAAATCCAAAATTTCTATGAGACGCACTTTTTTTTTTTTCATTTGACTGTATATGAGAAAGAAGTAGAGAGGAAATTGGAAAAGCGGATAATAATAATATATATATATAATATATATATATATATATAATACTGTTGTTGCTGCTGCTGCTCGTATTATTATTATTATTATTATTATTATTACTATTATTATTATAAAAATAACAATAAAAGGAATAAAGACAGCAACCATCAGGGAATGATGATGAGGTTAAAGATTATTATAATATTATTCGGAGCATTTTTCAGACATCTCTCTACGTCTTTTTCAGTTTTCAAAATAAATATATTATATAAAAAAAACAGATAAAGATTTAGTCCTTCATTTTTAAATCAGCAAAACTATTTTTTTTTAAATAATAATATGTGGCAGTTACCGACACAAAACATAAACAAGGTCTGTTTTATAAAAATCATAACAACTACAAACAAAGACAAAAATCTTATATAATACCCAAAAGATCAAATCGAATTTATATCCTGAAATTTTGGATATCATTTAATTTGCTTGAATAAATCATTGTACAGCAATTACTGTGGACAATTTAAATCAAAACATTTTTTAGTTTTCAGAATTTATTTCATTATTTAATGTAAAGACAAGTCCTTCTAAAAATTAAAATAAACAGGGGAAGGGGAAAAAAACATTTGCCATAGCTTTTGGATATTTTACGAATAAAGTTATTACTTGTGCATTTTTTTTTATAAAAACCTAATTTTTTAAAATATCTCAAAAAACCCAGAATTTATTATATTTTACTCGGCACAATGAATTAAAGAGGATCATCACTGTGAAAATTTTGATATTTAAAAAAGTTTATATCTAATATAATATAATATAATTAGATATAAATGTCATGATAAATCTCACTGATGAGGGAAAAAAATAATCAAGAAGATTATAATAAAACAATCAGGATGAGCTTGAACGTGGAGAAATAAACTAAATACATAATTTGTTTAAAGAACACAATTTGTTTTGATGTTAAAAATATTTTTCTATTGGAAACTGTTGGAGGTAGAACATTCCCACAGATCCTTGGGGGGGGGACTCTTATTTTTTAATTTATTTTTAATTGCAGTACATAATTTGAAATATAAAAAAAAAGAAGAAGAAGAAGAAAAAGAAGTTTGTAAACAATAACAAAAAAAAAAAAAAAAAACAAGTGGCAGGAGTTTTCCTGGTTAATTCCAGCGCGTGCGTGGGAATCATTGGTGTTGAGTGTATGGTGCGACTCTGGTGTTTTGGGCCCCACGTGGACCGGAGGATGCGGCAGCGGCGGCGGCTGCGGTGTACGAGTTGCATCTCGTTT
>CM045730.1:6657500-6667500 GCA_024760905.1 Plotosus lineatus | reverse complement strand
AGGATTAAGCAATTCAGAAAATAAATGAATGAACAATAAAACCAAGGAGATGATACTGGACTTCAGGAGATCAAAACAAACTGAGCACTCTGCCCACGACACTGATGGAGTGGAGGAAGAGAGGATGGAGTGCTTCAAGTTTCTTGGAGTTCACATCTCTGCTGACGTCACCTGGCCCACAAACATCTCCCACCAGGTGAGGAAAACACAGAAAGGATGTACTTGTCCTCACGAAGCTCCGACAAGCCTTTCTACCATGACACCTACTGGCAAAACTTTTACCACTCCGCCATCAAGAGCCTCCTGACCTACTGCTGGACGGTGCGGTTTATACTACAGGGAACAGGAAGGCCTTGCAGCTGGTGGTGGTGGTGGTGTCGGCAGAGCAGGTAACTGGAACCACACCAGCTGCTTCAGTGCCATTTACTTTGACAGACTTCAGAGGAGAGCCAGTGGAATTATCAGGGACCCCAAACACCCTGGACACGCCCTTTTCTCCCCTCTGAAAGAAGGTAAACGACATGACCGAGTCATACACACTCCCTCGGCATCAACCCCCCCCCAGCATTATACCATGCCCCCCCAGGAAGGGGGCGGGGCATGCCCCACTATTTGAGAAGCACCAACATATGCACAAGATTGTTCATCCTGTTAAGTCTTGTTATTTTTACTATGAACGATGCTATTAATCCCATAAATTGGAAGGATTCACTAAGAAAAGAGTACAAATTAAGCTACTTGATCCAAATGTTGATTTGTTTGAACCGTTTTTACTAATATTTATGGGGGACGGGGGTTGATAACTTGAAGAGCATTGCACAATGATGAGCAGAAAAGTTAATAGGCTGACTTTGACTCACTGACTGAATCTGACCAAAATGTGGTTTATTTTTCAATATAGTTTCCCCTTCACTTATCCATCATCCTACTCTACCGCAGCACTTAGAACTCATATCCTAATGGTCAGAGATTACTATGAATTTTCAGCCCACTAGTATATGTGCCCAATGATATTCAAATTGATTTTGTGCACATTTAAGCATTTTATGGATGTTCATCATTCAGCCCAAGTTTTGCACAGTTAAAGCAAGATTTAAAAAAAAAAAAAAAAAAAAAAAAAAGTTATATTACCTCACAGTATTTTTAAATGACAGATGAAATTCTAAACTATGGTATACTGTACCTGCAAATTACAGGGTAAACATTTCTTATTACAGGGCAAGTATCTGTTAAGGATTATGGAAAAAAAAAAGAAAGTGCAAGTGAAGGGTATCATTTTATATATATAAGTGGTGACTACTTGGCAGTATATACAAATTACAGGAAAAAATTTCATGTCATTCTCCATATTAATGAAACATCTGCAGCTGATACTAATCTACTTATGTTCGTTGGATAGAGGATATTGATTTTCACAGAAAGACCTTCTGCGACAACCATGATAATAGAAGGGGGTATGGCATGCCAGCAAATAAATAAATCGTTGTGTTGTGCCCAACGTTGACACATCTCCATTTCAAAGCCTCAAAGTTTGACATCCTGGCGGAGAACAAAGAGCATCCTTGGGGCTTGTTATTCTAAACTGATGCATGTGGATCATTCTGACAAACAGAACCAACAAGTAAGAAAGCATGATCCACTCAGGAAGCGACAAGCAATGAGTGACGCTCGAATCACTTTGCATCAAATGCACTCGTGGACGGCTCCGGTGGCCGAGGTAACCATCTTGCAGGTTTCCTGCTTCCACACATTTCTGAGTGAAAGCGTGAACCAGTTCTCTATAAGAATCTGTATAATAAATCTATAGCTGATGCAGCTTGGTCGTAATTATTTACTAAAATTAGCATACATCATGAATTTTCATTCACATAATTATTAGCGTCCATTCTTCCAATTGAGTGGCAAGTATAGGATGGAGACTTTTCGTTCATGAATTAAGAAAAATTAAAATGTAGAAAAATGGCAACCTTAAGACAGAATACATGTGCATGAATGACAAGGACCCAAGAGGAACGGTGAGGTTACAGGGAGCAGAGATAAAGAAGGTGGAGGATTTCAAGTACTTAGGCTCAACAATCCAGAGCAATGGAGAGTGTGGAAAAGAGGTGAAGAAGCGTGTGCAGGCAGGTTGGAATGGTTGGAGAAAAGTGTCCGGTGTGATGCGTGATAGGAGGGTATCAGCAAGAATGAAAGGAAAAGTGTACAAGACGGTGATGAGGCCAGCGATGTTGTATGGTTTAGAAACAGTGGCACTGAGGAAAAGACAGGAGTCAGAGCTGGAGGTAGCAGAGATGAAAATGTTGAGGTTCTCTTTGGGAGTAACGAGGATGGATAGGATCAGGAATGAGCACATCAGAGGGACAGCACATGTAAGATGTTTTGGAGACAAAGTCAGAGAGGCTAGATTGAGATGGTTTGGACATGTACAGAGGAGGGATAGTGAGTATATTGGTAGTAGGATGCTGAGCTTGGAACTACCAGGCAAAAAGCCTAGAGGAAGACCAAAGAGAAGATTCATGGATGTGGTGAAGGAGGACATGAAGGTCGTTGGTGAAAGAGAAGAAGATGCAAAGGATAGGGTGAGATGGAGGCAGATGATTCGCTGTGGCGACCCCTGAAGGGAAAAGCCGAAAGGAAAAGAAGAAGAAGAAAAATGGCAACCATTTCAGAAACATGGGCCCCACACACTGCATTTGCAGTTATGGTCTTGTAAAACATCTGCGGTCGTAAAAAGCACATGGAAAATAATGACCTGCTGTTCCATTAAACTCACATTGCACGGTTTCAATACAGAAAAGAAGATTTTGAAGTTATACACGGAACAAGCCCCAGTGTTTTAGCTAGGCATTATTTGACATCTCTTTCATGAACCACCACTTTGCCACGGTGGAAGGGTTTGCGTGCTTCAATGACCTCATGAGCTATGTTGGCTGGAGCTTAAGCTCCTAGTAAGGCCATTCATGCCAAACAAGTCAACGGGTAGGAGCCAGACAAAGAGCGGTCCACAGGTCCTCCAGGTTGGGGGTTGGGCACAGGGCTCATTTATTTTAAGTCTTTAAAATGACATTCAATACTAAATTACCAAATTCACCCAAAGTTTTTTTTTTTTTTTTAAACCACATGCACACATTCAAAATGACTAGTTGTAGCCCATATATTTAGATCTAATTTAAATATACAGTACTGCAAAAACTATGACACATGAGGAAAATGATTTGCAGCTTCATGGTGATGAAGGCCTTGCTGATAGATATGGAAAACCCTTCTTGGCTGGCAACAAGGAAAATAAGATAATCTGGTGAGGATTCCGCCGCTTTAATGCATGGTAAAGCTTTTCAATTCCACAGAACTTCATCTGGTTCATATTCAGTTGTATGGATCCAATAAACCAAAAGGCACAGAGACCAAAGTGAACCAATGGAACTGATCAATTTTAAATAAGATCTTTTTAAAATGGCAAATTCATGATCTTATTTGCCAATACAGGTGAGATTATAGGACTTCCTGTCTAGTGTATGTTTACCTACAGAAATTCTGATTGACAATTTATACATGTATCCAAAGGCATCAGGGGGCAGTGGTGGTCTAGTGGTATAGGGCGCTGGATCGCTGATCCAAAAGGTTGGGGGTTCAAGTCCCACTCTCCACAAGGTTGTCACTGCCCCCCCCCCCCCCCCCCAGTGCAGCTAACTGGGTTATCAAAGGTGGGCCATGTCTCTCACTGTCTATGGTGAGAGGCATGTAAAAGAACCATTGCTGACTTTCGTAAAGAGTAGCTGCAAAGTCGTCAGCGTGTTTCTGTCCCTTGCTAAAAAGGGTTGTGATAGGAAGGGCATCCGACGTTAAAAAAAAAACCTCTGCCAAATCAAACGTGCGAATCAAAATGATTCGCTGTGGCGACTCCCGAGTAAAAGGGAAAAAGCCGAAAGGAAGACAGACATGTATCCAAAGGCAAAAGTATTAGATCGCAAGCAGATAGCCACATTATTTAATTTCAGGACGTTCTGTAAATTCTCTCCATTTATTTTATTCTATTTAAAGAAGGTGCTAAACGAGTCGTGTTGGGAGTTTCCGGTCCTGATGTGGGGAAAAAGTCTAAAGCACATTTGACACTTTTGGAAATTTAGTTTAATTTACCGAAATGAATTACTATAGGGAGGTAGTTTATAAAAACATGCATTAAAATGTTTATAATGGGAGAGACTTATTCTGTTGTCCAGTGTTTGATTTACCTTTTTAATTTTATATATATATATATATATATATATATATAATATATATAAAAGTTCAGTCAGGTTTGTATGATGGATATTGGGAGGTCTACATTTGGCAAGATGTCTAATAACTTACAAAAATAGCACTTGCACAAGCGTATTCAGGTCATATGACCAAAATATATGTATTTACAGTATACATTTTTATATTAGGGCAACGCTTTGGAAATCTAAACACTTACAATCTGGCAAGCCAAGACTCCAGCCAGTGACATTATCTTCCAGTCATCTCACAAATCTGCATTATTAATCAGCAAATACAGACTACCGAACTCTGGTCAACAGGTATTGTACCATAAGTTCCAGCACCGACATCCCTCCCCATTACATAGTACACCTACTGCAACCATAAAACTCTTCACCTGCCTTCTTGGGGCTCCAAATGCTAAATTACCCCAGCAAATAAATTTCCAATACCAACTAAAAGTACAGAAAAAAAAGGTCATAGACCACAAAATAGAACAAAAGACAGGGTTCAGTTTGTGAAAAAAATGCACGTGTTACTATCGAGATCAAGTAAATAGACCCAACACCATAACAGCAAACAGCAAAGATACAGAGCAAAATGTAATCACTTCTACAGACACCACATTCTCAGGATTGTAATGCAGACACAGGAAAATAAATAAGATGATTACATAAACTGAGAAAATCTGCAGACAAGTTTTTACTGTAAGAACACAAAAAAAAAAAGGAGGTCATTACAATATTAACAACTGGTCCTTTACAAAAGACCTTTCCAGAACACGGCATTGTAAAGCTGGTGTAGGACTGGTTCCGGCTGAGAAATGATCTCGTATACAATAGTGCATACACTCTTTATAAGTCTGGTTTATAATGTAGAATTGAGAACTCTGACACACACACATATATATATATATATATATATATATATTATAAAATCCCACCAACTAGAAACAGAACAGCCAAGACCACTTGGAAAAAGAATTAGAACGGTTTTACCACCCAGCCCGTTTGCTTTGTGAACCGATATGAAGGAGATCACCACACTTCAAACACTTGGAGTTGGAGCTGGCCTCCTTCCGGGGAATGTTCCAACACTGCAGACAGCGCACACGGTACTTCTTATATCTGTCACATGCAAAGCAAGATTATCATAAAGTGAGGATACTTTTTCTGTGTGTGCTGTGCAAAAATATAAAAACACACTTCAAGAGAATTTCTAAAGCCAGCTTAGAAAACGGTCTTTGAATAATGAAAGAAACTGATTAATTGATTAAAATTTTTTACAGCATCTTTATTATAAGCCCGTTTCTAACCTGGAAGGATTTGGGCTGCAGCATGGCTTATCAAACATCGGCTTGACGATGTTAAATAATCAGACTCAGAAAATCTTTACCACCTCGGGACCCAAAACCCAACACATCCTAAACCTATCAAATGACAATAGACAAGACAGTCGAATTGGGGGGGCACACCTGACCCTGGAATGAATAATTTAGGCTTTATAGAGCGCTACAAATGACATTTGAGCTCCTGGTGACAAACTATGTTGTTCAAAACTAAAATAGCTGTTAAATCAAATAAATGACTGAACTTGTTAAAATTCTCAGATTAAAGCCCCCCAGGATGTAAATTCAAATCCATCTTCATTTTCCATGAAATTCCGAAACCAAGGGGTGAATGCCATCAAATGACCCGACATGGAATTTTTCAAAATCACTGCGGTCACTACTCAGAAACTACACTGTGAGCCAATAAGATTTCTAGTATACTTAATGCTTCGTGTAAATGGGCAAAAAAAAAAAAAAAAAAAAGAGCATTGGTCCAGTTTTGCTGATTGTCCGTAGCTTCCGAGCATGGATTGGAAGTCAGTACAAATGACATTTTCATTCCAGAAACACACACTCCAATAGGACATGGTATACAATATCTGTACCACATGTGAACACTATACAGTTGGCCCCCTTCTTACGAAATTAATCCATTCCAGCGCCTTTTTCGGAGCCTGGAGTAAGTAGAGGTGCATTTTACATGCAAAACACGTGATTCGTTATAAGGCTCCTAAGACTACCCTTTAAAAATTATAATAGCACACCTTTTAAGGTACTTACTTCGTGTTGACCATGTCTTCTTAGCGGAGTTATAATCTTACAATTATCATGGCACCGGGAATCACACACGCGTATGTGTGAGCACGTGCACGTGTGTTGACCAAGCCTGAGCCATAAAATGCCGTTGGAATGACACAAACATGAACACAGTTCAAACAAACTTGAACAAAGTAGGAATGACAGCGTCATCCCCCCCTAGCCAATGGGAGGCCAGCAGGGCAGGATGAGAGATAGCCAATGGAAGGGAGCTGCGTCATTCCTTCTAGCCAATGGGAGGCCAGTGGGGCAGGATGTTGGGAGACAGCCAATGAAAGAGCAACTCGCGCATTGTTTGAATGGCGCGTTTTGTAAGAAGTTGTTTCGTATACAGAGGACAAAAATTTAGGAAAATGTTTTACATATACTGGATTTTTCGTATTCAGGGGTTTTCGTAAGAAGGGTGCCGACTGTACGTTGATTTACTAACACATGCGCCCACTATAGGATGACTATTGAAACTTTGATCTGCCCTTTCCGACCAATAATCCCTCCCAGACAGATTCGGCTACTCCAGACTTTGTCGGTAGCTTCCGATGTCAGTTCAACCAGGGTATCGGGGGGGGATGGGGAATAACTTCACTCTCCAACTATACCAATAATCAGTGTCCTAGCAAACTCACCGGATTCCACAGGCGTTGCAGAGTGGGGTACCATCTTCCGCATCTCGCCATAAAGGAGTCTTCCTTGTACAGCATGATGCACACATCTTTTCTAAGAGCAAGAATTACAGATCAGCAGAGTAAATATTCCATCATCAACCACACAGCATCAGTGGCTACAATCAAATAATCTGTGATAGGACACTTTCCTCTCATCGGTTTTCCCTTCACCTGGATGGAAAACAAAGTTAAAAAGGTGTGATGAGAATCTAGAATGAGGATGATAGACAACTGCTGTGCTACAAGAATCCGACTACAGTACACTGACGTCAATCCGCATGTGAAGCTCTATTATTGTACAACTGTTTGTGTGAATGGTGCGCTGGAGTAGTTTTAAATGGTGCTCCTGCAAGGAATTGTGGGATGACACCTTCCTTTTGAAATAGATCCAGCATATCCTGTGAGCCTTTTAGTATTTAGAGAAACAGATTTCATTACGGCTGTTCATTACCAATCTTTATAAAAATATTTAAAATAAATAAATAAATAAAATTAAAAAAAAAAAAAAAAAAACACCCGTATTGACAGTTTTAAATCAAATTTGATTTCATTCAAGCAGGAAACCCAATCAATCTAAATAAGAAATGTAAACTTTTCTGAAAAAAAAGTCAGAATATTCCCAATAGAGTAGCCATGATTTTTAAACAAATCAGTTACCAAATTCATCTGAATTTCCAAAATACTTGTCCATATGTTAGTCGTACAGCATGCTAGTCAAAATAGTTAACGTACAGTAATTTGTATTCAGTGGGGCTGGTGGCGTAGTGGTTAGGGTGATGCGCTCATGATCGGGAGGTTGTATGTTCAAATTCCTGTGAGACCCTCACTGTGCTAAGATCCCTGGGCAAGGTCTTAACCACAAGTGTGCTTCTGTTCACTCAGCAGTATAAATGGGTACCAGTAAAAAAATATACTGGGAAGGTAACCTGTGATGGACTAGCGTCCCATCCAGGAGGATGGGAACGCCTTGTCGCTTCACGTTCTGGAAACCGGAGATAAGCACTGGCCTGATGAGCCACTATGGCTTGGGTGTAAAAAGCCCAAAAAGGACCAATTTGTATTCAGACACATTTTCCAAATTCTACTAGCTACAGCACAAGAGCACCATCTGCTGTTGAATTAGAAAACATTAAATGCACTTGAAATGGCAACCCTCCCCCAACCATCCAGCATCTCTTGATAAATAGAATGGTGAAAAATTGGGTCAAAAATGCCAAACAAACAAGGAAACTGACAAGCCCATGCACATCTACACACCAGAATGATCCACCATGCTGTTCTCCAGCACTCAAGAAATAGCCTGGATATTGTTATTTTAGATTGTTTCGCCAAATTCAAAGATGAACAAGAACCATTTCATCTTGGGGCAGTGGTGGCCTGGTGGCTGGATTACTGATCCCAAGGTTGGGCTTCAAGGGCCACTTTGAACAGGTTGTCAGTGCTGTCCCCAGTGCAGCAAACTGGGTTATCAGAGACCAGCCATGTGTCACGATCTATGGTTAGAGGTACAGTACATCAGAACCATTGCTGATTTGTCAAGAGTGCCTACATGCCCCTGCAGCAGCCTGTGATCTGCCCTCACCCAGAGTCAGTCTCCCCACTACCCGAATTAGGATTAAGCCGTTCAGAAAATGAACTAGTTTCATCTTGGTCACAAAGGATGCTCATACACCATTTAAAAAAAAAAAAAAAAAGTTAGCATGTACAGTTGAGGTATGAGATGCTGAAGTTGGGGACAGAAATGGGAACGGCAATATAGACGCAGGCATTGATGACCCCACAACAGCCTGACAGCTGAGGGGTAAAAAGCATAGCCAATTCAGTAACGTCCTTGGACACAAACACCATTCGCTTTCTGGCACTTACTGCACAGTGTGCTGGAGTCACACTCCTCTTCCGAGCTGCTGGGTCGCTGGGAATTCCGCAGCGATCTAGATCGACCGCCTCTGCTCCTCCTGCTACGCCTGCACAGCTTTCTACAGCACAGGCACAAGCACATGGAAACAAGAGTTCTCCAGCAGGCACAACTACACATTACTCAGATAAGTGATTTTATAAAATTATGACATGTATATTGTCTTGATGCCATATATAAATCAAGCATCTGTGTGAGTAAAAGATGTAGCGCTTGCCTGTAGTTCGACGTGATAAGCAGGCGGCACTGGTCCGTACTGTGATCGAGTTGTGTGTGCATGCTGAACGTGACTCCTTGGAGCCCTGAGTCTTGGAGATCAGGGCTGCGTGCAGGGTGAGCCTGTTTCCTAGGTGTTCTCCTTCGGTTATTGCATCTGGTCTGGGCAGAGGCCACTGCAAGAGTCTTTTCTTCTTCCTGGAGCTTCTCGCCCTCCAGGTCATCGTTTAAATCCGTTCTTGAGGGTAGGGTTTCGGATGCCGGTGCGTCCTCAAACTCTACATTTTCATCATTATCAAAAGAAAAGTGCAAGTCTTCAGCAACCAGAGATGATGTAAAGTCAATAGAGCTTAATTGAAGACTTCGTGTTGCCTCAGATATGGACGAAACAATCACCACTTCATTCCGTTCACCGACTTCCACTTTTTTGGTCAGGTCAAGTGGTAGCAATGACGTTTCAACCAAGAAGCAATAGTCGGTTCTTTCTTCACTCGTCACCCTATTGGAAAGCAAACCATCATCTGTAGTCTCGGAAATGAGCTCTGCAAGGTCCTCGACAGTTTCAATCGTCGCATTGTCACCGTTCTCGACCACGCTCCCAATTGACAGATGATCAGCTGAATCAATAATATATGGAAGAGAGAAACAGACATCAGATGCCGTGGCATCGTCCACTGGATCAGCTGTTGAAGTTGCACCCTCAAGAGAAGTGGAACCAGCTGAAGGAACCAACGGCCATACTTGGGCAACATTCATGTCCTCGGATTTAGGAGCCGTTTTACTTTTGTTGGTTTGCAAGTCTTCGTCCTCTCCATGGGCTCC
>CM045730.1:6607500-6652500 GCA_024760905.1 Plotosus lineatus | reverse complement strand
AAGTCTGGAGTGACAGAGAAGTATGTTAGAGTGGTGCAGGACATGTATGAGAGATGCAAGACAGTGGTGAGGTGTGCTGTCGGTGTGACAGAAGAGTTCAAGGTGGAGGTGGGACTGCATCAAGGGTCAGCTCTCAGCCCCTTCTTGTTTGCTATGGTGATGGACAGGCTAACAGACGAGGTTAGACAAGAATCTCCATGGACTATGATGTTTGCATATGACACCGTGATCTGTAGTGAGAGCAGAGACCAAGTGGAGGAAAATCTAGAGAGGTGGAGGTATGCCCTGGAAAGGAGGGGATTGAAGGTTAGTCTTAGTATACATGTGTGTGAACGACAAGGACCCAAGAGGAACTTTGAGGTTACAGGGGGCAGAGATAAAGAAGGTGGAGGATTTTAAGTACTTAGGCTCAACAATCCAGAGCAATGGAGAGTGTGGAAAAGAGGTGAAGAAGCGCGTGCAGGCAGGTTGGAATGGATGGAGAAAAGTGTCCGGTGTGATGTGTGATAGGAGAGTATCGGCAAGAATGAAGGGAAAAGTGTACAAGACGGTGATGAGGCCAGCGATGTTGTATGGTTTAGAGACAGTGGCCCTGGGGAAAAGACAGGAGGCAGAGCTGGAGGTAGCAGAGATGAAAATGTTGAGGTTCTCTTTGGGAGTAACGAGGATGGATAGGATCAGAAATGAGTACATCAGAGGGACAGCACATGTTAGATGTTTTGGAGACAAAGTCAGAGAGGCGAGATTGAGATGGTTTGGACATGTACAGAGGAGGGATAGTGAGTATATTGGTCGTAGGATGCTGAGGTTGGAACTACCAGGCAAAAGGCCCAGAGGAAGACCAAAGAGAAGATTTATGGATGCGGTGACGGCGGACATGAAGGTCGTTGGAGTAAGAGTAGAAGATGCAGAGGATAGGGAGAGATGGAGGCAGATCATTTGCTGTGGCGACCCCTGAAGGGAACAGCCGAAAGGAAAAAAAGAAGAGTTAATAATTTACATGGGGAATGGGTATCCTCTCATGAAGCCAGGAATGAAATTTCAAATGGTTGCAATCTGGAACATTACCACTAGATGCCGCTAGACACTGCTAATTCTTCCACTCCATGCCTTCACTGTTACAACACATTCTGTTGTTATACAGTACTGTATTTCCATTACATGGTTCTGAATAAAATAGAATTCAAAGTTTTATGGCTTGTTTTTATTTCTTTCACAAACACAATTAAACAAAGACACAAATTGTTTTCTATAACTGTTTTGTGGAATCTGTTGTTTATTTCTTGACACAGTGGGGTTGCCTATTAGACAATAGAAGAAGTGTGAGGTTAGTCTTAAAGTAAAAACAATCTGTATGTGTATATTAATCTAAAGCCTGAAAACATAATGGCTGTAATACTTCTCTGAGACATGAGGTCCCTTAATACTGCTGACAGGCTCAGAAAAAGTACCTCAAAGGCTTAAAGCTGGCTTTCATTCGAAATAAATAAACAAAGGTTGGTGTCATTCCTTGGATGGAAACACAACCAATCTTTATCATTCTTTTTAAAATCACCATCACCAAACTGCAGTCAGAAATATTTCTTTAGCCCTTTATCCTTACATAGATGAATGGAAATAAATTTAGCACATTAAAAAAAATAAAACATGGGCGATTAAACTAAATGAGTCACAGAATAACGTGTAAATGGTAATTTATTTCACTTTTACAGACATGAATGAGGAATTATAAAAGTTGTGCGTATAACTGACATGCGTAAAATGAAGCATCACCTTCACTGTCACTTTGGAAATTTTAAAATCCTACAGTGAATCTCCACAAGTTGAAAATTATCCTAAAACTTCCCGTCCAAGCTCTTTAGCCCTCCATCTCAATTTCCTTGCAATGCTCCTGACCAAAAAAGTTTTTTTTTCGATCCGAATGTTGTGCGTTTTTAAAACACCTTTCGGTAGGTGTGAACTCTTTGGGCACAGATGAAAAGAGAAAAAAAACAGACTGTTTTTTTTTTTTTTTTCTCTTGGCACTGCTTGAAATTCTCCATGTCTCTTCTGTTGCTCAGCCTTTTGTTCAGCTATGATTCTCAGTGAGGTTTTGGGACATGACCATCAACGTAGAAGTTCCGCGTGACCTTGGGTAGGGTCAGCTCAATGCCGTCCAGCTCGGGAGTCAAAATGATCTGGCAACCAAGACGAGAGTTTTCCTGCAGCATAGGGGCCATATCCAGCATGTCGTCCTCCCTTTAAAGGTGAAGAAATGTTATAAGAACATTAAATACAAGATATATGAATAGAAAGGCATGTTATCAGCATAATGCAGTAACTCAAATAAAGCATTAATGTAAAGTAAAGATAAAAGTCCCTCATTCTTACCTCCACCAAGGAGGTCATGTTTCACCTGAGGTTTATTAAACAGTTTGATTGTTGGCAGGATTACACAGCATTTAATGTGCAGATGTTCATTATCTTTCTACTGGAGGTGGGTATTTAGACAAAGAAGACCCCATTAGATTTTGGAGACAATCGAAATGCAATTAATTTTCCAGATTTTTTTTAAAGGATTCTTCAACATTGTTATTTTTTTTCTGTCATATCAAAGCAGGCCCAGTAGGGGGTTTAAGTATATACAATCTGGGTTAGGGTTTTTTAATTCTTTTAATTTTTTTTCCTAAAAGCTTAGATGTGGATTTCCATTCATTTTCTATGAGAGGCAGCATTTAGATAAAGATCTGAGAGAGATATCCAGAACAAATTCTGAATCAAAACATATCTGTCAGGATTCTCTAGCATTGTACAATTTTCTGGAAGTGCCATACTACAGCTTGCCCAGTAGAGGGTGCTGTCAACTTTCATTCATTTTCTACGCCATTTAATCCTGATTAGGGTCACAGAGAGGCTGGAGCCCATCTCAGCCAACTCGGGGCAAGGATGGAGTCCAACCTGAATAGCTCACCAAGCCATTACAGGGCAAAAACAAATATAACCATTTTCACTCACACCGAGGGGCGATTTTGAATAGCTAGAAGGAAGCTACTGGAGGAAACCCACACGATCATAGAAAGAACATCCAAACTCTACACAGAAACAACTGAGCCCAGGAATCAAACCCAGGACACTTTTTCTGTGCAGAGTGCTAACCTCTTCACCTCGATGTGCTGCTGGTGGCTGTCTATTTTCTGTGCCCCCTCCAAAAAAAAAAAAAAAAATCGTGTACAGATTTCCATGAAATTTTTACCAGAGGTCAGGGCTTTGGTCAAGGACGACTCCATTAGATTTTGGAAATGAATTTTTATCCATAAATCCATAAATTTATCCATAAATTTTTAAAGGCACATTGATACAGGTTGTGAAAGCAGGTTTGTGCTCTGAGTACTTGCTATTATAATCATGATAAATGATTCCAAGTAAGATGGAACAACATCACCAGCAGTACAGTTTGTGTACATTTACTTGATAAAATAAGTGGTAGTAGAAAAAAGGTGCTGAATGTGGGTGCATTTGCTAAGTTGAAGGAATTAGAAACAATAGATTAATAATGCGTGTATGCATACAGTGTACGAAACATTACCTTTCTTCAGGCTCAGGTAGTTTCTCATAGTATGCATCCTTTACGTACACGTGGCAAGTGGAGCAAGCCAGTGATGCTTCACAGGCCCCTGAAAAATCACAACAAGTCTGTGAACTGAAAATGAGCAATCTTTTTAAAGCAGCTAGTTTACAAGACAGGGATCCCAGTGAGGTTTAGAAAAAATAGAGGAAACGGGTTTAGAAATAGAGGAAATGAAATATTTCAGCTGGGGATCAAGGGGGCCACAGGCCCCTTGTTGGGTACAGGGGCACAGCATGTCATGTAAAAAAATCATGCAAAATAGTTAATCATTGTTTTATAACACACATAAACACTAAACAAAACAGATTAAATAGTGTAAAAAATACTAAAAGGTTATTTCAGTGTAGATAAACATACATAATTCAAGTAGCACAGCCCTATGGCTCGTCATTCAAGTGTAACATAATTATGAAATAATTATCAACTCATTTGTAGAATGATTACGGAACACATGACATAAATTATCACAACAAACACTTGCGTTCAACTAGTGAGCATACCTGCGACAAGTTAGTACAGTCAGCCCTCTACTTACAAAACACCTGGGTTCTGGTACGAAAACTCCAGGTTACGAAAAACAATTTCCTAAATTTTCATCCTCTTTTTACAAAAACACCCTGTTTTTATGAAAAGCGCCAAACGCGCCATTCAAAAATTCAAACGGGCTATTCAAAATTCAAACCATGCACGATTTGCTCTCATTGGCTGTCTGCCAACATCCCGCTCCACTGGCCTCCCATTGGCCAGAAGGCAGCTGAACTGTACCCATACTTCCTGTTTGTCACATGTGTGAGAGAGGAGAGTTGAACAGGAATGTTGGCTTGTGAGTTTTTTTTGAGAGATCATTGCAGTGTTATATTTCATTATCCATCATGGACCCGGAAAATACTGAAAAGCGGAAATACAGTGACGGAGGTGATTATTTCGGCACGATATTGAAGCAGAAGGAGCATGGAAAGAGTGCTCCGTGGGACAAAACCTCCGATCTCACAAGAAAGCAAGTTAATATTGAATCAGGACCTATGATCTTTCAAACAGGTACAGTAATTCCGCTTTGAATACAATATCCTGTCCATTTAAAGATTTTAATGGAATTGGTCCGTCTGTTGCGTGTGGGCGGAGCCCGCATTCGGCAAAACACATCAGAGTTTTGTGTGTGTGTGTGTGTGTGTGTGCGTGCGTGAGAGAGAGAGAGATAGATAGAGACAGTGTGTGTGTGTGTGTGTGTGTGTGTGTGTGTGTGAGAGAGGGAGATAGAGACTGCGTACAGAGTCAGTCAGAGATGAAAGGAGGTGTTCTTTACTCTAGAGAGCACATTGCAGCTTATTTTTCATTTTTTTAAGTTGTTTAATACAGTAAATGTTTAATAAATGTGGCGCGCTACACCGAATGTGAGCAAAATGCGGCTCATCTGGACCTCCGATCCCTCAAGGATACAAGTTAAAGTTGAGTTTGGACCTCTGATCTGTCAAGCAGGGAATGCGCTTTGAATTCCCCGTCATAAAATGTTCCGGTGTCCTGCATGTGGGCGGAGCCCGCATTCAGCGGAGCACATGTGTATTGTATGTGTATTGTATGTGTATTGTGTGTGTGTATTGTGTGTGTGTGTGTGTGGGAGAGAGAGAGAAAGAGAGAGACATGTAAAATGCACCTCTACTTACAAAACCTCCACATTATGAAAAAGATACTGGAACAGATTCATTTCGTAAGTAGAGGGCCAACTGTATGTTAATATTATAACACTATAATTCACTAGTACTGCACTAGTCACTGCACTAGTCACTGCACTAGTAAACCGTCTTACACTTTTACATACTTATCACATAAATTTATAAAAATGAATCACCAGGCAGTTTGTAGTTTTGTTTTCTCAATTTTTTTTTCTTTTCAGCATGTTTACTCTCCTCACAATGCTGCTTCAATGCCAACCAACCTTTACCTCCATAATTGATCACTTTCCCAGTCACATAGACCGCAAAGTGCTTTCCCTGTATTTTTATGTTTGGAAATGAATTCCGATAGCGGGCATCCGTTTAATACTTTTTCCAGCCACGACCAGTTCCATGAATTTTTGATCCCAGCATCTAACCATGATAACATTTCCGCATTCTCTCTTATGGAGAATGTCTCTCTTCCACAACATGTTGAAATCAAGAAATTCTGCAAGAAATCGACCCGAACTCCGGCAAGGAAGTCTCCATTTCCGTTTTCTCTTGATTTTGCGAACATTCTCGCGGTACTTTACTTCCTAGTGTTATCGAATGTCAACGGAAACAACCGACACCGAGCAAAACATATCTAAATCTAGCTAACTCGATTGGCACATATTCCATTAATCTATTAACCGTTCATGCAATTTTTTTTAGTGAAATTATAAAAGAATAAATTGAATTATCACTTTGGCGAGTAAAACGAGCGGAATTCCGTTAAATAGTGGACGTCTGGGATCCCTGACAAGAGGAAGACAAAGTGAGCTTTAACTGTACAGTTAAATGAACATTCAGTCACATGACATGCCATTCTGGTACATTATACATTTCATAGCACGGGGTCTCCTACATCTATTTAGGTTTGAGGATATTAATGTAAAAACATGCCATGTTAGAATAACCTACAAATAAAAAAAATAAAAAAAAATTATTTCACCTTCAAGGTCGATACCATATCTGTGCGCAAGATACAGAGCATTTTCTCCAACTTTTGCTTTCACCGGTATCCTCTGTCCAGTTCGGTCAATAAACACCACACTAACCCTGCAGTAGAAAGCATTGACACAAACATTACATTCATACACAAAAGCTTATATTTTATCACTGAATAAATAAACAATTGTTATAATATAGACTAAAGAACATACTGCAGTGATGTTACTGCAGTGTACTTATACTTCGAGGTATATTGGGAGGATAGTGTATATTCTACTTAAAGGAGACGCACACATCGTCATCCGGATCTTCTACTGCCTGAGTGCCCTCCTCACTCTGGTGTTGATCTGGAACTATAAAGCTTTATTGTAAATATCAGAGAAGAAACATCTACAAATTATTGACTTGAGTGATTACAAAGAGTTTCTCTTCTTTTAAGCATCATGTAATCAAGACATTTCCCTGTACATCCTAAATATTATGCAGAAAAGTCAGAAAAAAAAGAATCACACTGATACAAAGTGAGACTGTTGTGATGGTGAACCTACAGATCAATGTGTGTTATAAGTTCAGAATGTATGAAAATACAAAAAGAATTAATATTATTATTATTCATTCGTTTTCTGAATCACTTAATACTAATTAGGGTCGTGAGGAAGCTGATGCCCATCTCAGCCGACTCTGGGCGAGGGCAGAGTACACCCTGGACAGCTCACCAGGCCATCACAGGGTGGAAACACGCTGACGGATTTGCAGCTACTCTTGTTCAGAGTCAGCCAATGGTTCTTTTACATGAACCTCACACCGTAGACAGTAAGAGACATGGCTGGCCTTTGATAATCCAGTTAGCTTCACTGGGGGGACAGTGACAACTCATCGAGAGTGGGGCTTGAACCCTCAACCTTAGGGTCAGTGATCCAGCACCTTAACCACCAGGCCACCACTGCCATTATTATTAGTCATCATTTCACACACAGGCAGCAGTGTTACAGCTGCTATGATGACCTGTAACTCAGTTTGTGGACAAATTTCTGAGTCTTTCAATGTCCAAGTACTGGTACTGACTGGTAGTGCAGTGATAACAGGCTTACACTTAGGAAAAGAGGTGTAGAAAAAAAAAATAGAAGCTGTGGTGCTCCGCTGTAGGCCTGTTAATAAAATTAATACAAATAAAATATTTGTGGTCATTTTCCTGACCAAAACTAATCACTATAATTAAATATTGTAGCATTATAATAAACGAAACCCTACTCGGGTTACCTGAGGGCTGGAGCCTATCTCAACTGCCACTGAACAAAGGTAGGGTGCATCACGCCAGACCATCGCAGGCCAACACACTCGCAACGCCAATGAGCAATTTGGAAAAGCCATTTAGCCCAATGTGCAGGTATTTGAACTGTAGGAAGACACCCAATCGCTCGATGTAAGCCACACGGGCATGGGTGGAACATGCAAACTCCAGAAACACCCGGGTCAAGCTGAGACTCAAACCTAAGACCTTCTTGTTATAAGGTGGGAACACTAACCACTAGGACAGCATGTCGCCCTGACAATATGTTGTCCACAAAAGGAAAGTTATGCTGACAGGCCTAGCTAGGGAGGCTTTATAAGAAAATCCATTGGACCAGCACAGAACCAAGTACAGGACAAGTCCAGTAATTCTTCATGGTGGTTGGGAAATGTCTGGCATTGTTCAGAACTTGGAAACAGTAGATGGGAAAAGAGAATTTTGAAGTCTGTGTTGACCTTTTCAACCCCAGAAAAGGCAGCAGAATGAAATACAACGACAACAACAACAACAACAACAACAATAACAACAACAATAATAAACGATATGTATTGGATTTGCACAGATCTGCTGAGAACACAGTTCATCACTGTTTGCAGTTTATCTATAAGCTAAAATAACTGCATTGATATTAATAACAATAATAATAATAATAATAATAATAATAACCTTTAACCGGTTGAACATCCCCCAGCTAAACATGCATGTGCATGTTGCTAGTGTTTATCATTGATGTGTGTGTTCTGTGTCTGAAACGGTTCGTCTCACTCACTGGAAGTCTGTAAATGTCTGCTCGGCGCTGAGAACCGGCGACCCGACTCTGCTACCGTTGCACCGTTGCAGATGTTTAATCGGTTAAATGGACAAACAAGGCACTGTGGTGCGACTTTAACGGATCTTAAAGTCAACCCGATACTCGCCCGGACTGCAGCGGCGGCCGACATGACAGTGTTTGGTCACGTGATGCCTCGTTTCTTCTTCGCTTATGAATTTTATCTACCGCGAGGATTTTACTGCCGCCTAATGGCCCAACTATGAAACGAGGCGTTGAACATCGACAGAAAGCATTGTGCTGATGAAAGCAACACTTTCTGAAAACTACTACTGGAGTAAACTTTGGTCTCATTCATCATGGGTGAAATCTTATCATAAGTAATTACAGTACTTATGATGTCACAAGAGGAAAACACTTCTGACCATTTTTATCTTCTTCTTTTCCTTTCGGCTTTTCCCTTCAGGGGTCGCCACAGCAAATCATCTGCCTCCATCTCACCCTATCCTTTGCATCTTCTTATCTTACACCAACGACCTTCATGTCCTCCTTCACCACATCCATGAATCATCTCTTTGGTTTTCCTCGAGGCCTTCTGCCTGGTAGTTCCAGCCTCAGCATCCTACTACCAATATACTCACTATCCCTCCTCTGTACATGTCCAAACCATCTCAATCTAGCCTCTCTGACTTTGTCTCCAAAACGTCTTACATGTGCTGTCCCTCTGATGTGCTCATTCCTGATCCTATCCGTCCTCGTTACTCCCAAAGAGAACCTCAACATTTTCATCTCTGCTACCTCCAGCTCTGCCTCCTGTCTTTTCCCCAGGGCCACTGTTTCTAAACCATACAGCTGTGTTACATAATATAATATATCTACCAAACTGTTTTACTCTAGGGGCAATGGTGGCCAGGTGGCAAGGTTGTCACTAAGGTTGGGGGTTCAAGTCCCACTGTCAACAGTTGTCACTGCCCCTCCCCCCCACCACCACCACCAGTGCAGCCAACTGGGTTATTAAAGGCTGGCCATGTGTCTCACTGTCTATACATTTTTAAGAACAAGGGCGATGTGCAGAGTTGTGGCAACTACAGAGGGATAAAGTTAATGAGCCGTACGATGAAGTTATGGGAAAGAATAGTGGAAGCGAGACTAAGGGCAGCAGTCAGCATTTGTGAACAACAGTTTGGTTTCATGGCAAGAAAGAGCACCACAGATGCAGTGTTTGCTTTGAGGATGTTAATAGAGAAGTACAGAGAAGTTCAGAGGGAGCTGCATTGTGCCTTTGTGGATCTGGAGAAAGCATATGACAGGGTGCCGAGAGAAGAACTGTGGTATTGCATGAGGAAGTCTGGAGTGGCAGAGAAGTATGTTAGAGTGGTGCAGGACATGTATGAGAGATGCAAGACAGTGGTGAGGTGTGCTGTTGGTGTGACAGAAGAGTTCAAGGTGGAGGTGGGACTGCATCAAGGGTCAGCTCTGAGCCCCTTCTTGTTTGCCATGGTGATGGACAGGCTGACAGACGAGGTTAGACAAGAATCTCCATGGACTATGATGTTTACAGATGACATTGTGATCTGTAGTGAGAGCAGAGAACAAGTGCAGGAAAATCTAGAGAGGTGGAGGTATGCCCTGGAAATGAGGGGAATGAAGGTTAGCCTCAGTTAAACAGACTATGTGTGTGTGAACGACAAGGACACAAGAGGAACGGTGAAGTTACAGGGAGCAGAGATAAGAAAGGTGGAGGATTTTAAGTACTTAGGCTCAACAATCCAGAGCAATGGAGAGAGTGGAAAAGAGGTGAAGAAGCGTGTGCAGGCAGGATGGAATGGTTGGAGAAAAGTGTCCGGTGTGATGTGTGATAGGAGGGTATCGGCAAGAATGAAGGGAAAAGTGTACAAGACGGTGTTGAGGCCAGCGATGTTGTATGGTTTAGAAACAGTGGCGCTGGGGAAAAGACAGGAGGCAGAGCTGGAGGTAGCAGAGATGAAAATGTTGAGGTTCTCTTTGGGAGTAACGAGGATGGATAGGATCAGGAATGAGTACATCAGAGGGACAGCACATGTTAGATGTTTTGGAGACAAAGTCAGAGAGGCTAGATTGAGATGGTTTGGACATGTACAGAGGAGGGATAGTGAGTATATTGGTAGTAGGATGCTGAGGCTGGATCTACCAGGCAGAAGGCCCAGAGGAAGACCAAAGAGACGATTCATGGATGTGGTGAAGGAGGACATGAAGGTCGTTGGTGTAAGAGAAGAAGATGCGACCCCTGAAGGGAACCGCCGTAAGGAAAAGAAGAAAAAGAAGATGTATTATCATTGAATGTTTAATTGTTATTATAAGCATTTATAGCATAGAATGTGTATTTATTGATATTATATACACATATACATGTACGTATATGTCAATCGGGGGGGGGGTCGATCCAACTTCGTGAAGGTTGGGGGTTTGCGTCCCACTCTCCACAAGGTTGTCACTGCCCCCCAGTGCAGCTAACTGGGTTATCAAAGGCCAGCCATGTCTCAGTGTCTATGGTGAGAGGTTCATGGAAAAGAACCATTGCTGACTTTCGACAAGAGTAGCTGCACCGTGTTTCCACCCTGTTATGGCCTGTCGAGCTCCCCAGGGTGTACTCTGCCCTTGCCCGGAGTCGGCTGGGATGGGCGCCAGCCTCCGCTCAACCCTAATTAGGATTCAGCGGTTATAGAAAATGAACTGATGAACCCTGAACAGCTCGCCAATCTAATGCCGGGCAAAAAACAAACAGCCATTCACATTCACACTCAAGCACTGGGGCAATTTGGAACAACTATTTAGACTAATGTGCATGTCTTTACCCGGGGAAGAAATCGGAGTATCCAGAGGGAACCCAGGCAAGCAAACGTGCGTCTACCTCACAGCAGGAAGGTCCTGGGTGTGAGTCTCAGGCTCGATGAGGGCGTTTCTGTTGCACATTAGGCTAATTACTTGTTCAAATATTGCCCCTAGGTGTAAGTCAGCAGGAGGGTTGACTTTGGGTGAGAGGAGGGTTACACCGTGAATAGAATGCCAGCAGCACAGTGGCATAGTATTTAGCAAGTCTGTCTCAGTACGAAGTCAAACCCCAAGTATGAGTGTGCGCGGTTTTGTGTGTTACCTTCCAATGGTTTGGCGAAGTGCTTTGGTTCTGCCATGCCATCACCTAGTGTCGGCTGAGATAGGCTTCAGCTGCCGCACGTGACCTTAGTAGGAGCGAGTGAGTGAGCGATACAGTGCTGCATCTGAGAACTCTAAGTGCAGAACTAACTTGTAAATCATTAAATAAAATCTGAAATTAACAGTAGCCTATTTCCTATTTCTCCACTAGATGGCAGAAAAACAAAGAAAATGCACATAATGTGACCTATTAAAAAGTATGAACACAATAAACTAATTACAAGAAAATAAGAATACAAAAAACAACCATAATTTTTCTTTGTTTGTTTGGGTTAGGGTTGAATAGTTCAGTAGAGCTTTTCCTATCATTTTTAGAATATGGAAGGATTTCTCTAGCTCGACAATTACATTTACGTTTACGGCATTTGACAAACCACCTTATCTAGAGTGACATAAATTCATAATTGTTTAAATACAACTGAGCAATTGAGGGTTAAGGGCCTTAAAGGGCCCAATAACAGAACCACGGTGGTACTGGGACCTAATTTCCTGAGCTTCAGTTCAGTAATCCAGAGTCTTAACCACGGACCTATCCTGATGAAGTCCAAAATATATTTTTCTACAATAAATACAAAGAACACAGTAATCTCAGGGTTGTTGTGTTTTTTTTTTGTTTTGTTTTGTTTTTTTTTGCAGCAGCAGCAGGACTCTGAATTACCCTGTGTGTGTGTGTGTGTATACTAAAATGTTATCTCAGCCAACAGTGGGATAAGGCAGGGTATACCCTGGACTGCTCACTAGACCATTGCAGGGCAACACACACAGCTATTTACACTTCATGTCAATTTGGGACAGCCAGTTAGCCTAATGCACATGGCTTTGGACTGTAAGAAGAACCAGAGTCCCAGAGGAACACCACAGAGTACCTGGAGGAAACCCACGCAAGCACGGCGAGAACATGCAAACTCCGCACAGAAACACCTGAGCTTGGAACTGAACCCAGAACCTTCTTGCTATGAGGCGGACGTTGCTAACCACTACGCCATCGTGCTGCCTGGATTTTAATTATTATTAATATTATTATTATTATTATTAATGTTAAGGGCAGTGGTGGCCTAGTGGTATAGGGCGCTGGATCGCTGATTCTAAGGTTGAGGGTTCGAGTCCCACTCGCCACAGGTTGTCACTGCCCCCCCCCAGTGCAGCTAACTGGGTTATCAAAGACCGGCGGCCATGTCTCGCACTGTCTCTGGTGTGAGGTTCATGAAAAAAGAACCACTGCTGACTTTCGACAAGAGTAGCTGCACAGCCCTCAGCATGTTTTCGCCCTGTGATGACTTGGCGAGCTGTCCAGGGTGTACTCTGCCCTCGCTCAGTGTCGGCTGGGATGGGCGCCAGCCTCCCCGCGACCCTAATTAGGATTAATCGGTTACAGAAAATTAAGAAATGATGATATTATTATTATTGTTGTTGTTTGTCCTCTTCATGTTATTATTATTATTATTATTATTATTATCCATTCATTGATTTTCTGACCTGTTTAATCCTAATTCAGGTCATGGAGAGGCTGGCGCCCACCTCAGCCAACTCCAGAAACACAGAAACATGACAACAACCAAATAGCCTACTTTTGATGAAAGTCAGCAATAGTTCTTTTACAGCCTGTCACCACAGACAGTGAGAGACACGGCCGGCCTTTGATCGCGCACTTAACGGCACTGGGGAGACAGCAGGGACAACTCGGGGATAGTTGGGCTCGGTTATAGTTGGGCTCGGGGATAGATGTTGTCGGGGATAGTTGATCGACATGCACATTAGTGTAATTGCCTGTTCTATTAAGTGTGAATTAATTAGATTAAAAGAGTGCCCTGTGATGGCATGGCGTGCCGTCCAGAGGCTCCAGCTTCCCCGTAACCCAAATAGTAGGATTAGGTGGTTTGGAAATTTTTTTTTTTTTTTAATTTTGTCCATACGTAATTTTATTTAATGCAACCCAACCACCCAGTTTTCACATGCATGCACATCATTTATTTATTCATTGTAATTTGATTTATTCTGATTATATTATTAGACGCATGATTCACCTTCAAGGGGCAGTGGTGGCCTAGTGGTATAAGGCTGTCCCCCCCCAGTGCAGCTAACTGGGTTATCATAGGCCGGCCATGTCTCCCACTGTCTATGGTGAGCGGCATGTAAAAGAACCATTGCTGACTTTCGACAAGAGTAATGCAATGGCCTGGCGAGCTGTCCAGGGTGTACTCTGTCCTTGCCCCGAGTTGGCTGGGATGGGCACCAGCCTCCCCGTGACCCTAATTAGGATGAAGCGATTACAGAAAATGAACTGATTCACCTTCAGCTGATAATGATCATATGCGGTGCGTCAGGCTTCATTTTTGCATGATTAATTGTTTTCTTTGGTTTGTTTTCTCATGTGATCAAATATTGTTCATAATGATGCCGCATGTCCTTACTTGACTTCGTAATACCTGTAACTGGAAAAACACGATAGTTTGAATAATGTACCTTCCTTAATACCCTTTCTTCTCTTTAAGCCCTTCGTTTCAGGTAACAAAAGTTACTGTATTATTGTAAAACTCATGGCTTGTCTGAAAGCAGAAACTGAAACGCTCCACGGATTCACCAGAAAGCGCTGTCGATCTGTCTCACATTGCTAGCCTCAGTCTCGAATTTAATAATTGGGTTTGAAAAAGAATAAATTTGCTTTTCTGCATCAGCAAAACTTAAGTCATGCGTGTCGTTTGAAGCAGTGAGGAAGGAAAACAAACCACTGTGGACGAAGAATCAACACGGGACTCGATCCAGCAATCTCAGATGTTGAGCATTCTGTTTGTGTAAATTTACCCAGATGTGAAATGGAGTGCTGTTTCAATTTTGAGTTCGAGTCTGATGTCAGCGGGATTCTGTGGCGGTTTAGTGAAATTTTATACCGGATACTTAGCAACACTGTGGGGTTTTATAGTAAACAAAAATCGACTTGAGATCAGCAATTAAATTGATCATTTACTCACCAACATCTCAGCCAACACTGGGCGAAGGCCGGGTGCACCCTGTACAGCTCGCCAGACCATCAGGGGCAACACGTAAACAAGCATTTGCACTCTTGTTCACACCTGGGGGCGATATAGAACAGCCAGGTAGCTTAATATGTATGTCTTTAGACTGTCGGAGGAAACCTGAAAACCCAGAGGTAATCCACACTAGCACTGAGAGACAATGCAGACTCCGCACAACATGTCAACACACAAGCCTGGAACTCGAACCCAGGACCTTTTTCCGGTGAAGTGAATGTGCTAATCGCTATGCCACTGTGCCACCCTGTGATTAAAACATTTGTTCAGAATTCACTAATTTAGTAGCATTGTGTGAAGGCTGGCGTCAATCTCAGCTGGTGAAGGCAGGATCCACCCTGGACAACTTGCCGGGCCATCGTAGGGCAACACACGCAACCATTCACACGCACTCTTATATCTAGGGCAGTGTTTCTCAAATAGTGGGGCACACGGTATGATGCCAGGAGGAGCGAGGTGTGATGCCGGGGGAGAGCGTATGACCCTGGGGAACATGCTTTTACGAAATAGTGTACGGGATTTAAGTGTAATTGCACCTCCACTACAGTAGATGGCAGTGGCGCTCTCAGGAACGACGAAAAAGGTGGAGAGAGACGGAGATATTAAGACATAGATAAGTTGAATGAGTTTAAATAATGATGTATTTTTATTTCAGACACATTGGTGCACTTTAAATCTTTTCTGGTACAGATTAAAAAACAATGTTAATGCTGTTTTTCTTTCTTGTAAATTGAACTATATTTCTTTCTTTTTTGTTTTTAATGTTAATAAAGCTACAGTTTTATGCATAGGTGTACGAATAACAATTTTATAGACAAATAATACGATTTATAGTCGCTCGCGGGGCGGTGGGGGCCTTGAAATGTTTTTTTCTTCCTGGAGGGGGCGCCACAGAAAGTACGTAATTGAGAAGCACTGATCTTGCGGCAATTTGGAACCACCAATTAGGGGAGGATTGGGCAGTGGTGGTCTGGTGGTATAGGGCACTGGATCGCTGATCCAAAGGTTGGGGGTTCGATTCCCACTCTCCTCAAGGTTGCCACTGTCCTCCCCAGTGCAGCTAACTGGGTTATCAAAGGCCGGCCATGTCTCTCACTGTCTGTGGTGCGAGGCATGTAAAAGAACCATTGCTGACTTTCGACAAGAGTAGCTGCAAAGCCGTCGGCGTGTTTCCGCCCTGTGATGGCCTGGCGAGCTGTCCAGGGTGTACTCTGCCCTTGCCCGAAGTTGGCTGGGATGGGCGCCAGCCTCCCCGCGACCCTAATTAGGATTACGCGGTTACAGAAAATGAACCGAACAATTAGGAGAGTGTGCATGGTTTTGGATTGTGTGAGGAAACCAGAGTTCCAGGAGTAAAACCACACAAGCACAGGAAGAACATGCAAAATCCTCACAGAAACACCTAGGAATTGAACCTGGGACCGTTTTTGTTTTCAGGGGGACGTGCTAACCACTGCACCACCGTGCCGCCCCGTTTGTTTATATACTGTATATCATACTTTATAAGTACATTCTACTATTTTCTTTATTATAATTTGTTTTTCGTCACTTGTAATTTAACCACATTTGCCACATGTGGATTCACACATCTGGCTGACAACTAAAGGAAGGTTTTCTTTAGCAGTCTTAAGAAGAAAAAAAAACATCACAGCTTTTGCACAAGCTCCGTGATAGATGCTTATTACAAACTGTGAAATGACTGCCGCTAAGGCTAATTTCACATATCAGTCATGCAGTCCGTCTCCTCACCCCGTTTTCAGAACCTGTAGGCAAAGTGGTGCAATAAATTAAAGTACCCAAAATGATCAGGAGGGAAAGCATGCATTTACCTGTTTCATCTCTTTTCACTAGTGAGAGTTAATAAAATGATTCATGTTTGAAACAGCAACCAAAACAAGCAAATGAGGTCAGTACTTTCCCAGGGGAGCGTTCGTGGTGGTACCTGTGTGATCGAAATGAGCAATTCTGCTTAAGGGTTGAACGAGCTTTGAAGATTATAATTAATTTGCCCTTTATTGGGTTTATTTACATGTAAAAACCTGCAGTGCATGACCGTGCACGATCATTTCTATGAGTATGATATGAAAACAAAACCATAATCTTTTAAATGGATTATATCATACTATGATATGGCGCAGTTAGGCTGTCTAGCCGGTGTCTGTCCGTTAACGTTAACCTTTGTGCTAACTTCTGACTGCTACAGTAGAATTTAGTGCGACAGTGATTTTATGGGAGATCCTTCTCATGGCATGGTGACAGAAAGGTCAAAGGTCAAGGCCAAAATGTCATTCATTCATTCACCCATCCGTGATTAGAGTCATGGGAAGGCTCACACCTATCCTAGCCAACTTAGTAAAGGTGAGGTACACCCAAAACAACTCATCAGACCACTGAAGGGCAACACAGAACAGGCTATTGGCCAGCTGTTCTTGTTTTTGGATTGTGATAGAAAACCTGGGTACGCCCAGGAAACCCACCCAAGCATGAGGAGAGCATGCAAACGCCACACAGGAACACATGAGATCGACATCGAACCCGGGACCTTCTTGCTGTGAGCTGCATGTGCTAACCACTGCACCACCATGCCACCCACGGTCAAAATAGAGTATTCATACATTCATTTTCTAAGCCGCTTGATCCTAATTAGAGTTGAAGGGAGACTGGGGCCAATCTCAGCATACTGTCGGCGAGGGCAAAGTATATCCAGAATAGCTTGCGAGAGAGACCATTGCAGGGCCTACACAAAATATTCTTCTTCTTTTATTTTCGGCTTTTTCCCTTTTTCAGGGGTCGTCACAGAGAATCATCGCATTTAGCATAGGTTTTTATGTTGGATGCCCTTCCTGACACACCCCATTAGCAAGGGGCAGAAACACACTGACGGCTTTGCAGCTACTCTTTACGTAAGTCAGCAATGGTTCTTTTACATGAACCTCCCACCATAGACAGTAAGCGACATGGCCCGCCTTTGATAACCCAGTTAGCTGCACTGGGGGGGACAGTGACAACCTTGTGGAGACTGGGACTCAAACCCCCAACCTTAGGATCAGCGATCCAGCATCCTTTACCACCAGGCCACCACCACTACAGGGCCGACACAAAATATTACATCCAAAAAAACTTCAATTAAGAATGTACACAGTTTTGTGAATAACAAATAACTTCCTGGTGCCCATCTCAGCCGACTTCAGGTGAGGGTAGAGTACACCATGGACAGCTCACCAGGCCATTGCATGGTGCTAACATGCTGACGGCTATGCAGCTACTCTTAAAGAAAGTCAGTAATGGTTCTTTTACACTCTCACAACATAGACAGTAAGAGGCATGGCCGGCCTTTGATAACCCAGTTACCTACACCAGGGACACAGTGACAACCTGTTGAGAATGGGACTTGAACCCCCAACCTTGGGATCAGTGATCCAATACCTTACCACCAAGCCATCACTGCCCAGTTACAGGTATATAATTAATTGTTTTTGAGGCTATACAGTGGTACCTCACCTTACGAAATTAATCCGTTCCAGAGCCTTTTTCTTAACCTGGATTTTTCGTAAATTGAACCGTATTTTACATGTAAAACGTGTGATTTGTTCCACGGCCCCCAATACTACCCCCTAAATCCTTTAAAAATTTTAAAAAAGCATATCTTTCAAGACCTCTTTCTGCTTCAATATCGTACCGATGGTAGACGGGTTTGGCCATATTCCTTTGCGATATCACTCAACCGCATGTCACGAGCCCGATTCTTCTTTTCACTCGTGCCGGAAATCACACGCATGCATGTGTGTGTGTGTGTGTGTGTGTGTGTGTGTGTGTTGACCATGTCTTCTTAGCAGAGTGATAATCTTACAAATGTTTATGGAAGGTTAAAAGCCAGTAACTCTGTCCTTTACACAAAAAGCATTATGGGAGATGCAGCTCCATAATAGCCAATGGGAGGCCAGCGGGGCGGGATGTTGGGACATGTAGTCAGTGGGAGAGCAAGTCGTGCATTGTTTGAAGGTTTGAATGGCGCGTTTCATAAGGAGAACTTGTTTCATATACGGAGACAAATGTCTTCCTTTCGGCTTTTTCCATTTTACTCGGGAGTCGCCACAGCGAATCATCTGATTTGCATGTTTGATTTGGCAGAGGTTTTTACGTCGGATGCCCTTCCTGTCACAACCCTTTTAGCAAGGGACAGAAACACGCTGACGACTTTGCAGCTACTCTTTACGAAAGTCAGCAATGGTTCTTTTACATGCCTCTCACCATAGACAGTGAGAGACATGGCCCGCCTTTGATAACCCAGTTAGCTGCACTGGGGGTTCGTATACAGAGACAAAAAAATTTAGGAAAATGTTTTTCGTAAACTGGATTTTTCGTATTCTGGGAATATCGTAAGGTGAGGTACCACTGTATTTTAACCCTGATAGGTGTATTGTGCACTACTGGAACTCTTGTGTGGTTGTTGTAGTTGCAATTGGTAAAATAATCACTATAGTGATTAATCAATAATCAGAAGCAGCTTTAGAGAACAATACGGCGCAATATTAGCCGTCTGGGCACCAAGGTGATGTAGAGTTTAGCACATCCTTCTCACAACAAGAAGGTCCTGGATATCTATACATCTGTGAGTTACCTCTGGATGCTCAAGTTTCCTCCTACAGTCCAAAACCATGCACATTAGGCTAATTGCCTGTTCCAAATTGCCCCAGCTGTGAGTATGTGAATGGTTGTGAAAGTTTTTTTGACCTGCAGAACCTGAATAATTTACTTTACAGTCGGTTCTCAACCTGCAAACAAATAAACAAGAGCAATTGGAGAGCCCAAACCTCCACCAAGTACAGTAATCCCCCATATGAACCAAATTATGAAATATCATTGTATGTTTTACTACGAAGAGATCTTGGATCAGAATTTGGCAGCAATGGTTCTTTGACATGCCATGGACAGAGAGAGACATGTCCGACCTATGATAACCCAGTTAGCTGCACGGGGGTGGGGTTGGCGACATTGACAACCTTGTGGAGACTGGAACTCGAACCCCCAACCTTTGGATCAGCGATCCAGCGCCCTTCACCACCAGGCCACCACTGCCCGCAACATGTATCTCTTTGGATAATGGGAGGAAAAACAGAGTACCAAGAGGAAACCCACGCAAGCACGGAAAGAGTATGCAAACTTGGAAACGGACCCTGGACCTTCTTGAAGTGAGAGAGACATACACATAATCTCCAAGGCTGTTTTCTGCTCAGCTGTCTATGAATAGTATGAATATCTCATGAACATGGACTTAAGCAGGAAAAGGACAGATAAGAGCAGACAGGTAGGCACAAGTCCAGTGGGGGTGTCTCTCTTTGTGGGTTTTCTTTCCAGTTGGCAAAAGAGAAATAGATAAGAAGCAGGTTACAAAAAAGCACAGTGAAGTTCATGACTGTGAGAAAGAAGACGGCTGTTTTGCTTGACTGATTAGGGATGGGCTTGCCAAGCATTAGAGATTCCCAGGAAGTTGCTTGAGCAACCAAATTTCTTCTTAGCACAAGTGTGTTCCTCTGCTAGTTGCATTCATTGGCACTGCAAAGCAGTTTTTAACCAGTGGAACTGGAGCTGGTGGGATGCAGCTGCTTGGTGTGTCTGGAAGTTTAGTGACGCTTGGACCCCGCTTGAGAAACCACTAGAGAGGAAAAAGTGATACCCGTAAGAACCAAATACAATGGGAATGTGTGTGTGTGGGTGAGAGAGAGAGAGAGAGAGAGGGGGGGGGGGGGGATGGGGATAATAGTGACAGTAAACATCTAGAGCCTCATTTCAAATCCAGGGCGTGCAATTTCAATTTCCACTTCACGGCAAATCAGAAGCTCTCCAATCATGACCGTTCTCATATGAGTACAGGCGAAAACATCTGTATTAAATGAGTGGTGGCTTAAGCCAGAACATTCATAATAATCCCCACCTTTGGGAATTGAGGATGTGAATCCAGCGTGCACACACATACACACTTCTTGGAGTGGACAGATGTTCTCTAGGGACATCTGGACAAAGTGGTGAGTGAGGAATACAGTGATGGACAAACTGATTTCCCTCATGTCCCACGAGACCTCTGGCATTTCACCCACCAACCCTGACCTAGAAACAGATAGAAGAGATGTAGCACACCGTAGGCGGTGGCAGAAAAAAAATACTTGAGTTTCTCAGGCTGCCGGAGTCATCGGAGGAAATTTAAACACAGTCTCTCATACGGCTCATGCAAAAATGCCCAAGCTCAAGCTTTGTTTCATTCTGAAGGTAAACGCATGCACTTGGTGGTGTTTCCTTTTTGCACCATAGGCAGGGTGAGCAATCTTTTTTCAGTCATAAACAAGATTTATACAAGATCTGATCAATATCTTTAATGGTTTGTGGTTGGTTTGTATGCACGAGTCAGCCGAATGTGATGCAGTGGATTGATATCTCATCTCATCTCACATGCATTTGTGTCTCATTCGTTGTCAGAGTTGCCTGCAATAAAGCCTATTAAGTGTGATAGTGGAGTATCTTTAAAAGTAAGGGTTTATCTTCAGTTAATTTTCTCATCAGACATCAGAATCTACAGAAATCTCAGTGACGTGGGCCGGGATATGGATGCTGCTACCAAATTGACTTGTTTTAAGTATCTCAATATTAAGTAAACTGCTGATCTCTTGGGATGCATTTTTATGCACAGCAGTTTATGATAGGATGTCAGCCTCACAGCAAAATAGTCCTGGCTCAGACATTTCTGTGTGGAGTTGACATGTTCTCCCCGTGCATACATGGATTTTCTCCAGGGACTCAGGTTTCCTCCCACAGTCTAAAAAAATGCATAGTAGGTGAATTGGCTATTAAGCATCTTAAGCGTCATCCCTATGTGTGAAAGTGAGTGTGACTGGCTCTCTCTCTCTCTCTCTCTCTCTCTCTCTCTCTCTCTCTATATATATATATATATATATATATATATATATATATATATATATATATATATATATATATATATATATATATATATATGTATAGGGATCCCTCACTTTACACAGTTAATTGGAATCCCCCGCGACTGCCGAATTCCATGAAGTAGGATCAAACCCCCCCCACCCCCGACTGACGTATATGTATATGTATATGTGTATATAATATCCATATTCAATGCTATAAATGCAACGCGAGTGCGCGGGCACTCAGATGTGCACCTCACATAAAAATGTACAAAGTTTTGATGGGAGGTTTTGGGTTGTTTTCTTTTTGTTTTTATTTTTGTTAGTTTGAGGTTTTATTTGCATAATTGGCTTTGTTTTGTGGCATTTTACTTAACTTTTTCCTCGATTCTTCCTTAATTTCCTTCTTTTGTAATTTGATGAATTTTTTTTTAAATATGCCACATGAATTGAAGCACGAAGTAGAGAGGGATCCCTGTATACATGTGTATGTATATATATATATATATATATATATATATATATATATATATATATATATATATATATATATATATGCATGTATATACCATATGAACATGATAAGCGCCCAGGGCGCTTAAAAAAATTGAAGTGGGTGGGCACGTATTAAAATGATTACCAGCGGAGTGGAACGGTAAGTGCTTATTAGCATCGAGGTGGAAAACATGAATAATAACAGAACAAAAAAAAAGTTTTATTGGTATTTGTATTATTCATTTTATAGTATCAACCAAATTACTTACATGAAAGCTGAAAGTAAACAGAAAACAGCATAATTTTAAAAAAATGACCCCTTAATTTTTCCTTCCGGTCCTGTTCGTTTAAATATTCCCCCCCCCCCCCCCCCCCAGATGTAAAATTGAGTCAATCAACATGAATGTCAACTTGTTGAACGAATCAACACAAATGTCAACTTTAGCACATGGCATATTGAACCAATCAACATAAACAAGTACATGGCCAGGAATGTCTTTCAATGTATGAAGTCAATGAGCAGGAGAATCGGGTGAAAAATACTCGTCATCACTTTGTGATAGGTCCATATCTGTGTCATCGCTCCATTCATTCAGAGCATCCCATAATTTTGCTGTAGCAGTTTCTAATGGTTCATCAGTTATTGGACATTTACCAAAAGAACACAGCAAAATATTTTCCTGTTTTTAAAGCACAGCGGAACAATCAAATGTGTTGTTACTGATGAACATTATAAACATTCCCCAGTGGCAGGGGGTCTTGAAATACCATGTAAATTCACTTTTACAGGCAGTCCATGCCTCATTTTATCCTTAAAGAGACTGATCGAATAAAATTAGTAAGTTTGATCGACAATTTTGCTCCCAGTACACATGGATGGTTATTAGACTTAAGATAAAAAACACTGGGGGGAGGAGGGGCTTATTGGAGCAGGGCTCTTATTACGTTGAATACGTGTATATGTATATGTATATATGTGTGTGTGTGTGTGTGTATATATATATATATATATATATATATATATATATATATATATATATATATATAATAAATTAATTACTATATCAAATAAAATTAATTATTGCCTCTGCATTGAACCCACCCAAAGTGAGCACACATACACACACACCAGAGAGCAGTTGGGGGGTTAGGTACCTTGCTTAAGGACACTTCAGCCTTCAAGGTGGAGAAAGGAAAGGTGCTACCCACTCCATCTGTTGCCAGCCACTTTTCCTGCTGGATCAGGAATCAAATCAGAGACCTTGAGGTTTTAAACACACTTTTATAACGATTGTGCCAGGGATGCCCACAGATGAGTGCCAACCTCCCCTGCAATTCTTATTAGGATGAAGCAGCTTAGAATATGAATAAATGAGTCTATAACTGGTATTTGAGTGGCATTTCTGTTGGTCTTTTTGATGAAAGAGGTTTGCAGAAGAATGGCCAGACCACACTGTTCAAGTTGACATGAAGTTGTATGATACCTCATACAAGTAAAACCACTCATTCCAACCATGGTGAGGAGAAAAGTATCTCAGAAAGCATGCTATGCCAGGACGTTAGGTGGATTATTTACAAAAGGAAAGGACCACATTGCAATCCATTCCAGTGAGACAGTAACTGGAAGAACTGACCCAACATGGGGTACAGCTTGAACTGAACTGGATCGCCTAAGATTGGAAAAAACAGGAGGGTGGAACCTATCTCAGTCAAAATTGGACAAAGGTAGCGTATGGCATGACCAGCTCACTAGACCATCAGAGAGTTAATACACACACAACAACTCACACTCACATTCAGGAGTAACATCTGTGGGACTGTGGGAGGAAACCAGAGTGCTTGGCGTCAACCCAAGGAAAACATGCAAATTCCAGCCCTGGACTCTGACCTAGGGAGCTTTTCTCTGAGAGGCAAATGTGCTAACCACTACACGCAAGTCACGTGCTACCGATTTGCTATTAGTGCCCCTTATAGTTCTGCAATAGCGTCATAGACAAAGAAATTAATCATTGTGCACAGTCATGAACTGCAGGTTTCTACATGTAAATAAACCCAATAAAAACCAAATAAAATATACATTTCAAAGCTTGTACTACCCTGAAGGAGAATTGCTCATTTAGATCACACAAGCACAAACATTCACAGGGGAGAACATGCAAACTTTCAAACAGAAACGCCCTTCTTACCAAGCCTGGGACTCAAACTCATGACCTTCTTTCTGTATGAGGTGGTGGAATGCGAGAGACTATCAGAAGAAAAGGTCCATTGTGACGCAGTGACACAAGCCTTGTCAGCAGTGATAACTGGTCACGATATTATATAAGAATAAAATATTTTCACCTCCACCAATGGAGGTTATGTTTTACCGGTGGTTAGTGTGTTGCTCCAGATGGGGGCTTTGGACAAAGTTCATTGATTCATTTTCTGAACCACTTAATCCAGATTAGGGCCGCAGGAAGGCTGGCAGCCATAGCCGGCTCTGGGCAAGGGCAGAGTACACCCTGGACAGCTCACCAGGCCTTTGCGGGACAGAACACATTGACAGCTATGTAGCTACTCTTGACGAAAGTCAGCAATGGTTCTTTTACAGCCTCACACCATTGACAGTGAGAGGCATGACCGGTCTTTGATCGCCCAGTTAGCTGCACTGGGTGGTTTTGGACAAAATCTCAATTAAATTTTGGAATTTCAAAAGTAAATTTAGATTTTCAGAAATCTTTAGTTTGGTTGTTGATATTTTGGTTCATACTGTAGAGGACTTTACTTGGCGGAAGTTTGCGCTCTAGAAGAACTCATGTAGAACTTTTTTCTAACTATCAGTAACTCTGAATCACCATCATGAGACCACTAAGGTTGATCTTTAAAGCATCGGGTATCACAAATGTAAAGCCCAAGGCTGTGTGAATCTTAAGTCTAAATTAGAAAGATCTCAGCCTCAGCCTCTACTTTATATTGATTATCTGTATTGCTAATCAATAGGCTCAACAATCCAGAGCAATGGAGAGTGTGGAAAAGAGGTGAAGAAGTGTGTGCAGGCAGGTTGGAATGGTTGGAGAAAAGTATCCGGTGTGATGTGTGATAAGAGAGTATCGGCAAGAATGAAAGGAAAAGTGTACAAGACGGTGATGAGGCCAGCGATGTTGCATGGTTTAGAAACAATTGCGCTGAGGAAAAGACAGGAGGCAGAGCTGGAGGTAGCAGAGATGAAAATGTTGAGGTTCTCTTTGGGAGTAACGAGTATGGATAGGATTAGGAATGAGCACATCAGAGGGACAGCACATGTAAGAGGTTTTGGAGACAAAGTCAGAGATGCTAGATTGAGATGGTTTGGACATGTACAGAGGAGGGATAGTGAGTATATTGGTAGTAGGATGCTGAGGTTGGAACTACCAGGCAGAAGGCCGAGAGGAAAACCAAAGAGAAGATTTATGGATGTGGTGAAGGAGGACATGAAAGTAGTTGGAGTAAGAGTAGAAGATACAGAGGATAGGGTGAGATGGAGGCGGATGGTTTGCTGTGGCGACCCCTGAAGGGAAAAGCCGAGAGGAAAAGAAGAAGAGATCTGTATTGCTAATCAATCAGGTTGTGGGGAAAGCTGGGGCCAATCCCAGCTGGGTTGGGCCAAGACGATGGGTACATGCTGAGCAGGTCATTTACCCAGTCTATTTTAAATCTTACACAGAAAAACAACTATTCACACTCACTTACACACCAACATTTACATTTATATTTACAGCATTTGGTAGACACCCACGGCAGTGGTGGCCAGGTGGTAAGGTGCTGGATTATCAATCCCAAGGTTGGGGGTTCGAGCCCCATTGTCAACGGGTTGTCACTGTCCCCCCAGTGCAGCTGACTGGGTTACCAAAGGCTGCCCATGTCTCTCACTGTCTATGATGTGAAGCATATAAAAAAAAAATCATTGCTGCCTTTTGTCAAGAGTAGCTGCATCGCTGTCTGAATGTTTCTGCTCTGCGATGGCCTGGCGAGCTGTCCAGAGTGTCCTCTGCCCTCGCCGGGAGTGGGCTGGGATGGGCGCCAGCCTCCCCGTGACCCCAATTCTGATTAATCGGTTACAGAATATGAACTGAACTGAATAAATGAGGACTAAGGGCCTTTCTCAATGGTCCAAGCATGGCTCCTCAATCTTTGGATCAGTATGACAGATTTTTAACCATGGAGCCGCCCTATAGGTAAATTAGAGTAGCGAGTTGACCTAATGCACAGGTCTTTGGCCAGCAGGAGGGAACGGGAGTAAACAGAGGAAACCCATAAGCACATTTAAGACAAGAACATGCAAAGTCCTCAAAGAAAGGTCCTTGGCTGAGATTTGAACCCCAAACATTCTTACTTTAAGGCAACAGTGCTCACTACTGAACTCTACTGTATACCATCATATCTGTTTTTCCGTATAATTGCTGGTGGGCCCTGATTTGTTTTAATGTATTTTTTCCTTAAAAAAAACAGACGTAACCCTTCTAGTCATTTAATACCATTCACCCTGCTTGGTGCAGTTCAATTGCAAAATTTGAAACCAACCTGAAAGCCTTAATCACCTCATTGTGTTTAAAAACGCCATAATTTCTTAGTTGGTGTTAAAAAGGCAGTCTGGATCTTCCATTATTCCCGCTGTGTATTTTTGTTCACGACATGCAGTTTAATCAAGAATGATGTATGGATGTGCATTCCTTTGCTTCATCGGCCACACATCAACCCATACCCCATCCCCATCCTCTTGCTTTCTTTACTTTTCATTGGTTTTAAACCTTCCAAAGCCACAAATATGAACTTCTGACAAAGATCCAGAAACACCACCGAGAAGCCAGTGGTCCCTCTTTCTTCCTTTCTTTCTTCCTTTCTTTCTTCCTTGATACGTAATAAGCCTGGGTAAAACAGTCGGGATTTGACATTTACGTACTTTCTTTCTCCAAACATATCAGTGACTATGGTGGAAAGGCTTTGACAGATTTCAACTGTGAATGACCTTTTCTTGGCAAACGTAGACTAACCGCAATCCTTAAGACAGGTTTCCTTGGTATGGTCGGGCCATATGTTTGGACTACTCACAGTTCAAATCCTAAAACAACATGACCATGGTTGTCTTCATGGATTATTCAAAGGTATTTTATGTTCTACCTAACCACTTTTTTTTTTTTAAACCAATGTTTTAATTCTTTCCAAGGTAAATTCATTATACACTGAATAATTAGTCATAATAAGATGTATTAATGTACGAGCTTATGGATTACCGTCTTCATAAGGCTACAGTCTTGTGTTATTTTCCACAGTACTACACTGAACAGAGACCATGATGCACTGCAAGAACATTTCAGGACAACCACAAGAGCACTAGATATGACTAGCTTGCACAAGCATACTGATGCTCAAATTCAGCACTGGGGTAGTGATTGGTTTATGCTGGCGCTTTGTAGTTCTACTGCCTTTGTGACCTCAAAATGCATTTGGACGCTCAAGCTACACATGCAAATCAATGCATTGCACTGATTGGGGCACTTTACTTATTCTGAAACCACCAAAAGCCAAACCAAGTGACATTTACAAGTACCCCGGCCCCTCCCACCTCCTACCATTTGAGTAGTGATAGTTAGCGAAAAAGTCCTTGGCTTGAGTCCCAGGCTTGGTGAAGCTGTTTCTGCATGGAGTATACACACGCTCTCAATGTGCTAGCATTTGTTTCCTCCCACAGTCCAAATACATGCTCACGTAAGCGAATTAGAAAACCCGCACAAACTCCACACAGAATCATCCAACCCTGGGACTCGAACTCAGGGCCGGGCCGTTACCCTGTGGAGCGGTCGTCCTACCCACGACACCACAGTACCACCTGTACAATAAATAAGTCATAGTTAAATACGTATGTAATTGCTTGTCTGGGTAACAAGAGCACCGGCATTCTACCAGGAGTAAGAGCACAGGCCGGCCAAAACAAACAACTAGGATATTATCCATGATTCTAAACAGGGAAACACTCGACGTGACTCAAAGCATATGATAAGACTGACGAGACTTGCGAACGAGACAATGAAACATGAGGGTGTATGAAGACAAAGTCATGGTTGAACTCGGAACACTTAGACACAACCAAGAAACATCCAATAGCAGAGCAGGGGTGGGGATACAGCATGTGGCAATGTAAACAAAAAAGCATATGGAAAGAAACCAGACTGAGACACACTGCATTCCAAGAGAAAGAATCCATGACATTCATTTATCCAAATTAGGCTCATGGGGAGGCTGGCGCCCATCTATGCCAACACTGAGCCAGGGCAAAGTACACCCAGGCCATCGCAGGGCTCAAACACACTGACAGCGAGAGACATGGCCGGCCACACCATGCATGACTGAACAGTTTCCGTGAGGAGTTTTGCATGTTCTTCCTGCATTCTTGCGTGGGTTTCCTCTAGGCACTCCGGTTTCCTCCCACAGTCCAAAGACATGTGCATTTGGCTAATGGGCTGTTCCAAATTGTCCCAAGTGTAAGTGTGAGTGAGTGAGTGTGTTGACCCTGTGATGGTCTGGTGAGCTGTTGACCCTGTGATGGTCTGGTGAGCTATTCATGGTGTACTTTGCTCCACCCTCCCTGTGACCCTACTATGATAGTCCAAAGACAGGCACATTAGGCTAACTGGCTGGTTCAAATGCGTAAGTGTGAAAAGTTTTGTGTGTGTGTGTGTGTGTGTGTGTGTGTGTGTGTGTGTGTGTGTGTGTGTGTGTGTGTGTTGCCCTAGTTTTTTAGTTTTAGCCAAATTCAGTAAATCCAGAAAACAGACACAAGACAATGGACAAGTTTTAAATGTTAGAATATTGACTGTCAGTATAGACTATGGTCATAGGGAGGCTATAGCCTATCTTAGCCTGGGCAAACAAGTGATATACCCTGAACATTTTTTTTCAATCCATCAGAGGGTCAAAACAAACATAATTGCACCTAGGTGCAATTTTGAACAGCCAGTTAACTTAATGTGAATGTCTTTGGACTGTGGGAGGAAACTGGAGTACCCTGGGAAACCCAAGCAAGCACGTGGAAAACCACGGGGATGGGCTAACCACTATGCCACTGTGCCGTCCCAATAAATGAATTCTACCAATGTACAATATTTATTGTGCCTCTCTCTCTCTCTCTCTCTCTCTCTCTCTCTCTCTCTCTCTCTTTGTCTGTCTTTCTATGAGAACCATAACCAGCTCTCATCATGGTTTATTAAGATGAGTTAAGGATGTGGGCATTCCGTGACATCACAGCGAGCTTTAGAAGGTTTCTGAAATATTCTATAATAAGCGGAACAACTGCAGATGAATACAGTTTCTGTTTACAGGAACTTCCACCAGAAATATTTACTGCGTGCGAATTGAGGTATGATGTAGAGCAGTGTCGATAAGTGAAGTCAGGTTACAGCATGTTTGCTACGGTCTTAAAAACCACACCACAGAGACATCTGATACGCTTCCTAGATACACCCACAATGCCATGCAAAAGATTTGGGAGCTGCGATATACTGTAAGTTTATTTTAGCAGTCAGCGTTCTGACAGGTTCTGGCAGGACTGAATTTGATGACTATAGTGTGCAATAAATTGTTGGAAAATGTACAAAAGACAGTCCTACAGGGACACAGATAAAATAAAGAGGGAAATTTTGACAATCATACCAAGGCGAAGGAAATACAAGGCACCAAACTTCGTATGAATATTTTTACTGTACAAAGTGTATATTACACAGAAATACACAGAAATATAGGAAAAGTGAATTAAATTTTGAAATAATTTTAAAGCATGAAAAGATGCAAGGTAGATAATGTCCATCATCTCATTACAAAGCCAAACTAATAGACAGCCAATCAGATTGCCCCATTCGTATCTAGCATATTCTTGGGAGTGCTAATACTTATCTTATTCTCACTTCATTCCAGTATACTGTACCGTCGTTTATTATGTAGCTAAAAAATTACACTTGCATTCACGAAGAGTCTTGTTCTCATCCCACAACTCCATTTCACACACGTTTTCAAGACAATGATTTACGTACCTACTATTCCAGAAGAGGATGAGCCCCCTGCTGCGTCTGGTTCCTCTCAAGGTTCCCCATCTCAGGAAGGTTTTTTTTTTTTTTTTTTTTTTTTCTTCTTTAAACCATGTCCACAGACTTATTCCTTGGGGATATTAAAAAAATCCACATCTGGACTTTCTTGTAGAGCAGAAAGACGCCCTTTTTGCTGGCAGTGTGCATTGCTATAAGACAAAGACATAATAAAATTTCAGATTTCAGACTATTCACTTTAAATGATTGACAGACTATTATAACAGTGCTCTAATTCAGAACAAAAGTTCATGATTGGTCAGTGATACGATTCTGAGCGATCTATATATTAGAGCCTTCGCATGTATCACAAGCCAGTAATCTAAAAACAAAAAACAAAAAAAAAACCCTGAATTGCTCATTCTAAGATTTAGAGGCAGCAAAACTTGCAGCTGGATCAGTGCTAGCTTCGTGAGACTTCTGGCCGCTTTATGACTTCACAACTGAAACAATAATGGAATTAATTCAGGTTTTTTGTTTTTTTTTTTTAAATAAATGAGTAATTACAAACTAAGAGCTTATTTAAATGTCACAGAAATTTAAAATGTAAAGGATATGCCCTGGCTGGATTTGTGTGGAGTCTGCATGTTCTCCCCATGCTTATGTGGGTTTTCTTCAAGTGCTCTATCAGTAAACAGGTCTCACCAACTTGGTGCTCATCCAGCTTCAGGCTGCTTGTAGGCAGTAGAATGCATAATTCAATTTAGAGGAGCCAGCTGAGGTGGCTAGGACATCTGATTAGAATGTCTCCTGAATGCCACCCTGGTGTGATGTTTTGGGCATATCTTACTGGGAGGACACCTTGAGGTTGATTCTGAACATGCCGGATTGACTACATCTTTTCGCTGGTCTGTGAATGCCTCGATGACACCCCACCCACCCCTCCTCCTGGAAAAGCTGGAGGAAATGGCTCTGGAGAGGGATGCCTGGACCTCATTACTTGGGCTGCCACCTCTGCCACCTGATCCTGGATCAAGTGGAAGAAGATAACGATGACTCTGATTTCCTCCCACAGTCCAAAGACATGCACATTAGACCAATCAGCTGTTCCAAATTGCCCCTAGGTGTCAGCATAAATAGTTGTTTGTCCTGGCCCTGTGATGGTCTGGCAAACTGTCTATAACTTTGCCCACTGTCAGCTGCAACAGGCTCCATCCTCCCAACAAACCCTAATAGGAGTAACTGGTACAGCAAATGAGTGAGCGATTGAGTGAACATGCCCTAGCATTACGATGTACACTTCTGCGATGGTCTGGAGAGCTGTCCATGGTGTACTCTGCCCTTGTCCAAAGTGGGCTAAGATAGGGTCCAGACTCCCTGCGACCCGAATTAGGATTAAGCAACTCAGAAAATTATTGAATGAATGTATACTTTTAATATATGCAGTATTTGGCAGATGCTCTTATCCAGAACGACTTACAATTACTGTACAATTTTTTATGCAACCGAGCAATTGACGAGTTAAGGGCCTTCCTCAAGGGCCCAACAGTGATAACAGTGGGGATTAAACCACTGACCTTTGGATCAGTAACCCACCGACTTACCCACTCAACCGCCACTGTCCAACAAAAATGCAGTATGATTATATACCGTAATCTTCACCAGATCCTCTGTGGGTTACTAAAGATTCTTCTTCTTCTTTTCCTTTCGGCTGTTCCCTTCAGGGGTCGCCACAGCAAACCATCCGCCTCCATCTCACCCTATCCTCTGCATCTTCTTCTTTTACTCCAATGACCTTCATGTCCTCGTTCACCACATCCATAAATCTCTTCTTTGGTCTTCCTCTAGGCCTTCTGCCTGGTAGTTCCAACCTCAGCATCCTACTGCCAATATACTCACTATCCCTCCTCTGTACATGTCCAAACCATCTCAAAGATTACTCACCATTAATGCAACAGATAGCACCTCAAATCATCTGATATCTTATTACAGGGTCCTGAAGCTCAACCCCTATCCAGTTTATATGTGAGGCGCTCCACCGAATGTAGGTGCTTGTCGCAAGTGACGTATGGAGCTTGTGAGACAAAGCGCGGCTTATCCGGACTTCCGATCTTTCAAGTGAGCAAGTGAAGGTTGAGTACTAAACAAGTATTCAACGCCCATTTGCTCACTTGAAAGATCGGAAGTCCGAATAAGTCGCGCTTTGTCTTACAAGCACCATACGTCACTTGCGACAAGCACCTACATTCGGTGGAGCGCTTATGCTAGTGCATATCCCACTATTCTGTAATGAATGGAACAAAAACATTGTTTCTGCCAAAGCTTGGCCTCAACTGATATAAAATCACTGTGCACAAATGGATAAAATTTATCTTGAGATCTTCTGCGATTGTCCAGGCCAGGTTTCAAGTCCTGTTCAGCATATTTCAGCAGTTAAATATGTTTGACAAGGTGGCTTTGATAGCAGCAGGACATCCATTCCGAAATCACATGGTCATAATTAAAGTAAGGTAATACTTTGGCTAGGTCATGGTTAAAAGAAAACAGAAGCCAACGAGGTCTGACCATGGTGCTTTAGAATTCTCTATTTAGCTTTCAGAGCAGCAAGATGACGTAGTGATTTATACATCTGCGTCGGCAAGAAGGTCCTGGGTTCGAGTCCCGCCTCAGACATTTCTGTTTAGAGTCTGCATGTTCTCCCCGGTGCTTATGTGGATTATATATTTAGCGGAAACCCAACTAGCCCCTAACTAACCCTTGGCTGCTCAATCTACCATCCATTATCTTTACCATATCTGTTTAGATCATGGGGGACAGTAGAGTCAGTCCTAGCTGACGTCAGGTGAGAAGTGGGGTATACAAGGAACAGTTCAGCCATCCATTGCAGGATTAACACAAACACAAATGACCCTTTATACTCACATTCATACCTACAGGCTTTATAGAGCTGCCAGTTATCCAAATGTGCATGTTTATGGACTGTGGGAGGAAACTGGAGATACGTTTATTTAAGCCAAATTCAGTAAACCCAGAAAAGAGACACATGACAATGGAAAAGTTTGAAATATTAGGATACTGACTGTCAGTGTGGTCAGTAATCCGACTAAGGTAGTGCTTCTCAATTAGTTTTTTTGGCGCCCCCTCGGAAGAAAAAAGCATTTACGACCCCACCCCAAACCCCCACCCCCATCGCCCCGCGAGCGACTATAAATAGTATTTATTTGTCTAAAAAATTGTTATTAGTACACCTCTGCATAACATTGTATCTTTATTAACATTAAAAACAAAAAAGAAAGAAATATAGTTCAACTTACAATGAAGAAAAACTTCATTCACATTGTTTTGTAATCTGTAACAGAAAAGATTTTAAGTTCACCAATGTGCCTGAAATAAAATAAAAACATCCTGATTTAAACTCATTCAATTTATTTATGTCTTAATATCTCCGTCGCTCTCCACCTTTCTCTTCGTTCCTGTTAGAAATGTTTTCCATGTTGTTTCTTGAGGGGTTGTTAACTGCACTTCGTATCGTTTGCTCATGCGAAAAATCGCTACAACATAGCTCGAAAATGAGAGTGTCACTGCCAACTACTGGAGTGGAGGTGCAATTACATTTAATTCTCGTACACTATTACAGAAAAGCACGTTTCCACAGAGTCATACGCACACCCCCCGGCATCACACCGCCCACCCCCCGGCATCACACCGCGCCCCCCCCAGCATCATACCGTGCCCCCAGCATCATACCGTGCCCCCCCCCCCAGCATCATACCGTGCCCCCCCCCCCCCAGCATCATACCGGGCCCCCCAAGGGGGGGGGGGGGGGGACCTCACTATTTGAGAAGCAATGGACTAGTTTCACATTGAGGTTGCAGCCTGTCTCAGTCACCCCAGGGCAAACAAGTGGTGCACCCTGAACAGCTCTTCAATCCACGATTCATAGTTTTTCCATGTACTCTGATTTCCTCATACAGTCCAAAAAGCATGCATTAGACTTACTGCTTGTTCCAAATTCCCTTCGGTCTGGATGGAAGTATGAATTGCCCTGCAATGAACTAGCAACCTGTTTAGGGTGCACCCTGCCTTTAACCAAAGTCGGCTGAAATAGACTCCAGCCTCCACCATGACCCTAGGGGGGGTAAAGCGCTTCGGCAGAGAGTGAGTGATGAGTCAATTCAAATTAGTGTTGGTGTTCATATTCTAGAACACTATGTCTGAGACAATAGCTCAAGATAAAAGGGGTTATTTTTATTTTTATTCTGCTCCATTTTCCCTCCAATTTTGTCACCTGACAAATCCCATTCAGCAATTCGCCCTAACCTATGGCACAATAATGATCTACTATTAAAAAGGTAAATTCTAACTTCTTATTTTGGAATCATTTCACTAGTATATAAGTATACTAGTATAGCAGCAGTATACGAGCATACTAGTAGAAGCAGTATAAGAGTCAAAAACACAATTTCTTTCAAATATATGAAGCTATAGGCAATATCATAGGTTAATCTCAGTGTGATTGACAGGGGACAGAGTGGACAGAGGGACTTAGCCCTACTGAAAGCACAAACAATGTTCAGGAGCTGGACTTGTAATCTCCAAATAATGGTGCAAAAGCTATATAGAAGGGAGGAAGGTGAAATAAATATATAAATTCACCCCAGAATGATGGCATTTGTTTGTTTTTTTTACAGCAAATGTGAAATAAGTATCATTCCTTTATCCATCAGAATGGCTCATTTCATAGGTCAAAGTTCACCTAAATAAAGATTATCAATAGAAAGTAACCAGATGCTTCTTATGCCTCCTGAAGTTAATGAATCTTTGTTTGGCCTTTCTTCATCTCTGTTTTGTCTGCAAAAAAGCATAAATGTCTCTTGTATCTCTACCGCTAAACCTTAGTTACTCCGACATCTACAAGATTGCACATCTTCACTGTGGCGTACTTTTTTTTTTTTTTAAGTAGTACAGGGATCTTCCTAGCAGCCTCTGGCTAGCGGTGTATATTTACCATCCACTAATCACATCCATTGTGCTTTTCATAACCCTTATCCACCCACATGCAAGGACACATTAAAAGCTCGACTGTGCCGTTACCCGCAACCAATATCCTGAACCAATTTCCCTGAAGGTACCCTCCAGCTTTCAGAAGAAAGCCAGCCAGCAACAGTCAGCATTTTTTCCCCTCTCCAGCTTTAAACAAAGACTCAATTCTTCAGCTTTGTACAGATTTATTCCCCACCTTTACTCAGATACTTTTCCCCTCAGTGGATCTGGAATGGGCTGAAATAAAACTTTAGCCTCATCAGATTTATGGTGAGGAATTCTCGACCTCCAGGGAGAAGAGTGTGGTGGTGTATAAGAAGAAACAGGGAACTGTGAACAGGTCGGGACATGCTAGGTTACATCGCTATGAGGGATTTATATGATTAAAAATGTTTATAATATTTCAAACTTAAATTCTTATTATAGCTGGGATATAAACAGTCTTGTTGCTTGTAAATAGAAAGGCATTACAGTTTAGATTTAAAAGATGACCTATGAACTACAATGTGCCTATTCATTCATTCTATTTCTAAGCCACATAATCCTAATGCAAACTCTACACAGAAACTTCCAAGTCTGGAAATCGAACCCAGGTCTTCTTGCTGTGAGCTGGACATACTGGATTATCCAGTGCACCGCCAAGCTGCTGCAATTATTATTACAATTTTTTGTATTAATTTTAATTTTTATTTATTGAATTCTGAATTTTTTTGTAAATTCAAAGCATCATCCTTTTTTTACTTTATATCTGAATTTATTTTTACCTCATGCTTGTTTTTCATGGGCAGTGGTGGCTTGATGGTATAGGGCGCTGGATCGCTGACCCAAAGGTTAGGGGTTTGAATCCCACTTTCCGCAAGGTTGCCCCACTCCCATCCACCAGTGCAGCTAACTGGGTTTTATATATATATATATATATATATATATATAAGGCATAATAAATCATTATCATCATCATCATCATCCTCATATTACTTAGGTTAATCCAAAGGTTAGGGGTTTGAATCCCACTTTCTGCAAGGTTGCCCCACTCCCATCCCCCAGTGCAGCTAACTGGGTTATCAAAAGCTGGCCATGTCTCTCACTGTCTATGGTGTGAGGCTGTAAAAGAACCATTGCTGACTTTCGACAAGAGTAGCTGCAAAGCCATCAGCGGTTTTCCGCCCTGCGATGGCCTGGCAAGCTGTCCAGGGTGTACTCTGCCCTCGCCGGAGTCGGCTGGGAAGGGCACCAGCCTCCCCGTGACCCTAATTAGGATTATTTTGTTATGATTGTTTTTCATACCGTGATGTATACCTTTTTCTTTCAACCTTGACCTTTTCTGATGATTTACACAATGCACTCGTGTGGGTGGATCAGAAACGTGACTGTGTACAGAGGTGGAACGTGTGCGTGACAAGCATTGAAACGTGGGTGACTGGAAGAAAGGTATCACCAACCTAGTCATCATGTAAAAAAATTTAAAAGTTAAAAAACTAAGCTCACACAATATGACTAGACTGCATTACTTTATATATATATATATATATATATATATATATATATATATATATATATATATATATATATATATATATATATATATATATATAAGGCATAATAAATCATTATCATCATCATCATCATCATCCTCATATTCCTTAGGTTAATTCGTGGTCGGGTCGTGCAGCCTAAGCAATGAGGTCCACTTCCTCCAGCTCTTTTGGGGACACAGAGGCATTCCCAGGTCAGCCAAGACTCATAATCCCCACAGTGTGTTCTGGGTCAACCCTGAGGTCTCTTCCCGGTTTTACATGCCCGAAACAACACACCAGGGAGGCATTCGGGGGGCATTCTAACCAGATGCCCGGGCCATCTCAACTGGCTCCTCTTCACACGGAGGAGCAGCGGTTCTACTCTGAGCTCCTCTCGGATGGCTCTAAGGAAGAGCCCCACCACCTTATGAAGAAAGCTCATTTTAGCCACTTGTATCCACGATCTTGTTCTTTTGGTCTCTACCCAAAGCTTGTAACCATAGGCGAGGTTTGGAACGTAGATCGACTGGTAAATAGAGAGCTTTGCCTTGCAGCTCAGCTCCCTCTTCACCACGACGGACCGGTACAACCTCCGCTTTACAGCATAGGCTGCAGTGATCCACCTGTCAATCTCTCACTCATGAACAAGTCCCTGAGATATTTGAACTCCTCAACTTGGGGCAGTACCTTATTCCAGATGGCTGAGAACCATGGGCTCGGACTTGGAGGTGCTGATTCTCATTCCAGCCGCTTCGCATGGCACTGCGAATTGCTCCAATGAGTGCTGGAGGTCCTGGATTGATGAAGTCAAAAGGACAACATCATCCTCAAAAAGCAGAGACGAGATCCAATGGCCACCAAATCAGAACCCCTCAATGCCGTGGCTACCCCAAGAAATTCTGTCCATAAAAATTATGAACAGAATACCCTCCTTGAATTGCCACCTGATCATGGTGGAGGGGTTTGCATGTCCTAATAATCATAGGAGTTATGTTGTCGGGGGCTTTATGCCCCTGTTAGGGTCACCCAAGGCAAACCGGTCTTAGGTGAAGGTCCAGACAAAGCGCAGTTAAAAATTCAAAAAACCTTAATGGAGACACACAGGACACAGTTTTCCTTGTTCAGATGTGGGTCACTGGGTCCCTCCCTCGAGCCAGGCCTTGGGGAGAGGCTCAAAGGCAAGTGCCTAGTGGTCGGGCTTCTGCAAATGGAGCCCAACTGGGTCAAACCTGAAAAGGAGACATGCGTCTCCTCTCCCATAGATCCATCACCTGTAGGAGGGGCTATAGGGATCGGGTGTAGTGTGAGTTGAGTGGAAGCCAAAGGCATGGATTCTGTAGTGACTCTGCCTCTTGGGACATAGAATGTCACCTCTCTGATGGGGTAAGAGCCTGAGCTGCTGTGTGAGGTTGAGAGGTATCAACTAGACATAGTCAGACTCACCTCAGTGGATAGCTTGGGTTTTAGAACCCTCCCATCTTGAAAGGGGCTGAACCTTATTCCATTCTGGAGTTGCTCCTGGGGAGAGGTAGCGAGTCAGTGTGGGCATCCTTGTTGCCCCCTATCTTGGTGCCCACACATTGGTATTCTCCCTGGTTGACGAGAGGGTAGCTTCCCTCCACCTTTGGGTGGTGGAAGGGTCCTGACTGTTGTTTGTGCTTATTCACCAAATGACAGTTCAGTGTACCCACCCTTCTTGGAGTCTTTGAGGGGTGTATTAGAGAATGCGTTGTCCTGGGAGACTTCAACGCCCATGTGGGTAACGATGGTGTGATCCAGGAAGGACACCCTATGCCACAGTAGGATGATCAGCTTTGTTGTTGTTGTGTCACCAGACTTGCAGTCGAATGCTCTGGACACTCGGGTGAAGAGAGTAACTGAGCTGTCAAATGATTATCACCTGGTGGTGAGCTGGCGCTGATGGCAGGGGAGGCCACCACCGAGACCTGGAAGGCTCAAGCATGTAGTTAGGGTTTCCTGGGAACGTTTGACAGAGGGATCTTTAACCCTCACCTCAAACAGAGCTAAAACTACATCCTGAAGGAGGTGGGGGACATGGAAGCCAAATGGGCCATGTTCCGTGCCTCCATTATTGAGGCGGCAGCACATAGCTGTGGACAGAAGAACATTGGTGCTTGTCGTGGAAGTAATTCCCAAAGCCGGAGGTGGACACCTGAGGTGAAGAGAACCATCGAGCTGTAAAAGGAGGCCGGCCTATCAGGTCTTATTGGCTGTGGGACTCCAAAGACAGCAGAGAAATATTAATAGGCCAAATGTGCTGCAGTCTGAGCTGTCACTTATGCAAAATCTTAGGTGTGAGAGAAATTCGATGAGGGCCTGGAAAGTAACTATCGGTTTTCCTCAGAAAGATTCTGAAAAACCATCAGACGCCTCAGGAGGGGGAAGTAGTTCTACACAAATACTGTTTACAGTGGAAGTGGGAGCTGCTCACTTTGACTGGGATGTTGTCGCGAGGTGGAAGGAATGCTTTGAGGACCGTTTCAATCCCACCACTCCATGGAGGAGGAAGACCCTGGGGGTTTGGGTGGGGGTCATCATTGGAACTGAGGTCGCCAAGGTAGTCAAAGCTCATCGGTAGTCTGGCTCCGGGGGTGGATGAGATCTTCCATGAATATCTCAGGTCTCTGGATGTTGTCAGACTATCTTGGTTGAGACATCTCTGCAACACTGCATGGTAATCGGGGACTGTATCTCTGGATTGGCAACAAAAGGGTGTCAGCCTACCCAGCAAAGTCCATGCAGAGGTACTGTAGAGGAGCATCCAACTGATGGTTGAGCCTTAGATTCAGGAGGAACAACATAGTTTTCATCCTGGCCACTGCACTCGCGACCAACTGATCCAAAATAATAAATATACACTTAATTTTCACACACAGGCGACAACAGGATGCAGCTGAGACTGGTCTGGGAAATTAAAATATCTTAGTATTAGTAAAGTAAAATATATATTTTAAATAAAAATGGGATTGTGATTTGTATTTGGATTTGATAGTTTAGTATTTTATAATTTTGTGATACTGTTAAATCCTTTTTGCAAGACTATGGCTACACTGGGTGACACGGTGGCATAGTGGTTAGTATGTCCATCTCAGAGCAAGAAGGACCTGGATTCAAGTGTGCTTTGCTCCAATAATCCAAAGGCATGCACATTAGGCGAATTGGCTTTTCCAAATAGCCAGTAGATTTGACTGTGACTGTGAATGAACGCAATGTGTGTTGGCCTTGCAATGGTCTGGCAAACTGTTCAGAGTGTACCAAACCTTCACCCAGTGTCGGCTGCAATAGGTTGCAGCATCCCCGTTGTCCTAGTGCGAGTAAGTGATTCAGTAACTGAGTGAGTGATTTAACTAGGCTTGTTGAGCTCAGTATGAAAACTGATTAAGCACAAATGTGTAGGTTGATAGATTTCCATCAATTCTAAGTAAAATTGGTTACAATTATTAGAAACGCCAATGATGTTTTGGTTTTTGTTTGCTTTTAATTGTTCAGTTTATTTTCTGTAACCGCTTAATCCTAATTAGGGTCATGGAACGGATTAATTTCATAAGGTGAGGTCTGACTGTATTTATTTATTTTATTTACTTACTTATTTAAATTTTGTTATGTTTTTATTGTCTCAGAGGATTCAAAATGTTCTTTTCCCCAGGAACCAATGAATATTTACAACTTTTGGAACTTCTTTCCCATATTGTTGAATTTTACTAATTGTATAGCTATTACTTTGGTTGGAGAAAAGTGTCCGGTGTGATGAGTGATAGGAAGTTATCGGCAAGAATGAAAGGAAACGTGTACAAGACGGTGATGAGGCCAGCGATGTTGTATGGTTTAGAAACAGTGGCGCTGATGAAAAGAAAAGACAGGAGGCAGAGCTGGAGGTAGCAGAGATTAAAATGTTGAGGTTCTCTTTGGGAGTAACGAGGATGGATAGGATCAGGAATGAGTACATCAGAGGGACAGCGCATGTAAGATGTTTTGGAGACAAAGTCAGTGAGGCTAGATTGAGATGGTTTGGACATGTACAGAGGAGGTATAGTGAGTATATTGGTAGTAGGATGTTGAGGTTGGAACTACCAGGTAGAAGGCCGAGAAGAAAGCCAAAGAGAAGATTTATGGATGTGGTGAAGGAGGACATGAAGGTAGTTGGCGTAAGAGAAGATGCAAAGGATAGGGTGAGATGGAGGCAGATGATTCGCTGTGGTGACCCCTGAAGGGAACAACCGAAAGGAAAAGAAAGTATAGCTATTACTTGTACATTAGGTTGATTCGATAATCTAATTGTTTATGAAGTTTGAGACATGTATATAAAGATCAGGTTGTGTATTTGCAGAATATGTTTTATTGAGACAGACTAATCACTACTTGGTAGACCTACTAGCTTCAGAGATCCAGTAGAAAACTTGAACATGACATGTCTACATTTGATACAACACACAGAATAAAATGTAAATGAGAAATAACTTAAAATGTAAAAATCCATTATCTAGAATGTTGGTAGGTTGTAAGTTCAAATCTCAATCTTGCCTGAAAGCCACTTTTGATTGTAATTCAGCTCATGATGTAGAAGCATCTGCCAAATTACTAAATACGAGGAGCTCTGGAAAAATTGAGAGAAGATCGGTGATGTTGCTTGAGAGCTCAGGCTTTCTTGGATCTCCTGCAGTGTGAGGGACTTTCACAACCCCCCACTCATTGATCACAGCTCTGACTGCTAACCTCACAGAATGTTGGGACAATAAGGGCAAGGGTGAGGTGACAAGGGACTTTCAAACTTTTTAGGAACATTAAACTGAGGAGGATGTGAGACCAGCACTGGCCCCACAGGTCAGCGAGTTTCTGACCCCATCAACCACCATTAACAACTGTTGTTCTTTTTACTGATGGAGAATTACCCAGTATAACCCAATGCACACTCATTTTTGATATATGAGAAGACAGAAAAATACAAAAACAAGGACCTGGTCAGTGGAGATCACGTACTTAGGTTTTTGTACAACCCAATATCATTGGATTGAGTAAAATGATTTATAGCGTCTCATTAAAATTATCATATGTAAATAAAACTTCTCATACTTTCTTCATACTACCATATTTTTGCTTGATTCAATGAACTGACATCATGTCTAAATTATTACACCCTAAAGACAAACTGTTTTATGTTTTTCCGTAGCATTGCGCTTAAGGACATTTGTTTATGTTATACACCACATAAGTACAACAGTAGCAGCCATTCTCGAAAACCTGGAATCACTTCCACTCTAAAAACGAGTCAGATAAGAACAAGGTTACAGTTGAAATTATATCCTGTATATCAGGAGTTCCCAAGTTAAGCCCATTTCATAGAAATGTCTAATGTGTCCAGCAAGCTAGTCAGCAATGCCTGTGCCTGGAAGACAAACATTAAAACAAATTATTTATTTTCTAAAGCAAGTATCTCTCAGAGCAGTGAATGCTAAGTGAATGCATAGTGAATTTTGGGTTTCATCGGGGTTTGTAAATGGTCGCAAAACAGTTTTAAAAGTCACAATTATTATTTTTTATTATTATTAATTTAAGATATTATACAGCAAACATTTCGAAATGCATTGCAGTTGTAACATTGGCCACTAAAGTTCTTTTTTTTTTCACTACCTGGCCAACAAAGCACTGGGGATGGCTCCATCAATAGGTAAGGTAGGTAAGTCTGTTTGGTTTTTACACCCAAGCCTTGTGGCTCATCAGGCCAGTAACTATCCCCGGTTTCCGTAGCATGAAGCGACGAGGAGTTCAACTCCCCCTGGATGGGACGCTAGTCCATCACAGGTTACCTTCTCAGTATATTTTTATTGGTACCCATTTATACTGCTGGGTGAACAGAGGCACACTTGTGGTTGAGACCTTGCCCAGGGGTCTTAGCACAGTGAGGGTCTCAGTGGGATTTGAACTCACAACCTCCTGATCATGAGCACAGCATCCTAACCACTACACCACCAGCCCCACTGTGGCTCCACCAATAGGTGGTGGTTAAATTCCTGGATGTGGCTGATATTCGGCTGGTATTTTACCAGAACTTGGCAAAGGGTCCCATACATTCCCAAACAGTGCTAAAAGAATTAGCTTAGCTACTAACCATCACTAACTGATTTGCAAAGTCATTCACATTTAATAACTGTCTTTCGCAAACACTTTTGAAAATATTTTCAGAAATGTTGCTAATTGTCAGTAATTGTCGCTAATCAAAGAAGTGAATCCTACTTTTTCCCGACATTCCTCAGTAAAGTTGGTGAATCCAAAAATTGCAACCACTAACTATGAGACATTAGCATGGCTAGGTAACGGAGCAATGACCACCAACATGAACCTGGAAGGGGATAGTCTCGTTCCTCATGTCACAGGAAACAGAACTCAAAAATCTAGAATCAGAGGAAAGGTCTATGGAAAATGTAAGATAGGTCTTTCTTCTAATCCATAAGTGACAATAAAGTCGAATTGTTAGGTCTACCTTGTCTATTCAAGAAAGAACCATTATCTTTGGTAAGAGGAACACAATTCTTCACGTCTGACATTGACAGGTTCCTGGTATTGTTGCTGTTCATTTGGTCTCTTTGGTGGTAGACAGCTTTTAAAGGTGGACAATGTTTATAACTTGAGGTAGTTGGTCCTAGGTTCCTGTCTTGAGAGAGGAAATTTTCTTACTTAAAAAAGTCAGAAGAACCTTTGTGTGCAGCAAAAGACATAAGTTGTGATGACTTAAAAGTGGAAATTGAATGTTTTTTTGTGAATTAGTTCCATGTTAGTTTGGGGAATCTTATTGAATCTTGTGGCCATGTTGGTTGTTTATGATGGTTTTGACCAAACTTTCAAATCCAGGGGTTATTAAACATCAGGTTCAAACAGCAAACAACAAACCTGTTACAGAGGATGGATGTTACATCTGTAAATGTCTGGTACTGTACATCAGATTAAATTAGTATAACCAATTATATAACTAACCGGTATAACCAACTGGACGTTATGTTGGAGTATAATGTTCTCCTACATAGTTTGTATTTTTATCTGGGTTCACCCAGATGAGGATGAGTTTACCTTTTGAGTCTGGCTCCTCTCAAAGTTTCTTCCTCATGTCCTCTGAAGGGGTTTTTCCTTGCCACGGTTTCCATGGGCTTGAGAGAGATATGTAGGTGTTTGCATGGTTTGTAGAAGTCATGTTTAAATTCCTTTTTAAATTTGTTTTTACTATGGAAAGCTGCTTCACGACAATGTCAACAGTAAAAATCACGATACAAATAAACCAGAATTGAAATGAATTGACCCAAGCTAATCACTACTACAGGACAATTGTGTTTACCCGTGCTGGCAGACAGTCTCCCAATATCCTAGTCTATGTGTCTGATTACTAGGATTGAGTTGTTGACCAGATTCCCCAAAGAAGAATCAAGTTTTGTATTTTTGATTGATTGTTCCAATGTAGTAAATATCTTAACAGTGTGACAGAATGCATTATATTAATTATATTATATTATAACATTATATTAATTTCTCACAAGACTGCTTTAAAATGTTTGGGCGTTGCAAATCCAGCTGGAGTACTTGGACTAAAAGCAAGGTTGCGGCTTAGTTTATTAGCACTTAACACATCATAGACCTCAGTCACATTTAAGCTGTCTGTCCTCAGTACAAGGTTTTAATTAAATCTATACTCTGTGGTGGAGCAAATTCCTTTGCAATTGGAGTTGCTCTTACCACACTTGTGGTATATAATCTCAGGCATGCAAGTCAGCTGGCCAACAGGTGATGTGGTATACTATAAGAAATGAAAATTGTAGATGGAGAGTCTGACCTGTCAAGAAGAAAATGATATGAATTGAGAGGGAAATCTGCTTTCAAGTACAGTTGTACCTCACCTTATGATAGTCCCAGCAAACGAAAAATCCAGGTTACGAAAAACATTTTCCAAAATTTTTTGTCTCTGTATACGAAACAAGTTCTCCTTACGAAACGCGCCAAACTCGCCATTCAAACATTCAAACAATGCACGAGCTGCTCTCCCATTGACTATCTTCCAAAATCCCACCCCGCTGGCCTCCCATTGGCTATCTCCCAGCATCCCGTCCCGCTGGCCTCCCATTGGCTAGGAGGGATGACTCAGCTACCTTGAGCAGCAGCTTGTTTCATATGTTTTTTGAGTGTGCTCATTGCAACTTTATTTTTTGACTCAAGCTTTTAACCTTGCATAAACATTTGGAAGATTATAACTCTGCTAAGAAGACTAAGAAGTAAATACCTTAAACGGTATGCTTTTATAATTTTTAAAGGGTATTATTGGGGGCCTTGGAACGAATCACGCGTTTTACATGTAAAATGCGGTTCTACTTATGAAAAATCCAGGTTACGAAAAAGGCTCTGGAACGGATTAATTTCGTAAGGTGAGGTACCACTGTATTGTGAGTTCA
>CM045730.1:6545000-6602500 GCA_024760905.1 Plotosus lineatus | reverse complement strand
TCCATGTGGCATCAATGTTGCCCAAGTTACTTGGTGATGGCTGCGCAGTGAGCCTTTCCCAGTAGTTCTTGGCAAAGCACTGGGCCTTGGTAGAGTCTGACATGCCACAGGTGTTGGTGCCGGAGAGACCCTTTGTCTTGGTGTGGTGGATCTTCCTGGGCTTCAGCCAGATCTTGCTGGCAATGAGAGAATGATCTGTGTCACAATCAGCACTGTGGTAGGATCACATATGAAGGATTAAGCTGAGGTCTGTCCTCCTGGCGATAAAAAAGTCAAGCTGATGTCAGTGGCAGGACTGGGGATGTCTCTAAAACTCCTTCTTTATAACCTTGCACATGAAATAGGAGTTGGTAATACAGAGGCCGTGTTAGCAGCAGAATTTGAGCAGCCTCTGCCAGTTCTCATTCCACCTGTCTATGCCATGGTGGCTGAGCCAGGTAGGCCAAGCTTTCCAGTCAGCGCCCACACAAGCGTTAAAATCGCCAAGTAGGTATATGCCCTCAGTGTTTGGGATTTCTGACAGTGCAAGTCCTAGGGCCTCGTAGAATTGATCCTTTGCTTCAGGAGTGGAGGTGAGTGTGGGCACATAGGATGATAAGTTGTTACTGTAGCCTAGCGATGTCTTCATGTGCAAGGTGAGCAATCTTGATGGTCCTCTGGTGGGTGTTTCAACAGAGCAACGAGTTCCTCACAGCAAAACCTACACCGTGCTTCCTGGGCTCGTCCATGGACAAGCCCTGACAGAAGAAATGTAGTCTGTTTCTCTGAGAGACCCACTGTCAGGCAGCCAGGTTTCCTGGAGGCAGGCGACATTGATGTTAAGTCTAGCCAGCTCCTTGTTTATGATGGCTGTGTTGCAGGAGTCATTGATTAATTGAAGGTCAGAAGAGAGTCCAGGACACATTGTACGGACATTCCAGCTGGCGAATCGAAGTGACTTCTATTTTTTTTTTTTTTGGGTTGCCTGGTGCAGGAATCACGCTCGCATTCAGGCAACCCCTATGCTCTATGCACCCAGTAGAGCAAGCGAGCGTGATGGGGACTTACTAGCAACTTACTGTCTGAGGCCTGCATGGCTGGAGGCGGGTGGTAGCTACCCAATGAGGCCTGAAGACCAGTCCCACCCCTGGCACTCCAACATTACGCCAATTGGTCGGAACTCCTTACTGGCAACTGCCTTGTCTCTTTGGTTGATACCGGAGTCATTTGACTCTGCTGGAGGCCACTCTCCAGGTGTGTGCCAAAGACCTGGGTGGGTAATATGGAGACACTGTCTCTCGGTGTCACTGGCAAGATCCAAGGGAAAGGATGAACCGATACGCCTTGGTGCCAGGCCAACTGCAGGAGCTGCCGGACGCAGGTGCAGTACAGCTACAACCATCTCACGTGGCTCTACTCTGGGTCTTTATCCTCAAGATGACCCTCCTGAAGCCTTTCCTGAGATCAGGTCTAGCCACAAGGCAGTGAAGATTTGGAATCAGGGTTTTCCTTCCCTTAGATGAGTTGACTTCCTTGGCTGAAGAGCTCTATCCACCCTGGGCAACTGGTTTTGAGGCGCCAGTGACTCGCCTTCACCCCTGCTCCTGTCTGTAATGCCAGGTTCACCGCGTGGATGCCGGAGTCAGGCTTGGCTGTCAGCAGTTATAAGAGACGCACGCCATGAGGAGCACTTTGAGATGCTGTGAGAGCCCAACCTCACAACCCATTTCTCAGCTATAACAGTCATTCAGAAACCTATGGACCTATACACACACACACACACACACACACACACACACACACACACACACACACACACATACCATACATACACCTCAGATTTTGCAGGAGGCACAACAAAACAAGAGAAGCTGGTCTGAATAAACCCTCACAGATATAGGTAGTGGTGCAACATACTGACAAACACTAACAGTACTCACTACACCACCATGCAACGTGATGGTTTGATTTTAATACCAATAATGTAAAATCTAAGGCTTTGGAATTGGTAAACTGTTAAACAGGAAAGTGCAAAATTCCATTATGGTATAATGCTTAAAATGAAATGAGCAGGGCAGTGTTCACATTCAAACATGCACATACAAAAACGAGATTAGGAAAGCCCCCAGAGTGAACGTAATCACATAGCTTAGCTTAAATTATTACCTCACAACATTTCTATCCACCCACATGTTCCTGTGAGTGGAGTCAATAAATATGTGCATGCACTTGTGCACGTTTATGTGTGTGTGTGTGTGTGTGGGTGGGTGTGTGTGTGTGTGTGTGTGTGTGTGTGTGTGTGTGTGAGAGAGAGAGAGAGAGAGAGAGAGAGAGAGAGAGAGAGAGAGCGATTCAGGTCAGCATTTTACACAGTCACATTATGAGGATTGAATGTAAAATGCAAGTCCATTAGTGAATTAAATTTGAATTTTACAGTGAAGACATGTTTAAGGGTTAGAGTTAGGTTAAGGTTAGGGTTGGGGTTAGGCAACTGGTGGTGATTGAGTGGGATAGGGTAAGTCTCCAGGAAATTACGTAATGTAAGTTTATGCATTGTTCTCCTGAAGTTATGGAAAGTAGACCATGTGTGTGTGTGTGTGTGTGTGTGTGTGTGTGTGTGTGTGTGTGTGTGTGTGTATGTGTGTGTGTGTGTGTGTTTTGTGGGGTGAGGGGGTGTCAATAAAACAAGATAATACCCATATAAACTATGATGAATAGGCAGGAAAGCCTTGTCTGAAAGATCAATTTACACGACTCTATAAACTATAACACCATTAAATCCAGGATATACCGACAGAATCGGATACAGAGGAATTATTTTTGAAAATACAGGTTGTACGTCTGAGCAAATGTGTGTGATGTGTCTAAAACTGGCACAACACCAACATAAATATTAGCTGTCATTCCTGTCAGCTTTTTTATTGTACCAATCAGTAACAAATGTCAGTTTGATTTAAAGTCAGCAGCTAAACAGCACATAAAGCAAACTGAAATAATAATAAAAAAAAGCACATTACACTTCATCCGTTCAAAAAAGGAAAGGTGGGGGATATTTATGAAAAGCTTCTTTTCAAATGTAACCAGCAACAGTATGACGCATTTTTGTCTATGCACAATATGTGGATGTCTAGCTTGATGGAAAGACCTGATAGGGGGCAAAACAGAGGGGAGCTCAAAGCCAGCGTGACACAGCTTAGTCTTACATCACTGAATTTCCTTTTTTAAACAAGCAGTTCAGGTTCAACAATAAATGACAGAATGTTACTTGGGCTTTAAAATCCTTGAGTGAAAAATTAATAGGGTGAAAGTCATTGCATAACTTCAGTGTGACTTCTTTTGAAGGAAAATGTTCCTTAAAAGCCGTAAGCAGTAAACTGTAACACAGGTTTTGTCGTGAAAGCTAAAACTTAAGTCTAGTTAGTGGTTTTAGTACTTAATCATGTAAGGAATGTGAAAGAACACCATTGTGCATTGTAATTATACTTTAGTTCTACACATCTAACAGAGTCATATTCCCATAATGCATTGCATGGACACTCTTAAAGTGACTGTAATCACCAAACTGGTTCATAAATGTAGTAGTTAAAATGATGAGAAGTTCTGAAGAAGTACTGAAATAAACATATAAACTCTGGAAATGCTTTTCTTTTCTTTTCTTCCGTTGAAAATAGTTTTTTAAAAAATTATGAAGACAGAAAAAATAAAAGTACACGGAGTGCAAACCCCCACAAAGATGAAAAAAAAAAACCCAGAAATTACATAACACCTCTGCTGAACCATCTGTAGCATCAAATTTCTGGAAAATTATCCAATCTTCTTCTTTTCCTTTCGGCTTTTCCCTTCAGGGGTCGCCACAGCGAATCATCTGCCTCCATCTCACCCTATCCTTTGCATCTTCTTCTCTTACACCAACGACCTTCATGTCCTCCTTCACCACATCCATGAATCGTCTCTTTGGTCTTCCTCTAGGCCTTTTGCCTGGTAGTTCCAGCCTCAGCATCCTATTACCAATATACTCACTATCCCTCCTCTGTACATGTCCAAACCATCTCAATCTAGCCTCTCTGACTTTGTCGCCAAAACGTCTTACATGTGCTGTCCCTCTGATGTGCTCATTCCTAATCCTATCTATCCTCGTTACTCCCAAAGAGAACCTCAACATTTTCATCTCTGCTACCTCCAACTCTGCCTCCTGTCTTTTCCCCAGGGCCACTGTTTCTAACCCATACAACATCGTTGGCCTCAACACCGTCTTGTACACTTTTCCTTTCATTCTTGCCGATACCCTCCTATCACACATCACACCGGACACTTTTCTCCAACCATTCCAACCTGCCTGCACACGCTTCTTGACCTCTTTTCCACACTCTCCATTGCTCTGGATTGTTGAGCCTAAGTACTTAAAATCCTCCACCTTCCTTATCTCTGCTCCCTGTAATCTCACCGTTCCTCTTTGGTCCTTGTCATTCATGCACATGTATTCTGTCTTACTGAGGCTAATCTTCATTCCCCTCCTTTCCAGGGCATACCTCCACCTCTCTAGATTTTCCTGCACTTGTTCTCTGTTCTCACTACAGATCACAATGTCATCTGCAAACATCATAGTCCATGGGGAATCTTGTCTAACCTCATCTGTCAGCCTGTCCATCACCATAGCAAACAAGAAGGGGCTGAGAGCTGACCCTTGATGCAGTCCCACCTCCACCTTGAACTCTTGTGTCACACCGACAGCACACCTCACCACTGTCTTACATCTCTCATACATGTCCTGCACCACTCTAACATACTTCTCTGCCACTCCAGACTTCCTCATGCAATACCACAGTTCTTCTCTCGGCACCCTGTCATATGCTTTCTCCAGATCCACAAAGGCACAATGCAGCTCCCTCTGACCTTCTCTGTACTTCTCCATTAACATCCTCAAGGCAAACACTGCATCTGTGGTGCTCTTTCTTGGCATGAAACCAAACTGTTGTTCACAAATGCTGACTTCTGCCCTTAGTCTAGCTTCCACTATTCTTTCCCATAACTTCATCGTATGGCTCATCAACTTTATCCCTCTGTAGTTGCCACAACTCTGCACGCCTCCCTTGTTCTTAAAAATGGGCACCAGCACACTTCTCCTCCATTCGTCTGGCATCCTCTCACTCTCTAAGACCTTGTTAAATGTTCTTGTCAGAAAATCTACTGCTACCTCTCCTAGACACTTCCATACCTCCACCGGTATGTCATCAGGACCTACTGCCTTTCCATTCTTCATCCTCTTCAATGCCCTCCTCACTTCACCCTTACTAATCTTTGCTACTTCCTGGTCCTCAACAGTCACCTCTTCTACTCTTTTTCTCTCTCATTTTCCTCATTCATCAGCTCCTCAAAGTACTCTTTCCATCTTCCCAGCACACTTCTGTCATCAGTCAATACATTTCCCTCTCTGTCCTTTATCAATCTAACTTGCTGCACGTCCTTCCCATCTCTATTTCTCTGCTGTGCCAACCTATATAAATCATTTTCTCCTCCTTACTTTCCAACCGAGCATACAAGTCATCAAACGCGCTCTGTTTGGCCTTTGACACTGCTACCTTTGCCTTACGCTGTGTCTCCCTGTACTCCTGTTTACTCTCTTCGGTTTTCTCAATGTCCCACTTCTTCTTAGCTAATCTCTTCCTTTGTACACACTCCTGCACGTCCTCATTCCACCACCAAGTCTCCTTACCTACTTTCCTTCCAGATGACACACCAAGTATTCTCCTACCTGTCTCCCTGATCACATTAGCTGTAGTTGTCCAGTCATCTGGAAGCACTTCCTGACCACCCAAAGCCTGTTTCAACTCCTCCTTGAAGACAACCCGACACTCTTCCTTTTTCAACTTCCACCACTTTGTCTTCTGCTCTGCCTTTGCCTTCTTCACCTTCCTCACCATCAGCATCATCCTGCACACCACCATCCTATGCTGTTTGGCAACACTCTCACCCACTATGACTTTGCAGTCACTGACTTCCTTTAAATTACATCGCCTGTACAAGATGTAGTCTACCTGTGTGCTCCTACCTCCACTTTTATAAGTCACCCTATGCTCCTCTCTCTTCTGGAAGAAAGTATTCACCACAGCCATTTCCATCCTTTGCAAAATCTACCAACATCTGTCCTTCATGCTCCTGTCCTGGATACCAAACCTACCCATCACTTCCTCGTCCCCTCTGTTTCCTGCACCAACATGTCCATTGAAGTCTGCCCCAATGACCACTCTTTCACCTCTGGGGGTACTCTGCATCACGTCATCTAACTCCCTCCAGAATCTCTCCTTCTCTTCTCGCTCACATCCTGTCTGTGGGGCATAAGCACTAACAACATTGACCATCACACCTTTAATTTCTAACTTGAGACTCATCACTCTGTCTGACACTCTTTTCACTTCTAGAACATTCCTGGCAAACTCGTCCTTCAAGATGACTCCGACTCCATTTCTCTTCCCATCCACACCGTGATAAAACAGCTTAAACCCTGCTCCTATGCTTCTAGCCTTGCGACCTTTCCACCTGGTCTCCTGAACACACAGTATGTCCACCTTCCTCCTCTGCATCATGTCAGCCAGCTCTCTACCTTTTCCTGTCATAGTTCCAACTTTGAGTCCTAGACTCATGCCTTTCCTCTTCTCTCTCTGGCAACGGACACGCCTCCCGCCTCTCCTTCTTCGACGTCTTCGACCAACAGTAGTCCAATTTCCATCAGCACCCTGTTGGTTGACGGCACTGATGGCGGTCGTTGTTAACCCGGGCCTCGACCGATCCGGTATGTGGTTCTTTCTTGTGATTCGCATAGTTTATTTGGCATTTGTTTTACGCCGGATGCCCTTCCTGACGCAACCCTCTGCATTTATCCGGGCTTGGGACCGGCGTGAGGGAGAGACACTGGTTTGTGCCCCCCCCTCACGGCTGCATTTGGAAAATTATCACATCTCACCATGTTAAAGAATAATATTAAAAATTCCTGAATCCAGAATTTGATCCAAATCATCTCCAAAATCTAGTGGAGGCTTTCTTCTCCAAAACCCCACCTCTGTTAGAATTTCATGAAAATGTATTAATATTTCTAATAAATAAACAAACACACAAACCAATGGTAAAAAATAATGAGCAGAGGTAAAAGAAAATAGACCAATAACTGTATAATATTGTAGACATGCATCACCTCATCAACAAAAAAATCATGAATATCTGCTTTATAACGTTTGCACAAAGTTGCTAATAAACAAACAGATTCAAAAGCAAACAAATAAAACAACATAGGGCCTCAACAGTAGCTCTCCACTTCTTGCGGTCTCTGGCGTTTTTCTTGGCTGCCTCCCATGTCATGCCAATGGTCTTCAGTTCGGCAATGCCGGTCCTTCGCCAGGGCTGTTTTGGGCGCCCTCGCCTTCTTTTCCCCTGCAGGTTCCAGTCGAGTGCTTGACGTGCGATACTTGAAGTAGATTATCGTGTGTATTCATCTAACATTTATAAATAAGGTCGAACAAATGGGACATTTGTCCACAATGGGTGGATTCCTCACTGACAATCAACAATATGGTTGACGATATAGGTCGGCGACAAACAACCCCTCCACCCACGCAGTGTCCATTCGCAACCTAAAAATTTGATTGAATCATTAGCATTAACAATCATTATCGGTCAAATGTGATCGGAGCTTAAAGTATGAGAATAAGCTGCGATGTGCAAGTGCAATTAGCGCCAACAGTAGGAATGCACATGCACAATAGATATTTCTCCCACCATTTTCAAGGTTGCAGGTTCAAGCCCACTGTCACCGGGTTGCCACTGCTTCCCACCCAGTCCAGTTAACTGGGTTATCAAAGTCCATCCAGGTCTCTCACCGTCTATGGTGTGAGGCATGTAAACGAACCATTACCGACTTGTGTAAAGAGTAGGCTGCCTTGCCGTCAGCGTGTTTCCGCCCTGTAATGGCCTGGTAAGCTGTATAGGGTGTACTCTGCCATCACCCACAGTCAGCTGAGATGGGTGAAAATCTCCCCCATGGCCCGAATTAGTATAAAATGGATGAGAGTGGGGGCGGTGGTGTAGTGGTTACGGTGTTGCGCTCATGATCGGAAGGTTGTGAGTTCGAATCCCACTGAGACCCTCACTGTGCTAAGACTCTTGGGCAAGGTCTCAACGACAAGTGTGCCTCTGTTCACCCAGCAGTATAAATGGGTACCAGTAAAAATATACTCGGAAGGTAACCTGCGATGGACTAGCGTCCCATCCATTGGGAGTTGAACTCCTGGTCGCTTCACGCTATGGAAACCAGGGATAAGCGCCGGCCTGATGAGCCATGAGGCTCGGGTGTAAAAACCCAACAGACTTTTTGGATGAGAGTTAACAATGATATGAATGGGTTGCCTGTGTGGTAAAAATCAAGCTTGTTGTATAAAATACATTCAGTTATTGTTTCCCATGAATTCAGAGGTACTTTCATCACCCAAAACAAACAAGAAATAGACATCCACTCAGACATTTCTATAGCCACCATCACCACTAGCCATCTCGCTTTCTTTTGTTATACCCTGCATAAGAACTTTCAGACATCATTATCACAGTCATCAGGGCACGGACATGATGATTGACTGTAGTTAATATCACCTGGAAATCCTAGGATGCATTCCAAGTTCCACCCTTGGTTTAATCTGCACAAAGCTATGTTTGTATTGCAAGATTACAAGAGTGAGTTCATAGGCTTGAAATGTTTGTACAATTAGACATTCGTTAAAAATGCAATATTAAACAATTTCCAATGTTGAATCCTAGTGTTTCTTATAGAGGTTTCTCAGCTGACGTCATGCATATATTATCCCAATGCGGGTTTTGTTTATACCGCCATATTGGAGTGAAAACAAACCGTTCACTCCGGTCCCAACACACAAGCAATTGCACAAGCGTGTGTAAGGGTTTAATACTGCATTTATTTAATAAACAAGTGCAAAATGGTACTTAACTGTGTTGCTGCAGGTTGTACAAATTATAGAGGAAAGAAACCAGGTGTTAAAAGTCCTCTAAAGTCCTAAGTGAAAATGCTGGAACCAAAAAAAATTAGATAGATCTCTATATTGTAGCCGTTGATAGCTAAAACAAAATTTAATAAAAAGTGAAGCCCTTCTACATCTTTAATGAATCGACTTAGAAAGTATATCCATAAATTAAAAATAAAAAAATAAAATTTCAGGGTCTTTATTGTAACATGTAGAGTATATATATATATAATATAACTATTATAATACTTCATAGATTTAGAGCCGCATGTTTGTGCTTAATATATAATGTAGGCAAAATGATGAAAAAATAAAATGTGAGTCATAATTACCTTTGCCATGATTAATACTTTGGTGTCCTCACACAGCTTGCCATGGGCGATATTAGAGGCTTTCCTGGGTATAATATGCTCGCGAAGCGCCGAAACCCATCCGGATAAAAAAATGCTAATACGCTCCAAGGCCTTTGAAACTTTTCAGTTTTTCGTGCGTATAATCAGATGTGCGATTAATCAAATAATTATAGATATCTGGGTACAGTTTGTTAAACCAGGTGTCCTGTCCGTTGATTCATCCATGCAGTTAACAAACAAACCATCGCGCAAAACGTATGGGTCATCTGTTAGCCCTGATAACCGTCGTTTTTGAACATCCTGTTGTTTATGATCGTTATCATAATTACTAGGGAGCTCGGAAAGCACTGGGATTGTATTACGGCTGTCAAGATTCATATTTATATAATCTGCCACGCTAAAAACAGGCACCTCAATTGCAAAGTATACATTTGTTTTCACTCCAATATGGCAGCATAAACAGAGTTGCTACTCGGCGTGTCACATGACTGCAAAACCTCCATATACCAGAGGTATTCTTATTTGAGCCCACACTAAAATTTTATAAATTTGGCTTAATTTAAGCAGTACTGAGAACAGATTGAATACCCAGATTTAATTTTTAGCTTTAGTCTCAATAGCAGTAGCCATGTTTCCACTCATTCATTCATTTGCAGAACCGCTTCATCCTTTTTGGGGGGAAATGGGCTCACCAAGCCGTTGCAACGTCAACATAACACGCTCGTATCCAGAGGCAATTTAGAACAATTACTGAAATGTGCATGTCAGTGGACTGTAGGAGGAACACAGAGGAAACCCATGCAAGCACGAGGTAATATGCAAACCCATACACCTGAGCCTGGGACTCAAACTCAAGACCTTCTTTCCATGAGGTCAACGTGTTAACCACTATTCCACCCTGCCATCTGGTTTATAGCTGTCATAGAATGTAATCTTTAATTAAAATTGATCAGTTAAATAGGGTTCGTTATTATTTCAATGATGGGATTTATAAATGTATGGATTTCCTGATTTGCCCCACCCAGCCTTGTGAGCGAGCTGCCACTGGATCTGACGCTGCTGATCCCAGTTACGTCTAGAAAAAAAAAAAAAATTTTGCCATGTGTGATTTAGGTGCAGGTGGCTGCGTAGTGGTTAGCACGTAAGCCTCACAGCAAGAAGGTCCTGGGTTCGACTCCCAGCTCGGGTGTTTCTCTGTGGACTTTGCATGTTCTTCCCGTGCTTGTGTGGGTTCCCTCCAGGCAATCCGGTTTCCTCCCACAATCCAAAAACATGCACAGTAGGTTAATTGGCTGTTCCAAATCGCCCCTAGGTGTGAGTGGTTGTCTGAGTGTTGGCCCTGCAATGGCTTTGTGAGCCATCTAGGGTGTACACCGCTCTCCCTCAGAGTCGGCTGACATGGGTGCCAGCCTCCACGCAACCCTAATTAATACTAAATGGCTCAGAAAAATGAATGAATGAATGATTTAGGTGGCACAGTCCTCCAATGGTCGGCATTACCGCCTTATAGTAATCAGTGTCCGGATTTCAATCTTGTGACCAACTGGAGGCGGCATCTGGTTGCTCCTGTTTCCTCCTACAGCTCAAAGACTTGCACATTAGTTACCCTCATTCCCTTCCCATGATGCACCAGGCCACTATCATGATTTCTGTTGCCGGTTCTATTAACCTAAGAGACTTGCAAAACTATGCAGAACCCATTCTCTTGGATAAACGTTCCATTTGGTCTACTGGTGACTCTCATGATTGGTAGCCTGTGTCTCAGGCACAAAGTCAGTTGGGATAAGCTCTGGCGATGGTGCAATGGATAGGTAGTGTAGATGATTTATGGACGTGCAATTTATTTCTGCGATAGAATGATTAGTAAATATGAGGAGTCAACACTGCAGATGTTTATCGAATATTTGAATTGTGAAGACACTCTGAAGTGAAAACTTGGATGAAGTCAGAGCCTGAGGCACAGAAAACGACTTCTCCTGTGATCTGAGGAGAACTCATGTGGACCGCGCCCCACTTAATCTCTCCAGATTGGTTTGGCACAGCAGCACTCATATACAATCCAGACTGGCTTTCTGTGCTGAAATACAAAGCTCTAGCGGCAAAAAAGAGAAGATATTTCCCGCATTGTTTCTTGACGACACAGCGGGTAATACTTGCTTTGGTATGGATTTAACTCCAGGCTACTGCACAACTGCCCTAAACTTAACATCTAGACCTGGCTCCAAGTACAAGAGAGTAAAAAGTGAGTATGTGCAACAATACAATTAGTATTAATGATGCTTTTTTTGTTCAGGCCTCAAAACCCACAAAGCACTGGAACGGATACAAAGCTGGATGAAGTCAGGGTGAAGGGGACAGGAGGTGGGGGATGGGGATGGAGTTGGAGATTCATGGTGGAAAGGGTTATTTTTCTAATAGAGGCGGGGCTTTGGTTTCCGTGGTTGGCACTAGTGGCTCCAGTGACATTTAAAATCCAACACAGACATAGCTTTATTAAAGCACAAGAGACATTAACTGACAGCCACAGGATGCTGGCAGTATCATCTTGAGGTTTCTATCCACCCGTCCAAATCAATCTTTAAATCATTTCTAGCTCGTTCAAGGCCTGTTTCTAAAATGCAGTTGGGGAAAAACTTAACACATAACAAGAGCAAACAACATTCAAAACCAAAGAGCAAGTGACGTCTGTTTTGGTGGAGGCATAATAGTGCCAAAGAATTTCCAATCCCAAGCATAAAAGTTCCTTCTTTATGATCTTTAACTTAGAAGAGTCTCTTCTTCTTCTTTTCCTTTCGGCTGTTCCCTTCAGGGGTCGCCACAGCAAATGATCTGCCTCCATCTCTCCCTATCCTCCGCATCCTCTACTCTTACTCCAACGACCTTCATGTCCGCCTTCACTGCATCCATAAATCTTCTCTTTGGTCTTCCTCTGGGCCTTTTGCCTGGTAGTTCCAAACCTCAGCATCCTACGACCAATATACTCACTATCCCTCCTCTGTACATGTCCAAACCATCTCAATCTAGCCTCTCTGACTTTGTCTCCAAAACATCTAACATGTGCTGTCCCTCTGATGTACTCATTCCTGATCCTATCCATCCTCGTTACTCCCAAAGAGAACCTCAACATTTTCATCTCTGCTACCTCCAACTCTGACTCCTGTCTTTTCCCCAGGGCCACTGTCTCTAAACCATACAACATTGCTGGCCTCATCACCGTCTTGTACACTTTTCCCTTCAGTCTTGCCCGATACTCTCCTATCACACATCACACGGACACTTTTCTCCATCCATTCCAACCTGCCTGCAGCTTCTTCACCTCTTTTCCACACTCTCCATTGCTCTGGATTGTTGAGCCTAAGTACTTAAATCCTCCACCTTCTTTATCTCTGCCCCCTGTAACCTCAAAGTTCCTCTTGGGTCCTTGTCGTTTCACACACATGTATTCTGTCTTACTAAGACTAACCTTCCAATCCCCTCCTTTCCAGGGCATACCTCCACCTCTCTAGATTTTCCTCCACTTGGTCTCTGCTCTCACTACAGATCACAATGTCATCTGCAAACACCATAGTCCATGGAGATTCTTGTCTAACCTCATCTGTTAGCCTGTCCATCACCATAGCAAACAAGAAGGGGCTGAGAGCTGACCCTTGATGTAGTCCCACCTCCACCTTGAACTCTTCTGTCACACCGACAGCACACCTCACCACTGTCTTACATCTATCATACATGTCCTGCACCACTCTAACATACTTCTCTGTCACTCCAGACTTCCTCATACAATACCACAGTTCTTCTCTCGGCACCCTGTCATATGCTTTCTCCAGATCCACAAAGGCACAATGCAGCTCCTTCTGACCTTCTCTGTACTTCTCTATTAACATCCTCAAAGCAAACACTGCATCTGTGGTGCTCTTTCTTGGCATGAAACCAAACTGTTGTTCACAAATGCTGACCTCTGCCCTTAGTCTTGCTTCCACTATTCTTTCCCATAGCTTCATTGTATGGCTCATCAACTTTATCCCTCTGTGGTTGCCACAACTCTGTACATCGCCCTTGTTCTTAAAAATGGGCACAAGCACACTTCTCCTCCATTCCTCTGGCATCTGCTCACTTTCTAAGACCTTGTTGAATATTCTTGTCAGAAAATCTACTGCTACCTCCCTAGACACTTCCATACCTCAACTGGTATGTCATCAGGGCCAACTGCCTTTCCACTCTTCATCCTCTTCAATGCCCTCCTCACTTCTCCCTTACTAATCTTTGCTACTTCCTGCTCCTCAACGGTCACCCCTTCTACTCTTTTTTTCTCTCTCATTTTCCTCATTCATCAGCTCTTCAAAGTACTCTTTCCATCTTCCCAGCACACTTCTGTCATCAGTCAATACATTTCCCTCTCTGTCCTTTATCACTCTAACTTGCTGCCGTCTTTCCCATCTCTATTCTCTGCTGTGCGAACCTGTATAGATCATTTCTCCTCCTTACTGTTCAACCTATCATACAAGTCATCATCGCCCTCTGTTTGGCCTTTGACACTGCTACCTTCGCCTTGCTGTGTCTCCCTGTACTCCTGTTTACTCTCTTGATCCTCAATGTCCCACTTCTTCTTGGCTAACCTCTTCTTTTGTACACACTCCTGCACTTCCTCATTCCACCACCAAGTTTCCTTATCTACTTTCCTTCCAGAGGACACACCAAATACTCTCCTACCGGTCTCCCTGATCACATTGGCTGTGGTTGTCCAGTCCTCTGGAAGCACTTCCTGACTACCCAAAGCCTGTTTCAACTCCTCCTTGAAGACAACCACGACACTCTTCCTTTTCAGCTTCCACCACTTTGTCTTCTGCTCTACCTTTGCCTTTTCACCTTTCTCACCATCAGTGTCATCCTGCACACCACCATTTTATGCTGTTTGGCAACACTCTCACCCACTACTACTTTGCAGTCACTGACTTCCTTCAAATTACCTCGCCTACACAAGATGTAGTCTACCTGTGTGCTCTTACCTCCGCTTTTCATAAGTCACCCTATGCTTCTGTTTCTTCTGGAAAGAAAGTATTCACCACAACCATTTCCATCCTTTTTGCAAAATCGTTCAACATCTGACCTTCTGTGATCCTGTCCTGGGTAGCAAACCTGCCCATCTCTTCCTCGTCCCCTCTGTTGCCTGCACCAACATGGCCATTGAAGTCTGCTCCAATGACCACTCTTTCACCTCTGGGGTACTCTGCATCACTTCATCTAACTCACTCCAGAATCTCTCCTTCTCTTCTAGCTTACATCCTGCCTCTGGGGCATAAGCACTAACAACATTGACCATCACGCCTTCAATTTCTAACTTGAGACTCATCACTCTGTCTGACACTCTTTTCACTTCTAGAACATTCCTGACAAACCCCTCCTTCAAGATGACTCCTACTCCATTTCTCTTCCCATCCACACCATTATAAAACAGTTTAAACCCTGCTCTTACCCTTTTACCCTTTCTACCTTTCCACCTTGTCTCCTGAACACACAGTATGTCCCCCTTCCTCCTCTGCATCATGTCAGCCAGCTCCCTATCTTTTCCTTGCATAGTTCCAACATTCAAAGTCCCTACTCTCAGTCCGAGGCTCACGCATTTCCTCTTCTCTCTCTGCCTACGGACACGCCTCCCGCCTCTCCTTCTTCGACCAACAGTAGTCCAATTTCCATCAGCACCCTGTTGGTTGACAGCACTGATGGCGGTCGTTGTTAACCCGGGCCTCGACCGATCCGGTATGAATTTTGTTTTGATCATTTGCATTGAATTCATGTAAATCATTTCATAGAATTTGGGAAGGAGTACTGTAGAAATGATTTATGTGAGAAGGATAGATGAATCAGCGTTCATGAGTTGGCGGACAGGGGTCATTTTCATACCTGTACTGATTACTCAAGTCCAAGACAGGTTCTGGCTCATTTCAGTGGAGGGTGTCAGCATTTTAGGACTTGTTTCAACGCAGGAATGCACACCAATATATGGATTATTAGATTGAAACTTCTGTGTGTTTTCTTAACACCGGTAAACAATTCCAGTGAGGTTTTAGTTGTTTTGACTCAAAAGTATTAGGACAGCGATCATGCAGGGGCAGCTCGGTCAGGACAGTTAATTTTGCATGGGTATTTCAAAAAATGCTGCACACTCAACTCCAAATCTTAAATGTCTTTGGGTGCAAGAATAAAAAGTCGTTTAAAGTGATACACAAAAAAATGCACTCATTAGTTTTTTGTTTAAAACTTACTTTATTGCACATGTCCCATAAGCCCAGATGCGTTTAGGCATTCAGCCATCGTCAGTGTTGAAAGCAAATGTGAAAGATTGTTTATTCAACCAAAAAAGGTAACAGGTAAATATGACATTACAGATGCTCCCCGACTTACGTTTTTAATTGGTTCGGGACGGCCGGTCGTAAGTTGAAAGTGAACGTAAGTTGTTACAGCAACGTATGACGTATGACGTGTGACGCATGACGTTCATACTGTACTATACATCCATAAATACCATTACCGTATCTCATAAAACACCCCTAAATCAATTATTATAAACATAACATTGCAAATAATGTCAAATATATCAAATAATATCAACATTAATTTCAAATAAGTCATTATTTATACCGAGTCACTTTACATAAAGCTTAAAACAGCCAATCAATGCTTACAATATGTGAGGCGCTCAATACCGAAAGTAGTGTACTTGCGAAAGTAGTGTACTTGCTGTAGGTTTTACGGACATCAGGTCTTTCAAGTGCGCAAGGGTGCCGTTGAACTCATTTAGAACACAGCCTGCACTGATGTGAATCACCAACCATATTTGCTTAGGGTTACAAAAGTCCGCAAAACAGTGTAAACATAAAGATCACAGAGACAGCGTCTTAACACAAGGGTAACACGCTATATAACTGATATATATATATATATATATATATATATATATATATATATATATATATATATCATCAGTTCATTTTCTGTACCCGCTTAATCCTAATTTGGGTCACGGGGAGGCTGGTGCCCATCCCAGCCAACTTCGGGCAAGGGCAGAGTACATCCTGGACAGCTCGCCAGGCCATCGCAGGGCGGAAACACGCTGACGGCTTTGCAGCCTACTCTTGTAGAAAGTCAGCAATGGTTCTTTTACATGCCTCACACCATAGACAGTGAGAGACATGGCCGGCCTTTGATAACCCAGTTAGCTCCACTGGGGGGGACAGTGACAACCTTGTGGAGAGTGGGACTTGAACCCCCAACCTTTGGATCAGCGATCCAGCGCCCTATACCACTAGACCACACTGCCCCTATATATATATATATCTTCTTCTTCTTCTTCTTTTCCTTTCGGCTTTTCCCTTCAGGGGTCGCCACAGCGAATCATCTGCCTCCATCTCACCCTATCCTTTGCATCTTCTTCTCTTACACCAACGACCTTCATGTCCTCCTTTACCACATCCATGAATCGTCTCTTTGGTCTTCCTCTAGGCCTTTTGCCTGGTAGTTCCAGCCTCAGCATCCTATTACCAATATACTCACTATCCCTCCTCTGTACATGTCCAAACCATCTCAATCTAGCCTCTCTGACTTTGTCTCCAAAACGTCTTACATGTGCTGTCCCTCTGACGTACTCATTCCTAATCCTATCCATCCTCGTTACTCCCAAAGAGAACCTCAACATTTTCATCTCTGCTACCTCCAACTCTGCCTCCTGTCTTTTCCCCAGGGCCACTGTTTCTAACCCATACAGCATCGTTGGCCTCAACACCGCTTTGTACACTTTTCCTTTCATTTTTGCCGATACCCTCCTATCACACATCACACCGGACACTTTTCTCCAACCATTCCAACCTGCCTGCACACGCTTCTTGACCTCTTTTCCACACTCGCCATTGCTCTGGATTGTTGAGCCTAAGTACTTAAAATCCTCCACCTTTCTTATCTCTGCTCCCTGTAATCTCACCGTTCCTCTTTGGTCCTTGGTATTCATGCACATGTACTCTGTCTTACTGAGGCTAATCTTCATTCCCCTCCTTTCCAGGGCATACCTCCACCTCTCTAGATTTTCCTGCACTTGTTCTCTGCTCTCACTACAGATTACAATGTCATCTGCAAACATCATAGTCCATGGGGAATCTTGTCTAACCTCGTCTGTCAGCCTGTCCATCACCATAGCGAACAAGAAGGGGCTGAGAGCTGACCCTTGATGCAGTCCCACCTCCACCTTGAACTCTTCTGTCACACCGACAGCACACCTCACCACTGTCTTACATCTCTCATACATGTCCTGCACCACTCTAACATACTTCTCTGCCACTCCAGACTTCCTCATGCAATACCACAGTTCTTCTCTCGGCACCCTGTCATATGCTTTCTCCAGATCCACAAAGGCACAATGCAGCTCCGTCTGACCTTCTCTGTACTTCTCCATTAACATCCTCAAGGCAAACACTGCATCTGTGGTGCTCTTTCTGGGCATGAAACCAAACTGTTGTTCACAAATGCTGACTTCTGCCCTTAGTCTAGCTTCCACTATTCTTTCCCATAACTTCATCGTATGGCTCATCAACTTTATCCCTCTGTAGTTGCCACAACTCTGCACGTCTCCCTTGTTCTTAAAAATGGGCACCAGCACACTTCTCCTCCATTCCTCTGGCATCCTCTCACTCTCTAAGACCTTGTTAAATGTTCTTGTCAGAAAATCTACTGCTACCTCTCCTAGACACTTCCATACCTCCACCGGTATGTCATCTGGACCAACTGCCTTTCCATTCTTCATCCTCTTCAATGCCCTCCTCACTTCACCCTTACTAATCTTTGCTACTTCCTGGTCCTCAACAGTCACCTCTTCCACTCTTTTTCTCTCTCATTTTCCTCATTCATCAGCTCTTCAAAGTACTCTTTCCATCTTCCCAGCACACTTCTGTCATCAGTCAATACATTTCCCTCTCTGTCCTTTATCAATCTAACTTGCTGCACGTCCTTCCCATCTCTATTTCTCTGCTGTGCCAACCTGTATAAATCATTTTCTCCTCCTTACTTTCCAGCCGAGCATACAAGTCATCAAACGCACTCTGTTTGGCCTTTGACACTGCTACCTTTGCCTTACGCTGTGTCTCCCTGTACTCCTGTTTACTCTCTTCGGTTTTCTCAATGTCCCACTTCTTCTTAGCTAATCTCTTCCTTTGTACACACTCCTGCACTTCCTCATTCCACCACCAAGTCTCCTTATCTACTTTCCTTCCAGATGACACACCAAATATTCTCCTACCTGTCTCCCTGATCACATTCGCTGTAGTTGTCCAGTCATCTGGAAGCACTTCCTGACCACCCAAAGCCTGTTTCAACTCCTCCTTGAAGACAACCCGACACTCTTCCTTTTTCAACTTCCACCACTTTGTCTTCTGCTCTGCCTTTGCCTTCTTCACCTTCCTCACCATCAGCATCATCCTGCACACCACCATCCTATGCTGTTTGGCAACACTCTCACCCGCTACTACTTTGCAGTCACTGACTTCCTTTAAATTACATCGCCTGCACAAGATGTAGTCTACCTGTGTGCTCCTACCTCCGCTTTTATAAGTCACCCTATGTTCCTCTCTCTTCTGGAAGAAAGTATTCACCACAGCCATTTCCATCCTTTTTGCAAAATCTACCAACATCTGTCCTTCTGCGTTCCTGTCCTGGATACCAAACCTACCCATCACTTCCTCGTCCCCTCTGTTTCCTGCACCAACATGTCCATTGAAGTCTGCCCCAATGACCACTCTTTCACCTCTGGGGGTACTCTGCATCACTTCATCTAACTCCCTCCAGAATCTCTCCTTCTCTTCTCGCTCACATCCTGTCTGTGGGGCATAAGCACTAACAACATTGACCATCACACCTTTAATTTCTAACTTGAGACTCATCACTCTGTCTGACACTCTTTTCACTTCTAGAACATTCCTGGCAAACTCCTCCTTCAAGATGACTCCGACTCCATTTCTCTTCCCATCCACACCGTGATAAAACAGCTTAAACCCTGCTCCTATGCTTCTAGCCTTGCGACCTTTCCACCTGGTCTCCTGAACACACAGTATGTCCACCTTCCTCCTCTGCATCATGTCAGCCAGCTCTCTACCTTTTCCTGTCATAGTTCCAATATTCAAAGTCCCTACTTTCAGTCCTAGACTCATGCCTTTCCTCTTCTCTCTCTGGCAACGGACACGCCTCCCGCCTCTCCTTCTTCGGACGTCTTCGACCAACAGTAGTCCAATTTCCATCAGCACCCTGTTGGTTGACGGCACTGATGGCGGTCGTTGTTAACCCGGCCTCGACCGATCCGGTATGTCATTCTTTCTTGTGATTCGCATAGTTTATTTGGCATTTGTTTTACGCCGGATGCCCTTCCTGGCGCAACCCTCTGCACTTATCCGGGCTTGGGGCCGGCGTGAGGAGAGACACTGGTTTGTGCCCCCTCACGGCTGCATTATATATATATATATATATATATATATATATATATATATATATATATATATATATATATATATATATATATATATATATATATATATATATATATGTATATAAACGATATAGATATATAACTGAACTGGGAAGAAGGAGGGGCACAATCAGTCTGTCGTTTGTAAACAATGGACGCAGCGTCATTACGTCATTACGTCACCGTACTACGTAGGTACGTCTAAACTCAAAATTTGACTTTTTTTAAAAAAAACGTAAAATCGAAAAGACGTAAAACGAATGAACGTAAGTCGGGGAGCGTCTGTACTGACTGTGTAAAAAAAAATTATGTGAGTGCAGTTTTCTTGTCTCTCTTTAAACATCGTAGATCCACCATGACAAAAATAGAGCTTTACAATCCAAGTATATCTTAGCATTCTTTCTTTTCCATCTGTGCTATAACAAATTAGAAGCTTTGAGCACCAGTCAATGCCTTAAATCAATACTTTTTGTAATTCAGGCTTAAGAACTTAAAAATATGGCTTTGAGAAAGCTAAATATCTGTGATGGCCTGAAAGGCTGTCCAGGGTGTACTCTGCCCACGCCCAAAGTCGGCTGAGATGGGCGCCAGTCTCCCCACAATCCTAATTGGGATTAAACAATTCAGAAAATGAATGAATGAATGGAAGCCAAATAGAAGCTATTTAATACTCATATGACCAATGCTTTGGCCAGATCACCCTTTTAAAGGCAGAAAGGGTGAGGAAAACAAGCAAAAGCACACATGGATAGAGAAGGAGATTTTTTTATATGTGGCAGAGCCTTGAGTTAATTGATGTTTCCAGCCATTTAGTCTTGTTTGAGTTATGGCAAAGATAGAGGTGAGATCTCCACCAAAGAGTGGCGCATGCCCAACTAGGAAAACATTCAGTTTAAATATAATCTTCCTTCCATTTCAATATCCTGAAATTAGCAATTTAAAACAGCCAATTAGGGGAGGCAAGAGCCTATCTCAGCCTACACCCTGTACAGCTCACCAATCCATCTCAGGGCAAGACATACGCAACTATGCCAATGTGCGGCTCATATGGTAATCGAAGGAATTAAAAACTAGATAGGAGTAACTAGATGAGAGATGGCAATCAATCACTTCGATGTCACTCACAGCGCTTGCCAGACAGTCATGGGCGTCGGTAAGTTCATTTGTACAAGGAGGCGGATGGAACTTTCTTTCTGAGTGTGCTCGATCGCCCCCAAAATGCACATGACCAGCGGTTCGAAAAGAGGCAGGTGGCTATCACTGCATGTCAGATTGGGCACACATGCATGCTTTCGCCCGTCCCTGGTCAGTGGTGGACATGTGAGAGAGCAGGCAATGTTGGGGGGTGGGAATTGAATATGTCTTTCTATATGTTTCTTACGAATTTACAATCACTGTACATATGCATGTGTGGGATTTTGGCCCTTTAGAAGACTTTCTGGTTTGCTAACTATCAGAAGGAGTGCATAAAAGAAGGAGGCCATGAGAATCACCGACTCTACAATCGTCCTCATTCTTAAAAATAAATAGCCAAGTTTCCCTCCTAGTTTGGTTGATTTGACTCGAAATGAAATGTGAACTGCAGTGCAAACTGTTTGGTGTGCGTTTTGACTGAGGTTTTCCGGCCATCTACTATGCAAGAGAGGGGGTCTTCTGGTTTTCTTTCTTTTAGATCTTCACCAGTGGTTTTCATTTGACTGTAAAACTATGCTTGTGTGGTCAAGCACACGTCTAAGTCGGTGGGACAGAAAGCAACATATCAGACATATCATATCAGAGTGAGAAGTTAAATGGGGAAAACAGTCATAGTGAGAGACCTTGATGGGGTTAAGTGGGCTGTGTGAAGTAAATAGATTTAAGTTTGTGTCTCTTTTGTTTGGTGTTAAATACAAAATATCTGGGAATCAGCATTAACAGAAAGTCAAGGGGTAATAATATTCTTTGAATATGCTTCTTTCCGTTCCTTCTGGTATGGGAAGAAGGCCTATTCAGAGAAAACAATAATAATTATAATTATTTTAATACTTTTTATAATGACATGTTTGCTCTTTCAAATCAGGAAGGTGTTCTGGTTCTCCACCAGGAGCACAGCCCTTTGGTCTCAGCCATGCAAAAAGCTGCCGCACTAGAGAGTCTCCATATCCTCCGGAAAGTTCTTGTAGGGTTCACCTAGGCATTGCTTCCTGAGAGAAGTCCCAGTCACTGCACTGATGATGAGCTCTTATGGGTCTCAATGTGCCAGGACCACCAGATCTTTCTCCGCAGCATTATCATTTTAATCAGTAATAATAATAAGAAGAAGAAGACGAAGAAGAAGAAGAATGTGTCAGTTATAACATATAGCTTACATCATTTGTCATCAAAAATTTTAAGAGTTTTACGTATTCAATGTGATAAGCACCCAGGGCACTTAAAAAAATTGGAATGAGTGGGCACTTATTAAAATGTTACCAGCAGTGTGGAACGGTAAGTGCTTATTACCATCAAGGTGGAAAATATGAACAAGAACTGAACAATAAAAGAGTTTTCCTGTTATTGTATTATTCGTTTTGTGGTATAAACCAAATTACATACATGAAAGCTGAAAATAAACAGAAAACAGCATGATTAAAAAAAAAAGACCCCTTACTTTTCCCTCCCAGTGCTGTTCCTTTAAACTTTTTCCTGGAAGTAAAATCGAGCCAATCAACATGAACATCAACTTTAGCACATGGCATGTTGAACCAATCAACACGAACGTAAACAAAAGCACATGGCCAGGAACATCTTTAAATTTATGAAGTTAGTGAGCAGGAGAATCTGGTGAAAAATACTCGTCATCATTTTCTGATAGGTCCATATCTGGCTCATCGCTCCAACGATTCAGAGCATCCCATAGTTTTGCTGTAGCAGTTTCTAATGGATCATCGGTTGTTGGACATTTACCAAACGAGAACAGCAGAATATTTTCCTGTTTTTAAAAGCACGGTGGAACAATCAAATGTGTTGTTACTGATGAACATTATAGACATTCCCCAGTGGCAGGGGGTCTTGAAATACCATGTAAACTCACTTTTACAGGCAGTGAACGCCTCATTTTACCGTTACAGAGACTGATCGAATAAAATTGGTCAGTTTGATCTACCATTTTGCTCCCAGTACACATGGGCGGTTATTAGACATAAGATAAAAAATATTAGGGCAGCGCTTATTGGAGCAGGGCGCTTATTACATCAAATACAGTATATTTTTGTGGTGTCAATGTTGTCTTCTGAAAGTAAAATATACAGGACATCAGATTAATCAATCTATATTAGGAGAGGTCCATTCCATTTTCTATCCTTGAGCTGGAAAAGTTGCAAATAATTATTTTCTTTTTGGCATATTCATAGACAACTGGAAAAATAATCCTTTGCATACTGGCTCACCCAGTTCCACACACCAGGAAGATGTAGCAATGGCAGGTCTCGACATGTAGTCGGTTGATGACATCAAGAAACGGATTATCACCAGTACTGCTAAAACTGAGGACAGGCAGGAATGAAGACAATGCAAGGTCACTGCAATAGACCCACGGATTAAACGTGGCTTTGGTTTGAGACGAAGAAAGAGAGAAATCTTTCAACAGATTGGATCATTGAAAAAAAAGTGAGGTTACAACCCTGTATCCAATATCTACTTTGAACTTTATATTTCTTTTTTCTCATTAACCCAAATGTAGTCACTCAACTAACACACATTTGACATTTCAACACACAACAGAGAGAGGCGTACAGTATACACAGGAAACAAAGAGCAATAAGGCCATCGCTTTGCCATTGAGTGAATTGCTTCACTACTAAACGTCTTATCCACTTTGGTGGCCTAGGTAACCCTCTTATATGTTCCCACTCAGTGGATAATCTACAGCAGTGGTCTCCGACCTGTTTTGCACCAGGGACCAGTTTTATGTATGAAAATGTTTCCGCTGACCGGTTAGAGGCTACTCCGTAGTCTTGTTTTGGTGGCTGTTACTGCAGAAAACCCCGCCTCCCAAAGATATGTGGTTGGAAACGGACGAAGGGCTTTCAGTGCTTCTGTGGCAGTGTCAAAAACAGTCATTTTCCAAAATATGATCCGGAAGCTCTAATAAAAACTATAATTTGTACCATGAAAGATTTTGTTTGCGGACCGGTATCAAGTGATCCACGGACCGGTACTGGTCCATGAACCGGGGGTTGGGGACCTACATTCATTTGAATGGATGTAAATTATTTAACAGAATCTGAGATTAGTGACAGCGATAGCTTTGAAATGGGAAGTGTTTACATTTTTTCATGAAATTTTTATTCTTTTATTATATAATTTTATTGCCTCAAGGGGCAGTGGTGGTCTAGTGGTTTAGGGCGCTGGATCGCTGATCCAAAGGTTAGGGGTTCGAGTCCCACTCTCCACAAGGTTGTCACTGTCCCCCCCCAGTGCGGCTAACTGGGTTATCAAAGGCGGGCCATGTCTCTCACTGTCTATGGTGAGAGGTTCATGTAAAAGAACCATTGCTGACATTCGTAAAGAGTAGGCTGCAAAGTCGTCAGCGTGTTTCTGTCCCTTGCTAAAAGGGTTGTGACAGGAAGGGCATCCGACGTAAAAACCTCTGCCAAATCAAACATGCGAATCAAGATGATTCGCTGTGGCAACTCCCGAGTAAAAAAAAAAGGGAAAAAGCCGAAAGGAAGACAGACATTTAATTTTATTGCCTCGTCTGGTCTGTGTACTGATTTTTAATGAAAAATAATATAATGCTTGTTGTATAACCAAATCTTTTTAAAGCCTGTGTCACAAACATACAGGTAAGTCAGGTGTACAACAGGTCCATGACAAAAAAAAAAAAAACATTAAAAACTCACCTGTTGGCTGATGGAGAATGCATCATAGACCTTTGCCGTGGAATTTTGAAAATGACGGTATTTTTTAACATATCATAGGTAATTCTCGGTGTCATTTTTATTTACAGTGTTAGGTTGAGTGACACAATATTCGCATGTCAAGTTGACATTGTCAACGTCATTACATGAATATCCTATAAGTATTTTTTTGTCTTACAAAAGTCGTATTAGTGTCATATAAACATCATAGTTTGATTACAGACCTGACCTGTGCTCCCCACAGCAAACATACAACACATATTCTACATGTCAAGTCAACCACACCACTTTCAAATATACCCCACTCAACCTACATTAGTCCCTTCTGTCATAGTGCCATTAAATTTGTATGACCCAAAAAAAAAAAAAAAAAGAATTTAAGGTTGTTTCTGAAAGGGGATTAAAGCAAGAAATATTATGCAATTGGACCTTAAGACCTTTTTCCACTGAACAATCACTCATTTATTTGCAATACCACTTAATCCCATTAGAGGCTGGATGCTAGGTTTGTATTACAGTACAGTATATGTATGTTCCAAATATAAATATAGATCTGAACGGTGCAGTATACTTGCATAGATATGAGAACACTTAGGATAAAAATATCTTTTAATAGATTTAACTTGGTGGGTAGCTTGTGAATGCATGATCCTCATAGCTGCATTATGACATTACCTGCAATCCTGTATGATTGGATTGAATCCTCAGTTGATTTTTTTGGACAACCCGAAATGTAATAAATGAGCCAACAACACACCAGATTGAAGAAGCATACACACAGGAAACAGAGTGATCGAGGCTTTGCTTTGCCACTGAGTGAAAAGTAAATTGCTTCACTGCTAATCGTGTTGTCCACTCTGGTGGCCTAGGTAACCTTCTTGCATGTTTCCCAGTCTGTGCTTGGCCTAGGTAACCTTCTTGTATGTTTCCCAGTCTGTGTTTAATCAACCCATTGGTAGTTGCGTAAATCATATCCTGTGAAAGTTCACCTCAGTTTAATTACATGCCCACCCACTGTACTAAGAGATTTAACTTGACCGCTAGCTTGTCAGTATGTGAGTCTTATAGCTATATCATAACGTTACCTGCGATGCTGTATAACAGAATCCTCATTTGATCTCTTTGGTAAACACATTACCAAAATAAATAAAAACCTCAGGGCAATTTGGAAGAGCCAGTTTGCCTAATGTGCCTGTCTTTGTCCGTTGCAACCACATTGAGTACATGGAAACTTCACACAGAAACATCCAAGTCTGGGAATCAAACCCAGGACCTTCTGACTGTGTGGCAGAAATGCTAACCACTATGCCAAATATTAATAAATATTAATAAACCACAAAAGTCCAAATTTAATTAATACCATCACCAACATCACTCCACCCCCCCCACCCCACCCCCCAAATTTCTTTGCTTTATTTGAAACCTTGCCTCATAGGGATTTTATAGCGAAAACCTAAAGTCGTTTTTTTTCACACAGTTTACTGAAATAAATTCTCTAATGAGTGCAGTGAGGAATTAAAAGAAATCCACAACAAACACACGTCTTCTGTCAGGCGTCATTACAGCCTGATTACAATTTATGAGAAGTAAATTGAGTATAAGGAGCCCAGGGAGCCTCAAAGCATAAACCACAAGGAAGCAAGTAAAACACACGCCCATATGTACATATACCGAAAAAAGCAAAAAAGGCTGGAAGACATCTAGCGAGGCATTACTACTCTAAACGATCCTGAAACGAAATATCTGGAGCATGTCAGTGCACACACTGGCATCTACAGCTGAATGATATAAAAATGGTGAAGATTTGCTGCAGAATTTCTCTGGAAGAATGGTGAAATTCATATCATAGAGTTACACAGTGCTTAAAAACTCATGGATTGATATAAGGGTTGTCTATTACATTAAAATGTACATATTAATATAAAACATTTAAAAGTTTGGCATTTTGATGAGATTTGAAATCATTGGCATATTGAAGTCAATATTATTGAATGGAATAACACTGCAGATCAGACTTTTATATAAAAATTATATTACACCACCCTTATGTGTACTATTTTTCATTTAACCACATAGACCATCTATGAGTGATAGCAGAAAAAAAAATGCAATAGCTACAATAGGTTGCACCTTGAGAGGAGGAGGTTAAAGGAGGATCCCCATCTGGCAGGAAACTTTCTTCAAGAGAATTTTGAATCAGGAGTAAATCTGGAAATCTTGCAATCTCCAATCTGCAAAATACTAGAAAACTAAATAACTGTTTCAGTGAAAATTACATCTGAATCACTGGAACAGTGTTTATTTATTACAACATACCTATAACATACTAACAACATACAACATACCTACGCGGATGGCATGGGCGTGTGTCGGTTTGCATGTCCTCCTCACGGCAGGAAGGTCCTGGGTTCGAGTCGAAGACTTGGCAAGGGCATTTCTGTGTCGAGTTTCCTGTTCTCCCTGTGGATGTCTCCTGAATACACTGGTTTCCTCTCAGAGTTCAAAGACATACACATTAGGCTAAGTGGCTGCTATAAATTAAATTAAATTGTGTAAGTGTTGACCTTGTGATGGTCTGTTGAGGTATTCAGGGTCGGTAGATTAGATTAGATTCAATTTTATTGCCATTAGACATGTACTAAATACAGGGTAACGAAATTCAGTTTAGCATCCAATCAGAAGTGCAGACAGCAGCAAGTGCAATACAGTATTTATATTTTTATATAGAGTATATAAATAAATAAATAAATATACTAGTATATGTATGTATTTATGTATATATATATATATATATATATATATATATATATATATATATATATATATATATATATATATATATATATGGATAGGATCAGGAATGAGCACATCAGAGGGACAGCACATGTAAGACGTTTTGGAGACAAAGTCAGAGAGGCTAGATTGAGATGGTTTGGACATGTACAGAGGAGGGATAGTGAGTATATCGGTAATAGGATGCTGAGGCTGGAACTACCAGGCAGAAGGCCTAGAGGAAGACCAAAGAGATGATTCATGGATGTGGTGAAGGAGGACATGAAGGTCGTTGGTGTAAGAGAAGAAGATGCAAAGGATAGGGTGAGATGGAGGCAGATGATTCGCTGTGGCGACCCCTGAAGGGAAAAGCCGAAAGGAAAAGAAGAAGATATAAGAAGAAGAAGATATATATATATACACACACAAGCATATCTCGCTACTTAGCACTTCAATTCATCTTGCTTCAGTGCATCGTGGGGGGGAAAAGTTATGGAAAATGCCACAAAAACAAGGCCAATTATGCAAAAAAATAAATTAATTAATTAAAAAAACCCTTAACAAACAACAAAACAAAAAACAACCAAAAACCTCACATCAAAACTAGTTACATTTTTGTGAAGTGTGCATCTGAGTGCATGTGCGTATATGTGTGTCTTTATATTTTATTTACATCGTTTACATTATGTTTTAATGTTCAATTGTAATTATAAGCATTTAGAGCATTGACTGTGTATTTATTGATATTATATACACATATACATGTACGTATGTCAGTTGGGGGGTTGAGCAGAATTTGGGGACCTCGGTTAGCGTGGAAAGTGAGGGATCCCTATAATATATATATATATATATATATATATATATGTGTGTGTGTGTGTGTGTGTGTGTGTGTGTGTGTGTATATATATATATATATATATATATATATATATATATATATATATATATATATATATATATATATATATATATATATATATATATATATATATATATATGTAATGTTATGAAACAGTTATGTACCGATTATATACAAGGGCAGTGGTGGTCTAGTGGTATAGGGCGCTGGATCGCTGATACAAAGGTTGGGGGTTCGAGTCCCACTCTCCACAAGGTTGTTACTGTCCCCCCTAGTGCGACTAACTGGGTTATCAAAGGCGGGCCATGTCTCTTACTGTCTACGGTGAGAGTCATGTAAAAGAACCATTGCCGACTTTCGTAAAGAGTAGGCTGCAAATCAAACGTGCGAATCAGATGATCCGCTGTGGCGACTCCTGAGTAAAAGGGAAAAAGCCGAAAGGAAGACAGACAGACAGAATGTACAGATTATATACAAATAGGCTCCAGCTTCCTAGTGGGAATAAGCGAATTCTTAAATAAGTCACTTAGTGTGTGTCAATTAAGATTTTTCAAAGTATTTGTTAGCACTAAAACATCAGTAAGTTGAGAGGAGCTCACCTGTTACTGTTATGCTTAAAAATAAAATGTAAAATCTCACTCCCTCATTTGCTTAAGCACTTAATGCTACTACTGGGGACAACGCATACGCAACCATTCGCACTCAAACTCACACATAGAGGAAATTTGGAACAGCCGATTCTCCCAATGTGCATATCTTTGGACTGGTGGAGGAAACCGGAGTACCTGGAGGACACCTAAACAAGAATACGGAGAACATGTAAATTCTACACAAAAACACCAAGCCCAGGAATTTAACTCAGAACTTTCTTGTGGTGAAGTGGACATGCTAACCACTATAGCACTGTGCCACCCACTATGAAAAACTCCTTCGTTTAACTTTTCTTTTATTTCTGTGTCGTACATACTTAAAAAAAAAATTTTTTATTAACAACTGCATTCCATCTCAGGGACTTTTCGGTGACATCCGCCATATGTGGTGTTTTTGAAGGAGATGTTTATTTAACATTTATGGAATGTTAGTCTCCAGTCTCAAAGCTCTGTCTTCAGCCAGCAAAGACAGAAAGAGAGAAAGAGAGAGAGAATTTGGTGAGAAAATAACCATTTGTGCCTATTATAATGTAACGGATAACTAGAATGTATTTTGTTGACATTCTACACTATGATTAAATGTTAAATGTTTTAACGACTGGGTAAAAAATAAAACAGAAAGCATATACTTTATGTAGCCTGAGAATGTAAAAATGTGAACTCGATCGTGACTACAAAGCACTCGTTCATTTGGCAAACCACTTACTCTTTCCTATTCACATCGCATGGGAGGCTGGTGTTTCTATTTCAGTCGAGATTGGGCAAAGTCAATGTACACCCTGAACAGCTTGCCAGGCCATTTGTAGGGTAACACACACAACCCTTCGCACTCACACTCACACCTAGGGTCAATCTAGCACAGCTCATTGCAAACAGAAACGCCCTTGCTGAGCCCAGGATTGGGACCCAGGACCTTCTCACCTTGAGGCAGACATTTTAACTACTATGCCACCCTGCCACCTGACGACAAAACACTTAGCATTTATATTTCTGCTCATTTAAGGTTACTTTTATATTTGACTCGGTGAAGTCTGCAGATGGAGCCACTCATTTCTACATTAACAGTCAACAATGACATTCCTCTATAAACTGGTTTATTCCTGAGAGAGTTTGAGAGAGTGATAATTAGACATTCAATCCTCTGTTTATTTCATCTTCATACATGAAAACATGTGTCTAGTCAAGGATTCATATAAGCTGTGGTGTAGTAACTTAATAAAGTGTGATGATATATACAGAGCTGGGAATAACACTTATGCAGCATTCGTCCTGTACCATAACATCAAAACCAAGTATGGGAGAGAGAGAGAGAGAGAGAGAGAGAGAGAGTGAGAGAGAGAGAGAGAGAGAGAGAGAGAGAGAGAGAGACAGACAGACAGAAACAGAGAGAGACAGAGAGAGAGAGAGAGAGAGAGAGAGAGAGAGAGAAAGAGAGAGAGAATTTCAGAGGAAAATATATGTGGAGCTGAAAGGAAATACAGTGGTACCTCAATTTACGAAATTAATCCTTTCCGGAAGTTGTTTCGTAACCTGGACTTTTCGTAAATTGAACCGCATTTTACATGTAAACCGTGTGATTCGTTCCAAGGCTCCCAATACTACCCTTTAAACCCCTTAAAAATGATAAAAGTACACCTTTTAAGGCCTCCTTCTGCTTCAATATCGTACCGGTGGTAGACAGGTTTGGCCATATTCCTTTGTGATATCACTCAACCGCATGCCACGAGCCCGCTTCTTCTTTTCGCTCGCACCGGGAATCACACGTGTGCGCGTGCGCGTGTGCATGTGTGTGTGTGTGTGTGTGTGTGTGTGTGTGTGTGTGTGTGTGTGTGTGTGTGTGTGTGTGTGTGTGTGTGCATGCATGTGTTGACCTTGTTTTCTTAGCAGAGTTATAATCTTACAAATGTTTATGCAAGATTAAAAGCCTGAGCCAAAAAATAAAGTTGCAATGAGCACATTCAAAAAACTCATGAAACAAGCTGCTGCTTAAGGGAGCTGCGTCTTCTAGCCAATGGGAGGCCAGCAGGGCGGGATGTTGGGAGATAGCCACTGGGAGGGAGCTGCGTCAGCCCTCCTAGCCAATTGGAGGCCAGCGGGGTGAGATGTTGGGAGATAGCCAATGGGAGGGAGCTGCGTCATCCCTCCTAGCCAATTGGAGGCCAGCGGTGTGGGATGTTGGGAGATTCAATGGGAGAGTAACTCGTGCATTGTTTGAATGGCGGGTTTGAATGTTTGAATGGCGCATTTGAATGTTTGAATGGCGCGTTTGGCACATTTCATGAGGAGAACTTGTTTCGTATACAGAAACAAAAAATTTTGGAAAATGTTTTTCGTAACCTGGATTTTTCGTTTGCTGGGACTATCGTAAGATGAGGTACCACTGTAATGTGTTTGAATCATTCATTTTCTGAACTGTTTAATCCTGATTACGGTCAGGGGGAGACTGGCACCGATCTGAGCTGACTCTGGGCGAGGGTGGAGTACACCCCAGACAGCTCACCAGGCCATTGCAGGGCTAACACTCAACACAACCATTCACACTCACACCTAGGGGAGATTTGGAACAGCCAATTAGCTCAGTGTGCATGTTTTTGGACTGTGGGAGGAAACCGAAGTACATGAAGGAAACCCATGCAAGCCCAGGGAGAGCATGCAAATTCTACTCAGAAATGCCCAAGCTGGGAATCGAATCCAGGACCGTCTTGCTGTGAGACAGACATGCTAACCACTACACCACCATGCCACCCATGTTTGAATCAAAATATTGCACTTAAAATGTTGGTGCTTTGTTTCTTTTGTTGAGGTACACATGCTACTTCTGAGATGCCAGTAACCGTAATTCTTTTGCTCACTGAATCCTGTAATCCATCCGGATACTCTAATTCTGGTTGCCGTAATCTTTGAAGCCCCTCTAGACTCACCTGTTGACCTTCTTTAAAAGAGAGCACAAATTTACCAAAACACCATCATTTTAATTAATTTAAGAATTTAAAACAGCAAACAGCAATAGCATTTTCACAACCTTTTATATAATAAACTGTACTTTCTCAAAAAAAAAAAAAAATTCTGTTTTTCATTCTGTAACAGCTTGTCACTGGGTAGTACCAGCTAAAACCCAGATCCCACTCAGCTATATTACCAATATGTCCACAATTAACTGGGTGCATGCAGCAAGCATGCACAACATAGTAGAAACTGGTCAGGATGTGGTATGGTATTCATGGATATGGTGGACATGTTCGGCTTAGGATATTACAAAAAAATCATATTGCAGATGTGGTCGAATCACTCACTCTCTCATTCATCCACTAGCCGCATGTTTAATTCTACTAGAATTGCATGGATGCTGAAGCCTATCTCAACTAACTCTGAATGAAGGCAATACACCCTAAACAGCTTGTCAATCCATTAAAAGGCCAACACAAATACAACTATTCACGATCACACCCAAGGATAATTGGGAGCAAAAAAGGCTAATAAGCATTTTCTTTGGAATGCATTACGTCTTTGGACTGTGAAAAGAAACTGGAATACCTGGATGAATCTCATGGAAACATGGGATTAATGGGCCAACTTTGCACAGAAATGCTCATATACCACCACAGCATAACCACGAGGGCAAAAGCTGTAATGTTAACTGACAACATGGCTTATTTAAAGAATTACTAATGATAAATCCATCATTGTGACTTAAAAGATTTAGCTTAAAGCTAAGGTGGCATTGGGGTATAATGGTTAACACGTCCACCTCTCAGCAAGAAAGTCCTGGGGCTCATGCGGGATTCCTCTGGGTGCTTAGGTTTCCTCCTAAAGTCCAGAAACATGAACTTTAGGCTAACTGTTTCAAATTTCCCTGAAGTGCAAGTGTGAGTGAGAATGGTTGTATACACATGTCTTGCCCTACGATTGGAAGGCTTGCTGTTCAGGGTGTACCCTGCCTTCACACAGTGTCGGCTGAGATAGACACCTCATGATCCTCATAGAATTACATGGTTTAGCAAATGAGTAAAATAGTAAGTGAGAGATTAACGCTAAACAGGTTTGATCGCAGTAACAGTTGTCCAGGATGATTACATAATTTCATGAAAAAATGAATAGTCCATTATTCATCCATTCATTTTCTGAACTGCTCAATCCTAATTAGGGTTGCAGGAAGGCTGGCAGCCATCTCAGAAGACTCTGGGCAAGGGAGGTATACCCTGGACAGCTCGCCAGGCCATCTCAGTGTATGATTATTTATTATTATTATTATTGTTATTATTATTATTATTATTATTATTATTATTATGAAGAAGAAGAAGAAGAAAAATGGTGCAGTGGTGGCCTAGTGGTATAGACTGCTGGATTGTTGATCCTAAGGTTGGGGGTTTGAGTCCCACTCTCCACAAGGTTGTTGTCACTGTCCCCCCTAGTGCAGCTAACTGATTTATCAAAGGTCGGCCGTGTCTCTCACTGTCTATGGTGTGAGGTATGTAAAGGAACCATTGCTGACTTTCATCAAGAGCAGCTGCAAAGCCGTCATCGTGTTTCCATGTGAAAGGACCTGACCACCCATCACATTACGTTGATCGAGAGAGTATGAGATGACAATATCATCTCAGGCACAGCAGCTCAAAAACAGAGCCACCTGACTGAGACATACATACATACGTACAATAATAATAATATTATCGTAATAATAATAATACATATATATTTGCGAAAAAAAAAAAAACATAAAATTGAAAAAACGTAAAATGGATGAACGTAAGTCGGGGAACATCTGTACAAATAATGTAAATGGTTTTAATCCATTCCAAGACGCTAGAAAAATACCTTTTTTCAACATAATGTTATTTCATAATGTCATTTATATATCAAATAGTATATTAAATGTGAAACAACAGGACAAACACACAAAATTCTTAAAAGAATTGTGTCTTTTTTTTGTTTGTTTTTTTGTTTATTTTCGAACCAGCCTCGACTTGCTTTAAAGTGGAACCCTTCAGGATTCGCGCTCGGGTCTTTTTTCACCAAATCATGGTAGATTTCACGAGCTTTGCATCTCCTGCTAACCGTTGCTTGTTTTTGTACAGGATCAGGAATTTTTCCACTTCCACCAGCACTTGCGATCTTTGTTTGCTGATAACCGTCGAGCCTTTGGCCACATCACTGGCTTTAACACTATCTTTGTTCTTCAAGATCGCGGCAGATCCCTGATTTAGCCATGCCATGTTCCTTAGCAAGATCAGTAACACGTATGCCTGATTCATGCTGAGCTATCAACTCCTTTTTAAACGCCACAGTTTTCCGCACAACTGACCTTTTCTCAGTAGCTTTCTTTGTTTATTAGCTAATCTAATCGAGTCAACAAAAAAGCATGGTATACTGTACTTTGTAGAACAGGAGCAAACACATCCACACACACACACACACACACACACACACACACACAGTGGTCAAGTAGAGTCAAAAGAGACCGATTTCTGGAAATCGCGCAATTTTCCTCACTCTCGGTCTCGTTTTTTCTCGTGCGTTTTTTGAGTTTGACTTACGAATTTTGTTCGACTTCCAAGACAAAAAAATCCCAGATTTTTTGTTCGAATTCCGATGTGTTTGACCTCCAAAGCGTTCGAGAACCGAGGTAAAACTGTGTGTGTGTGTGGGTGTGTGTGTGTGTGTGTGTGTGTGTGTGTGTGTGTGTGGGTGGATGGGTGGGTGTTGTATTCATGTTTTCAAACTTCTAAGAGCTCACACGTCTATTTTTAATGAAGGATTACGGTCGTCATGTAAATTCTGACTCATCCGCCAAACCTCTGTTCTCTTAGGTTCACAGGGAGGCCGGAGCCTACCTCAGCCGAAACTGAGCAAAGTTGGGGTACACACTGAACAATACGCCAGACTTTTGTAAGGCCAACACACACACAACTATTCCACTCACACTCACACCTACAGACAATTTGGAACAGACACTTATACAAATGTGCATATCTTTGGACTGTGATAGGAAACTATGGTCCCTGGAGGAAACCTATTCAAGCAGCAAACGCAAACGCAGCAAACGCAGCAAACACTCCAACTTCACACAAAAGCACCCAAGGCCAGGACTCAAACCTAGGACCTTCATCCAGTGAGGACATAAAGATATTATACAAGTCTATATCCCTTTTTCTCACTTATGCTTAGCTACGTGGTGACAATTACAGTATGTTTAATAAACTCGACTATTTAACTGCAGAGGAACGATAAGCCTGAAAAAGCATTATAAATCCCATAACACACTTTGCTCAGGTTGTTTTCAGCTGAAATGTGGCCACTAACTTGATGGAATATGAAAACCTTCGGCTCTTGGCGGATTTTCACCTGGCAGCACATGTAAATATTGTTCATATAAATTAGCCCAGTTTCTCAGAATATCAATGCAATTGGGCAATAGGAATGTGTCAGTGATTTTCTAGAATTCTCTACATTACAAAATCTTACCGTCACTTTTCCTTTATAAATCCTCAGTAGGAAATAATGAGGTAATAGTGTCCAGGATTTACGGTATCAGAGACCATTTACAAAAGCAAATACAATTTACAACAGCCCTATTTGGTATGGTGATTCGGGTTCCATAGCTCGAACTAAGGAACTTGGAGGCGATGGCGTTCAAAGGAGCCAAAAGCAGCTGCTAAAGGGACAGCCAAGTGTGAAAATAATACAGTATATGTTGTTTATAAAAGAGTTTGTATGCCTCGGCTTAGTTTTTACATCTGTGTGTGTGTGTGTGTGTGTGTGTGTGTGTGTGTGTGTGTGTGTGTGTGTGTGTGTGTGTGTGTGTTGGGTGTTCCAGCATGTGCTTTAGATGGAAAGCAAAAGTGAAAATAAAAATTAATTCAGCTAAGAGTTTTCAAAATCCTTCCATTTCCCAATTGGGTAAAATACAGGTATACCTCGGCTTAAGTCGTTTCGAGTTAAGTCGTTCTTGATTATACATCGGTTTACAAAAAAAGTATAGAAAAATAAATAAAATAAACATAAAGTTTAATAAAATAGATCTTATTTGTTATGGTCTGTGCTGGCTGGAGGCGTTAACTTCATTCATTGCAAGTGCTGGCGAGGGGCGTGGCTGCTACCTGCAGGCGAGGTCCAGAGAGTGCCTCTGTTTCCATCCAGCAATCAGCAATCAGCGAACTATAAATAGTAGCGGCGCGATTCCCTCCGACGGCAGAAGATTGTCTGTTTAGTTTAGACAGGTAAATTTGGCGTAGCCTAGCCTAGCTAGCATAGCGACAAGCTAATTCGATTTAAGTCGTTTTTCGACTTGAGTCGTCTCTCCTGGAACCAATTAACGATGTAGGGTGAAGTACAACTTTTCTTCTTATCTTTTCGGCCTCTTCCCGTTCTTGAGAGTCGCCACAGCGAATCATCTAATTCGCACATTTGATTTGGCATAGATACAGTGAGAGACATAGCCCGCCTTTGATAACACACCTGTAGTATCAAAATTTATACCCATCCGAAGTGTAGAATCTGAGTCAAACCCAGCCAATGACTCTATCCCAACAGTCCTTTGGTCTGAAAGCTCAACTCATATAGGATGGACATCTTGCTTAAATCAGTTGGACCCCCTTTTCAGTTCAGTAGGGTTATGGTTAAGGTTAGGGTTAGGGCTGTTCGACCAGTATGCAGTATGTTGAGCTGTACCCAAAAGTACTGTATGCTAATAAACAATGTTAGTAATTATTGGTATTTTATCCTGCAAAATTTTTCACATACACAGTACACACCAATAGTGGCTTGGTGGTAAAGGGCGCTGGATCGATGATCCTAAGGTTGGGGGTTTGAATCCCACTCTTCACAAGATTGTCACTGCCCCCCCCCACCTGTGAAGCTAACTGGGTCATCAAAGGCCGGCCATGTCCCTCACTGTCTATGGTGTGAGGCGTGAAAAAGAACCATCGCTGACTTTCCAAACGCGTAGCTGGCATAGCCGTCAGCGTGTTTCTGTCCCTTGCTAAAGGGTTGTGTCAGGAAGGGCACCCGACGTAACAAACCTATGCCAAATCAAACATGCAAATCAGATGATTCGCTGTGGCGACCCCTGAAAAAGGGCAAAAAAAATCCGAAAGGAAAAGAAGAAGACAGTACACACCAGATAACACTGTTAAGCTACAGAGGTTTCATTTGTATATAAACCTCTTCTTCTTCTTTTCCTTTCGGCTGTTCCCTTCAGGGGTCGCCACAGCAAATTATCTGCCTCCATCTCACCCTGTACTCTGCATCTTCTTCTCTTACATCAACGACCTTCATGTCTTCCTTCACCACATCCTTATAATTACATCATTTGTATACAAACCTAAAAAGTCTATAGTAGAATATAAGTACAGGGATTCCTCACTTTCTCCGGTTAATTTGTTCCCGCGATCCCCCCCATGACCACTGAATTCCGTGAAGTCGGATTCCCCCCCTCCCCCGACTGACGTATACGTACATGTATATGTGTATGTAATATCAATAAATACATATTCAATTTTATGAATGCTTATAATAACAATTAAACATTAAAAAATAATGCATAAGATGTAAATAAAATATAAATACACACATATACAGACACGCGCATGCAGATGCGCGTGCAAACACTAGGTGCGCACCGTACGAAAAATGTAACTGGTTTTGATGGGAGGTTGGGGGTTGTTTTTTGGTTTGTTATTGTTTTGGGGGGGGGGGGGTTTTGCATAATTGGCCTTGTTTTCATGGCATTTTCCTTAACTTTTTCCCCTATTCTTTTTGAATTTCCTTTTTTTGAATTTGAATAATATTTAAAAAAAAACAAAAAAAAACGATGCACTGAAGCTGCATGAATTGAAGCGCTAAGTAGCGAGGGATCCCTGTATTTGTATATGAATAAATTTGTGTTGTCCAGGCAAGCGCTGCATGGCAGTGTAGTGTTTAGCACTTCTGTTGGTTTTTGCTTCATGCCTAGCCAGGGTGTTTCTGTGGGGAGTTTGCATGTTCTTCTGTTGCTTCTTTGGGTTTCCTCTGGGTGTTATGGTTTTATCCCATAATCCAAACTCTCTCTATCTCTCCTGACTCATTCTGATGCTCTCTGTCTCTTTAGTGTCTCTGCACTTTTGACTAAACCGTTGCTACTATGGACGTTGCAAATAAAGCCACAAGCATCTATGATGTAAATGTAAATGCAGATACAGAAATGATCAAGTAGATGATAATAAGCCAAGAACTGTTGGAAACCTGAATACAATTAGAAGCAGAAAGGTTAAACCTGCCTCATCTCCCTCTTACAGTATACCCTTTAGTAGCTCCGCCTTGGCTGCGTCTCGTTTTCACACTCACGCACATACATACTCATGGGAGCCAGACTGTGAAAACACAATGAACCCTCTAGGGTGTGCAGGGTCAAAAGATCGACATGCTTAGGCTCCTAAACAGACACTAAGGCTGACTTGTATAAAAGAAACACAAAAGAAAAATTTGAGTTCTGACATGGTTGGACTATTTGCAGAATAAATAACAGTTCAAATTTGATTCAGTTGCAACCAGGTTTTAACCAAGCTGAATCTACAAACCACCAGAGGATGACAAATAAGGCAGAAAGAGAGAGAGAGAGAGAGAGAGAGAGAGAGAGGGATGACAGAGAGACACAAGAAAATATCTGGGTATGAGTCAAATATATTAGCTACAACCAAGTCAAGGAAAAACATGCAATAAATCTATAAAATGTGTTTGTTCTTTAAGCTTAATGAAGTCATCCACATTCTACTTTAAGCTGTAGAATCAATTTGTTCTACAAATGACTGCACCAGAAATAGAGAGAGGGAGAGGGAGAGAGAGAGAGAGAGAACTGTAGAGGGAAACATTTCAGCAAATTTGGTCTAATTTAGAGAAAATCTGTTTTATGTGTAAATCGGAAGAAATCCGACTTAAACGTATACGTTGGAGATCGGCTTCCATGTTGGACGATCGTGAAAAAAATTAGCTGACACAAAAACAATGCTGTATAATATAATACAAAACCGTCTACAATGCAGCTGTACCATAAGTGCAATATAGAATTGTTGTGCACGTGTGTGAAGGAGCATAGCCTATAATAATCTGACTTATGCAACAAGATTTTAATGGAAATGTATTAAATGGGAACTAAAATTTCATCCAACGTAGGCAAAAATCCGAATTACAGAATCCGAGTTATGCGATGTATTTTAATGGGAATTATAGTTGGGAAAAAATCAGGACTTGGGGAGGCCTCCTCAAAGTTACATGATTATCCGAGTTATGCGACGTTGATTTATGCAGTTGACTGTAATAGAAAATGTGTTTGAATCAAACTATAGTTATAGAAATATCTGTGTTTTGTTGAGGTACACATGCTACTTCTGAGATACCAATAGTCCTGATTTTCCTGATCTCTGAATTCTGTTATCTGTCCAATTCATAATAATTTAGGACTACAATTACTATTACAGTTATAAGATCACCAACTAGACTTCATGTGAAATTATAGAGGTTTCTGCGACATGGTTCGTATTTTTGTCTGTTTTCACCCAAATGTGGATAGGTTTCACTTTTGAGTCTGGTTCCTCTCAAGGTTTCTTCCTTGCTACTGTTACCACAGGCTTGATTTTTCAGGATGTGTAGCATTTAAAGAAAATGTTTTAAAATTTGATTTACTGTGTAAAGCTGTCTTACAAAAAATGTTAATTGTAAAATGCATAATACAAATAAAATTGAATTTAACTGAAAAGTTGCATCCTCCCAAACAAATGAATTTGTTTTGAGAGTGGTGTAAAAAGTTTAACAATGTTTAATGAATGGATTTTTAAAAATCTAATTTATATTTATTTTTTATTTCCTCTAATATTTGCTGGTCTGGGGTTCCAAGGTTAGTTCTGATGTTGGGCATCCACCTGATAGCACGGTGAACAAAAGGATCTCAAGTCCAACTTTATTCAAGTTAAACCTGGAGTTGGTAAATTTTAGCAGTATATACAAACTGTTATGTTCATTGACGTGGTCTCTACACCTAAACAGAAATGAATAACATGAGCTCTAAAAATGGACCGAAAAAATCTATCATGTGTTCACCGTAATCTTGTAAAAATTCTGACCCATCACTGCCTGGCAGTCCACTTGGAAATATCCAATCAAATACTCATTCATTCATTTTCTGAACCATTTAATCCTAATTAAGGTTGCGGCGAGGCTGTCACTCATCTGGGATGATTTGGCGTGAGGGCAGAGTACATCCAGGACAGCTCATTAGGCCATCGCAGGTCAGAAACACGCTGATGGCTATGCAGCCTACTCTTGACAAAAAGTCAGCAAAATGTTCTTTTACATGCCTCACACCATAGACCCAGCTAGCTGCACTGGGGGAACAGCAGTGACAACCGTTGACAGTGGGGCTTGAACCCCCAACCTTGGGATCACCAATCTTCAACAATCAGTACCTTACCACCAGGCCACCCCTGCCAAGAATAACAAGTAAACGTTATAAAGAACCATTCCAGTGGCCTAGGTGCGTGTTTATAGGCCTTTCCCTGACATGATATTAGCATATGTCTGCCACATGCATTATTAGTCCTTAGTTATTGATCTAATCTCACTTCCTTACTTTATACAGAAAAGCACATGCATCATTTTTGTTGGTGAAGAAAACAAGAAGAGGCAAGAATAGGAACTAAATAGAACAGCCTCATGAAAATCAATACAAACTCACAAATAAAGCAAAGGACATCATTGAGTATATGGTCGTTCAATCTGGCCCTGAACACGTTCATATTCACGTTCACACTGCTAAAAGAAGTACAGTACAGTAGTTGCTGCGAATGTTGCCTGAGTCATCATATCTCAAGTCATATCTAATAATACAGACTGTATAACTTAATGTATATTTATATGCCAATATCACATAAGGGGTGGCATGGTGGTGCAGAGGTTAGCACACCTGCCTTGGAGCAAGAAGGTCCTGGATTAAAGTTCCAGCTTGGGCGTTTCTGTCTGTGTGAAGCATTGCTATGTTCTCCCTGTGCTTGCATGGGTCTCCTCTGGGTATTCCAGTTTCCTACTACAGTCCAAAGATATGCATATCAGGCTGATTGGCTGTTCTAATTTGCCTCTAGGTGTGTGTGTGTGTGTGTGTGTGTGTGTGTGTGTGTGTGTGTGTGTCATGTTGGTCCTATCTATGGCATATCCTGTCTTCATCCAGTGCCAGCTGAGATAGGCTCTATCGCCTCACAGCAAGCTGGTGGGATTGGGCGTTTCTGTGTGGCGATTGCATGTTCTTCCCGTGCTTGCGTGTTTTTCCTCAGAGTGCACCGGTTTTCTCCCAAGGTCCAAAGACATGTAGATTAGGCTAGTTGACTGTTGCAAGGCGCGCCTTCGGTTCAGCAAATGAATGAACGTATGTAGCACCACAAAGAGACAGAAAAATGCGCCCAGGTATCCGTAGCCAGCAACACTATTTACACTCCAGTGCTAACGGCTGTAAATATAAGAATTATTAATTAAAGTGTAAATAGCCATATACTTGCCAAATGGCGGCTATTATCCTGGTACACATAGACACTCCCTTATAGTTATCGTGTAAACCTTCTGACATTATGGGATAGTCATCTTGAATCACCCCAATGAAAATGCTGTGCATTATTGTGGAGTATCAACAACTAAACAAATGTGCCATTACATAGACGGTAGAATTGAGTTTGACTTAAAAATGTCCTTGAAGGCTGTATAAACCGTTTAATGTTAAACTGAGATGAGGGTAAGAATTTGAATGGCGGTTTTTTTTTTAGCTACTTTAGTGGAAATGCAAAACTTAACCAGCTAATGTCCAACATCAGCATGTCTTGCTGAATTAACTTCAAGATCCAGATGTGCACAGAGGGAGGGTGTGAGTTGGGACGAATATTTATGCTATCAGAAAAACTCTTAGTTGGGGCATACAATGGTGTAGTGGTTAACAAAGTACTGGGTTTGATTCCCAGGTTTGCACATTATGTACTGTGTGGAGTTTACATGGTCATATCCTGTGTGTGCATGTGTTTCCTCTGGATACTCTGGTTTCCTACCTGGGGCAGTGGTGGTCTGGAGGGAAAGGGCGCTGGATCGCTGATCCTAAGGTTGGGGGTTCGAGTCCCACTCTCCACAAGGTTGTCACTGTCACCCCAGTGCAGCTAACTGGGTTATCAAAGGCCGGCCATGTCTGTCACTGTCTATGGTGAGAGGCATGTAAAAGAACCATTGCTGACTTTCATTAGCTGTCAGCGTGTTTCTGTCCTTTGCGAAAGGATTGTGTCAGGAAGGGCATCGATGTAAAAACCTATGCCAAATCAAACATGCGAATTGGATGACAACCCCTGAAAAGGGGGGAAAAGCCGAAAGAAGAAGAAGAAGACTCTGGTTTCCTACCACAGTTCAAATGCATGCTCATTGGGCTAATTGGCTGTTCTGTATTGACCCTAGGTGTGTGTAGGTTTGTGTGTGTTGGCCCGCAATGGTTTGGTAAGCTGTTCAGGGAGTAGGTACTCTTTATTGAGTTTTTTTTTTTTTTTTTTTTTTTTTTTTCTATTTATATGCTACATTCGTCAGTGGTTTTGTAATACTGCTTCTTAAGAAAATCTTAACACTACATGAAACCACCATCGTCACCACCATCTCTCTATCTCTCTGTCTTCCATCATGTTGGATGATCTCACCAGTTTCCATGCTTAAGGTCATTTTCTTTTTATAAGCTCCATCCTTGTTTTCTCCAGAGCCTCAAGGACTGATGAAGCCTTTGCTTGGCAACTTCAGAGCCATGAGATTTGTGGTCAAGATGCGTCGTTGCCAGCCTTGGAAAAAGGAGTAGGAGTCACACTCAATGAAGTTCTGATTACATTCTCTCTCCTCAGACAAATTGTAGGTCGACAGCTGTTTCCCATTGTTAGTGTCTGAACGAAGCAAGCAGGCTAAAATGAAGGTATGATGTTGTATTTAAGGAGGGGGTTGGTTCTAGTCAGAGGGTTCTTTATGGAGGGGGGGGGGTGAAACTGAGCCTAGTTTGGCCGAGAGAGGTGGTGATGCATTTAGAGGAAACAGCAGCTTGGAATCTCGGAAGCTTTTGAGAATGCTCATGCACCACAGATGGGGCACTGAAACAATAATTGCTTCCAGAGAATCAGGCCTAGTTCCCACCGATGAAACCACTGAATGCCACTCCTGAAAACTGATAAACAGCAGCACTCTGAGGGATGCACTCACGCTGTGGATTACTCAGATTAATGGGCTGCTTTTAAGGTTCAGCTAATAGCCCCAATCCTTTGTAGGCTTGCAACACTGAGACTATTTATGGAAAGGAAGTAACCAAACTGTTACTTCTGCCAATCTGATACTTCGATTAGAGCCATTAAAGGACAATAACTGTTCACACGCCTTACTGTGATCAGCACTTCTGCAACTTCCCTTTTTCTCTGCAAGTTCTGCCAGTGTTTTTAAAGTTCAGACTGTTTAGTTAAAGTACTACATAATTGTAAACATAATTTCCATATACAGTACTATTTATTACACATAGAATTAAAGAAACATTAATACAATTTTGATGACTGCATCTGGCTCTCAGAAAAATCAGGTGGCCTTTATTAACAGAATAACTAATACATAATTTCGCTGTCCTTTAAATAAAAATACAGAAAAAAGCCATCAAATAAAACAAAAACCGATAAATAAATCTCACGCATTTTAATCTATAAATCTATTTTCAATGCCACTTGTCAATGTGGCACGCAGCGGAGAGCCGATCCTTTATGTACTCCAGTGTGTGGGTGGGTCCGATACCTTGAAACTCTAATTTTAATGGATTATATACAACAGCTTGCGAGAGTTGTTTTTGTGTTAAGAGGTAAATTTCCCTCATTTTTGATCCTCTTATTTGCACGATGCCAAGCAGAGCTGGCAAGCAAAACACAACTGGACGGATAAACTTCAACCCGCAGACCAGATGATCGCCAAACTTGGAACGAGCTTCCTGTCACATACCAAATACTGCAGCTTGTGAGTCGTGCCGTATTGACCATGTTTGGCGCCACATGCGCAATCGAGCAGTCCTTCTTTCACGTGAAAAACATCAAGACCAACCTGCGGTCATGTTTAACAGATAAAAGCCTAAACACTTACATGACGCTGAACCTCAGCACGTATCAACTACATTACAGCCGTCATCAAAACCACACAGCACCAGATGTACAAAAAGTACTTTTATTAATAAATAACTTCATTATAACAATGTTGTTTAAAATAAATTCAGAGTCTTATTATACTCTAAAATTGTTGGTCTTATTTTTCCATTTAGTTGTATTCAGTATTAAAATATATACCAGTACTAGTACATATGGCTCTCAGAAGATTAGATTTTAAAATATGTGTTTGTTTTTGGCTCTTTTAGTCAAAAAGGCTCCCGACCCCTGGTGTAAACGATCCATTGCTGACTTTTGACAAGAGCAGCTACAAAGCCATCAGCGTGTTTCTGCCCTGCGATGGCCTGGTGAGTTGTCCAGGGTGTACACCCCCCCGCCCTCAGAGTCAGCTGAGATGGGCACCAGCCTCCCTGCGACCCTAATTAGGATTAAGCAGTTCAGAAAATGAATGAATGAATGAGGTGTGTGATGATGGGGAAAAAAACAAATCCACTGGGATTAGATGGCTCACCAAATAGCTCTTGTTTTACAGAAGAAAAGAAGAACTATCATCTGATATAATAAAGAAGAAGCACTGCTCCAGTCATAACATGAAATTTCATCGCTTGCTGGAAGAGGCCTAAGTTAATAGCAGAATAGTGTGAAATTTAAATGTACATGTGCGTGACAGGAAAACGTGCAGATTAAAAAGCATTTTTGGTTGATGGCACCATTAAGTAAAAAGTACCAAACCACTAGATCATTGCGAAGCAAAAAAAATTGCAAGTGTGTGCTAAAGGGTTTTTTTTTGTGGAGGGTGCAGCTCATGTTATGTGGCTACTGCCTTCTCGCTTTGCATTTCCTGTTTTGCGCAAAAGGAATTTAACGCCTTAAATTTAGCAGATGAACTCAGAAAGCTTTCAGAATCAAAACAAGTTTCTTATAGTTTTCATAGCAGTGGTCTCCAGGCAGACATGATCTGCTGCACTGCATCCACTGTAAGAACTTGACCAAACTGCAAAAACTCAGATCCTAAACTCCACATCATGCATTTTTCTGAAACTAGATCCTACGTGGAGTTGTTTAAGCTGGTGTGCTCTTGACTTTTTTTTTTTTTTTGTCCTTTGGAGGATTAAGAGCTTCAGTGGAGCAACACCATCTTAGATTTGTTTTTAAATGCCATACAATTTTTTTAAATGGTGGGTCAAGTTTAATGGCACGTCATGAGTCCCTGACTCACTCACCACTGCTGTGCCACTTAATCCCATTAGGGTCATTAAGGGGTGGGGTAAAAACCAATCTCATCCAACACTGGACGAAGGCAGGGTACACACTGAACAGCTCACCAGGCCATCTCTGGGCAAACACAGAACCATTCACTCTCACACTTTCCACAACTGGGGCCAATTCGGAATAACCAATTAGCATAATATGGGTCTGTGGACTGTGGGAGAAAAACCAGAGTACCTGGAGGAAACCCGTGCAAGCATGTGGAGAATATGCAAACTCCAAACAGCAATGCCAAAGCACCAAGAACCTTCTTGCCATGAGATGGACATGTCAACCACTACATCATTGTGCCAATCGTATTGTTTTTGTTCCATAACATGATCTTTGGAGAGAAATAGGACGCATGTTTTGACAGCCCACTGGTATGACAGCCTTACTTATATAAGATGGGCACGTTGCTTAAATGAGTTGGGCACCCTACTCAGTTCAGTTGGGTTTGGGTTAGGGTTAGAATTCGGGCAGTCGAACCAGCAGGTTGTAGCTGTCAGACCAATGGACTCTCAGAAATAGAGCTGTCACCGGTAGACAGTTGTGAGTCGGGGGAGGGGTGAGACTTGACTAGATGATAAATCTTATTAGTTTATTTTGTTTTTCTGCCCACATAACATAAATGGCGATAAGAAAACTACAGAGACTCATTGAAAAATCCATAACAGAGGTACTGACTTAGCAGAGCCAGCCTCCTGAGGCACAGCTGCTTTACCTTCTTGTCTTCTTAACCCTTTACTGGGAAATGCAGCCGAAAGCAGCTGATCTAGTGATCGGGCAAAACGCCTGAAAGTGGCTGTAGCAACACTGTCCTAAATATCATAAAAATCCTGAAAAGACTTGCCTGCACAGAGAGAGAAAATGGAAAAATGTGTGCCCAGTAAAGGGTTAAACTACTATCTTATTACATAAAGATAATTCACAACAAATAAAAGAGTTCAGCTCACTGACATAAGTGTATCGGCTCATGACAGTAATCAGTTGACCACATCAGCCAACTTTGATTTGCATTGTTTCAGATGATTGCTGAGACCATTCCAGATAAGGAGCTCCAACACTGGTTGAGATTAGCGTAAAATGCTAATGTTAGCACTATGCTTCTCTATAAAAAAAAAAAAAAAACATGCAGCATTGAGTGCTTTGCCAAGGCATGTCAGGAAACAGAAGAAAACACTAATTTAGTTGAGAAGTATGCATGTAACTGTCAATCAAACAGAGTCAATATAATGGAAATATAAGTACTCAGAATAAACAAACATACATTGGCTTAAAGGAAAGGAAAAATCTGTGGAGCGGTCCATTACTTCCATTGAGGCCCAAAGGTTGCTTTAAAGGTCAGGTAGTTCAGGTAAATATGAGTTATTGACTTGGCAGTTGCACATCAACAATCCCTCAAGTTGTAATTTCAAATGGGAAATTCTGAGAAAATTTTGATACCCGGGCAGTGGTGGTCTAGTGGTATCGGGTGCTGGATCGCTGATCCAAAAGACAATCAAACTCCAGAAGAGTTTGCCAAACCACTACAAGGCCAATTCACACACAACCATTCACACTAATATGTACATCAAGGGGGGATTTGGGTCAGTTAGTCTGAGGCGCATTCCTTGGGCAGTGAGAGGAAACAGTGTACCCAGAGGAAACCCACGCAAGCTTTGGGAAAGCATGCAAACCCCACAGAAGTCTAGGACTCAAACCCAGGACCTTTTGTTGTGACGTTGACTTGCATCTTAAGAAATTGGGTATCAAAATCATCATCATCATCATTTTCTGTAACCACTTAATCCTAATTAGGGTCGCAGGGAAGCTGGTGCCCATCCCAGCCAACTCAGGGCAAGGGCAGAGTACACCCTGGACAGCTCGCCAGGCCATCGCAGGGCGGAAACACGCTGACGGCTTTGCAGCCCACTCTTTTTACGAAAGTCAGCAATGGTTCTTTTACATGCCTCACACCATAGACAGTAAGAGACATGGCCGGCCTTTGATAACCCAGTTAGCTGCACTGGGGGGGGGGGGGGGGGTACAGTGACAACCCTGTGGAGAGTGGGACTCGAACCCCCAACCTTTGGATCAGCGATCCGGCGCCTTATACCACTAGACCACCACTGCCTCCCTATGAGGTCCATGATATGAAAGAATTTTTTAAGTGGCTGCTATTGCTTAAGATCTGACCTGATTGTATTTAGGGGGAAAAAAGAAAAAGAGAAAGAAAGAAAGAGCTTAATTTTTCATTTTCTTTGCCGCTGGTCCATTTGGGTGAAGGGGGTACACGTCCTGGACAAGTCTCCAATCTATCACTGGATGAACACAGTGGTCAGCCTGTAGGCAATTTACTAAAGCTAGTTGAGCAAATCTGCATTTCTGTGGACTGTGGGAGGAAACCAGACCATCCAGGGGAAACCCAAACACATATATAGAGTACAACATGCGAACTGCACACAGAAAGACCCCAGTCAGGTTAAATCCAGGAATCTGATTCCTGTGTGAGGTCACAATAGAAACCATGGCACTACCACACACAGGAATCAGATGCCTTCACTCAACGTCAGCTGTGATAGGCTAGGCCTCCCCACGAACCGAGCAGAATTAAGTAATTTTGCAAATGAGTAATTAGAGACTGAGCAGTTGTGATAGAAATACAACTAATCTGCTGAATCACTTAACCTACTAGGGTAACGGAGAGGCCGGAGCCTATCTCAGCCAACACTAGTGAAGGCACGGTACACCCAAAACAGTTTGCTCGACCATTGTAGGACCTCTGGGAGAGGTTATGAGTACTGCAAGCAGAGGATATAGGGTGCAGGGGAGGACTTGTATGTAAGAAAACATCTGTACACAGTATACACAAATACAGATAAGAAATATACATGCAAGACAGACCAAATAACCACACAGATAGCACAGATAGCGTTCGCGCTGATAAAGCTGCAGTAGCGTCTGAGACACTAGCACTACTGAGCTAGCTGAACCTAGCCTAAGTAAATAAGGACCCAAATAACCAGATCTTCTGAACTTTTTCAGACTGGAAGCATTTTATTCAACGTTGATGTTCACTAGAAATTTCCCATTGAGCCAACCATATAATCTTAGCAATCTATATGGAACAGTTCATGACGGTGTAAAGGCCGGCAGCATGCTAGCATAGTGGTTAGCATGTCTGTCTCACAGCAAGAAGGTCCTGGGTTTGATTCCCAGCTCGGGCGCTTTTGTGTGGAGTAAGTTCTCCACGTGCTTGCGTGGGTTTCCTCCCAGTACTCCAGTTTCCTTCCACAGTCCAAAAATATGTACAGTAGGTTAATTGGCTATTACAAATCACCCCAGGAGTGAGTGTGAGTTAGAATGGTTGTGTGAGTGTTGGCCCTGCGGTGGCCTGGTGAGCTGTCCAGGGTGTACCCAGCCCTCAGATAGAGTCAGCAGAGATGGTCATCAGCCTCCCCGCCACCCTAATTAGGATTAAGATGTTCAGAAAATGAATGAATGAATGAATGAATGGTGTAAAGGTGTAGTGGTCAGCACATCTATGTCACACCAAGAAGGTCCTGGGTGCTTGTGTAGGTTTCCTCCGAGTACTCAGGGTTTCTTTTCACAGCCCGTAGACATGCATGTCAGGATCACAAGGTCACAGGGAGGGTACACCCTGAACAACTTGCCAGTCCATTACAGCACCAGCACACACAACTATTTACACAAGTATTCACACCAAGGATCAATTTGGAACAGTCAAATAGCCTAATGATTATGTTTTTGGTTTGGGGGAGGAAACCGGAGTACGCGGAGGAAGCCCATTCAAGATTCAAGAGTCTTTATTGTCATTCATTCATTCATTCATTTATTTTCTGAACCACTTAATCGTAATTAAGGTCACGGGGAGGCTGGCACCTATCTCAGCCGACACTGGTAGGGAGCAGAGTACACCCTGGATAGCTCGCCAGGCCATCGCAGACCAGAAACATGCTGACGGCTATGCAGCTACTCTTTACAAAAGTCAGCAATGGTTCTTTTACAGCCTATCACCATGGACAATGAGAGACATGGCCGGCCTTTGATAACCCAGTTAGCTGCACTGGGCGCACATGAACAATCACATGACTGTGAAGCAGACGTGTTCACCGCACTACACCACTGTGCGTTCATATTTCTTTATCTACGGACAAAAAGAAAGAGAAAGTGAGAGAGACGGACAGAAAATAGATCAGGAAAACCACAAGACATTGTTTATCATCAAAATTCTTTTTGCGATTGAATGAGGTGACTTTTAGCACAGCCCATGACATCTCTTTGCTTTGTGGCTCTCTGTAGGGTGTTATCTCTGTAATTAGGATAATCTAGCATTGGTTTCCTGATTGAATGAGGATTGTTTTCATGAGTCAGCGCTCACAAATTCTTTGCGTACCCACAAAAGGGATCATTTTACATCTCTCTCTCTCTCTCTCTCTCTCTCTCTCTCTCTCTCTCTCTCTCCATTTCTCTGTCTCTTTCTCTGTCTCAGTAAAGCTGCAGTACAGTAAAGTTGTCCCCCCCTCTTTTACTCTCAATTCATTGCCTTTTCTTGTCTCCATTTTGGGAGTCCACCCTAAACCGCAGTGAAGAAAAATAAACCCTCATAAATCGTTCATGCATGGCTTCAAAGAGTGTGTTCACAGTGAAAAAAAAGGTCGTAATGATCGATCCATCTTAGGTCATGCAGCACGTTTCTGGTTCTGGTCCACTAACTAGCGGATGGCAGACCGAGAGCAATGCACGAAACATTGGGGCAAGATTTTATCCAGGCCTCGGAGTGTGTGTGTGTGTGTGAGTGTGTGTGTGTGTGTGTGTGTGTGAGTGTGAGTGTGTGTGTGAGAGAGAGAGAGAGAGAGAGAGAGAGAGAGAGAAAGGAAGTGTGTGTGTGTGTGAGAGAGAGAGAAAGAGAGAGAGAGAGAGAGAGAGAGAGAGTGAGAGAGAGAGAAAGAGACAGAAAGGAAGTGTGTGTGTGTGTGTGTGTGTGTGTGTGTGTGTTAGAGAGAGAGAGAGAGAGAGGGAGATAGACACAGAGAGAGAGAGAGAGAGAGAGAAAGAGGGAGAGAGAAAGTGTGTGTGTGTGCGTGTGTGTGTGTGTGTGTGTGTGTGTGTGTGTGTGTGTGTTAGAGAGAGAGAGGGAGAGAGACACAGAGAGAGAGAGAGAGAGAGAAAGAGGGAGAGAGAAAGTGTGTGTGTGTGTGTGTGTGTGTGAGAGAGAGAGAGAGAGCGAATGAGAAAGAGAGAGAGAGAGAGAGAGAATGTGAGAGAATGAGAGTGCTCCACAAAATTCGAAGTGGTAACAGTTGGCTGAGGAATGTGGTGTTTATCTCGGGACCCCATGACACAGTCTGAATATTTATCAGCAGGGAGGAATTGTGTGTGTTTGTGTTAACGTGAAGTCTGAAGGTGGGAGGTTGAGGAGGTCAGGAGTGGAAGAGTTGTGTGTCTGAATAAAAATAATCACATTTCGGGTGGTAAAATGTATTATCCACAAGGGACACGTTTTTGAAAATGAATGAACTCTGTATGGAATTCATTATGTCATGTCTATTTATAAAGCGCTTACAAAAAAAAAAAAGAAAGAAAGAAAGAACGAGAGAAACTAGAGTGAGGTCCGATTCATTGAAAAGAAGCTTTGCATTTCAGCTTTTGTTCACGTAATTGTAAAGCTTGGGGTTTAAATCCTGAGGGTGTCAGGACGACCACAGAGGAGAAGAGTGAGTTGACAGGAAGGCGACAGTAACTCAATCAAACACTCTTTACAGAAGAAAAGCATCTCACAATATATCAACGCTTAAGGCGGATAGACTACAACAAATGAAGACCACAATGGGGTCTCCTATTGAGGCAAAACTGGGACTAAACTGGACACAGGTTCACACAAACCTGGTAGTGAAATGCATCGAGAGGTCTCGAGTTGTTGTAGTCTCTCCACCTCAAGGTCTGATGTGTTGTTTGGGCTCGAAAATGCTCTCCTGCTCACTATCTTTATAAAAAAATGTTTTTCGTTTTGCTTGAAGCTTTGAGTCAGCCCCAGAGTCGATTAATCCTACTATGGCAGTGCTTCTCAAATAGTGGGGCGCGTGGTATGATGATAGGGAAGGCCACAGTGTGATGGTGGTGGTGGTGGTGGTGGGGGGGGGGGGGGCACGTATGACCCTGAAGAACATGTTTTTCTGGAATAGTGTATGAGAATTAAGTGTAATTTCACTTCCACTCCACTAGTTGGCAGTGGCGCACTTATTGTTGTGCTATGGTGTCGTGCTTTTTCGCACGATTAAACGACATGAAGTGTAGTAAACAACCCCTCAAGAAACAACACGGAAATTTTTTTAACAGGAACGAAGAGAAAGGTGGAGAGAGACGGAGATATAAAGACGTAAATAAGTTGAATGAGTTTAAATAAGGATGTCATTTTTTTATTTTTTATTTCAGGCACATTGGTGCACTTTAAATCTTTTCTATTACAGATTAAAAAACAATGCTAATGAAGTTTTTCTTTATTGTAAGTTGAATTATATTTATTATTATTTTTCTTTTTTAATGTTAATAAAGATACAATGTTATGCAGAGGTGTACTAATAACAATTTTATAGACAAATAATACTATTTATAGTGGCTCGTGGGGCGGCTGGGGGGTGGCGTGAAATGTTTTTTTTTCTTCCTTGGGGGGGCGCCACAGAAAATAATTGAGAAGCACTGTACTAGGGTCACAGGGAGGCCGGTGCATTTTTCAGCCGACATTGGCTGAAGGACATTCTGAACAGCTCGCTGGACCCCTGTGAGGCAAAAACACACACACACACACACACACACCTATTTACACGGAGCAGAATCTGGAACAGAAATTTAGCCTAATGTGCATATTTTTGGACTGTATAAGAACCCGGAGTATCCTGGAGGAAACCCATGCAAGCACGGGAAGAACATGCAAACTCCACACAGAAACCTGGGCTTCAAATCCAGGACATTCTTGCTGTCAGGCAGACATGCCAGCAATTATTCTGTTCTTATCATCACCTGGTATCCTGAATGATGATGCCTGGTGGCATTGAGGCTATACAACCCGTGTGGGACAATCTGTACCTGTGTAGATGGATATTAAGTGGAACTATGAGCAGCTATGCCATGTAATTGCCTGGTAGCGTTGGGAGGACTCGGTGTCCTTTCTTCTGTTTGTTTGGTGTATGAGGAAGGTGTATACATTTAACTTCTCCTTCTCACTATTATTATTATTATTATTATTATTTATGAACTTCCTCATCATGAATTCCTGATGGACAGAATATGTAAATTAGAGAAACTAGACTGCAGTGGTGGTCTAGTGGATAGGGCGCTGGATTGCTGATCTTATCGTTGGGGGTTCGAGTCCCCATAAGGTTGTCACTGTCCCCGCAAGTGCAGCTAACTGGGTTATCAAAGGCGGGCCATGTCTCTCACTGTCTATGGTGAGAGGTTCGTGTAAAAGAACCATTGCTGACCTTCATAAAAGAGTAGATGCAAAGCTGTCAGCATGTTTCTGTCCCTTGCTAAAACGGTTGTGTCAGGAAGGGCATCCGACGTAAAAACTTATGCCAAATCAAACGTGCGAATCATTCGCTGTGGTGACCCCTGAAAAAAGGAGAAAAGATAAAAGGAAATCTCATCGGAATGCAAAAAGGCATACTTCCCTCAGTATGGCCTGAATTTGCATAATGGCAAATGATGAATATGCAGTAACACTAATTTTGATTTTCATCATCATCATCATCATCATCATTTTTTGTAACCGCTTCATCCTAATTAGGGTCGCGGGGAGGCTGGTGCCCATCCCAGCCGACTCAGGGCGAGGGCAGAGTACACCCTGGACAGCTCGCCAGGCCATTGCAGGGCGGAAACACTAGTGGTATAATTTTGATTTTACACTACAAATTCATTTAAACCAATGACGCTTCAGACATTCTTCAAAGTTCTTCCATTTAAATAATTTTAAGGTTAAATGTTTTTTGAAATAAAGTTTACGATGACCACATGAACTTATCTCCTAATATACTAGTATATCATCAATCATCCTAAACACTGATATCTCGACATCATGTATATTTCTGTCCATGTAAAATTTCTCTGCTTTCGGTACATGAAATAAAACATGGCCAGACAGATAGAACAACCTCTGACTTGTGTTTTTAGTTTTGCCACAGATTAGCAGGAAGTAAACATAACGTCATTCTTAATATCAGTGGAATGTCATTGTCTAAATTGGGAGCAGATCTTATTACAAACAAAGCACGTTTCACTGCTGCGGAATTTGATAGAAAGGACCATCAGTTCTATGAAGATGAATTGTGCATGAGGCAGCACCGTGACGCAGTGGTTAGTGTGTCCAACTCAAGGTAAGAGGGTCCTGGATTTGATGCTTGCATGGGTTTCCTTCGGTCCAAAAACATGCAAAGTAGACTGATTGGCTGTTCCAAATTGCTCCTAGGTGTGAGTGTGAATGTGAACAGTTGTGTGTATTGACCCTGCAGTGGTTTTCTGGGCTGTTCAAGGTGTACCCGGCCCTCGAACAGAGTCAGCTGAGATGGGCACCAGCCTCCCTGTGACCCTAGTTATCATTAAACAGCTTGCACAGTAAGTATTATCATGCCATCAGAGTCATCCATCAAATAGGAGGTAAAGGGTTAAAAATTGCCTTTCAAGACAGGTACTTTGAAAAAAAAAAAAAAAAAAAATCAGGTGCGGTTTCATACTTCACAGATGGTGGCCTTTCCAAACGACATGATCACGTTCAACTGGTTTTGCTGCACATTCAGCGTGTATCTGGTTGTTTATTCAGTGGTCAGGCCAATCTTAATAATACACTTCATGTCAGCACAACCAAACGATTTGTTTGGTCTTGGGTTTTGTTTTTCGCTTGTTTGGTTGTGGGGTTTTTTTGTTTGTTTGTTTTTTTGTTTTGTGTCTCAGACAAAAGGTTTCTGCCAAAATAAAAATATGCCATTACATAGTCATCTTTTGTTCCGTGGGAGACATAAAGTTAGTTGCTGTTTGACAAAACTGCTTCCTTCCAACTTCTGATGGATAGTCTCAAAGATAAAACACACTTGAAACACAGAAAGTTGAAGACAAAGAAATATACAGTATATAAATAATAAGGGACAGTGGCGGCATGGTGGCGTAGTAGCCAGCTTGGCTTCGTCACAGCAAGAAGGTCTTGCGTTCGATTCCAAGCTCGGGCGTTTCTGTGTGGAGTTTGCATGTTCTCCCCATGTTTGCGTAGGTTTCCTCCCACATTTGGGTAATTGGCTGTTCCAAATTTCCCCTAGGTGTAAGGATGAAAGGTTATGTCAGTGTTGGCCCTGCGATGGCCTGACAAGCTATCCAGGGTGTACCCTGCCAACGCCTGGAGTCAGCTGAGTGGGCGCCAGCCTCCCCATGACCCTAATTAGGATTAAGCAGTTCAGAAAATGAAGAAGGGACAGTGTTTACTGGGTGACCAGGAGGAAGAATTCATTCAGTCCGGTAATGATGTACCTGTACAGCATTTGTCCTTTACAATTATCTTTTACACACACACATACATATATACACACACACACACACACACACACACACACACACACACACACACACACACACACACACACACACACACATATAGTATACAGGGATCCCTACTACTTTGTATTTCAATTCATGCGGCTTTAGTGCATCGTGTGTTTTTTTTCGAAAATAAATAAATAAATATTCATCGAATTAAAAAATAAGGAAATTATGGAAGAATAGGGGGGAAATTTAAGGAAAATGCCACAAAAACAAGGCCAATTATGCAAAAAAAAAAAACCCTAAACAACAAAAAACAACCCAAAACCTCCCATCAAAACTACTTACAATGTTGTGAGGTGCACATGTGCGTGCGTGCACACGTGCGCGTCTGTATGTGTTAATATTTATATTTTATTTACATCATGTGCATTATTTTTTAATGTTTAATTGTTATTATAAGCGTACTTGGTGTGTCCTCTGGAAGGAAAGTAGATAAGGAGACTTGGTGGTGGAATGAGGAAGTTCAGGAGTGTGTACAAAGTAAGAGGTTCGCGAAGAAGAAGTGGAACATTTGGAGGACCTAAGAGAGTAAACAGGACTACAGGGAGACAGCGTAAGGCAAAGGTAGCGGTGTCAAAGGCCAAACAGAGGGTGTGTGATGACTTGTATGCTAGGTTGGACAGTAAGGCGGGAGAAAATGATTTATACAGGTTGGCACAGCAGAGAAATAGAGATGGGAAGGACATGCAGAAAGTTAGAGTGATAAAGGACAGAGAGGGAAATGTATTGACTGATGACAGAAGTGTGTTGGGAAGTTGGAAAGAGTACTTTGAAGAGCTGATGAATGAGGAAAATGAGAGAGAAAAAAGAGCAGATGAGGTGACCGTTGAGGACCAGAAAGTAGCAAAGATTAGTAAGGGTGAAGTGAGGAGGGCATTGAAGAGGATGAAGAGTAGAAAGGCAGTTGGTCCTGATGACATATCGGTGGAGGTATGGAAGTGTCTTGGAGAAGTAGCAGTAGATTTTCTGACAAGAACGTTCAACAAGGTCTTCGAGAGTGAGCAGATGCCGGAGGAATGGAGAAGTGTGCTGGTGCCCATTTTTAAGAACAATGGAGATGTGCAGAGTTGTGGAAACTACAGAGAGATAAAGTTGATGAGCCATACGATGAAGTTTTGGGAAAGAATAGTGGAAGCGAGACTAAGGGCAGAGGTCATCATTTGAGAACAACAGTTTGGTTTCATGCCACGAAAGAGGACCACAGATACAGTGTTTGCTTTGAGGTTGTTAATAGAGAATTACAGAGAAGGTCAGAGGGAGCTGCATTGTGCCTTTGTGGATCTGGAGAAAGCATATGACAGGGTGTCAATAGAAGAACAATGAGGAACATGAGGAAGTCTGGAGTGGCAGAGAAGTATGTTAGAGTGGTGCAGGACATGTATGAAAGATGTAAGACAGTGGTAAGGTGTGCTGTCAGCGTGACCGAAAAGTTCAAGGTGGAGGTGGGATTGCATCAAGGGTCAGCGCTGAGCCCCTTCTTGTTTGCCATGGTGATGGACAGGCTGACAGACGAGGTTAGACAAGATTCCCCATGGACTATGATGTTTGTAGATGACATTGTGATCTGTAGTGAGAGCAGAAAACAAGTGCAGGAAAATCTAGAGAGGTGGATGTATGCCCTGGAAAGGAGAGGAATGAAGGTTAGCATCAGTAAGACAGAATACATGTGTGTGAATGAGAAGGATCCAAGAGGAACGGTGAGGTTAAAGGGAGCAGAGATAAAGAAGCTGGAGGACTTCAAGTACTTAGGCTCAATAACCCAGAGCAATGGAGAGTGTGGGAAAAAGGTGAAGAAGTGTGTGCAGGTAGGTTGGAGGAAAGTGTCCAGTGTGATAGGAAGGTATCGGCGAGGCCAGTGATGTTGTATAGTTTAGAAACAGTGGCACTGAGAAAAAGACCGGAGGCAGAGCTGGAGGTAGCAGAGTTGAAAATGTTGAGGTTCTCTTTGGAAGTAACGAAGATGGATAGGATCAGGAATGAGTACATCAGAGGGACAGCACATGTTAGAGGTATTGGTGACAAAGTCAGAGAGGGTAGATTGAGATGGTTTGGACATGTACAAAGAAGGGATAGTGAATATATTGGTAGTAGGATGCTGAGGTTGGCACTACCAGGCAGAAGACCTAGATGAAGACCAAAAAAGATATTTATAGATGTGGTGAAGGAGATCATGAAGGTCGTTGGCATAAGAGAAGAAGATGCAAAGGACAGGGTGAAATGGAGGCAAATGATTTGCTGTAAAAATATATATATGTGGTTGTTCCAAGTTGCCCCTAGGTGTGAATGTGAGTGAAAATGTTGTGCATGTTGTCCTGTGTGGTCTGGCAGCTCTTCGTAGCCTGCCATCATCAGGTGAGATAGGCCCCAGCCTCCCTGAGAATCTAGAAAGATGAATCAGATTGGGAAATGAGTGAGTGAAGTGAGCTAAAAACAGCTAACAGATCCTGTAGTGTAACATAATCAGAGGACGGTGATGTGACGTCTTGACT
>CM045730.1:6495000-6540000 GCA_024760905.1 Plotosus lineatus | reverse complement strand
ATACATAAGAGAAGCTGTAGCTACTAGCACTGTGCAAATTCTTCCCAGGCTCGGCTGTTTCTGTGTGTTGTTTGCATGATCTGTCTATTTGCATGGGTTCCCTCCGGGCACTCCGGTCTCCTCTGATAGTTCAAAGTCATGCATTATAGTTTAAAGCAATGCTCAAAACTGGCGCCTTGGTGTAAGTGTGAGTTGTTGTGTGTGGCTTGCCCTGCAATAGTTTGGCTAGCTGTTCAGGGTGTACTCCACAATTCAGCAATACAGCAAATGCATGAGTGAGTGAGTGAGTGAGTGAGTGAGTGAGTGAGTGTATGCATCAGGTTGTGTGCTACTAAAAGTTTGAGATCATGTAAATTACTGTAGTTAGCATCAACTTTGCTCAACTCTTCGCCACTCTTCAGACACTGAGCCTCATGGCTGATATTGCGTACATGGAGATTTACAGTATGCAAATTTAATTCCCTTTGATAACAAGAAAATTTGCCTTATCAGCTGTATTAAAGTGTTATTTTAATATATGCTACATTTTTAATAGCAATTCTAGTTATCTTTTTGAATATGGCAAATTGAATTATTGGCCTTGTTTATATTCAAGTTTTTATCTTGACACCCACTGAATGAAGGCGCATTCCAGCAGAAAGCAAAGACAGAAAAGAGAGTGGGTGGAAAAAAGCTTCGTGAAATGGGAGCAGGAGGAGAAAGATATCAAGTCCAGCCCACTCCTGTTCAGCATGTGGCTTGCATGTCTGTCTTGATTCTGGCCAGAAAGGGTTTCAGTCTCCACATGCTGCACGGTACTACCCACGTCCAATCTTCATTACCGCGGTGAGTAAAATCATACCTCTTTTATCTTTTCTTCAAGTCAAAATGTATGTGTGAGAAGTTTTGCTCCTGCGTCAAATACCAATCCAACCTGTTTCTCTGGCTTGCGTTAGTGTCAGATATGGATGCGGTGCAGGGTATCAGATTACGGCATCTACTGGTAGTCGCTCAATCAATTCGGTCTGGTATTAATATTCAATAATTCAGGATGACTCGATTATGTTACCCAATGATCAAGAACATAAGAAACACTGAAAAAAATGTAACTTTCACATTTCCAGTTCAATTCAATTTCTATTTCTTTGATGTATTATTGTATGAGTAATGCAGTCTCTTCACATCCACATTGTCCAAGATAAAAGATTCAATCAACAATTAAAACCAATTTAACGTTAGAAAGACTCAACATTATATCGCATATTACACATTATCAATGAAGGAGCTTTTGATTTCTTTAAGAAACCTAAATTAAGACATGAGATGTGTTCCTGAAACAAAATTATTTTCAAAAATACTCTTTTCTCATGTCTCAATAAAGCACATAATCCACATCCCTATACTGGCTAGAAAGCTTTTTCGCAATTTGCTCGCACTTTGAGAATTTATATTCTGCCTCGCCGATAAGATCGCAGTAATTATCGTGCAATGCATTATGCAGACTGACTTTTCATCCTTGGTCCGTTTGAGGAATGAAACTTCTTCAAGTACAGAGTTTGAACTTCAGCAAGTGTAACATGAGACCTTAAAATGTTACCATATGTCTGACGGAGGCAGGAATGCTTAAAAATCTTGGAGTGTATTCGTGTTTTTTTAGAGCATCCAGCACAGTCGAGTTTTTAAACTGAAAAAAAAAAAATGTAATGCGTATATAGCACTGTGCAGAAGTTTTAGCCACTCAATAAACTATATAAACTGTATAAACTTATTTAATGACTTGTACATGAGCGCGTTGATAAAAAAAAAAAAAAAAAAACAATAGCAATCACAAAAAAAAATTTAATTTTCAAATATGAGTAAAATTAAATGTTACATAAATATTTGGATGTCAATTTAAAAAATGCAGTGTATTTATATATATATATATATAAAATTGTATATAAATATATATATATATACCATTTTAACAACAAACCCATGATAAAGGCTGCTGTGTTTGCATGCAAATAAAAATGAATAAAAATGTGACTGTCAACATCACCATGAGAACTGTTCCTGTTGTATAAGTCACAGTACTTGATAAAAACATACACAGCTCATTGCCTTGGGAAACTGTCCAAACTGCACCTGAGACGACTACATTTTTAAAGCAAAAGATCATTTTTAGCTTTATAGAACGTTTTTGTGACGTAGCATTTCAGTAACAGTGGCACGGGTCGTGTTCTGGTCCTGGGATCGAGTCGTAGGTTCGGCTTGGGCACTTCTATATGGAGATTGCATGTTCTTCCCGTGTTTGCATGGGGTTTCCTCCAAGTACTCCGGTTTCCTCTGACAGTGTCCTCCCAAAGACATGCACAGTAGGCTAAGTGACTGTACTAAAATGACCGTAGGTGTGAATATGAGCATGAATGGTTGTGTGTTGCCCTGTGATGGTGAGCTGTAAAGGATGCCTTTGCCCAGTGCTGGCTGAGATAGAAACCAGCCTCCTTGCGACTCTAGTAGAATTAAGCAGTTTGGCATTAATAAGAGTGAATAAATATAAGGCATTTTCGTCTTTATAGCATTTCTTTACTTGTACCAAGAACTTTAGAACATTACTGTATACACATGCAAAAAGATATATATATATATATATATATATAATCTATATATATATATATATATATATGTGTGTTATAATATAATGTAAGATAATATATATATATATAATATGTATATACTGTGTGTATGTGTGTGTATATATATATATATATATATATATATATATATATATATATATATATATATATATATATATATATATATATATATTGTGTGTGTGTGTGTGTGTGTGTGTGTGTACTGTATACACAATACTAATAAAAAAGAAATAATGCAAATATATCTTCTTTTCCTTTCGGCTTTTCCATTTTTCTCAGGGTTCGCCACAGTGAATCATTTGATTGACATGTTTGATTTGTCATATGTTTTTACATCGGATGCCCCTCCTCACACAAACTTTTAGCAAGGGGAAGAAACACGCTGACGGCTATGCAGCTACTCTTTACGAAAGTCAGCAATGGTTCTTTTACATGAACCTCTCACCATAGACAGTGAGAGACATGGCTCGCCTTTGATAACCCACTTAGCTGCACTGGGGGGGGGGCAGTGATAACCTTGTGGAGAGTGGGACTCGAACCCCCAACCATAGGATCAGCGATCCAGCGCCCTCTACCACCAGGCCACCACTGCCCTAAATACAGTAATGCAAATAAATATTTAGAGATATTAGACAATCTATAACATCTTTGGCGAAAAAACAATTCTAAATGTATTAATTATATATGCACGGTAGCGAGAATTTGTTTTCTAATTTTTAAAATAGGATTAATCTGAATAACACTCCTCCTTTAATTGTAATATTTTAATGTCATAGTTTAATGTTTACATTTCTCATTAGATGCATATTACCACACAGGCTAAGTTAAATTTAACATGCATGGTAAAATGAATTTCTCTTTCACAAATACATGTGATATGACTTTTATTCTACATTTTTTTTCCACATGGAATAATTACGTTTTTCTTTGTTTTGGCACCATAGGGCTTTTGGGAAGTGAAACAGAGACTGGAAATCAGAGTTGCTCTTTCCTCCCCTCTAGTGGAGAAAATTATATCGGAACGTGACATAAATGGCATTGGAAAACAAGGAATAAGTTATAAGCTGGCTCATGGACAACAAAACATAGCTCTTTGGCCCTCGGAACATCTGCATAATGCACATCCACAGGACTCTGAGACAGTAATCCAGCCCTGAAAGTAAAGTGAGAAAGATTTAGTCCTTACATTTAAAAAAAAAATGGAATGGTCTTCCTTTTTTAAGAATTACAATAACATTTCTTTAATCAATATCCATTACAACCACACAGGAAAACTTACCCTAGACAAATATAAGGACGGGCCCAAGCCAGAAGCTATCGCATTTGTCCTGATATGCCTTCTTATTGTTGTGGAAAATGCAATTGTGCTGGTAGCCATATGGAAAAACAAGAAGTTCCACATGCCCATGTATTACCTACTAGGCAACCTGACTCTGTCGGATCTGCTGGCTGGATTCACTTACATGATCAATATTCTCTTGTCAGGACCCAAAACTCTTGATCTGACCCCTGTGCTTTGGTTTATAAGGGAGGGAGGAGTCTTCATCACACTCGCTGCATCAGTCGTCAGCCTATTAGCAATTGCCATTGAGCGTCACATCACTATGGTGAAGATGACACCCTATCATGGTACCAAGCGCAAGCGCATGTTCGCCTTAATTGGTGCCAGCTGGGCGCTGTCTGTGTTGCTCGGTGTGCTGCCCATCTTAGGCTGGAACTGCATGGATGACCTGGAACTGTGTTCCACTGTGCTTCCACTCTATGACAAGAGCTACATCCTGTTCTGCATTACTGTCTTCAGTGCCATCCTGCTGGCCATTGTCGTGTTATATGGCCACATCTTTCACACAGTCAAGAGAAACACGAAGAGGTTGGGCAGCATACGACGCAAAGGTATGGCACGCCGTTCGCAGAAGTACATGGCCCTGCTAAAAACGGTTACCATTGTTCTAGGCGTCTTCATCGTCTGTTGGATGCCGCTCTTCTTACTCTTATTGCTGGACTTCATATGTCCAATCAAGGCATGCAAAATCTTGTACAAGGTGGACTACTTTCTGGGGTTGGCTATGATTAACTCTCTGATCAACCCTATTATATACACACTGACAAGCAAGGACATGCGCAAGGCCATTATTAAGCTTCTCTGTCATCGCTGTTTGATCGGTGAAGATGGTCAGGTAAAGAAAATTGGAATTCCCTTCCTGGAGTGCAGCTTAAGCAAAACTGAGACCGCTGCTCACCGTGGTTTCGAGACCACTATCTCCTCTGGGAATGGTACGTCCTCCCCAATTCGTATCATCTCCTCAAAAATCAACCCTGTCAAACTGTGAAAACTGATTGTGTCACCAGGTGTTCGAAACATGTGGTGCCAATGCATCGGAGATTGCCTGAAGCTACGAGCACCTTTTGAGAATGAAATAAATGCTTGCAGCTTCTTGGGACAAGCAGTCACAGGCAAAACAGGGACTCTGTTAAGTTTCCTGCTTAATTCTTTTGACAGAAGTCAAAAGGCAAACAGTGTGAGAAACTGCATTGTCAGCGTCCCTCCAGCCAGAAAAGTCAGAGCATGTCCCAGTTCACAAAAACAGAGCGGATTCCTAACGGGATTAAACTATTGGCAACAGACATCTGGAGTCTTTGATCAAAAGACTGGAAAAGTTATACCTACGTGCTGGTTTTAAATTATGACAACAAAGACTACTGGTAGCAACACCCAACAATGGCACCCAATGGGGAGGCCAAACTGTTGTCATCCCAAAATCTACTATATGAAAGATGTGACCCTTAAAATGTGTATTACTGTTTCAAACTTACGACGACTTCAAGTCAAAGACTTACTGTACGCAGACAGAAGAATTAATAGGTAGACAGTTGGTGGTGTGTGAATTACCAATATATTCCTGTGAGACAGCCAGCTGTTGACTTCTCAGCAGAAAAGTGAAGCTTGTAAATCAAATTATTGATGTTTCTAGATGGAGGTTGACACGGGCTTTTTTTTTTTTTTTTTTTTTTTTTGCAAGCACTTGGAAATAACCTTGCACAACAATATTACTTTTGACGATTTTTTCAAGTAATTACATTATTTCGGCAAGGTCCAGAATTTCAATCGTCAGAAACCTTTCCGTCCTGTAGGAGCTCCTGTCAGTTAAACAAACTTTCATATCAGATCTGGAGACCAATAACCCAGACTTGTTTCTTTCTTTTTTTTTTTTTTTTTTTTAAACAAAACCAGGTGTCTCCAACCTTCTTCCTCTAGAGTTACCTCCCTGCAGGTTAGACTCACCCATTCCTTAATCCTACTAGGGATTTGGGTACCTGTCTCAGCCGACATTGGGCAAAGGCAGGGTACATCCTGAACATCTTACGGAACAACTGCGGGGCAAACACACACAACAATTTATACTAAGAAGGGGCAATTTGGAACAGCCAGTTAGCCTAATGTGCATGTCTTTGGATTGGGGGAGAAAACTCATTGGAAATTGATGCAAGCATGGGGAGAACATTGCAAACTCCATACGGTAATGCAGATTTTATCTCCAAGTTAAAATTTAACACCTCTTTTAGCTGATCAAGAACTTCCTTAGGGCAATAATCAGATGGTCAGATGATCATGATTAGAGCTGGAGCCAAAGACTTGAGGACGGTAGCTCAAAAGGAACAGGTTTGGAGACTCCTGAACAAAGCCTTACAAGTCTAGGGCAATCTAGAATTCACAACCATTCAAAGTATGGACTATTCCATATGTTAATGAAATTTGCCACATCTTTATATTTCATGCACATGTAAATATTCGTCTTGGCGCTGATGATCAAAAGGACTGTATAATGTGTAGAATGTGTTCATATTTCAATTTAGATATGTCACTGTGTACAGTTTTCCTGTCATTACAATACATTTTCTATTGTACAGAATGTTTTTATTTTCTAACATCAATGTGATCTTAAATTATGTGTCTTTTTACATTATGCCTAAAAAAATAAATATCACATGGACAAAACTGATGTTTTCTTCAAGTATCCGCATTACTGTCTCATTTCATTATAGGAGCTTGTCATGAATTTTATGCAAATTCATGCATTCATTCTCTGAACTCATCTCAACTGACTCTGGGTAAGGGCAGAATGCACCTTAGATAGCTCGCCAGGTCATCACAGTACAGAAACACGCTGATGGCTATGCAGCCTACTTTGGGCGAAAGTCAGCAATGGTTCTTTTAGATGGCTCTTACCACAGACGGTGGGAGACGTAGCCGGCCGTTGATAACCCAGTTAGCTGCACTGGGCAACAGCAGTTAGCAGCAGGGCCACCACTGCCCATTATGCAAATTTAGTTGTGAAAACGTCTTATAAATATGCAATCAAGGCTCAAAATACTAGTCTATATTCATTGAACCGCCGTTCAACTTGCAAATCAAAAGGAAGTTAAAGATTTGGAACTTAACATGGAGCGATTGGAATTAAAGTGCAACTTAAAATGCCACTTGTAATATTGTAATATTGAGCCTATCTTAACTGAAACTGAGCGAAGGTAGAGTACACTCTGGACAGCTCACCAAACCATCACAAGGACAACACACACACTCATACGTAGGAGCAATCTGGAACAGCCAATCACTTTTATGTATATGCCTTGGGCGGCACAGGCCTGGGTGTTTCTGTGTGGAGTTTGCATGTTCTCCCCATGCTTGCGTGGGTTTTCTCGTAGTACTCCGGTTTCCTCCCACAGTCCAAAAACATGCACAGTAGGTTAATTGGCTGTTCCAAATTGTCCGTAGGTGTGAGTGAGTCCGTATGTTGCCTTGCGAACCATACGGTAGATCATTGTGATCATAGCCATGACAATCCCTGTATGAGCATCATTCAAGCTTCAGGGATCGATTTCCATTCCTCGTGATTGGATGCAGACGTAGAGAGCAAGAGAGAGATGTGTATTATGACTGTGGGGGAGGGGAAACAGTGTACACAGAGTAAGCCCATGCAAGAACAGGGAGGACATGCAAACTCCACACAGAAATGCCCTTGAAACACAGAGCTTTCTCATTCTGGGGTGGACCACTACATGCTGTTCTCCAACTAGGCTGGGGGAAATTCATTCATTCATCCGTTTTCTGAACCACTTAATCCTAGTTAGGGTCACAGGGAGGCTGGTGCTCATCTCAGCCGAAACTAGGGCGAAAGGCAGAGTACACCCTGGACAGATCACCAGGTCATCACAGGGCAGAAACATACTGATGGCTATGCAGCTACTCTTGTCGAAAGTCAGCAATGGTTCTTTTACATTAACCTCACACCATAGACAGTGAGAGACATGGCCGGCCTTTGATAACTTAGTTGGCTGCACTGGGGGATAGTGACAACCTGTTGAGAATGGGGCTTGAACCCCCAACCTTGGAATCAGTGATCTGATTACCACCTTAACACCAGGTCACCACTGCCCACCCTGGGGGAAATAATGTATAAATTTGGTGTCTAGAAAACTTTAGAAAGTGTATATATACTGTGTGTTTTACTATGAGCAAAACAAAAGCTCTAACCGTTATGAGACGGATGTTAGAGGAAGTGTAGCCACCCCGTCTGCACATCTGGCATACTCATTGCCCTACATATCTTAGACCACCAGAGGCTGTTAAAAAGATTGTAAAAGTGTGTCAGTCATAAATAATACAACTTGCTGTTGTAAACCGCGACCCCTAAAGGATACAATGAAGGATTAGTTATGAGTATATCTGCAGTTTTAGACAGTCAGTCAAAATTATAAGAGAATGAATAATATTGATATTTCATTGTTATAATATTCTATGATTGTAAAATTCTATTATTTCATTTTATAGATGGTAAAATATGATACATAAAAATATATAGATGTTTTTAATAGCAACTGGATTCATCCAAAATAAGGAATTTTGAAAGGAAACCCTACTCATGTTCCTCAAATTGTAACCATTGCTGTTATAATATCTACATGTAGTCAACGTTCAAATTCAAGACTCAACTCAATTCAGGCAAAGGCTGCCTGCCCAGAGGCTATATTTTCTATCTGTTATGACCAGTGGGTATTCTAGAGTATGTTGGGGCCTTAGGCAATAGAAATCCCAGGGGGCCATCTAAGTAATAATCTCAGATTTACAAAAAAAATTGCGAAATGTGAACATTTGCCATTTGGCGCCAATAACGATATGTCATAAAATGGCTCACTTGTATAAAAAAAAAGACTTGAGCATTGGATTACTTAAAGTGGAATAAAACCCAAACCTGATAAAATCTCGCACACATCTTATCTGCCTTTTCATTTCAACACATGCTACTGATATTGTTATATTGTTCTCCATCAAGAAAAAAATTGAGTAATAAGTCCGTGCATTTTGCATATTTGACTCATGTAGGAGAAATTGTAAATAAGGAAATGATTTGCATATAAACAAACTGAGTTGTATGTATCCAGTATATGTAAATATAATGCATTATTATTTACAACTGTGCCTAATTTTATCTATTCAATAGTGCACTGATTTCTTATTTGCTAGTTTTACATCAATATACTGTTATTTTTGCCATTATCCTGCCTTGTACGAATAGACATGTTTTCACACATTTGCAAGAGTAAAGCCGACAAAAATGGTAGTCTTTTCAAACAATCTATCAAATGGATTTCAGCAGATTGCAACTTTAACTATGTAAGTAAAAAACATCCTATGATGAAATTATACATATTTCCAATGTAGCAGAAGAATGTAAAAGGCTTTCCTTTCATTCTCTTTTAGAACACAATTTTTTTATCATATTCAGTTTTTCATGATCATTTACACTATATGTTGTACATAGCATTGGATAATTCGGGAGGGTTTTGAGAAATTTGAAGCATGCGCAGTAGTTGATGAATGACAGGCTTAGAGTAAACGTGTACATTAACCTCACATCGTATTATATTACATTCAGTTCACAAACCTATAGGCTATTTCTTAAAAGGTGCTTAGGCAGAACAGTTTTTGGGCCTTGTGATAGAGGGTCATTATATTTCCACATTGACTAAGTTTTGTCACTATATCTAAACTTTCCTGCCATCTACTGGAGTTTAAGGTGTAACGTGTATGTCATATCTTGGTACATAAACAGGAGAACATAAATCTGTGGATCCATCTTGTGACTCAGATTCACAGTGAATCAGATTCACTTGCAGCCATGAGGGGGGGGGGGGGGGGGCACTAACCAGTGACTCTCCCCCTTATGCCGGTCCCAAGCCCAGAGAAATGCAGAGGGTTGTGTCAGGAAGGGCATCCGACGTAAAACCAATGCATGCATTTAGTAACCAGCATTTGACTATTTGCAACAGCCAATAATCTATTACTATTGCTCTTATGTATTGAGAAACTTGCTGTGCAAAACATTTTTGAGGAAAATTGTAGATGCAATTAAATGAGTCAGTCTGCATATGAAAGAACATACACTACTGTTATTTTTAAAATTCTAATTATAATTTTTTTTTAACTATCATAAATCTTAATTAGCCGACACTATTTTAATCCAGTCTGCTCGAGGCTAAAGTACGGTAGCATTTGGAATGAAAACAACATTTGAATTCACAATTTTATCAAAACACTGTATTTGTTAAACATGTCTCGACAAAAAGGAATTATTCATAGAGTTATGGTGAGGAATATTATGCAAATCTTGAATGCAACATGCAAATTTATTTTATGAATTATAAACACAAACTTGTAACAGTGCGTACACAGTGGTGTAGCGGTTAGCACGTTCACCTCAAAGTAAAGTCAAGGTCCTTGGTTCAGGTTATGGGCTCAGGTGTTTCTGTGTGGAGTTTGGATGTTAATGTGCTTTACATAGGTTTCCTCTGGGCTACTCCAGTTTCCTCCAACAGGCCAAAGACATGCACATTAGGTTGACTATCTGTTCCACATTAAGTCTAAGTGTGAGTGTGAATGGTTGTGTGTTTGTTGTGTCTGCAATAGACTGGCGAGATGTTCAGGGTATACCCTGCCTTCATCCAGTGTCGGCTGAGATAGGCTCCAACCTCCGTATGATTTGAGTAGGATAAAGCAGTTCAGCAAATGAGTGACTGAGTGAATAAAGTCATACTTGATTTTGTGATAAAAATAAATAAACAAATAAATAACTAGAGGTTCATCTGAGCAAATAGTTAAATGTAAGAAGCACCCCGGATTTATTATCATTATTATTAATGCTTTTGTAAAGCAGTTTCAGTTGTTTAAGCACTGAAAGAAAATGTTGCTTCATCAAAGACAAGCTCACAATACGGAGAAACTGTAGGCCATGTGTCACGTAAACAAACCCAATGATTAAAACTCACATAGTACAGTCCATCAACACAAGATATATAATGTAGACTGCATGCCAATGTTCCAGTTTAACTAGTTTTCATATTAACTGGTCACAATGGGTTATAAATGTATACTTTCTGCTATTTCTGCCGCATTTTTCTGACTTATTTGACCTTTGCAGATCCGTCAAGACTAGACCTTTGATTCAGATTGAAATCTGATACAATCTTATGGATAAGCAGTAATCATAAACAAAATATGTAAGTAAAAATACAAGGGATTTTTTTTTGTTGTTGTTGTTGTTTGTTTTTTTAGATTTCCTGAAAACATCTGGTTCACCACTTGTTGCCCACTTCTAGCACTTGGCACAGTCAAAACAACTCACAGTTTGAAACCACATGTGAACAGGACAACACAGGTGTGATTCACACTTACGGTGCGCTCCACAGTAATTTGCATCCTTTGCAGATTGGTAAAGATTAGAAAAGAACACTGGTGGCATTGCAGTGTAGTGGTTGACACATCCGCCTCACAGCAAGAAAGTCTTGGATTCAAGTCCTGGAGCTTAGTGAGGACATTTTTGTGTAGATTTTACATGTTCTCTGTGAGTTTGCATGTTTTTTCTCTGGTTCCTCCCACAGTCCAAGGACATGCACATAAAGCTGTTACAAAATTGCCCCGAGGTATGAAAGTGAATAATTATGTGTGTTCTGTTGAGCGGTTCAGGGAGTACCCTGCCCTCACCCAGTTCCAGCTGATATAGGCTTACCATGACCTTAATAAGCTTAAGCAGATGAAACATTAAGTATTTGTTTTTAACTGAAGCACATGTATCACAATTATTGGCACCTCTGGAAATTATAGTGAGCACAAATATTTCATTTAAACAGTACATTTTGTGGTGTGCGTTGTTTGGAGTGTGCACATAACACATTTTAGTGTACACTACACAGGAGAGGACTCATTGGTTCACAATCTCAGGATAAACGTTATCCACCCCACAAACTCAATTGTGCTTTAATTTAATTAAAATAAACCATACAATTCTTTACACCATTTGTGTTTTATGTGATTATGTGTACTATAGTAGAGTCTCGGTGGACATTCCAAAATATCAGGGACTATTCAGCGACATCCACCGCGCCTTCAGTGAATAATTGCTATATAGGATATCAGATTTTTTTAAATTCTCTGAACTTAATAAAGGTGGCACGGTTCTGTAGTCGTGAGCATGCCTGACCCAAAGGAAGAGGGTCCTGGGTTTGAGTCCCAGGTGTTATGGTCTGTGCTCGCTGGTGGCATTTACGCTCTCTCTCCATTCATTGCAGGCGCTGGCGAAGGGCGTGGCTGTTACCTGCAGACGAGGTCCAGAGAGCGCACCTGTTTCAATTCCGCAATCAGTAATCAGCGGTCTATAAATAGGAGTGGCGCGCTCCCCTCCAGCGTCAGAAGATTGTCCTTCCTAATGATTTCGTTTTCTCTGCGATCTCTCTGACTCCTGGTATCCTGCTTCGTGCTCAACCAGTTTCCCACGAATAATTATTTCCAGTGATTTTGGTTTTCCCAGTGCTAAAATAAAATTGTTGAATCTTCGTACATGGTCAGTGGCGGAGTATGCAATCAGATTCCGGATTCTCGCCGTAGAAAGAGGCTGGAATGACCCTGCGCTCCGGGGAGGGATGGGGGGGGTTTCTTGCGGGGTCTGAATGAAAGGCTGAAAGACAAGCTTGTGGCACGAGATGAGACAGCTACTCTCGAGGACTTAATCGCCTTGACTACCAGGCTGGACAACCGGCTGAGAGAGGGATAGATCCCGGGAGGAGCGAATCAGTCTCGTCTACCCATTTTCGAGCACCTCTGTGAGGCTCAACGAGGCCTCACCTCGAACCTCCTCGCCATTCCCTCCTCTGAGAGAGGACGAATCCCACAAACCCATGCAGCTGAGCCGCACCAGGCTGACGGCAGAGGAGAGGCATCGGTGACTGACCAGCGGTCTATGCATCTACTACGCAGAAAAGGGTCATTACCTCGCCCAGTGCAACGCACGACAGGGTCTGACAGCGAGGAGTGGAGCAGTGGCTAGAGAACCCTCCAAGACACCCAGGAAGCACCTGCAAGTTCAGGGTACGCTGCACTCCACACAACACACCTATGCTGTCAACGTATTCATTGACTCGGGCTCTGACGCTAACTTCATTGATCCGGAGATGGTTGAGCTCCATGACCTACCCGTATATGAACTCAAAACCCCCAAGGAGGTAGTGGCCACTGATGGCCGACTCATAGCTCGTGTCACACACAAGACGAAGCCAGTTAAGCTCAGTCTGTCCGGGAACCACCAGGAGTATTTGGAGCTGTTTGTTCTCTCTGCCCCTCTCTCTTCCCTGGTGCTGGGGTGGCCGTGGCTGCAGACCCACAATCCCCACATCGACGGGCGCACCCTCACCATACGCAGCTGGAGTGACTACTGTCTACAACACTGCTTACTGGCGGAGTGTTTTGGTTCTCCGATAGTCTGGAGAGCTCTTCAAACTGCTCATGGACCATAATAAGATTAGATGGTTTGGCGAGTGTAAGTGAAGTTAATTAACTAAAAAACTTATTTAAAAAATAAATTATCAACAATAATAATAATAATAATAATAATAATAATAATAGGGTAGTGGTGGCCTGGTGGTATAGGGCGCTGGATCGTTAATCCAAAGGTTGGGGGTTTGAGTCCCACTCTCCACAAGGTTGTCACTGCTGACCGCCTAGTGCAGCTAACTGGGTTATCAAAGGCCGGCCATGTCTCTCACTGTCTGTGCTGAGAGGCATGTAAAAGAACCATTGCTGACTTTCGTAAAGAGTAGGCTGCAAATCAAACGTGCGAATCAGATGATTTGATGTGGTGACTCCTGAGTAAAAGAACCATTGCTGACCTTCGTAAAGAGTAGCTGCATAGCCGTCAGCGTGGTTCTGCCCTTTGTTAAAGGGTTATGTCACGAAGGGCATCCGACGTAAAAACCTAAGCCAAATCAAACATGCGAATCAGATGATTCGCTGTGGTGACCCCTGAAAAAGGGAAAAAGCTGAAAGGAAAAGAAGAAGATAATAATAATAATAATAATAATAATAATAATAATAATAATAATAATAATAAGCGGTTCAAGAGAATTAATCAACAATTTCCGGCCAATCAAACTCTATCCTTCAACATCACCTAGTGAATTAAAAACTAAAAATTAAACTTATTGGGTAGAATAAGAATTGATTAACAGCAGATGAAGCAATACCCGAGCTGAAAATAGAAAGTGAAAGTGCCGGAGTGTTTCCCTCATTTCCTCCTAGCTGTTCTTTTTATATAAAAGTCCTCTTTACCAGTCACTGAAAATGTGGAAGTGTTTCTTTGCTAGTCTGGTTAGCTAACTGAGGATTTCGCACTAAACCCGTGTGGTTACATGTCTTTGCGCTTTCTGTGTTCTCGTGTGTTAAACTTGCCTTAAACTTCATTTTAAATATGTAAATAATGCCTTATCGCGATTGTTTACCAAATTCAGCGGTGGGACCATGTTTGATGACGTCACGCAGTCGCCATTTTGGACGGGTACTTCAAAATGCGTACAGTACTCCCAGACTAACGAATGTTCAAAATACTGCCAATTAAATGTGTGCAGGATTTCCTTTTTTTTTTATTTCCCCGCCCATTGGTGTTTTTAGTGATTCAGGTGTAGGTTATAGTAGGTTTAAGGATTTTACAATTATATTAAGCTTGTCTATGAAGGAAGCGGATATTTAGGACGCAGCCTGACTTTTATTTTGGTGTTCGGCATGACAATGCTTAGTCATGGTGACTAGCGCTTTCCATCGCTCTCCTCTAGAGTTGGAGCAGAAATGCAAGAAGTCAGCGGTGTCAATCTGAATAGAGGACTTTGTGAGTAGAGATTATCCATTACGCTTTTGTGTGGGTGTATGTTTGTGTAGTGCTTCTGTGCTTTATGTTTTGGCGTCGTATTTGGTTCTGTGTGTAGTGAAGCACCTATTTTGCACCCACTGTAGTAGAAGAAGAAGGGAAAAAAGTGTTGGATATTTTTTTGTGCAGCGTGTTTGTTTCCCTTGCTTGAAGCCCGATTTGTAGATTTGGGACATGTCCACTCCGTGAAAAAAGTAATATTTAAAAAAAAAACAGTCAGCAGTTTGGAGCATGAATACTATATACTATAAGGACTTTTACATGCAGATTATTATGTTATAGATGGTTTTTACCTCTTTTTAGAGATCCCGCAAGATTCAGCTTCACGCAGGAAGCCTAAATAAATAAATAATAATAATAAATAAATTACCACTTAGTTATCCCCAAGGTGTTTGTTGGTGTTGAGTAATTGTCGACATCAACGGCTCCTAAAGTAAAGTCTGTCTGTCATCCAAATCACAACATAACATACAGTAGTAATGGACCTCATATACTTTCTGTAGTCTTTAGGTGTGATATTACACTGTAACATTGACAGCTATGACCATTTAACAATTTAAAAACAGCATCACTTTGTGTTTTCATTGGTTCTTTTTTAAATAGCAGAATAAATCTATCAATTGTGGTGAAGATTTGATGATCCAATATTATACAATTTTTTTTTTTTTTTTTTTTTTTACATGTCTGGAGTTAGTCAACATGGTGCGGGTTGTGATTGTATGAAAAATAACTACAGAATTCTGTGGAGTCACAGATCTTTTGAGATAAAGGAAATGAAAGCCTTCTGGTCTCTCTTGTTACACATGGAATGTGCATGTTTTCATTATCAGGTGTTTTTTACTTACATTTTCAAAGTTACAATCTGATAAAATCCATTTGATGGTTTGTATAAAGCCAGTTTAGAAACACTGCTGTTTTGGATTTTTTTTTTTAATCTCAATAATAGGACATGAATATGTCCGCTCATATAGGGAAAGATTAAGCCAGATAAGAAAAATTCCCGGTTTCTAATTAGAACGTTTTGAAAACCTAAATGCATCTGTTCTTTTTAAATAAAGAAATGAGGTAACTGTTGAAACCTAAAAGCTTTTAAAGGTAAACAAAGGTAAAGTGACTAAAGCTATACAATGTACCCTGGATGACCAGTCTTTAATGTGTACTTTTTAATAGTACAAGGATCCCTCGCTACTTCGCGCTTCAATTCTTGCGACTTCAGTGCAGTGCGTTTTTTTTTTTTTAAATATTCATTGAATTAAAAAAAAATAAGAAAATTAATGAAGAATAAGGGGAAAAGTTACTGGAAAATGCTGCAAAAACGAGGCGCGCGCGCGTCTGTATGTGTGTGTATTTATATTTTATTTACATCTTATGCATTATTAGGGCAGTGGTGGTCTAGTGGTATAGGGCACTGGATCGCTGATCCAAAGGTTGGGGGTTCGAGTCCCACTCTCCACAAGGTTGTCACTGCCCCCCCCCCTCCCCTCAGTGCAGCCAACTGGGTTATCAAAGGCCGGCCATGTCTCCCACTGTCTATGGTGTGAGGCATGTAAAAGAACCATTGCTGACCTTCGTAAAGAGTCGGCTGCAAAGCCGTCAGCGTGTTTCCGCCCTGCGATGGCCTGTCGAGCTGTCCAGGGTGTACTCTGCCCTCGCCCGAAGTTGGCTGGGATGGGCACCAGCCTCCCCGTGACCCAAATTAGGATTAAGCGGTTACAGAAAATGAACTGAACTTATGCATTATTTTTAAATTGTTATTATAAGCATTTATAGCATTGAAAATGTATTTATTGTTATTATATACACATTCATGTACGTATACATTAGTCGGGGGGGGTGTCGATCCTACTTTGCGGAATTTGGCGGTCGTGGGGGGATCTTGGGCCCAATTAACCCCAGAAGCTGAGGGATCCCTGTATATGAAAATTTGAATAGCAGCCTTTCAGTTCCAAAAACCACCCAATAAGCCAATCTTAAAATCACAACTACAGCATCTAGCACAGAATCATGCTTTGGTTTTTTTTTTTGTTTGTTTGTTTGTTTTTTTTACCATGTTTGATGCGTTTTCTGATGTTATGAGCATAGATTAAAAAAAAATAGAATCAATTTCTGGGTGTGGTCCCTGATGAAAAACCATGAAATTTTCTTCTCCAGCCTAATGGCAAAAATAACAGTATACAGCTAGGAATATAACAATTCAATAAAATAAAACTAGGCAAATCAACACTTAATACAAGCTGCTATTTACGGTAATCAGACAACCATCGGTTCAATGAACATGTGGAAAAACCCGTGAATGTTCATATGCAAATGTCTTCTGTATTTTGCGATTTTTGCATCACCAAGTTGTAGTCCCTCTTGTGGATGTATTACTTTTTCTCCACAAAGAAGTTTGTTACAGTAATAGGATGTTTAATGTTCATAGATATGTATGATGTATGCAAGATTAAGTTTCCTTTGATCAGACATTGCAATATCTAGAGATTACACGCACTCAAACACATGCCTGAAAGTGAAATTTGTATCTAATTTTGTCATCACATGTTTACCTAGAGAACAGCTTATAGATAAACTCATTCTCAAGAAGTTTGAATGTCCAAGTGAAGAAATAAAAAATTAAATACGTACTTACATTTTATCATATTATCTTTCAGAATTCAGCACTGATTAAAACATACAACAACAGGGAGCAGTAACGGTACACCCCACCATTGGTGCCATCTTTTTGTTTTGAATTTGATATTTTACTACCATGAGAGTGTGGACTGGTCACTTAAGGACGGACGCTATAAGAATGATTTACACAGCTGTATACTCTACATAATAAGTATCACAAACAATTAAGCTGAAGGTAAAATCATTGATTTAATGTTTTCTTTAAGGAAAACACGTAAAGTTTTATTTCACGTTTCTGGAAAAAGTCTTTCAGTGTGAAGTTTTGACAGCAGGGGACACACTTACCGTGGCACCCCACTATAAGTTGTAACACTAAATCAGCTTCATACTCGGGCTGTATCACACTATGCTGTCGTGTGATGTTTTGTATGGGATTAAATTTATACCAAAATGATGGAACTTGGTAAATGATGTTTGTGTTTTAGCAAAAGGGTTCGGGTTTGGCACAAAACCTTTTTTTTTTCCCTCATATTCAAACATCGTTTCACAGATTCGGTCTTTTTGGCACTAGTTTGATTCCAGCGTTTTAAGCTGTACATGATGTGTTTATCTGAAATGCTGTGGTTCTCATGGGGAGAATCCTCAGAACAGTGTTGTCTAAATACTGGTTGTGTGTGTGTGTGTGTATGTGTGTATGTAGACCTGTTACAGACAATTTTTTAATGATATGATTTCGCATATTGTCCTAGAAATAACCCTGAATAATGAAACTATAGTCATTTTATTTATTTAAAAAAGGAATATTTTTTGACCACGGCATTAATAAACATAACAATGCAATAACACGCTTTCAGATATCAATGAACAGCTGTAATGTAAAACACTGAATCACTCCTTTGCTGAACTGCTTAATCTTATCAGGGTCTGAGGATGTTGTGGCCATCATAAGGTATTCCAGTGCAGGGCTAACACACACAACCAATTCATACTTGCATGTCTGGGAAATTTGGAACAGCCCATTAGCCTAATGTGTATATCTTTAGACCATAGGAGGAAACCGTGATACTCCGAGGAAACCCCTGAAAACACAGAGAGAGCATGCAAATTCCACACAGAAGAGCCCAAGCCTGGCAGTCAAACCCAGAACCATCTTGCTGTGAGGTCCATGTGCTAATCACTAATAATGTAAAAGAAAATATTTGAATAGAACAAGTTTAACAAGAACTATACAACTTAAATTGGAGAGAAAATGAACTGCACTAGAACAGAAGCAACTCAGCAATGTGGATTTTTTTTAAAAATAAATAAGCACACAATACTGTAACTATGGCAATTAATCATGGTCAAGAAAATTATTCTGGAGGCTCCCAAGTAGCCGGGAATCCATTGGAGCTAATTGGCCAACCTCTCATGAGATCCAACCAATCATGGGTTATACGAGGGGGTGGATATCACTTTCCCACCAAGTGTGTTAGAACTCCCCCAAATACGAGTACGCCGCAGTTCGAAAAGAGGTGAGTTGTTAGCATTGTATGACACGGAGGGGGCATGTGCATACTTTGGCCCCTCCTTGGTCAGTGCTGTTCATGTAATAGGGAGGGTACGGTAATACCTGATGTGTGGGAATTGGATACCTCTAAATTGAGAAGAAAATGTGGGGGTTCTAAAAAAAGGAAAGTTTTCCTGATTATTTGCATTAATCAGAAGCTGTGGGGATTAATGATTAATAGATGTGTGTGTGTGAGTGTGACAGTGTGTGAGTGTGTGTGACTGTGTGAGAGTGTGACAGTGTGTGTGAGTGTGTGTGAGAGAGAGAGTTTTGTTAAAGTGGATATATATTTATATGGGCTGTATAGATTTTTTTTTTTTTATTAATTTAAAATCTATATACTGTACTGTAATGGTTATACAGCCAAACACACTTAAATAGAAACTTGTATAAATTAATTACATTAGGTTTAAAATCTAGTGTTAAATTGAGTTGGTGCACACTGTGCCATCGTGGTTAACACGCAGTTATGTGTTCTAGCACTCAGTTCAGCTCTTGTGAGCTTTAACTTGGTAACAGACTGGTATTTATTTAGTTTTCAATGTTGTACAAAGTGTCCTGTTCTTATATTTCCTCCCACTTTAATAAAGTCCACTCCATGTCTGTTGAGTCACTGCTGAAGGCACTTTGCCAAAACCATTAACTTGCATCTTTTTATTTATATTTGCTGACTGGGTCTCCTGCTGTTGGTCACATAAAATGCACGCCAGCAAATTTGCGATGTGCAAAAATGATCACCTTATGTAAATATTTTTCCAGTAGGAATTCAATTTACTCAGAGATGTTATGTTGGTACTTTTTGAAACCAGTCTTCCTGGATCACTTCCTCTTGGCATAGCGTTAGGCGGAATTAGCAACTTTAAGTCACAGATCATCGGATTACAATACAACACGGAGTGCAAGTGCATCCTGATACACAGCCGAGACTTAATGATTGATGTGGTGAAAGTCTGGCAGGGCGAGTGGAAGTAGATATTTGGTTCTATTCAGATTAGCTAATTATGTTGACCGAGTACAGGCCTTCTGCGTAAAACTGCCATGTTGATTTTTTTTTTTTTTTTTTTTTTTTTTTTTTTTTTGTTATTGAGGCAATTGCATTTTAAGGAAGCCATTAATTTTAGAGGTAAGTATATCATTCAAGTCAGTTTTCGTTAATGTAACTCAATTTGTCGTTGTATTTAATTTGTGCTGATGTAGCTTAATTCATATTTTTTTTGTGGTAATGGGACTATTCTCATTTGAGTTCATTTGTGATAATGTAACTTAATTCTCTTGAGTTAATTTGCGCTAATGTATTTCAGCTCTCATTTGAGTTAATTTGTGATAATGCTGCTTCATTCTCTTGAGTTAATTTGCAGTGATGTAATTTAATTTTTTACAGGTTTGCATAATCTAACTTGATTCTTATTTAAATTAATTTGTGGTTATATATCTTAATTTATACTCAAGTTGGTTTGTGGCGATGAGACTTCATTATTGAGTTATTTGAGTTATTTGAGTTAATTTATGGTAATTTAACTTGATTTGTATTCAGGTAATTTCTGATGTAATGTAACTTGAGTTTTATCCTAAATTATTTTGTGGTAAAATATTTTGTGGCTCATTTGAGGTAGTTTGCTGTAATTCTTAGCTAGTTTGCTGTAATGCTTAATTCTCATTGGAGTAGCTTCCTATATAGCCTCCTACGACCTAAACCATAATGTTGCGTCTTGTCATTTTTCCGCAATGCTCTTGTTTCCTTTCAACCTGACAACTTTTAAACTTGATCAACATCTGCAAACAGGAAGATGTTTGGGGGAAAGAGTACCCAATTACTCCATATGTGAGGATCTTACAAGGACACACACAAACAATGTAGTTGGGAGAAAATATGACATCCTCATAAGTGGACAGTGGGGTCTCGGTAGTATACAGGACATTGGTTTTGTCTGCAGCCAAATATTATAGATTAGAATCTAGTGATGAAAGTGTAAGGGGAAGAAGCCCAGGCACCTCAGGCCAGTGGATTTCATGCGCCTGGCATTTGTTTTATTATTTAGAGCTGTTAAGACAGATGAGGTGTATCAACAACCAGAAACAGTATTTGGTGTATGTTTACATTTGATGCTCTTCACAGTGGTGCTCTGATGCTGTAATTATAGGATAAAACTGCTTAGTCGAAATCCCACCACATGCAACGCATTGGTTTCCGGACACTCTTCTCAGGAGAGAATCTCCTGAACAAACAGTTTTCTGGAAACACTTCGAAGGGCTGTATCCTGTTGTGGCATTATTACACACATAATGTCACCTGAAGTCAAAAAGAAAAATGAGACACCAGTCAGACTTGAATCATATTTTTATGTGAGACATGAAGAGACAGCTCTATCACATTTCAGTCTGTAACCATGATGCACTGGGGCAGTTTTGTTGCAGTGTCTGCTTTTACCTGAGAGGGCTGCAAATATTGACTCCTCGGGGCAATTTGGAATAGCATAATGTGCATGTCTGAGGAGGAAAACCAGAGTCTCCAGAGGAAACCAAGAGAAGCATAGTGACAGCATGGAATTGATCATGGGGCTCAAACTCAGGACCTTCTTGCTAATCACTACAGTACCAAGCCACCCTAAATAGTTGACTATCTTGCTAAATTGCTATAATTATTATATTACTTTAGCAAACACTTTGTAGATTCACCAGATGAGGGGATTTCTTTTTTACCCAGCCTGATGGTATGTCCACCCCTGTAGGGTATAAAGGAGAGCAAAATTTACAAGGACCTTTTATAGAAATAAACACCATAAAATATTCAGAACTATTACACTTGGCTAGATTTTCACAGGGCATAATAGTTAGGATGTACACATCTCAGTATGAATGTTCTAGGTTTAAGTCCAGGGATCGGGCTTTTCTGATTTCCTCCCACAGTCCAAAGACATGTACATTAGACTGGTTGGCTGTTCTAAATTGCCTCTAAGGTCTAAGTCTGACTGATTGTGTGTGTGTTGTCCTTCAATAGTCTGACCTAGCTGTTCAAGGTATACCATTGCCCAGTGTTGGCTGAGATAGTCTTCAAGTGACCCTAGTGTGTGAGTGGGTTTTCACATTTCCAAAGACTGCAAATCTCTTTAGATTTTTTATTTTTTATATATATATATATATATATATGTGTATATATATATATATATATATATATATATATATATATATATAATATTTTATATATATATATATATATAATATTATAATATATATACAGTAAAACCTCCGCTGATGAACGCTTAAGATCACGAACTTTTCGCCTCAAGAACATTAAATTTGCGAGCATATAGTCTCTGCTGACGAACTAGTTTTCGGCGAACGAACCAAACCACGCGGTCGAACAGCGCCACGGTGGCGGCCACGAGAAGTTGACGTACGCTCACGGCGTCACAGTTCGTCACCCCCTTTCTTTGAGTGCGGAAGTGGTTTGTGTTTGATAGATATTTTGGACCATATTGAGTGTACTTTTGCTATTATGGGACCGAAAAAGACCCCACCACAGGCGGAGATCATTGAAAAACACGAACGAGGTGTGCGTTTGTGTGACTTAGCGTCCCAGTACCAGTACGCTAAGTCTACCACCATCCTTAAGAACAAGGACGCTATTAAGGGTGCGTGTGTGGCTGAGGGTGTTTCCAAACAGTAGGCGTTTCCAAACTCTCCTTCCAAACAGTAAGTCCCTCCCTCCCTCCTCCTCCCACTCCATTCCATCAAGCCATCAACTACCATCACAAAGGTAAATAAAACGACTTTATTATACAGTACAGTTTATTTCTTTAATTACAATACAATAGCACATTTATTATACATAAAATAAGGTATATTTTTGTGTAGTTTTAAGGCTTATTTAGTAGAAAATTATGTTTTATGGGGACCTGGGAACGGATTATTCTCATTTTAATGGTTTCTTATGGGAAATAAATGTTCGGAAGACGAACTTTTCGCCTCACACACACTTTCTGGGAACCAATTATGTTCGTGAGCTGAGGTATCACTGTGTATATATATATATATATATATATATATATATATATATATATATATATATATATAGTCATACCTCACCTTATGAAAGACCCAACAAACAAAAAATCCAGGTTACGAAACGCATTTACCTAAAATTTCCGTCATTTTATCATTTTTAAAGGGTTTAGGGGGTAGTATGGGTGGCCTTGGAATGAGTCAGGCCTTTTACGTGTAAAAAACGGCTCAACTTACGAAAAACTCAGGTTACAAAACCACTTCTGGAACAGATTAATTTCGTAAGGTGAGGTACCACTGTATATTTATTTTGTTGTACAGTATAATAATCTCACAAGGGACATTTCTTCCTGCACTTGACCCATCCAAAGTGAACACACACATACACACACACACATATACACGTACTTTTTTCCTGTTGGTTCAGGAATCACACCAGTTTTCAGTCCCAAAGCTGCTTCTCTAATCATTAGTCTATGGCTGCCCCCATTATGGAAAAATTCATCAATAATTGAAACAAATTCTGAGAAATATATTTCTTTGTAACTTTTATTCATCAGAATGAACAAACAAAAAGACAATTTTTATTGACAAGTTTTTTACTTCTTAATAATTTAATGTTACACACAATTATTCACACTATTATGTAATTCATCACAGTTTTGAAATGTTGTATTTATATTGAGCAGACCTGCGTATTATAAAGTTTGTGTGTGTGTGTGTGTGTATATATATATATATATATATATATATACCTGCATATTTTGACAGTTTATCTTTCACTTCTACACCAATACATACCAAAATTAATTGGACATTATAGGAAAAATAACATCAGACTAGTTTATGCACCAAGAAGCTGATTTGAGACACTCCACTTCTTTCTGTAAGTCACAATCCAACAGACGTCAGAGACGTCATATGACTCAAGGAAACTCGGCAGTCACACCAAGAGTGGCACGAGGCCCTACTTAAAGTCACCTGTTCTAAATAGCAGCTCCGTCTCAGTTTCACTCTCGTACACCAAGTAAACAAGCAGTGTGTTCCCATGAGAGATCGGTGGGGATTTACTTTCAAGGGTATCTTATTAAACCATATACATCTATGTGTTGTTGTTTTTGTTGTTTGGGAAGGGGGTTTCTTTGATGTGAGGTTGAAGTGCGCACGCGTGTGTGTGTGTGTGTGTGAGATGATTCAGTCTGCTGATGTTTCCTCCTCTGATGTTTTCTCGCTCTGTGTCTTGTCCCTTAGGTATTCTAGGAAGCAGCCAATGAAGACAAATAGAAATCTGTCACCTTTGAGAGCCATTCAGGCTGGGAATCATCAGCTATGCTGCACAGATGAAATAACTTCCAGCACATTTTCCATCCTGACTTGAAACCTGTTGAGCCTGGTTTTATTACTGTTGTGAGAAATGGTTTGCAAGGCAATGAGCAGATTCTGACCTGACAGGCTGAAGTTTAAAATGCCATTGCAAAACGTCCTATTTTCCCTATGATGTCGATTCACCTGTAATTTCCATTCCTGTTATTCGAGTTGTCAAAGATTGTGCTAGTGCTGCTATTTTGCTGATTTCAACATTCTCGTGTCAAAAATTCAGATTAATTTCCTCTCAGGTCATCACCAGGTTTGTTTTGGCTGGTTAATGTACTTCGTATAACAGGATGGTGTTTATACAGAGAAGGAGGACGTAAGCAGATCACAGCCTTTTTAATAAAGGCGTGTCTTGTTTCCAGACACTTCATAATGGATCATAAATTGCATGCTAACATGGAGGTGATTCACAGACTGAAATTTGTTCCTGATAGTGCTTACAGAACCCCGTGAAGAGGACCTTTCAGCCTATGTAGGGAAATTCGGTGCAAAGGAAAAGTGTTTTCCTAATGTTGCATGCACCTTCCCGAATAAAACGATAACATTAGCAGGACTTTGTACATCCTGGTTGTTGGTTGCTCTGTACACATCTCACACTGGCGAGTGAGGATGAAGGCGCTGGGCCGCGGGCGCCGCTGAGCATGTACGCGGCATCGGGGATGACGGAGTGCAAGGCCGAAGTGACGCCGTCGACCCGCAATGGCCATCGCGTGTTCAGCTACACACTCGAGAGCCACACAGCCGCTGCCTTCACCATCATGAATGAGTTGCGGCTTGAGCGCCAACTCTGCGACGTCACTCTGCGAGTGAAATACAACGACCTGGAAGCTGAGGACTTTGTGGCACACAAGGTGGTGCTGGCATCCTCCTCACCCGTCTTCCGTGCCATGTTCACCAATGGTCTGAAAGAGTGCGGCATGGAGGTGGTATCAATTGAGGGGATCCATCCGCGGGTGAGTAAATGATTGGAACCCTTTTTTGAAACTTTAAGTATGCTAGTTTATTTCTGGGGCGGTACGTTAGCATAGGGACTAGCAAAAAGGTCCTGGGTTCGAGTCTCAGGCGTTTCTTTGTGGAGTATGCAGGTTCTCAATGTGCTTAAGTGGGTTTCCTCCAGATACTCTAGTCTCCCCATACACAGTCCAAAGACATGCACATTAGGCAAATTGGCTGTTCCAAATTTCTCTTCGGTGTGAGCATGAGTGTGATTGGTTGCATGTATTTTGACCCTGCAATGGGCTGGCGAGCCACTCAGGGTGTACTGTGCCTTTGCCCAGTGCCTGCTGAGATATACTTGGCCTCCCACCCAATCCCAGTATGATTAAAAGGCCTGGAAAATGAGCAAACGATTGAGTGAGAGGTGCATTTGAATACTAAAGAGCAGTAGAGCTATATCATGTTCACCGAGTCCTCTTTTTATTCACCTTGCATGGTTATCTTAGACTAGGTCAACTTTGTAATCCAAGTATTGCTACCTGAGGAGTAGCCAGAAAACCGCTGGATATACAGAGACAATTGATTTGACTGCCAACACTAGGCCTCAATCAAGAACCTTAAAGGTTGAGTGCACACACTAGACAACCTGTTTGGCTTCCTCCTCCCATTTAGGGTCGCTCTGCTTTCTGTGTTTACTCTGCTCTGATAGTTCACCTGAAAGGCACCTGATCAGTGCAGTGGAACACAGGCTGGAATGGGCATGTAGATACCACTTGCGTGTTTAAACAGCCCAGAGGGAAAACTTAAACATGCACTAACCTCGTTATTTGATACTCTGACATCATCTGACACGGCTATTCAACACTGTAATAATTTATGGGTTAAAAAAGTTCAACAAGCCTTTCGCAATCCTGTCATAATTTTTTTTTTGTTTTGTTTTATCCTATGTTAAGGTCATTTGTTTCATGTAAACCATATTGGTGTTTGTTCCATTTATTGACCTTTTTTAAAAAATAGATTAAGTAATATTTGTTCTACATCATTTTCCAATAAGGAGAGGAATAAGTATTATAAATTCTTGCTCAACCTGCACCTCCAAGACGACTCAAGACAGATACTGTGATCCGCACTGATCTCACGAACTGGTAATCAGGAACTACTACATGAGACCATGGCGGGTGACACCCAGTCACCAGCTGTGCTTCTAGAAAAGATTAGATCTTATCTAGAGACAGGAAAACTGATGTGTCATGCTAAAATGTCATGATGTGTCAGTGGAAATATGGATGGAAGCCAAAGATGATACTGAGGTTTCCCATAAGGATGTCGATGTCAGTGTTTTTTGTTTGATTCCGGTGTCCATTTGGTTAATAACTCTGTACTTTGAACTACTGAGGATCCTGCAGTAGGATTATAATAGTGTTTACCAGTGTGTGTGTGTGTGTGTGTGTGTGTGTGTTGTGTGTGTGTGTGTGTGTGTGGTAGTAATTCATTGTTGTAGTGATTATTGCATTCATTTCCCAAACCATTTAATCCTACTAGGGTTGCGGGAAGGCTGGTGCCTTTCTCAGCTGATACCTGGCATAGGTGGGACACACCACAGAACAACACGCACAACATTTACACATCTCCAGTGAATTAGCTGAATATGCATGTTTTTGAACTGTGTGAGGAAACCAGAGTTCCAGGAGGAAACCACAGAAGAATAGGAAGAACATCCAATTTCCACACAGAAACACCAGAGCACAAGACCCGAACCCAGGACCTTGTTGCTGTAAGGTGGACATAATAACCACTATGCCACCGTGCTGTCCGAAAAGTTCTTTTATTTTTTTCAACCCTTAAAAAAGGCGATTTCCTTAAGTTTTTGTCAGCCATCTTGATTTTATGTATCATCCCGAGTTTGCAAGATGGATAATAAAAATTATTCTGCAAAGGTAAGGTGGATATCACAGTTCAATGACACCAATTGAGCCTGAGGTGAATAATTGTTTTAGTATATACTAAACAGGAATACTGCACATGCTATGTTCGGCTATTGTAGTGGTTAGAATGCTGGGCTCGTGATGGCAAAGTCAATACACAGAGTCCCGGTTAGACCTATCGTACTAAGATCTATCATAGCCCCTGGGCTAGGTCTTAACCGCAAGGGTTTACCCAGCAGTATAAATTGGTACCACTAAAAATACTGAGCAGAGAACGGCAATGGACTTGCGTCCCATCCAAGAATACTTAAACTTCTAGCCATTTTTCAGATGAGTCACGAGGCTTGGGTATGAAAAGCCTAACAAGCAAACAGAAACATAAGTGGAAAAAACAGGGAGGAGAAAGTATGCCATTGTTAACAAAGATTCAGAATGACCTGTTTTTGTATCTTTCTTCACAGATATATTCAAGGATCAGTTGTATAATAGAAGCCCTAGCACTAAACGGGCGACAATGTCTCTCTTGAATTAACAGGTCATGGGACGCCTGATAGAGTTCGCCTACACAGCGAGTATCTCTGTTGGGGAGAAATGCGTCATCCATGTGATGAACGGAGCTGTGATGTATCAGATCGACAGTGTGGTGAAGGCCTGCTGTGATTTCCTGGTGCAGCAGCTGGACCCAAGCAACGCTATTGGTATCGCAAACTTTGCCGAGCAGATTGGGTGCACCGAGCTCCACCAGAAAGCCCGTGAATACATCTACATGAACTTCAGTCAGGTCAGACTCTCGTGTGATACACATCTTTCAGCTACGGCGGGTGAGATGTATTTGTTTAGTCATATGATGAAAGGTTTGAAAATTGTGTATATTGTACTATATTGGATCATGGGTTATCAAAGGCGGGCCATGTCTGTCACTGTCTATGGTGAGAGGCATGTAAAAGAACCATTGCTGACTTTCGTAAAGAGTAGCTGCAAAGCCGTCAGCGTGTTTCTGTCCTTTGCTAAAAAAAGGGTTGTGACAGGAAGGGCATCTGACGTAAAAACCTCTGCCAAATCAAACGTGTGAATCAGATGATTCGCTGTGGCGACTCCCGAGTAAAAGGGAAAATGCCGAAAGGAAGACAGACAGTACTATATTGGATCATACAATCTTGTGAATATTTTTTTAGTAATGCTTAAGGAAAACCCAATCAGCCATAATTTTAATCAATTATGGAATGGTGTAATGTTGTCTGATGCAAGGTGGAGTTAATGTATGTTGTATGTATAATTGTAGGGTATTGGAAAGTGTTGTATTCTTCATTCTCAATAGCAGTTTTGTTTATAAAAGAAGGGCAACCCACACTTTATATATAAATTGATATATATATATGAATTTATTATTATTTAGGTTGATGAAGGTCCACTTAGTAATTAAACACAAATTAAACCTAAACTCGATTAAAGCTTGCAGGTATAGTTTGTTTCTGTTGAATTACATTTTTTTCATGGACTTATTTTTTTTGTTGTTGTGTAGAGAATAAAATGGCCAATTAGTCCACACACACCCACACACACAAGAGGTGACACTGTAATGTAAAAAGTAACGGAACGGCACATGTCTCATGTTTCCAACAGCAACACATAACTAATTTGGCAACAAACACATGGCGCAATATTTTTTGTTTGTTTGTTTTTATATATATTCAAGCGCACACTTGTTTTAGTTTATGTACTGTAAATGGAATTTCATGTGAACTGCAGATGTGTGTACTTTTATATTGTTCAGTAGTTTATATCTGATTTGTTAATTTAATATCTGTATACTCTTATTGTTTCCATTAGTTTGAATTAAGTGGTGAACTGGGGAATACAATAGCCTTTTCAAATTAGTTAATGCAAACTGTCAAGCAGATTTTAGCAAGATGCAACTTCAAAACTAAGTAAAAACCACCTGATTAAACATGTATAACAAGTTTGGAAGGCTTTCCTTTTATTTTCAGTTTTCTTTTTTGTTTAAATTGCAGATATAGATAGTCATTCCCTTTCCTATTAAAGCAAAAAATTCCACCTATTAAAACAGACCTTTTTGTCATCTATTTGTTTTCATGATGGGGGACGGTCACAGTATTATATTGCATTGCGCTTGGAAAGATGAATTAAATACAATGTGCCCAAGTGCCCAGTAGCTATGATACTAAACCATCAAATCTGCTTTTTTTCAGTAGTGCCGCTGCTTCAGTAAATCTGATTTTTCTTGCAACTGAATTGCTGTCAAAGCTGCTGTTTGAGAAAAAAAATCCTTTTTGCCAAATCAGAATCCATATTACTGTGATATAAGTAATAATTAAGGTTCCTTATGATTGACTGATGTTCTACAAAACTGTATTACCCTGATTATAATGATAATTAGTTGATTTATTGTCCAGGTATTCACTGAATGATGTCAGTATATAGATGAATCATAGCTGTAGCACTGCATTCTACATGTTCCTGTAACTGCTACCTGCTTGGTAAAAGTGTGTCTATGAAGCCGTTTACTTCAAGTCACATGACCCATGTCAGAAGTTTTTTTTTTTTTTTTTTTTTTTTTTTTTTTTAAAATAAAACGAAAGCACTAATCACAGGACCGCTGTAGTTGAATAAATGCAGTGTATAGATAATATATCCATCAGGATGGGGAAGAAATGCCTCTACAGAGGGGAGGAATAGTATTAGTTCCTCATCTCATTCAGCCTAAATCACTATCTAATCTCTATTCATGCAAATAATTTTTTCATGCACTAAACTTTAAAAGACAATTTGGAATAGCCAGTTAGACTAATGTGTATTTTTTGTTGTTGTTGTTGTTGTTTTTTTTGTTTGTTTGTTTTTGTTTGTTTTTTGTTTGTTTTTTGTTTTGTTTTTTTGGGACTCTGGGAGGAAACCGTGTGCCTTTTTGTTTGTTTATTTAATTTTTTTAATTGTCATGTTATCTATGCTGACAACTTATAATATTTATGAGCCATGTTGTATGTCCTATACACAGTAGTTTTGTTTTTTACTTAGTTGAGGTCCAAACACATGAATATGTAAGATTTGCCCAGTAATGCTGAAAAGATTCTCTCACCTCTAATATATGGGACGAGCACAATCAGTCTCCATAATATCTAAAAGGTTGTATAGATTTGTTACCCAAAGGAGTTTAGACACCTAATAAACATGCACTGGCACTTTGGCAGCTTCAATTCATGAATAATATTTGAATTATTTATTTTTGGTTCATCTGCTAGTTTGAACAAATGGTTCAAATATAACATTCATTCCCCCTTTGTTTCTTCCACTCCACCAGGTGGCAACGCAGGAAGAGTTCTTCAATCTTTCTCCATGCCAGTTGGTAAATCTGATCAGCCGTGATGAGCTGAACGTACGCTGCGAATCCGAGGTATACCATGCGTGTGTGGCGTGGGTGCAGTATGAGCGTGATGAGCGACGGCCCTATGTGCAGGCACTGCTACAGGCCGTGAGATGTCATTCACTTCCACCACACTTCCTACAGCGCCAGCTAGAGCACTTTGAGTGGGATGCACAGAGTAAGGACTACCTTGCACAGATTTTTCAGGACCTGACACTGCACAAGCCCACCAAGGCAGTAGCATGCCGCACACCTAAGGTACCGCAGCTCATCTATACAGCAGGTGGATATTTCCGCCAGTCGCTTTGCTACCTTGAGGCATTTAATCCAGGCACCGGTGTATGGCTGCGCCTAGCGGATCTGCAGGTGCCTCGCAGTGGGCTGGCAGCGTGTGTTATCAGCGGACTCTTCTACGCTGTTGGAGGGAGAAACAACGCACCAGATGGCAATATGGACTCAAACATGCTTGACTGTTACAATCCTATGAACAATTGCTGGCTTCCATGCGCCCCAATGAGTGTACCGCGGAACAGAATTGGTGTTGGCGTCATCGATGGTATGATCTACGCTGTTGGAGGTTCACATGGATGTATCCATCATAACAGTGTGGAAAGGTGAGGACAGCGCTGAAAGAGTTACCAGCCGTATTCTAGGAAAGGTGGTCGTCTTGACTGACTTCCCTTTCAGAACAATCTTAAGGGCTATCCATACAGAAACAAGCGATCATGTAAAATCAGTCCAAGCCAGCATGGAGAAGCAAAATTTTCACAAGCAACGTGCAATTAGCGGGTGCAAAGTTAAACTGGGCTGAACTTTCACATGACACAATTCAAGAGGTAACCAATCAGAGCTTAAATATTCTATTGATCGACAGATGCTGCCAAAAATATTTTGTAGGAAAATAATATGATAAAATCAGCTTTAAATATGCTAATGTAATAATTTTGACAAAAGAACTAGCCGTTCACGTCTTACAATTCCACTCGGAAACATTTAGACGTGGGGAAACATGCGAGAAGGTTACCTAGGCGTCCATAACTGGCCATGAGCACTTCGCCAAGCAATTCACTTGATGCACATTTGCTTCCTGTATGCACACTGATTTAACAGTCATGAATTATTGCTTGAAAAATTACTGCTCGTTGATTTAGACCAGGGGTCACCAACCTTTTTGAAACTGAGAGCTACTTCTTGGGTACCAATTAATGCGAAGGGATACCAGGTCGATATACACTTCTGAAATTACAAATTTGCTCAGTTTACCTTTAATTATATGTTATTATTAATAATTAATGAGATTCATCTATGTGAAGATATTGCTTGGATTTAAAAATATATAGAAAAAAATAAGATGCAGCTCAATGAAGAGTGGCGCTATGGAGCCATGGGCCTGTCCTAAAAATAGCAGTGAACAGGTCCGCGGGCAACTTATATTGTCCTTGCGGGCTACCTGGTGCCCGCGGGCACCACGTTGGTGATCCCTGATTTAGACTATAAAATCCATCACTGTCAGATTCAGATCTGGGCATAGCGTACTGTATGTCTGAACATGTGGGTTTGTTGGGTTCTCAATCCAACATCAAAAATAAGATATTGATACACTCGTAGTGATGCCAGCTATGGTTTAGCAATAGCATGTCAGATTTTTGGTCCCACGGTAATATGCAAGTCATCTGAAAATTACATTTTTCTGCTTTTCAGCCAAGAAGCTATAGAGCAACAAGTCGCTGAAGGGGAAAGGATGTGGGATGTGAAAGCTAGAAAGAACAGATTTACTTTAGTCAGTTTTACTTTCGCTTCACGCTAACTTGATTTCCATGAATGTAGACCTGTGAATTTGCAACCCTCAGGTGTAGACAGGCAATTCAGAGAAACTGGGTGAGACTGTTGTCTCTTTTAGATTGTAAGAAAGGAGTTGGCTGTTGTTATGTAGCAGTCAATGAAGAATCCTGTCCCAGCTTCTCCTTACTGTTTCTTGTTGCACTTCCAGTCCTGGGATATATTCTGTATCCTAGCAATGGCGGCTCCTCTGCTATTATGTCAGCAATATACTGGAATATTGTAGTAGTTTGGTGCGTCGGTCCTGAAAATGAACCACCACCAAGATAATATATGATCAGTGACAGGTCTGGAAATGTCCTGTGTCACTGATGGACAAGGTAAAAAGTCAGGAAGCACAAACCCTCATTCGGACCTGGTGAATGTATGTATCGACACGATTGAAGATTCTTACATTAGTTTTGCATTTTCTACATGGGACGTTATGTATTTAGGGTTCAGTTTGTACGCAAAATCCCTGAAATTAGCCTGAATGTTGATTTCCTAAATTACTTTTCTGTCTTTCATGCTCATTTTTAACCTTCTCTCTTAGACTTTTTTTTTTATCTCATTATACCTTGTTCACAACGATTCGTCCACAGACATGTGAGGAGGAAGTGGGTTTTAGAGTCCGCTGATGGGCTTCAAATAATAAAACAGCCAATTGAAAAGAAGAGGGAAGAGAAACTAGTTATTATTAGTGTTTGACTTTACTATCAAAGCATCTGTGTGTTACTGTAGTGTAGATGCAACAAATCTTTTGTTCCCTTTGCGAATCCAAAAATCTCAATGTGTGCCGAATGTGTTTGGTTATCTATTAAATACATTTTTTTATAAAGGAAACTTTCCACTGTTTTTAGCAGGGGTGCTCAATCCTGCTCCTGGAGATCTACCTTCCAGATGACTTTATCTCCAACACTAATGTGGCCCATGTGACATGTAAGATCCAGTCAGGTCTTGATGAGATGATTGGATGGTTAGGTGGGCGTGATTAGGGTTGGAGCGAATGTCTTCTGGAAGGTAGATCTCCAGGAGCAGGATTGAGCACCCCTGGTTTTTAGAATTGTAGTGATACTGACTAAACAGGAAGTGTCAGCCTGTACTGGCAACAGGTCATGGAAATGTATGATGTGATGCGCGTAAATATTCCCCCCTCTTAAACGCTGACACATTTTGTAGTATTCATGCATTCCATTTGTGGTGAGGCAGTAGTGCTGACCACTGCGCCCAATTCCAGTTAAGTCAATTAAGTCAAGTACACAGGAATCTGTGGAGAGGTTCAAGAAGTCCGTTGCCTTTGTTGTAGCTACATTAATTGTGTCTTTTATGCAGGTACGACCCAGAAAGAGATGTATGGCAACTGGTGGCTCCCATGCTGACCCGACGAATAGGAGTGGGTGTGGCTGTCATTAACCGCCTCCTCTATGCGGTGGGTGGATTTGACGGAACGCATCGTTTGAGCTCAGTAGAGTGTTACAACCCCGAAAAAGATGAATGGAGGAGCACCGCACCCATGAACACCGTCCGCAGCGGAGCAGGTGAGTCCTTACTGAGGCCAGGAGAGCCTTATTGGAAGCAGGAAGTTTAAGGTCCTATGAACTTCCCGACTTTCCTTTGTTTTCACTTACAAAACCTTAATCCTTCTAGTTTAGTCATCACCAACATATTTCTGCATAGTCATGATTCGTCTGCACCAAGGCCGTATTTCCCCATGCACAGTAACAACCATTCAGTTCGAGATAGTTAGATAAATGTAGAAGTCACTGGATGTGTGGGTGTAAAAAAACAATGTTTTTATTTATTTATTTTTAAGTTTTTTATTTATTTTTCGCCCTCCCCAACACCTTGTTTATTTGGTAATACTGTACTCTGCTTTGTACAGTCATGCACTGGTATTGGTTTCCTCAGGTGTCTGCACGTTAAGTAACCACATCTATGTAATGGGCGGCTATGACGGCACCAATCAGCTGAACACAGTGGAGCGATACGACGTGGAGACGGATAGTTGGACCTTCATTTCATCAATGAGACACCGGCGCAGTGCGCTGGGAGTCACCACCCACCAAGGACGCATCTACGCTCTCGGTATGGGGGAAATATGTAGCTATCAGATTACCAACTTCCTAATTAGCTAACTGGTAAAAGAGACCATTGACTCAAACAACTAATTCTCGTGACTTTGTTCTGTAGACAGACGCACTGTCCCTTGGTCAACAAAAAAACACCACCCAGTTGCATACACCCAAATTGAGTGTTCTGTCAAAACTTCGTATTTTAATTCGATTACCTTCAGGAATATATGAGGTTTTGACAACACCTTCAAGATATTAGGGATACAGTACATACATTTCTGGTTAGGATAATTAAAACACAACATTTTGCCTTTTTAAATACAGAGCTTACTTACTTGCGTTTGCAGAAGAACAGTCTCTGGCTTAATTTGCCGTGGTGCCCAATCCCAGGCAAATTGATCTTTTTTTAACCTGTTGGCTTCTGTCGATCCTCGTTCCCCCTAAAGAGCTCTTAAAATTTTGAGGTGATGACACTACACACTTCAGTCATTCATTCATCCATTTTCTGAACCGCTGAATCCCAATTAGGGTCACGGGGAGGCTGACGCCCATCTCAGCTGACTCTGGGCTAGGGCACGGTACATTCTGTACAGCTCACTAGGCCATTCCAGGGCCAATACTCACACCTAGGGGTGATTTGGAACAGCCAATTAACCTACTGTGCATGTTTTTGGGCTGTCGGAGGAAACCAGAGTGCCCTCGAGGAAACCCACGCAAGCACGTGGAGAACATGCAAACTCCACACAGAAACCCACACACTTCAGTAGGCATAAATAAGACATGGTCCACCTGCAGGGCGTTGTAATCAACAGCACCTAATGTGGAACATCTGATTCAAAGTTTATGGACTTGAAGAAGCAATAATGTAAGAGTGTACTTGCTTTTTCCGCCTCACAGCAAGAGGGTCCTGGGTTTGACTCCAGGCTTGGTGTTATTATATGGAGTTTTGCATGTTCTCCCTGTACTTGTTGGGTTTCCTCCCATGGTCCAAAGACATGCCGGTTAGGACAAATGGCTGTTGCAAATTGCCCATAGGTGTGAATGTTTGTGTGTGAGTGTGTTTATTTGCCCTGAAATGGTCTGTCAGGCTGCTCAGAGTGTACACTTCCTTTGTCCAATATGGGTTGAAATAGGCTTCAGGTTTCCCACCGCAATTTGGCAAATGAGTGAGTGAGCGAGTGAATTTATTTGTTTGTTTATACAGCTTCTTATTTCTCCAGATCCATCCATGCTTATTAATTAGCATACCTTGTTAATTAGAAGTTTTGGTTTTGCGTGTAAAGTTTTAGAATATTTATTTGCACATCACACCATTAAGGATGTCGGTCAAGCCTTGCTATGGATTTCAGTCGTAGTCAATTCTTTGATCTTCACTTGAATTGGAAGTTCTTCATTGCTAACTACCCTAGTTGTCTTATTTGTGCATTGAGGAGCAATGAGCCCTTCTATTACATCAGATAGCATGTCAGCTGTGCCATTATTGTCAGAAGCCAAAAAGTGGATTTTGGTGTTTTATAATAGACGCTCCCCAACTTACGTTTTAGTTAGGTTCTGGACGGCCGAACGTAAGGTGAAAAAAAACGTAAGTTGTTACTGTATGTTCCAGTGACGTATGACGTTCATACTGTACAGTCCTATACATCCATAAATACCATTACCGTATCTCATAAAACACTCCTAAATCAATTATTATAAAAATAATATTGTAAAATAATATCAAATATATCAAATAATATCAACATTAATTTCAAATAAATTTAAATTCAAGAAAAATAATTTCAAATAGATAATTTTAATCAAATTCACTCATCAAATATCAAATACAGTGTCAAATATAACCTTTAACATTCTCTATGATGTGATCTTTCTGCTTGTAAATGGTTCCAATGGTCGACGGAGCCATTTGGAAGAAACGTGTAACATTCACGTGTTTTTCACCAGCATCGATTTTCTTGATAATAGCTATTTTCGTTTCTAATGAGATGGCTTGCCGCTTTTTCTGATTACCACTATCACGAGTAGGCTTACAATTCTGACCAACTATATTTGCTTAGGGTTACAAAAGTCCACAAAACAGTGTAAACACAAAGATCACAGCGACGACGTCTGAACACAAGGGTAACACGCGGTGAACTGGGAAGAAGGAGGGCACGTTCAGTCGTTTGTAAACAATGGACACAGCGTCATGCGGAAGTAGCGTATTACATCAGCGTACTACGTAGGTACATCTCGTACTACAGAGAGCATGCTAAACTGAAAATTTGACATATTTTTTTAACGTAAAATCGAAAAACACATAAAACGAATGAACGTAAGTCGGGGAGCATCTGTACTAAGGATTCTAGTGTACTGTAATGCAGTTTATTATGACTGCCCTCTGGTGACTTGGTGGCCACACTGCTGTCAGCGGTTTTATAGAAATTTGAGGTCTCACCTCGAGACTTTAGGCCAGAAAAACATTCCCTGATAGTGCTGTTCTGTGAATTGGGCCTGGCTGAATTATCCTGTTAGCAGGGAACTGGCAGGAGGTGCATTAGTGTAAGGTCCCATACAGACTACCTTTTTTGTTTGTTTGTTTTTTTGTTTGTTTTTTTTTTGGCTAGCAGTCAGACGACACGGCTACATTCCTTTTTTTAAACCTTAAATCATGATTTTCAACCGATAAACAGTTAGCCGAAAGAAAAGTCAATGCTAAAAACTTTTATTTATTTATTGAGCTCGGGATTAAGGAAATCTGAAGGTGTGGTTGCACTTATTTTTTTTTTTGTTTCGGGCTCAACTCTAATGATGAGTTTTAATGAATTGGTGGAGACTTGGATGGTTAATTAGCTACATCATCTAATCCTGGGATAAAGGGTTAAGAAAGTATTTTATATTATCTATGGAAGTAGTCTCCAGTGTCCGTTCACTCATTTTCTCCTCTCAGGGTGGAGGAATTTAAGTTTTTCTCGTTTTAATTTTTGCTTTTATTTATTTATTATTTTTGGTATAATGGTTTATTAGCTTTAGGACAGAAAAAAACAGGCTGGTCAGAGAACAACTGTTTGTGTTATAAAGTGATCACAGAGGCCACACAAAAGTAAATACAAGTATGTAAAATGATGAAAAAAAATAATTAAAAAAAAAATTAAGTTTAAAAAAATGCATACAGATTCCAATCGTTAGTAATTTGCTGTGGTCTAAGAGGAATAAAACACACTGGGTTGTGATTTTATTGCAGAGCTTGAGTGGCGCACAATACTCACGATACTGAGTAGAAACTGGTATAGCATTGATCTAAATTTTTGTGTTGCGTACATTGCGTCCTTACATACAGTGTACGTGGGAACCCTGTGGTGATATTTCACTACTAGTCGGGGATATGGTCGTTATAATGGGAATGAATGGCTGAGTGATGCTAATGTCGACACCTCTTCCCCTCTTAACTGTAACTTGTTTCAAGCCATAAAATAAAGCATTTTCATAACAAGCATAACAGTATCAACAGAATCCTGCGTGATATATGCAGTAGGTATCTTTTTGTTTTTGTTTAAGATGATATCAAAACATTGGCATCTTTTCATGTTCGTTTGTACCTAAATCTTTATACACTGGAACCTCGGTGGTCGAACGACCCGGGGATTACGGGTCTGAATAAAAGCAGCAGTAATTCTACTGGAAAGGAAAAGAGAAAAGTCGTGAGAACGTGAAAAATCAACTGCGATCGAGAAACAGAGAAGGGAAAAACCACCACGCCTCCGCAAAGCACTAACCTGTCCTCCATCTCTATCTCCCCATCCATCACATACACTGACACATCTCAACCGGAAAGGTGTGTAGTGTAAACAAATACAGTACATCAGTTCAGTTCATTTTTCTCCCACAGTGCAGCTAACTGGGTTATCAAAGGCGGGCCGTGTCTCTCACTGTCTATGATGAGAGGTTGATGTAAAGGAACCATTGCTGACTTTCGTAAAGAGGAGCTGCGAAGCCATCAGTGTGTTCCTGCCCCTTGCTAAAGGGTTGTGTCAGGACGGGCGAGATGAGATGAGATTTCCTTTCGGCTTTTTCCCTTTTAGGGGTCGCCACGGCGAATGATTCACACGTTTGACTCGGAATAGGTTTTTACATCGGATGCCATCCCTGACACAACTCTTTGAGCAAGGGGCAGAAGCATGCTGACTACTTTGCAGCTACTCTTTACGAAAGTCAGCAATGATTCCTTTACATGAATCTCTCACCATAGACAGTGAGAGACATGGCCGGCCTTTGATAACCCAGTTAGCAGCACTTGCGTGGGGGGGGGGGACCAACCTTGTGGAGAGTGGGACTCAAACCCCCAACCTTAGGATCAGCGATCCAGCCCCCTTTCCCACCAGGCCACCACTGCCGTATATGTCAGGAAGGGCATCCGACATAAAAACCTATGCCAAATCAAATATGCAATGATTCCCTGTGGCCACTCCTGACAAAAAAAGGGGACAGCTGAAAGGGAAAAAAAAAGTCCAGTTCATTTTCTGTAACCGCTTAATCCTAATTAGGGTCGCGCAGAGGCTGGCGCCCATCCCAGCCAACTCTGGGCAAGGGCAGAATACACCCTGGACAGCTCGCCAGGGAATCGCAGGCTTTGCAGCCTACTCTTGTCGAAAGGCAGCAATAGTTCTTTTACATGAACCTCGCACCATAGACAGTGAGACATGGCCGGCCTTTGATAACCCAGTTAGCTGCAACCTTAGGATCAGCGATCCAGCCGCCCTATACCACTAGGCCGCCACTGCCCCCAAATACAGTTCATAATTAGGTTAATTATTATGTACTATTATTATGTTGTACTCTTTTGTAGATTAATGTATGTAAAAGGTAAAGTCCGTTGGGCTTTTTACACCTGAGCCATAGCGGCTCATCAGGCCGGTGCTTATCCCCAGTTTCCGTAGCGTGAAGTGACCAGGAGTTCAACTCCTCCTGGATGGGACGCTAGTCCATCGCAGGTTACTTTCCTTGGAAATATTTTACTGGTACCCATTTAGACTGCTGGGTGAACAGAGGCACATTTGTGGTTAAGACCTTGCCCAGGGGTCTTAGCACAGTGGGGGTCCAACTGGGATTTGAACACACAACCTCCGGGTCATGAGTGCAACACCCTAACCACTACACCACCGGCCCCACCACATTAATGTATGTATTGTATATTAATATGTTTCATAAATACACTCGTTTTCAAAGTATGTACAACTGTATTGATTTAAGTAGACGTTCATCTGAACGCATTAATCGACTTTTAACTATTTCTGATGGGAAATATTTCCCTCCTCGAACAAATCGGTAATCGACCATATCTCTAGAACGTATTTGTGTTCGACCACCGAGGTTCCACTGTATTATGTAAGTAATCCACTCGACGGCACAGTGGCGCGGTGATTAGCATTTTTACCCCACAGCGAGAAGGTCCTGGATTTGATTCCCAGGCATGGGGCGTTTCTGTGTGGAGTTTGCATGTTCTCCACATATTTGTGTTTGTTTCCTTCAGGCACTTCGGTTTTCACCGACTGTCCAAAAACATGCACCATTGGCTGACTGACAGTTCCAAATCGCCCCTAGGTGTAAAAGCAAGTGTGAATGGTTGTATGCATGTTGGTCTTGCAATAGCCTGGTGAGCTCTTCAGGGTGTTCCCCACCTTCACCCAGAAGTATGCACCTCCTATAATTAGAGTTTTGGTTACAAAGGTTTTTTTGATTTGTTTAAATCCGTGGTTCTTAACCTTGTTGGAGGTACCGAACCCCACCAGTTTCATATGCACATTCACCGAACCCTTCATCAGTAAAAAATTAAAAATATGATTTTTTTACAAATTCAAGACATAGGTACTGTTGTGTTCTTGTATTCCCATCTTCATGCAGTTTCACGAATTATTCCTTTAGTTTTGCCAGTGCGAGACTAGAGTTGCTCAACTTGGCATTGCAAATCATTCAGTTGGATGCTGAGTCCCATCACGTTCCGTGATGCATGTGAATCCCTGTTGTATATATTCGTCCGACCACTTTCTTTTTTTGCTCGACATAGTTAGTATGGATTAAAATATTCTGAAAAAAATTTCACGACTTCACACATTGACTACTGAGCGCGCTAAATTCCCCGCGGCACTGATTGGCCAAGCAATGTAATGTGATCATCTGCAGCCAGTGATAGCCAAGTGGGGCGTGTCATCACTAATTGACATGATGAGTCGGGTGTGTCTTGACCTCCGTGGCAGAGGCTCCACCGAACCCCTGAGACCGACTCACCGAACCCCTAGGGTTCGATCGAACCCAGGTTAGGAACCACTGGTTTAAATATTTGTTCAAATTAAAATCTCCACTCAAAACAGTTGAGAAATGAACCATGACATGTTTTAATAATCATTATTACCCATAACAATGAACTGGAGAAATAATGGAGCACGTATGTTTATTTTGCTTATAATCCACAGAAAACACACATGTTTGGATATCTCGGTATTATTGAGATGATGTTACGTTATTAAAACGTCTAACAGTTAATTTTCATTTGTGAGCACGTGCTCTTTTATGGAGTACCAGCCTCACAATGCCAGTGCTACTTAAACGGCTCATAGCGTGCTGATTCTGGAACGTGCACCATGGACTGGGTAATGTGTGGTGACTTCACTTTTGCTTTCTCCAAACAGGAGGATATGACGGGAACACCTTTTTGGACAGTGTGGAGTGCTACGAGCCTGAAACGGACACATGGACCGAGGTCACGAGGATGACCTCTGGGCGGAGCGGGGTCGGTGTTGCCGTTACCATAGAGCCGTGCCAAAAAGATTGTCAAAAAGACTATCAGAAGGAGTGTCAAAAGGGGTGTCAGAAATTCTAGTGCCTCCTGTCTTCTTCTGCTCTGTTTCCATCCAGGATTTTCTTTTCTTCCTTCCTTCCTCTTTCAGCCAGGATCGTCAGTGATTTTAAAATTCTAGAGCTTCGAGAACTTTAACAGTCTTCTATACATGAGAAAAAGCAGGTCTCTGGATTTTTACAGGGTTCACGTGAAGCACTGGGGTAGACTATGAGATCAGAGACACCAGAAGGTGCTTCCAGACAAGACTGACTAATCCTTTTTTTTTTTTTTTTTTTTTTTTTTTTTTGCTGCTGTATTTATAGCCAGACTGCAGGCGTCGGGATCGTTTAATGTGAGTCAGCCTGCGTCTCCTGTTTGTATTACTGACCAGCCTTGTGCATCGGAACCGTGTATGAGCCCTGGCGAAGAGCCAAACATTTCTGCTGAAGTAGAAGTTGTAGCTCAGCACCTTGTACCTCGGGTTGTCAACATTTTTAAAGTGCCATTACTATACTTCACAACACGTCTCCATGTCTGAGGCTGTCCTGGGCTTGTAGGACCATCTTGCCAGGCACTAGAGCCCAGAGATGCATCAAACAAATGTGCTGGTTTGAAAAGAGGAAAGTCAAATTTACACAATCTTCCATTTGCTTTAAATCTGTTTGATGAACCAAAACATGTTTGGTGTCTGATGTTTTGCAGCAGGTATTTAGTTGAGTGTCGTTAACGTTGAAGAGAAGTCTTGCTTACCATACAATTTGTTTCCTCCTGAAGTACAAGGCCGTTCACCATCAGGCTAATTGGTTATTCCAAATTCCCTCTAGGTGTAAATGGGAGTGTGAGTGTGTTCGGTTCTGTTCATTTTCTGTAACCGCTTAATCCTAATTAGGGTCCCGGGGAGGCTGGCGCCCATCCCAGCCAACTCCAGGCGAGGGCAGAGTACCTCCTGGACGGCTCGCCAGGCCATTGCAGGGCGGAAACACATCGACGGCTTCGCCGCCTACTCTTGTCAAAAGTCAGCAATGGTTCTTTTACATGAACCTCACACCATAGACAGTGAGAGACATGGCCGGCCTTTGATAACCCAGTTAGCAGCACTTGGGGGGGGACACCTTGTGGAGAGTGGGACTCAAACCCCCAACCTTTGGATCAGCGATGCAGCGCCCTTTACCACTAGTCCACCACTGCCCATGAGTGCGAGTGTGTTTTGTCCAAAAGGAGAGGTTCGGTGGAGGGCTTCTTACTCCTTTGCCGAACCGCTGAATCCTCCTATCAGGGTCGCGGGAAGGCTGAACCTATCTCAGCCGACACTGGGCAAAGGCAGGGTACACCCTGGACAGCTCACCAAGTCAAAAACATATACCACTGTGCACGCTCTCATCTACACCGAGGGGCAATTTGGAACATCCACGTAGCCCAGTGTGAATGTGTGTGGCCCGTTTGAGGACATCGGAGGAAACGGATGTCTGATTTATTCGTTTCATAACTTCAGTGCAAAACTTGATCCAGACATCAAACATGTTTTTGTTGATTCTGTGAAGCCCGTGTTCTGGTTCCACTCATCAGGTAATTATATATTCAGTCCCTGAACCTCTTACTCCGGCACGGTGGTGTAGTAACGAGCAGATCTTCCTCACAGCATGAAGGTTGTAGGTTTGAGTCCCGAGGTCGGCACGTGTGTTTCTGCAGAGTTTGCTTGTTTTCCCTGTGGTTGCATGGGTTTCCTTCTACAGTCCAGAGACATGCACAGTGGTCTATTCGGCTGTTCCATGTTTTGCATAAGTTCTAAGCGTGAGTGTCAGTGGTTTTGTGTGTGTGTTTTGCCTTACAATGGTTTGGTGAGATGTTCAGGGTGTATACCACCTTCTCCCAGTGTTGGCTGCAATAGGCACCAACCGCTCCACAACCCTAACAGGGTTAAGCTCTTCAGAAAACTAGTGATGAGTGCCACTTAATCTTTACTACGGTCAATGGAAGGTTGGACCCTATTTCTGCCAACTCTGGGCAAAGGCAGGGTACACCCTTAAACATCTCAGCAGTTTATTGCAGGGTTAAGTCAGGCACACACCAGATTCACACTTGGGAGCAATTTGAAGCAGCCAGTTAGCCTAATGTAGAGGTTTTTAAGCCGTTGAAGGAAACCAGAGTACCTGAAGCAGTACGGTGAAAATAAACCGAGCCAGGACTCCACCCGGGACCTTTTTGCAATGTGGCGGATGTACTAAGTACTACGCCATCATTCCACCCTCATTAGATAATGATCCATATCTATTGTAGGATTCCAATTCAACTTTGATTTGATGTATATGAGCTACGTGATGATCTTCTTTACTCAGGGTGTGTTCTTCAGGTGTGTGCTTACAAACACTGTTGTAATACACCACCTTTGTAATTACCTAGCGAGTTGAATCAGTTTACAAAAGGTGAGTGTTGATGCTGGGAACCCATGGTTGCCCAATCCTGGTTACTGAATCACTTGATTTGGTTTAGTGTTTTCTCTTCTGAACTCACTTACTTGTTACTTCATTAACCCGTCGTGTGTGGGTTTTTCCCAGATGGACTGTGGGGGTTTTGTGTTTGTTTATTTTTTATTTTTTCCCCCCTAAACTGTGTCCCTTTTAATAATATTTCAGGGTCCAGTCTGGTCCTGAGAAAAACAGTATCTGAAATCCAAGAGCACAAATAGGAAGGATGGACAGATGTCTGACATGAAGGTTGTGGAAAGTAATAAGAAAGAATGTGGGTCCTGTCCAGAGTTCTTTCAATGCCTGAAACAAGAATATTGGGTTTCTCACCATTTAAGGGCCAATACCACGGTCAGAACACGGTCTTTTTTTGAGCAGGCGGAATTTTTTTTTTTTTTTTAAATCTGATTAATGTATTTGTAACAGTATTTTAAGCTACATTTTCCCAAGATTTTAAAAACTTCTTGGAGTTTTGTACATGGTCTGTATTTCTCTTATTTATTTTGGATAAACTGATTTCCCCATGAACTCCCTGTTTGTGTGGAATGATCACACTATGTGGTGCGTTAGAACAACAACTGACACAATCTGGCAATCCGTAGTCATCGCGTTACATTATCAAATTTGTATCGTGACATTCACGGCGTCACGTTTAAGACGCCTGGTTCATGAACTTCTCATGCTCTGACGAGGAATAGTCTCGAACACTTCTCAAACAGTCTGCACATATCATGAGAAGGACGCAAAATTATAGTTTTTCTTGCAAATTGTTTGGGTTTTTTTGGTTTTTTTCGTTTTCAAGGAAATTCGACAAGTTTGAGATAGCCATGCAGAAAGTTTGCGATTTGCTGATATCCGCCATATTTAATGTATATTCTCATCATTCATATTTAATTCGCAATTTAATACACAAATAAAATCGAGAGTTTTTTGACTGGAGATTCACCAAATATTCACAAACTACTTTGAATTTTTTTTTGCAAATCGGTAGCAAATATTGTCGTACAATCGTCTCGCGACTTTCACGCTATGTACGCATTTAAGCCACACAAATATTCACAAGGCATCTTCACATGAATTTAAAATTTCTCAAAAAAAAAAAGAAAATCCATTTGCATCAGTAGCTTTTCTATCATACCTCTGGTGTGATCATCCCCTAAAGTTCTACCTTTGAATAAACAGATGGATCT
>CM045730.1:6437500-6490000 GCA_024760905.1 Plotosus lineatus | reverse complement strand
ATAAATTAATTAACAATAATATACTACTACTAATAATAATAATGATCATGATAATGATAATATACTATGTGTTGACTTTTTAAGGCCCTAATTATTTTTTGCAGTTAAAAAAAAATTATCACTAGTTTTTTTAGAGCTGGGTGTTGCCTAGATTTTTTGTATTGCGATATATTGCGATTTCTAGCATGTATTGCGATATGTATTGCAATATAGTGCAAGAAGAATTCTAAATTAAAAGTGAGCTTGTGAGCTCTTCACAGTATTTATTCTTTTTTTTTTTTCAAAAAGAGAACTCAACAACATTAAAATCTACTTATGAAAATTTTATGTTTTGAACTTTGGCACGAACAGTCGCGCTGAAATAGAACTGCATATTGAGCAAGATAAGCTATTTAAACATATTAAATACACATATAATGTCAGGTCAGGTTTTGCCCTGCTACTGGTAACATGTAAGCCAGTACAACCTGTTGCATGGTCGAGTGGTCGGCGACTTAAACCGGCTCCACCACCAGGTTCCAAATTTGGTGAGTAGCGTGGCTAGCAACCCAGTAGGTATAAAAACAAGACCTATCAAAGTGAGGATGAACTCTTTCAAGTCAATGGCCGGCTAGCTAGACATGGTGTCTCCATAAAAACACCCTGCAGAAAGAACTTTAGATCTCTGGGCCTCTACTGCGGATTTTTTGCTCTTCATACACAGCCATGAGAAGACCTGTTATGGCTGCCACCTACGCCAGAATTCTGGTACGGCACCCAGATTGATTGAAATACACATAAACATTAGAAGTGCATCTAGTGCTTTTATTAGCATATTGTCACGCCTTAATCATTAATGCTTGCATATTAAATTTTTAAGGCGGGATTAAAAGTGGAGCATCATCCATGCACTTGATTCGCAGAACTGTATCATGCACGACTAGACTTCATCAGACCTGTGACCCTATGAGCAGTAGATTGATCTATTTATATATATATATATATATATATATATATATATAAAACAATATCATGCTATCATAGCGATGCCCATAGGCCTGCTGGGCACATGCCGAACGTATTACGCTTACAGTGACACTGACGGCTCAGGAAAGTCGGTCAAACTTTAGAATTTTACAATAATAACATGCAATACCGTTTATCATATAAATCACATTAATATTATTATTATGCTGGAGTGAAGTGGAATATAATTTACCAGAATCTGGACTTATTTGGAGCATGTTGAGCCTGAGGCTGAGTTGTGTTGACGTCATTTTTTTCAGAGTCGACAGTTTTTGAGCAAAAAAAAAAAAAAAAAACCATGCATGGTTAATGTGCCTTGTTGGAGAACAGGTTCATGGGACTGCTCCCCTCTTTTGCTCATTTTAAAATTAATGTTTAAGCGAAAAACCAGTTGCAGTAGGTCAGTAAATTTCTGAGCAATTAGCAACATGAACCGCGGTTTTGTTTTTAGCAGGAATTTCCGTAACCTGTATAAAAACAAATTCTATTGGCTGAAGGCCTTCGTGATATCCGCACTGCCCAATCATGGCATGGCTCTTATTGTACCTGGCTCTCCACACACTGAATGACTGTAGATAAGAGGACGGAAACACGATTGTGTCAGGATTACATGCCAGAACCTCAGCGGTCGCTTTTTTTTTCTTTTTCTTTTTTTTTTTAACGAAAGCATTACTTCCGGTTCTATTAGCGGTAATATCCGAAGTTTTTTAATGTTCCCAAGTTTTCCAAATGAATGTTAAAAAAAAAACGGTTTTACTTCAGAGTATCACAATACGCATTGTTTGCATGTTAGAACCGGTTTAAACTGATAAACCGGTTTTATTGCGCATCTCTACTAGTTCTTCCTTATCAAAAAGGCCTTAGGAAACACCCCAAACACATTTCTTTCAACAACATTACAATAACACTAATAATAATAATAACATATAATTAACACACTCACAAATTCGTGAATAGCACAATCCTGCACACTCAAGGTCGCCTCACAGCTGACTGAGGCACATGGGATCAAGTTGTGTTGCATCAGGCGACACCACAAGTATAGAATGCATCTGGTAGTTATTAGCATTTTTTGAAAGAGGACCGTATGGTCCTGCTGGGCGTTAAATGGTTAATGACACAGCAATTCATCCTAACTGTTCCTAAGGTATTAGAGAGCTGGAGACGGTGGAGAGCGCATCGATTCCAGGGTTTGGGAAGAGTGCTTCTGTGTGGAGTTTGAATGTTCTCCCTGTACTTACACAGGTTTTCTCCTGGGACTCTGCTTTCCTCTCACATGTCTAACCAGCTAAATGGCTGTTCCAAATTAACCCTAGTTGAGAATGATTGTGTGTGTGTGTGTGTGTGTGTGTGTGTGTGTGTGTGTGTGTGTTGCCCTGCGATAGTCCGGTGAGCTGTTTAGCCCAATTTTGGCTGAGATAGGCCACCCCGCAACCCCAGTAGGATTAAGCACGTCAGTGAAAGCATGAGTGAGGTGGATCTGGAGTAGCAGTGAACACAGATTACCAAATGTGTTGATGAATACAGAGCACGTGTAACCTCATTTATGACACATAATAGGTCTGTTGTCATATGTTTCAGAGATTGCTTACATTGTTGATCCAAAGGAAAACAAAATATACCAGTCAGTATATACCTTTAGTTCCGACAGTATGAATGTCATTCATCCCTATATATTATGTATATATATATATATAATTTATATATATATATATATATATATATATATATATATATATGTACATATATATATATATATATATATATATATATATATATATATATATATATATATATATATATATATGTACACATATATATATATATATATATATATATATATATATATATATATATGTGTGTGTGTGTGTGTGTGTGTGTGTGTGTACGGCAAAATACTCTCAGCTTACAGGTTGACATTGAGAAAGCACCAGTTCTATTAAACTGCATAATGTCAGTGTAAAGGTTCCGATCATTGTGTTATTGTGGTTATGGAGCTTGTTAATCATCTCCAGTTGTTTCTAACCATCCACATATGATCCACAAGATAATTTAAATTGCCCCTCAAGCCCCTATTGCACAACAGGTATACTACGTGTGCCAAAACACTGGGAAAATTCCTAGGACACGTCGGCGTGTTGTATGAAACTCACCTGTTTTGCAATGGAAAATGACACCATAGACCCTTGTCTTTGAGGTTTAAGTATGTCTCGTGTGTAATCCTTGGCATCGGGTAATTTTCCTAGGTCTGTTGTGCAACCCGATGACATGCTACAGCTGTTAAGGCCGGATTAAAAAGTAAATAAATAAACGGTTTCTCATCCGAATTTTTTGAAAACCTTGTGCCAGTTAGCCTAATGTGCATGTCTTTGGACTGGAGGAGGAAATGGGAGTCCACCAGAGGAAACCCAGGCAAGCATGGGGATAAACATGACAACTCAACACAGGACGCCCTTGCTGTGAGATGGATGTGCCAACCACTACACCATCATGGGAATATCATACAAGGATTTTCGGAAGAATCATATCACTTTCATATGACTTACAGACCTCCAAACAAAAGACACATGCGAAGACAACTACTTGACTTTCAGGTCCGCCACACCCAAACTCGTATGTCAGTCTCTTCTGTTGGAGCTCCGTCCACAAATAAAACCCTCACAGGTTATTTGTGAAAGGGGTTTAAGTGTGAATGTTTGTCTCATGTCCCATCCCACCACACCCCAGCGTTCCTAAGTTAGACCCAGACTGACTCTGATCTGCAACAGAGGTCACAAGTATAGAAGGTTAAATTGGAAATTATTTTAAAAAAATGAATGAATGAATAAATCTGCTACTGGATACGGGCAGTACAAGTAACTTCATGAGAAGTTGGTGAAGGGTTCATTCAGCAGGCTTTCAAAACCAGTCATTCTACTCTGATAGATGAGAATATTTGGCCATGTTTTGTTTGTGTTGTTAATGAGTAGACAGCATTCCTGTGCATTACACAACCCTCCACCTCTGTTCATCTAAAACGCTCTTGTTCTAAAAAACAGGTTAGAAGTTTGTCATTGAACTGCTTTGTGATGTTAACGCTGGGGTTGGCACCTTTTACGCTGTATACAAAAATCGGTTGAAATAGGTCTCCCAAGTGGCGCATCCACATGGTGCGTGACTATGAACCCAGAGATCGCGAGTTCGAATCCAGGTTAATGCCGCAGCCATCTGTGACCTGGAGTCCATGAGAGCTAATTGGCTGAGCTCTCACTGGATGAAGGAGTGACATTTGCTCACTTCCTTGTCACTTACAGCAATCGCCAGCCAATCATGGGCATCTGTGAGCTCATTTGGTGGATCGGATTTTCACTCCAAGTGTGATAGTCCGCCACCAAATACACATGAGCAGCAGTTCGAAAAGAGGCGGGTGGTTAGCATTGCATATCACAAAGAGTATGATTTCACCCCTCCCTGGTTGGTGGTGATCGTGTGATAGGGAAGGTAATACCTGATGGGTGGTAATTGGATATGACTAAATTACGGAGAAAATCTGGGACGGGGTTGGTTGAAATCGTCACCCGCTCAGCATTCATTAAATTCTAAGATCTGCAAAAATGTCAGAAAAAAATCTGCTTCTCTGGCAGGTGTTTTCCTCCAAAAACACCGACCAATTACAGCCTCGTATGAGGTCCTTGTGAAATATCCAATAACAATGCTTCTGTGTCTGCCTGCTCAGACTCGCATCTGTATCCAGAGCTTGTGGATGTGAAGGGCGGCGTGGCTTTGGATAGAATTTCGTCAGCAGTTGCTACTTTCAAATTTTTGCTCACTTTCCGGATAACCAACCCTGGCTTGAAAGCCTTTGTAACACAAAGCCATGTTTACAAACATGAAAAAAAATTAAGTTTAATATAGAAAAGGATGCAAAGTTTGAAATTGGTACACAGAATGTTTCAATAAAGCACCTTGGTGATTATACCGATGATGTATTGTGATATTTTATTTAATTTTAATTTTAATCATGTCCTTCCACCTGACGTTGCAGATTCCATGATGATCCCCGTTAATGAATTCCGGAACATTGCCTCGGAGCAAAATCCACGGTTCCGAGTTTTAAAACCATGGTGGGATGTTTTCTCGGAATACCTGTGCGTAGCTATGCTAATGATTGGGGTCTTTGGATGCACCATGCAGGTATGTTTACATAACTTCCTCCACACTGCTCGGGTTGTGCATCACCATGGAGGAGCAGGAATGGTGGCATAGAGGTTAGCACATCCGCCGAACTGCGAGAAGGTCATGGATTCGGAGCCAGCTGAAGAGTTTCTTTCTTCATCATCATTTTCTCAACAGTTTTATCACGGTTGCAGGGAGGCTGGCAAACATCTCAGCCGACTCTGGGCGAGGGCAGAGTACACCCTGGACAGCTTGCCGGCCAATCGCAATGCAGAAACAGGCTGACCGCTATGCAGCTACTTTTGATGAAAGTCAGCAATGGTTCGTTTACAGCCTCACGCCATAGACAGTGAGAGACATGGCTGGCCTTTGATGACCCAGTTAGTGGCACTGGGGGAGGCAGTGACAACCTGTTAAGAGTGGGGCTTGGACCCCCAACCTTGGGATCAGTGATCCAGCACCTTGCCACCAGGCCACCACCGCCCGGAGTTTCTTTCTTTCTTTCTTTCTTTCTTTCTTTCTTTCTTTTTCACTATTACCTTTCCTATCACACAATCAACACGAACCCGGAAGGGGCGTAAGCATGGGCATCCCCTCGCCGTAATATGCGATGCTGCCACCCGCCTCTTTACGAACTGCTGCGCATGTGTATTTTGAAGGTGGCCTAACACACTCAAGAGAGCGCTACCCACACCCTTTTACAAAAGAGCTCACAGACGCCAATGATTGGTTGGTGAAAGTGAAGTGAACATATATATTAGGGCTTCAACTAACAATGAATCTATCTATTATTTTTTCGATTACGTAATCGTAAGGAGCACAAACATTTTTTAATTTCTATATTCTAAAATAGACCATTTGTTTTCAATGTGAGTAACGCAGTGTATATCTAGTCATTTGTTAATTCTGTGATAGGTAGTTCATCATAGTTTAACATATTCATATTAATAAACGACTTTATATATATCTCTATTAGCATTGCTACTTAGCGAATCATGAAAGAGGTTTATTGCTTCTACAAATAATGCAGCAATTTCTCAGCACTCAATATGAATTTCTAATGCTAACATAAACAATTATGCCAAACGCGCCATTCAAACATTCAAACAATGCATGAGTTGCTCTCTCATTGGCTGTCTCCCAACATCCCGCCCCGCTGGCCTCCCATTGGCCAGGAGAGAGCTGAATCTCCACAGTACTGTACCTATAATGCTTGTTTGTCACACGTGTAAAGGAGAGCTGTACCGTTGGTTCGTGCGTTTCGTGAGGTTTTTTTTTTTAGAGTGCTCATTGCAGCTTATTTTTCATTTTTTTAAGTTGTTTAATTCAGTAAATGTTTAATAAATGTGGCACGCTCTGCCGAATGTGAGCAAAAAACGGCTCATCCGGACCGCCGATCCCTCAAGCAAACAGGTGAACGCTGAGTACTGAACAAGTATTCAAAGCCCACTTACCTGCTTGACAGATCGGCGGTCCGGATGAGCCGTGCCCCGTCTCAAAAGCTCCGGCATTGGCTGCGATGCCGTCCGCATTTGGCGGAACGCGCCACAAATGTGACGTACTCCGCCAAGTGTGGGCGGCGCTCGCATCGTCTGAAGAACATGATCTTCATGTGCAGCCATGACACTTGCCAGCTGTGCGGCGACTGCATGAGCGAGTGCCCCATCTGCCGGAAGGCTATCGAGAGGCTGATGTATTAGATCTCCGGGCATCCAGCTTCTCTTTGCTTCTCACTCGCTCCTGTAGCTCATGCTCATCAGTGTTACGTCAGCTCTCTTTATTACGTCAGCTCTTTTTTTCGTCTTAAAGCGCTACCTTCTGGACTCAAGTTTTGGTGCATCATACAAATGTGGCGCACTGCGCCACAAATGTTTAATAATGAATGTAAAAATGAATTTAAAGTGTTTAAATGGTTTAATAAACAATTTTCTTTTACTTTTAACACATATTTCATACAAAATTGGTGTACTTTTATAATTTTTAAAGGGTTTATGGGGTCGTCTTGGGAGCCTTGGAACGAATCACGCGTTTTACATGTAAACTGCGCCTCTACTTACGAAGACTCCAGGTTCCGAAAAAGGTGCTGGAACGAATTAATTTCGTAAGAAGGGGGCTGACTGTAGGTCAATGAACTTTCACAATCGTACAACATTTCGGCCGTGCATTCCGGTAAAGGTTAAACAACCTTGCTTGGAACATGCTGCCATCTTCACTTGTCGGACCTACTGTAGATCACGTAACCAGCAAATACGCTTGTGTATTACTACTCTTAGTACAACAATGTGCTGCCCAGGCTGGGTGCCGAGGTTATTTCTCAATGTACGGAAATGGCGGAATGAGCCGATTCATTACATTGTGAGCTTTAGTAATAATATATATATTGTTATATGTTTGAATGGTGCGTTTGAATTTTTAAGATGGTGCTTTCGTAACGTGAACTTGTTTCTAATCCAGAGACAAAAATTTTAGGAAAATGCATTTCGTAACCTGTGTAACCAATGTTCCATGCCTTCATCCAGTGTTAGCTGAGCCAGGCTCCAGCCTCCCCATGACCCTAGGAGTATTAAGTGATTTCGCAAATGAGTAAGTACAGTCGCCCCCAACTTACGAAATTAATCCGTTCCAGAGCCCTTTTCGTAGTGTCAGGATTTCGTAAGTAGGGGTCACATCTTACATGTTAAACGCCTAATTCGTTCCAAGGCTCCAGTCCTTGGACTGGATAAACCCCATAAACCCTTTAAAAATGATAAAAGTACACCAATTTTGTATGAAATATGTGTTAAAAGTAAAATAAAATTATTTATTAAACCATTTAAACATTTTATTAACATATTAAACCATTTTATTAACATTTATTAATTAAACCATTATTAAACATTTTTATTAACACACACACAAACACACACACCTGTCTCTCTCTCTCTCTCTCTCTCTCTCTCTCTCTCTCTCTCTCTCTCTCTCCCTCTCTCTCTCTCACACACACACACACACACACACACACACACACACACACACAGATGCATTACAACGCACATGTTTATTCTAGCATTACGATGAAAAATATATAAAACCTATTAAAATCGTGATGGCGACGCCCACAAGACCTGGAATCCAAAGCGCATTCCCTGCTTGACAAACTCAACTTTAATTTGATTCCTTGAGGGATCGGAATTCCAGATGAGCTCAAATGCGCCCACATTTATTGAACATTTACTGAATTAAAACAACTTAAAAAACTAAACTAAAAACTAAAGAGTGAAACTTCCTTCTGTCTCTATCTGGGAGGCCAGCAGGGTGGGCTGTTGAGAGACAGCCGATGAGGGAGCAACTCGCGTGTGAAATTTTGATTGGCCCGTTTGAATTTTGAATTTCTTTTCGTAAGAGGGGGTTGTTTCGTATCTCGGTTACGGAAACTCAAGAAAATGTTTTTCGTAATACGGAGATTTCGTACACAGGGGTCTTCGTAAGTTGGGGGCCGACTGTAATTGAGATGATTGCTTGCCTTGAATTCTGAACTGTAATGATCTACTCGGGGTTTGGAACATAACCATTTTTTTTTAAAAATTAACCAGCCAGTAGTGTCTAACAGTGAATGAGTGGTTCACTTCTCATGTTTCATCACCACGGTTTCGTGTTTGATTATGCGGCTGTCAGTCAGTAAGGCACCTTTAAGGGTTGTACCATTTCATTCTAAGGTTAAGAATGTTGACCAACATGAGTCATTGTACCACATGATGATTTTAACCTGTTGGCTGCATCCTGATATCCTAAAAATAAAGTTTCGATATGGGGTTTATATCGTACATATCAGTGTAGGTTCATTAAATTCTTGTGTGTTTTTAGTCCCGACTGCGTTCATGTGAAATGGTTAAGCTATTTATTTACCGTAGTACTGTAAAGTTTCTCTCTCTCTCTTTCTCTCTCTCTCTCTCTTTCAATGACGCGACCAAATTAACCACTTCTGACAAATTATTTTCAGAGGTGGCCTGGCAAGAGACATAAAAAGAATACTGTACAGTACAGAATGTCAAAGAGACAGAGCGTGGGATGAAAAGTGGAATAAAAACAACTATTAGCCACATCACTACGCGCGATTATAGAGCGTGATGTGTGGACGAAATTCGAACCTCGCATCTCCTTCCAGTATTTTAACACTATTAAGTTATTATAGGTGAGACTGACCTTCTAGTGCATGGTAGGCATAACAGTATTGCCTGGTTTTTGCACTGTCCTGACCTAGATTTAAAGAGAATTAAATTAGATGCTCTCCAAGGCTTAATATTTCGTTCATGCTATCTTATATTAGCCATTATAAACCTGCTCCACACACTTATCTAAACCTATCAGAGGACGACTGATTAAGACTGAAGCAGAAGGTGGCAAGATGTTTGTTCTGTGTTTTAAATTCTGCTTGTTGTTTCTAGTATGGAAAAGTGAAAGGAAAAGTATCAGCTATAATATCACAAACACAGGCTGTTGCTGGGAGGAGCCATGATATACCGGGAGCGCATCAGCGATGATGGAAGTGTTAGCAATACAGGCTACATACATCTTATTACCAGAAAATTAAACAGTGATGCACTCCTTCAGCTCACTCTCTTTGGGAGTAACGACGATGGATAGGATCAGGAATGAGCACATCAGAGGGACAGCACATGTAAGATGTTTTGGAGACAAAGTCAGAGAGGCTAGATTGAGATGGTTTGGACATGTACAGAGGAGGGATAGTGAGTATATTGGTAGTAGGATGCTGAGGTTGGAAATACCAGGCAGAAGGCCTAGAGGAAGACCAAAGAGACGATTCATGGATGTGGTGAAGCAGGACATGAAGGCAGTTGGTGTAAGAGAAGAAGATGCAGAGGATAGGGTGAGATGGAGGCAGATGATTCGCTGTGGTGACCCCTGAAGGGAACAGCCGAAAGGAAAAGAAGAAGAAGAAGAAGAAGAAGAAGCACTCATTCAACTCACTCATTGGATAAACCATTTAATGCTGCTAGAGTTGCATAGAGGCTGGAGCCTATCTCAACCAACACCGGGTGAAGGCAGGGTACACCATTCCAGGGCAGCACACACACACACACACACACACACACACACCTTCACACTTGCACTCCCATCTAGGGGAAATTTGAAACAACAAATTAACCAACATGCTTTGGTTCAAACTCCACACAGACATGCCCTTGCTCAGGATATGAACCCAGGACCTTCTTGTTGTGAGACAAACAGGCTAACCAACATGTCACCATGCCATCCTAAGTAAAAGCGAAGGCGAGGTATACCCTGAACAGCTCACCAGACCATCCTACGGTGACACACACACACACACACACACACACACACACACACACACACAACCTTTCACATTCACGCTCCAACCTAGGGGCAATTATGTCTTTGTCCTGGTGGCAGAGTACATGTAAGAAACCCATGCAAGCATGTGGAGAACATGCAAACTTCACTTGCAACTTTCTTGTTGTGAGATGGATGTGCAAACCTCTATGCTGCAGTTCCGCCCTAAGTTAAAGCTTCACCACATTAGCGAGATGTTTTGGTTATATCTATATATGTCTTGGTTGTATCTTGAGTGGCACGGTGCTGTAGTGGTTAGCACTTCAGCTCTCACAGTATGAAGGTCCTAGGTTCAAGTCCTGGGCGTTTATGTGTGGAGTATGTATGCCCCAATGCATTAGGCTAATTGGCATTTCCAAATTGCCCCTAAGTGTAAGTGGTGTGTGAGTGTTGCCATGGGATGGTCAGGTGAGCTGTTCAGGGTGTACCCCACCTTTTCCCAGGGTCAGCTGAGATAGGTTCCATCCACAATGTTACCTTAGTAGGATTAAGCAATTCAGCAAATGAGTGTGAGTTGCTAAATATCTTTAAAGTACAGCAAAAAAAAAAAAAAGCATAGGCCCCATCAAAAAATTCAGCATTGCTGTGGTGTAATAATATAATTAAATGGAATGTTGTGTGGCGTGAACTACTTAATAAATGTTCTGGATATGAATTGTTTGAGGTATGAGGTTTCTGACAGCCTTCTCTCTTTTGATAGCTGACACAAGAAAAGATCGCCTGTCTCCCTAATCGCATCACTGGAGAATCAAATGAAAATATAGACTGCAGCTACCTCCACAAACCCAGAGAGAACGAGAGCCTATGGGAGCACGCCATCACTAAAACCATCACCCCAGATATTATCGAGGTGTTTGGCCGAAAGAACAACCTGGACATTCACCAGTACATCTTCATTAACAGTTTCTGCTATGAAAGGGCAGTGCACTGGTATGGAAAGTACTTTCCATACCTGGTGGTCATCCACACCTTGATTTTTATGGTGGCAAGCAGTTTCTGGTTCAAATTCCCTGGGACGTCATCCAAGATCGAGCTGTTTGTCTCAATCTTGGGGAAGTGCTTTGACTCCCCCTGGACCACTCGAGCAATTAGTGAGGTTTCAGAGGAGAGGGAAGAGAGGGTCAAATGGAAAAAGGATTGCACTGCAAAACCCTTGGCAGTGGAAAGTCCCGATAACAAGGACACATCTGCCATTATTCGTTCTACGTCTGTTGTGTCTGACCAGGAGAAAAATGCAATGGAGCCCGAGAATGATACATCTGTGCTGGACAAAAAAGAAGGCGAGCAGGCCAAGGCTCTGTTTGAGAAAGTCAGAAAGTTTCAGACTCATGTAGAAGAGGCAGACCTCCTATACTTCATGTATGTTCTCCAGACCTCACTCAAAGTGCTTAAATTTGTCATCATCACGATTTATAGTGCTTGCCTTGCACCAAATATCCAGATTGTGGTGACTTGCAGAGTCCCGCCTGACCTAACTGGTTTTGATTTGTTCTGCTGTAATAACAATAAGGCGCACCTCTTCTCGAAACTAGCCTACTGTTACATTGCATTTGTTGGTGTCTATGGACTATTATGCATTTATTCTCTCTACTGGCTCTTCCATCGGTCACTAAAAGTATACTCCTTCGAGCATGTGCGTCTGGAGACAGGGATCAACGACATCCCTGACGTTAAAAATGACTTTGCCTTCCTCCTGCACCTCTGCGATGAGTACGACCCTCTCTACTCGAAGCGCCTTGCTGTTTTTCTCTCTGAAGTGAGCGAGAGCAAGCTGAGTCAGGTGAACCTCAATTATGAGTGGCCTATCAAGAAACTCCGCTCACGCCTTTTAAGGAACACCAGTGACCGCTTAGAATTGTACTTGTTCATGCTGCCAGGCTTACCGAGCACTGTGTTTGATTTGCCGGAAGTGGAATCTCTGAAGTTTGAACAGATCAGTAATGTGATTATTCCTGGAACAGTGACCCAACTTGCAGCTCTGCAGGAACTCTCCCTTATTCACTCTCCTGCCAGACTTCATCTTGAAGCTCTCACATACCTTCGAGAGAACCTGAAAGTCCTTCGCCTCACCTTTGAAAACTTGGACCAGATCCCTTTGTGGATGTACACGCTAACGAATCTGGAAGAACTCCACCTGAGTGGACCAATCACCAATGAGCTCTACCGTGGTACCTCTTTGGACAACTTCCGGGAGCTCAAGAACCTTCGTGTACTGACCTTGCGTTGTAAACTTACAAGGATCCCTTCCACTGTGGTGGATGTAAGTGGGCAGTTACAAAGATTATACGTGCACAATGAAGGCACCAAGTTGCACTCCTTCCGCATTCTGAAGAAGCTTACAAACTTGGCCATGCTGGAGCTGACTGGCTGTGAACTGGAAAGCCTCCCCAGTGCTATCTTTTGCCTTGCCAATCTGCAACAGCTAGACCTGAAAGAGAATAAGCTCACCGCTGTGGAAAAAATCCTTAGCCTGCAGCACTGCCGCCGATTGAGCACACTCAGACTATGGCACAACTCGATCCGTTACATCCCCGAGAACATCAACAAACTGCGTTCACTTGAGACACTCGATCTGAGCTGGAACAAGATTCAGAAGTTGTCACTGCACCTTTGTTACTGCACCAAACTTCGCCATCTGGATCTCTCCCACAATCAACTCACCTCACTGCCTCCTGAGATTGGTATTCTACAGAGCCTGTGGCACCTTTCTATTGCTTACAACTCACTGGATGTACTTCCAGAAGATCTATTCTCCATTAAGAGGCTAAGGACTCTTGAGCTACAGAATAACAGAATTGCCTTTGTGTCTCCCAGGGTTGGGAACTTGGCCCACTTAGTTTGTATAGATTTAAGGGGTAACAGGTTAGAGTCTCTGCCGGTTGAGATAGCTGACTGCAACCTCCTCAAGTTGACGGGGCTCATGGTAGAGGAGAGTCTGTTTGATATATTGCCTTCTTATGTAAAAGACCACCTGAAGGAGAGATGATTTAAAAATAAACTTTTCTCATTGAGTTAAGTTGTAAAGCCAGCGTGCATAGTGTATTTCATCAAACCGACTGAACGTAGAACGAAACATCATATAACTTTAGCCTGACTACTTACAGTCGGCAAGGAGGTTATGTTTTTCTCTGGGTTGTTAGTTGCCTGTCTGTTTGCTAGCATTTTTATGCACAATATTATGAGCAAACATTTTTTTATGGAAAATAGCACAAGTAACACTCCATTCGATTTTGTTGGTGGGAATGTTTAAAGTACAGGGATCCCTCGCTACTTCATGCTTCAATTCATGCGGCTTCAGTGCTTCGCGGGGTTTTTTTTTAAGATATTTGTATTTAAGATATTTTAAGGTGCGCATCTGAGTGCGTGTACGCGCATCTGTGTGCGCGAATGTATGTGTGTGTATATTTATGTTTTATTTACATCTTATGCATTATTTTTGAATGTTTCATTGTTATTGTAAGCATTTAATGTGTTGAATATGTATTTATTGATATTATATATACATGTACGTATACGTCAGTCGGGAAGGGGGGGGGTTGATCCTACTTTGCGGAATTCGGTGGTCGCGGGGTTGATCTTACTTTATGGAATTCGTGGTCGCGGGGTCTAGGTCCGATTTAACGCGGAAAGTGAGGGTTCCCTGTAAACATTACGATTGTGTGCCAGGGCATTGATGGGGCTAGAATTCTGAAAATAACATATAGCTGAGATGAAAATAAGGAGGGAAATGAGTTTCCTTCTTTGTGTTGGAAAAATATAACTAAACATTTCATATAAATCTTAGTAACGTTTGAAATGAATGACCTTGACATGAACACATACTTCTAACTAGCCATTAGCATTAGATTATATTTATATTAATTGCTGCTCTGAAGTGCCTTTGGAAAAATTTTGTACTTTTTTTAAATAAAATCAGTTTTTATATACTGTACTTCATAAATAGTTATCATAATCAGTACATTCATTCATTTTCTGAACCGCTTAATCCTATTTAGGGTCGCAGTGAAGCTGGCAACCATCTCACCTGCCTCTGGGCTTGGGCAGAGTACACCCTGGACAGCTCGCCAGGCCATCGCAGAGCAGAAACACGCTGACGGCTATGCAGCTACTCTTGTCAAACGTCAGCGATGGTTGTTTTACACCTCACACCATAGATAGTGAGAGACATGGCCCTCCTTTGGTAACTTAGTTATCTGCACTCGGGGGATAGTAGTGACTGTGCGGATTGATCTCCAGCACCTTATCACCAGGCCACCACTGCCCGGTAACATCATTAATAAAATGTTATTTTGAGTTATAGCTCTTCCACATGTTTAATATAGCAAAAGTGAATATTTTGCTGTCTAGACATTTTATTGCTACTTTCTTGACCAATATTTTGTATAGCTTACTCCAACAGAGTATACTGAGGTCCAGCTCTAGGTAAAAGCAATGCAGTCAGGTTAATTGAGTGTACCCAAGTTACCCAACACATTTAAAATTCCATCTGGAGAAGTTCCACTGATAAAATACCACACGAGAACTGGTCACCGTGGGAAGAAGATCCAGTTGTTTATGGTGATCCCTCTCTCCTTCAATTTCTATTCTGATTTGTTTATGAAGAAGAGGTCGGGTGCTTTTCTCAGTTTTTCCTCAAACATTTTGTAACCAGCCTGTAAATATATGTAATATATAAATGTATGTATGTTTGTGTGTGTGTGTATATATATATATATATATATATATATATATATATATATATATATATATATCGTAAAACGACGTGAAAAGCGCCCAGGGCACTTTAAAAATTGAAGTGGGTGGGCACTTATTAAAATGTTTACCAGCAGAGTAGTGCTTATTACCATGGAGGTGGAAAACATGAATAATAACAGAACAATAAAAGAGTTTTACTGGTATTTAAATTATTCATTTTGTGGTATCAACCAAATTACTTACATGAAAGCTAAAAATAAACAGAAAACAGCATGAATTTAAAAAAAGACCCTTTAATAATCCTTTAATTTAAAATTTAGTGCGGTTCCTTTAAATACCCCACGCCCCCCATGTAAATTCGAGCCAGTCAACATGAATGTCAACTTTAGCACATGGCACATTGAAAAGCATGGCCAGGAACGTCTTTAAATTCATGAAGTTAGTGAGCAGGAGAATCCTGTGGGCAGTGGTGGTCTAGTGGTATAGGGTGCTGGATCGCTGATCTAAAGGTTGGGGGTTCGAGTCCCACTCTCCACAGGGTTGTCACTGTCCCCCCCAGTGCAGCTAACTGGGTTATCAAAGGCGGGCCATGTCTCTCACTGTCTATGGTGAGAGGCATGTAAAAGAACCATTGCTGACTTTCGTAAAGAGTAGCTGCAAAGTCGTCAGCGTGTTTCTGTCCCTTGCTAAAAAGGGTTGTGACAGGAAGGGCATCCGACGTAAAAACCTCTGCCAAAATCAAACGTGCGAATCAGATTATTCGCTGTGGCGACTCCTGAGTAAAAGGGAAAATGCCGAAAGGAAAACACAGAGTGAGCAGGAGAATCCTGTGAAAAATACTCATCACTTTCTGATAGATCCATATCTGGCTCATCGCTCCATTCATTCAGAACATCCCATAGTTTTGCTGTAGCACTTTCTAATGGTTCATCTTGTTGGACATTTACCAAGAGAACACAGCAAATGATCAAATGTGTTGTTACTGATGAACATTATAGACATTCCCCAGTGGCAGGAGGTCTTGCAATACCGTGTAAACTCACTTTTACAGGCAGTCAACGTCTCATTTGACCATTACCGAGACTGATCGAATAAAATTGGAAAGTTTGATGTACCATTTTGCTCCCAGTACACATGGACAGTTATTAGACTTAAGCTCAAAAACACTGGGGGGAGGGGGGTCCTTATTGGATCAGGGCGCTTATTACATTGTTTACAATACGGTATATATACGAAATATGAATATGTACCTGTATATATATATATATATATATACACAAAAAATAAAAGGACAGGACAAAGACTTTCTATTGAAACTCCATTTATCACTACAGATCTGTTTCGAGGGGTGGTGAAACCATCCTCTCTCTTCAGGTGATTATAGAAGAATTATCTAATATAGATAGATAGATATAGATAGATAGATAGATTGAGGGCAGTGGTGGCCTAGTGGTATAGACCTAGTGGTATAGGGCGCTGGATCGCTGATCCGAGGGTTGGGGATTCGAGTCCCACTCTCCACAAGGTTGTCACTGCCCCCCATATATATATATATATATATATATAATATGTGCACTGCAAAACATTCATAGTGATTGTCCCCGAGTAGTGCACATCCACAATCTTGAACTCATCCCAGCTGTACAATTTAAATTCTGTAGTAGAACAAGACAGGAAACCAGTTTAGCTATGACATGATAAAAATAATAGACATGAAGTAACATGTACCTACACCCCAGCTAAACATGCATGTGCCTACATGTAAATAGTCCTCTATCATGAAGCACAGAATTTGTAAACAGGTTTGTTTTAAGCAAGGTGGCTCACGCGCCAGTATTTTAACATTAAAAGTGCCTGGATACATGTAATTTAAAAGCCGAATCATTCATTCATTTTTAAAGCTTTTTAATCCTAATTAGAGTTGGGGGGGGGCGCTAGCGCCCATCTCAGCTGACTCTGGGTGATTGCAGAGTACACCCTGGACAGCTTGCCAGGCCATCGTAGGGACAACACACATACCACCGTTCACAATCACACCTAGGGACATTTTTTGGAACAGCCAATTAGACTACTGTGCATGTCTTTGGACTGTGGGATGAGTCCGGGCTAATCATCCGAATACGATACCAAAAATATTAATATCACTTGGGAAGGTCCAAGGTTTCATTCACTATAAAAGGAGCTGGAATGGAGCAGGAGCTGAGTCAGTCCATCTATGTTCCAACCTTCACCTACGGTCATGAGATTGGTAGAATGTCCAAAAGAATTGGATTATGGACACAAGCTACCGAAATGAGTTTCCTTTGGAAGGAGGTATGACATCAACCTTAAAGATAGGGTGAGGTGCTCAGATATCCAATGGGAACTTGGGGTAGAGCTGCTGCTACACGTCCGCGTTGAAAGGCGTCAGTTGAGGTGGTTCAGGCCTCTGATTAGAATGCTCCCTGATCACCTTCCTTTAGAGGTAGACCTACTCAAATTGGCAGGGATCACTGGAGGGATCATTGGGAATGCCTCAGGTCAGAGAGTGTCAATGGGGGAGAAGGATGTCTGGGTCTCCCTTCTATACCTGTTGACTCTGCGACCCAACCTCAGATAAGCAGAAGAGAAGGGATGGATGAAGAAAGAAACCGTTCTACCTTCAAGTGAATGTACTGCAGTGACATTTCCAACTACACAGTCTACCCAACCAGTTTACGTCTTTGCACGTGTCCTGTGGATAACCAATCATGTAATGTGAACTTTTCTTGATGGTTAGAATTAATCGTAAATGGACATCATTCCAAAGCATGGTCTTGCTTTCTTTAAAGAAAAACTAGAATGTTCTGACCAACTTCAAGCTGACAATTTTTACATGGCCAGAAATCTTGACAAGGCCATTAATTAATATTTGACTCAATTCATCTGAAAAGCACCAATTACAGTGTGCTCAAAAATCCCTTTGAAACCATGTTGTGACTAAACCGTCTCTCCACTCACTTTATTTCTGTCATTCCTGGAAAAACTAACCTCTTTTCCATCATTGTTTTAATATTATTATTATTTTCATGTCGAAATAAGTATTTAGAATGACATTAAACAAGGAATCTAAGACAGTGTTGGAAATGGCGCCCTCTAGTGTCGATGTGTTATAAACTGACGAAAAAAATAATAATAGGTGTCACATTAGCCATTTAACCATGATACTTGTAAAATAAAATAAATAGCTTCTAAATTAATCGATTTGATCACAAAATAATGTATTACATATCAATCTTTGTTTGAAAAAACTTTGTTTTTTCATTTATCCACTCCGCTTCTTTCCTTTACCACCTGATCGGTACTGAACTTTCAGTCATTTAATCATTCATTTTCTAAGCCGCTTAATCCTAATTATGGTCGCAGGGAGGCTGATGCCCGTCTCAACCAGCACTGGGTGAGAGCAGGGTACACCATGAACAGTTCATCAGGTCATCGCAGGGCCAACACACACACACACACACACACACACACACACACATACACATACACATACAACTATTCACACTCACATTCACAACAACTGTCAATTAGCCTATATTGCATGCTTTTGGATTGTGAAAGGAAACCAGAGTACCCTGAGGAAACCCACGCAAGCACACGGAGAACATGCAAACTCCATTCCGAGCATTTTCTTGCTGTAAGGTGAACGTGCTAAAGACTGCACCACTACTGCCCTACTACTGAACTTGGTCGACGTCCACAAGGAGTTTTGCAAAGGAGTAATACCCAGTGGCAAGGACTAGTTGGGAGAAAAGATTATGTCCTCGTGTTTTTCTTTAATGGTTATTTGAATTATTTAGTTCTTACAGAAACCTGGCTTGGGATTAAAAAATGCAATTTTAAAAGAATGACACAATTCCCCCCCTACACACATTTTTCCTCCCTTAATTAGGTCAGATTCAATTCCCACAGTCTAGTACTACTCCCTATTATTACACACAAGCACCATCATCCAGTGAAGGGTGTAAGCATGCATATGACCCATCAATGACACATGATGCCGCCACACTCATTTTGAAGCTCAATGATCCCTGCGATTGACAGGTTGGTGAGTGTATACCATAGTTCCCTCTTGCGAAAGCCAGTTAGTTATCTCCGTCCTGGTTGGGCGACGTGGTGGCGCAGTGGTTAGCATGTCCACCTAATCCTGGGTTGAGTTTCCAGCCTGGGACATTTCTGTATAGAGATCACATGCATGTTCTCTCCGTGTATGTGGGGGTTTCCTCCTTCAGATCAGAAACATGCACAGTAGGCTAAGGGGCCGTTCCAAATCATCTCTAGGTCTAAGTACAGGTGTAAATAATTTTCTGCGTGTGTGTGTGTGGGGGGGGGTGGTCCTGTAATGGCCTGGCTGAGATGGGTGCCAGACTCCCCACAACCCTACTTAAGATTAAGTGTCTTAGAAAATGAATGTAGTCCTGGTCACGGATTGCCTGGATTTGATCCTGCAAACTACAGGTTGATATCTTGGCATCTTGGGAGCATTTTAATTTCGAAATTCACGGGTTTGTAAGACATTCCAAACAAAAAAAAAAAAAAAAAAACGTAGGAATGGTGGCGATTCAGGGCTAATTAATTACTGACCGGAAACTAATTTCATTCAGTTCATTTTCCGTAACCAAGTAATCCTAATTAGGGTCACGGGGAGACTGGTGCCCATCCCAGCCGCCTCCGGGCGAGGGCAGAGTACACCCTGGACAGCTCGCCAGGCCATCGCAGGGTGGAAACCCGCCGACGGCTTTGCAGTTCCACTTGACAAAAGTCAGCAACAGTTCTTTTACATGAACCTCTCACCATAGACAGTGAGAGACATGGCCGGCCTTTGATAACCCAGTTAGCTGCACTAGCGGGGGACAGTAACAACCTTGTGGATAGTGGGACTCGAACCCCCAACCTTAGGATCAGCGATCCAGTGCCCTATACCACTAGGCCACCAATGCCCGGAAACTAATTTATTCACTCATTTTTGAAACCACTTCATTCCGAACCGGTCGTAGATGGGCTGAAGCCTATCTCAGATTACTCTTTACACCCTGAACAACTCACCAGTCCATGGCGAGGCCAATACACACCACTGTTTATAGTTAAACATACTCACTCACTTACTCATTTTCTGACCTGATTAATCCTATTAAGGTCATAGAGATGTTGGAGCCTGTCTCATCCAACACTGAACGAAGGTGAGGCGCACCCTGGACAGCTCACACATTCACATTCACACTCACACTTACATCTAGGGACAATTAAGAACAAGCAATTAGCCTGTTGTGCATATCGTTGTTCAAATATGGGAGGAAACCGGAGTACTGTACTCAGAGGAAACCCAGCAATCACAGGGAGACCATGCAAACGCCACACAAAATATCCCTCACCGGGCCAGGGTGTCCTTGCTGTGAGACGAACATGCTAACCATCACTGTCCAACGCTAATGTGAATCATTCATTTTTCTGAACCACTTAATCCTAATCAGGGTCAAGGGGAGGCAGATGCCCATCCCAGCCGAGTCTGTGCGAGGGCAGAGTGCACCCTGAACAGCTCGCCAGGCCATCACAGGACAAAAACACGCTAATGGCTCTGCAGCTATTATTAACGAAAGTCAGCAGTGGTTCTTTTACAGCTTCTCACTTCAAACAAACAGTGAGAGACATGGCCGGGGTTTTGATAACCCAATTAGCTGTACTGGGGGAACAAGGACAACTCATTGACAATGGGGTTTGAACCCCTCACCTTAAGCGTTGGTAATCCAGTACCTTACGACTGGGCCACCGTACCATATACCTTCCCAGTATATTTTTACTGGTACCCATTTACACTTCTGGGTGAACCGAGGTACATTTGTGGTTAAGACCTTGCCCGGGGGTCTAACTGGGATTCAAACACACAACCTCCCGATCATGAGCACAGCACCCTAACCACCACACCACTGGCCTCACCGTCAGGTAAATAAATTACATTTTGTCGGTAGGTAAAGTCTGTTGGGTTTTTACACCCGAGCCGTAGTGGCTCATCAGGCCGGTACTTATCCCCGGTTTCCATAGCGTGAAGCGTCCAGGAGGTCAACTCCCCCTGGATGGGACGCTAGTCCATCGCAGATTACCTTCCCAGTATATTTTTACTGGTGCCCATTTATACTGCTGGGTGAACAGAGGCAAACTTGTGGTTGAGACCTTGCCCAGGGGTCTTAGCACAGTGAGGGTCTCAGTGGGATTCGAACTCACAACCGCCTGATCATGACCACTACGCCACCGGCCCCACACATTTTGTTGGTGGTAGCAAACAATTTCAGAGCAACATCTTGTCCTTGGATGCCCATTTATGCAAATCCTACATCCAACATGGCCGCCAGAAGAGATACAGGTGCTAAACTGACCATCTTGTGGTCTTCAATGGTCCTTGATCAAGAAGGTGTAGTGAATTTTGCAAAGTAAAGTGAAAACAATGACCTGGACTTGTCGCACAGATTAAAACTTGTTTGTCGGAAGGATTGAACATTTAAAACACTTCACCACTTGGTCTCTTCAGGTCCTAAACAGGGCAGCATGATGGCACGGTGATTAGCACATCCGCCTCACAGAAAGACGATCCTGGGTTCGACCACCAAGCTTGGTCGGGTTGCATTGGAGGGGGGAGGGGGGTTTAGAGCAGCCGATTAGCCTGCTGTGAACGTTTTTTGGTCAGTGGGAGGGAAAGTATATGGAGGAAACCCAAGGAGAACCCAGGTCTTCTTGCTGTAAGGCAGACATGCTAATCAGTGCACCGCCCTTTTTTATGTTTCTGTGTAGTATATACTAAAACCATTATTTGCCACAAGAGGGCGCATTTTACATTCACTTCCTCATTCATTTGCCAAAATGCTTAATCTCTTACTATTAGGGTCACAGGAAGGCTGAAGCCTATCTCAGCTGACATTGGCCAAAGGGTGGGTTCACCCTGAACAGAAGGCAATCACAGAACCAACACATACACAACCATTCACACTCACATCCACACCAAGGGCAACTTTGGAACAGTGAGAAACCAGAGGCTTCTTTTCCTTTTGGCTTTTTCCGTTTTTCAGGGGTCGCCGCAGTAAATCATCTGAATCGCATGTTTGATTTGGCGTAGGTTTTTACGTCGGATGCCCTTCCTGACACAACCCTTGAGCAAGAGGCAGAAACACGTTGACGGCTATGCAGATCGTCTTTACAAAAGTCAGCAATGGTTCTCTTACATGAACCTCACACCATGGACCGTGAGAGACATGGTCGGCCTTTGATAACCCAGTTAGCTGCACTTAGTGACAACCTTGTGGAGAGTGGGACTCGAACCTCCAACCTTATGTTCAGTAATCCAGCGTCCTTTACCGCCAGTCCACCATTGCCTTAGTGAAAAAACCAGAGTATCCTGAGGAAACCCATGCAAGATCAGGGAAAATATACAAAGTTGTCCAGACAACACAAGGAAGACAATGAAGTCTGCACTGAAATACAAATCAGTTTGTTTATTAATTGCCATTACTGACAAAATTCCACGTTCTATCGAGGGAAGAATAACCGACTGAGGTGTTGTTGCATCAGTTATTTTATTTTAATATGGATTCTTTTCGGTACTCGTCAAAATGAATTGTGGGTAAACTATTAACCAGAATGGAAACAGACCAAGTCAGTAGGCATTTAATCCCAGACAAAAAGGCAACTGAGAATTTTTATTTCAACGTGTATTTTTCCTCTAAGTATTTAACCAGGTGGACACATAATATTTTCCAGGCAAGTAAAAAATTAAAAAAAAAAAAAAAAAAAAAAAACTCCAAGCAGAAGGAGATCTGAATGAGTACCACTGGAGATTTTGTTACAAGTGCACCAAGCAGCCAGTCTAGTCTTCAGGCTTTAAAGTAGAAGAGCCAACAATAACATCCATTGTGCTGGTGTCCTTTAAACCGAAATGTTGCGGACAAATAAGATTCCTGTTCTAAGTGCTTTATTCTGTGGTCTACCTGAGCGATGGCACACTGTCGGGCCTGTACAGTACAGCATGCATTCCTCAACTAACTAATTATAAACGTCCTTGCTGACTCACCTTCATCTCATCTCAACACACACACACACACACACACACACACACAGCTGGGTGCACATGTAAACTGCTCTGGGAAAAGTGGGAACATGTACTCATCCAGTTCATCAGTGTTGTCTATCATGGATCATTTTGTAGATATTTGCCCACAGTGTATGGTGTTTGTCAACTTCATGGAAATTTCTAGCATTCCACCAATGCTGGGTTTCCTCCGGGTACCCCAGTTTCCTCGCACGGTTCAAAGACATGCACATGACGCTATTGCCCCCAGGTGTGAGTTTGAGTAGGAATGATTGTGTGTTGGCCCTTCGATAGTCTGTCGAGATGTTTAAGGGTGTTACCCCACCTTTCACCCTCATCGTCTCAGAGTCGGCGGAGATAGGCTCCAGCCTTCCAGCAACACGAAGTAGGATTAAGCAGTTCAGGAAAAGAAAGAAGTGTATAAAGAGCCCTCTTGTGGCAAAAAAGTTATTTGCAATCTCTCTCTCTCTCTCTCTCACACACACACACACACACTATAGAACACACAAAATTAGAAAAATCTTTTAGGTTTAAGAATTTAATTGTGTTTCCAAAAATTCATGTAATAACAATACCATGAAATCAGTACAAATCTCCAGGTCAGGGAAAGGGGATGAATAAGTACCTTTATAAATAACATCAGAAATCCCACATTAAACATAAATCTATTTACAATCTGTCAATAAATAAGTTGATATTTTCATAAAATGCTATGCACACTTCAAAAAAAAATATCTAAATTGTAATACACGCACAAACAAACACAAACTAAGCAAATGATCATGCAAGTTCATCAGTGCATGCTGCGCAGTCTCACTAGGTGAGAAAAGGCAACAGTAATTTCATGAGATTTCTTTTTTTCTTCTTTTTGTTTTGTTTAAATGGTTAACAGTTCGTTTTCCACACAGACCCGTGCAGTAAAATGTAACTTCGGTTTTAAAGGGATGAAAAAAGAGCTGTTCTACAACTGTGCATGGCAAACTCCCGAATCGACTGGGAACGGAACGCACTTCCGACGCCAGTTCTTTGCTCTGTGCAAAACTGCTGCTACATTCTTCATCTAGTATTAACTGTCTAACTGAACAATCAACTAAAATAAACTTAGCACTGTAGTAATGTAATCTAATTCTGTACATGAGAAAAAAAAAAAAGTTCTTGGTGGATGTCAAGCACTTTATGTTGGCTTCGAATTCACAACTTAAAAAACAGAATTTTTTTTTTGTCTGTTTTAAGATTGGAAAGCCAGGGAGGATTCGAGCTGCCGTTTCAGCAGCTCCACCATGTCCGGCGTGCACGAGGCTTCTGCGATGTCCAGCGCCGTGTCTCCTCGCGTGTCCTGGTGACCCAGATTCGAGCGTGGTGCCAGGAACTCCACCACATCTCTGTAGCCCTCCCGGATAGCGATGTGGATGGGCAGGGCACCGGACTGATCGGGGATGTTGACCGAGGCGCCGTAATCAACCAGGACACACAAGGAGTCCAAAAAGCCTGTCCGGGCAGCGTCGTGGGCCGGCGTGATCCCGAACCGGTCCTGGATATTCGGGTCAGCACCGTTCTCCAACAACAAACAAGCAACGCTGGTGTTACCCATCATCATGGCCTGTGCACACACAGAAGGGTTTATCGATAAATGTATACATGTATAAAGCGCGCTCAGTGCTGTGGAATCCAACATACAGTGGAAGATACTCCTGCTAATTACATGGTAATTACAACTTACTATGCCTCTAGGGTCAACTTTACATTTCAAATTAAGTAAGAGGAGCTGATGCACACCCACCATGATTCGTGCTAAGAATATGTTTGTGGAAAATACTGTCATTATTGTCATGGCTCTAAACTTACAAAGCTTGTGACATTTGAGTAGAAACCAAAAATAAATCCAGGACGAGTATCGTTATACAGACTGAGAACACGCCATGTGCATACATGTGAAAAAATATTGTTGATATATAACGTAAAATGTACTGATACTAAACGCAAAAAAAAAAAAAAAAAAAAAAAAAAAAAAAAAAAAAAAGATAAATCACCATCAGGCTAGGCAGTATTGTTGCGTTATAAATGTTGATAGTAAACTAATAAGTCACGTCTATGTGTCTTGACGGTTTGTCTTCATTCCTGAAGTATCTACCAATCTGCAAAATAAAATACCAACAGAGCTGATTCTTCAAACTCAGATGCTACTTGCAGGCCTTGACAAACAGGATCAGGTGTGTTTGATCAAAGCAGGATTGACACGGATAGGGTTGGGTAAATATGATCTTATACAGCCGGTTTACATAATTCCCTTACAATAGATAGTAACAGGCTAACCATTTACACGTTCAAGACAAATGTTCAACAAACAAATATTTACGCAGAGCATTATAAATAATGGTGGAGTATATAAAACATACTGCACCAGGGATCGCCATTGTGTAGATATAGCTTTAGTGTTTATGGACCGTCATTCATTCATTCATTCATTTTCTGTAACCGCTTAATCCTAATTGGTGTCACCACGGGGAGGTTGGTGCCCATCCCAGCCGATTCCAGGCGAGGGCAGAGTACACCCTGGATGGCTCGCTAAGCCATCGTAGGGCAGAAACACGCTGACAGCTCTGCAGCTACTCTTGTCGAAAGTCAGCAATGGTTCTTTTACATGAACCTAACACCATAGACAGTGGGAGACATGGCTGGTTTGATAACCCAGTTAGCTGCACTGGGGGCCGACGACAGTGACAACCTATGAAGAGTGGGGCTTGAACCCCTGACCTTGGGATCAGTGATCCAGCACCTTTACCACCAGGTCACCACCACTACTGCCCCCCCCCACCCCCTGTTTATGGACTGAAGACTCATATATTCAATATAAAATATCATTATTATTTCTTTATAGTGTATGTATATATGTGTGTGTGTGTGTGTGTGTGTGCAATGACAAATATAAATTGTATAATATTTACATACTGCTGGGGTAGGTCGGCATATATTTACATTGGTGAAGAAAAGAGTGCATTATGAAGAAATTATGAGAAATATTGTACTACAGTACTTGCCAGCTAATTTCTTTACAGGCAAATGTTATTTCGATTATTATTGATTACGACTCTTTGTAGTATGTTTTTAAAAGTAGAAGCATTAATGTCCCTGAAGGTATCTTTGCTCGTGCGTTTATTTCACTGAAGTACATAAATGCAAAAGTAGACTATAGGGTGTAATTATATACTGTAATTATTCACATTCACACACACAATAATATATATATTGTGTGTGTGTGTGTATATATATATACACACACACATATATATTTTTTTTCCACACACACACACACACACACACACACACACACACACACATACATATATATATATATATATATATATATATATATACACATATATATACACATACACACACAAAACATACATATATACGTGTGTGTGTGTATATATATATATATATATATATATATATATATTTTTTTTTTTTTTTTTTTTTTTAATTGTGTGTGTGTGTGTGGTGTGTGTGTGAGAATTATAATTATATAATATAATAAGGCTCTGCGCTGAGGCTATAAAGATTTTATTATAGAAAGATGGTTACGTGCCATATTATAGAGCATTACGTCATCATGAGATATCGCGACGCCTGCTGACTCGATTTTGACTTTCTACCCATATAAATATCCAATTACACATACACACACAAACACTACAAATATGTTGATTTCGTGTTGGTTGTACCTGCAATGCTGTTTTTCCGAATTCATTCCTGGTGTCGGGGTGAACTCGGCTCTCCTCCAGCAGCCTGCGCACCTCCGCCGTGTCTCCTCTCGCCGCTGCCGCAGTCAGACTCTTCCCCGCGTCGCTCTCACTCAGCACCATTCTCTCTCTCGCTCTCTGTCTCTCTCTCTCTCTCTATTATAACGGTGGTCTTTATCAGCCCTTCAAATAAAGACCAACAATATACACCTTGTAGCTGTGTTTTTATCCCAACATGACAGAGGAAACAGAATGCGGCTCTTTTGTAATGGTAGTGGTGCGCTTTGTTTCGGGCTCGAGCGCCTTTAATTAAATGCCGGCGGACTGCTCGTGCTAAGCTAACATGCTAACTTGTTTACCACAGCGTAAACTCGGTTATAATTCGATTAGCTGTCAACAAGGAAGGACAGAAGACATCAGAAAGGAGGTAAAAACTGAATATTACAAACACGAAGCTCACAAGAAACAAGTCCAGGATGTTATGTGATTAATCCCGAGGGTTTCAGAGTCGTTTTTGAATTTTTTTTTTTAAATAGGGAAACGAAAGTAGTTTTAACGCCGCGAGCCTCGTCGCCTTACCTTATCTACGTCTTTTTTATATTCTTTACCAACGATGTCGACCGTTAGTTCTAGATCCTAGTAGTCTCTCTTTTTATAATGTTTACGAATATTTTCAAATCTATCAAAACAAACAAGTTTCTTGGGCGCCAGTACCCTTTAATTTGCGCGCTTGGAAAACACTGACAAATTTCTATCTATCGTGACTTCTCAAACGCTGACGGAAAAAAAATGTCCGCCAATCAGAAGCTACAAACGAAGACACCAACGACCATATATGGGGAAAAGGGCGGAGTACACGTGGGGTTGCTACAGTATCCCCATGGTAACTGTACCGCTGGCCAATCAGAATGAAGGGCGCAGACGGCGGGCGATTTGAGAAGGTTTCTTCTGCACCCCTGGACGTTCATTCATGTTTCTCCCTCAATCGTGTGATAATCGGTGAAAAAGGCGGGTTTACGGGTATTTTCCGTGTAAAGTCATTGTATATGTAGAATATATAATTAATACAAGAATACAACTGAAATGTAATAATTTAATTCAGGAAATTACACGTGAAGGTCTGCACACAAAACAAAACACGAATTAATCACTTTTTTCAGTCATTATAAGAAAATAAAGCTTAATTTTTTTAAAAAAAAACATGATTTACTGCAAGAGTGGAGAAATATTTTAAAAAGAAGCATTTCAGCCTTAATCAAATATTAATAAAACATATTTTCTTCAGTCTAAAACACAAAAGGGAAAAAAATTCAGTATCAAGATATTTTTGATGCAAATCAAGACTTCATCAGATTATAATTTGCCTGGAACCTTGAACATGATCAGGCAACGCAAAGTGGTTCTCTAGTTGGTCCTGAGTTGGTAATCTGCAAAGTAAAGAGGAGAAATTCACATTCATTCACTTTATAATGGTTTTTAAATAGTAATTAAATAGTAATTCCAGTATACTGGTTTTGTCACACCCTTTTTTGTCAACCTCTTTTTGCATAAACATAAGCTCTGCATCTACATGAAAAATACAGGATGGCTCAAAAAAATTCTCCTACATTTCAAAGATTAAAAAAAGCTTAAAAATAATCAAATTATAATTTGCACACATGAACCATAGCGAGGTAGGAGTGGCTATGCTAAGGTCTATTAGTCGCCCAACCTCAACTTGTGATTTCATTACATGGTGATGATTCGCATTACCCTGACATCGCCCCTTGTGTTTTATATCCCATAAATCATGAGTGTATATTCCTATATTTATTCCTATATTTTTAATCCATCAAGTTCCATTGTTCTCCGTCAAGTGACAGGAACACTACTTGCAGTTAAAATGCCACACCAGCTCTTGAATACATTACACACCCAAAAGTTTCCTTCACACCCATATACTCTTCAACAAACCTGGAGCCAAACAACTGTACAAATATTTAGATACACACTGCAGCATTACAGATTCCCCTCACTAGATGTCTATGCTACTGTATACAATGAACTCTATGAACACATGGTTTGATAACAATGGGGTTGAAGGACTTGAGTGTCCTGCACAGAGCCCCACTAAACCCTTCAGAGATAAACTGACTTCACTCCTGCCCTCACCTCATAAACCCTAATTTTGTGAATTAATTCATACAATTCCCCACAACTATGCTCTAAACTCTAGGGGAAAACCTTCCCTAAAGAGTGGAGGTTGTTATATAATTATATTATATAACACACACACACACACACACACACACACACACACACATATATATATATATATATATATATATATATATATATATATATATATACACACACACTGTGTGTGTATATGTGTGTGTGTCTAATATATATATATATATATATATATATATATATATATATATATATATATATATATATATATATATCTGTCTTCCTTTCGGCTTTATCCCTTTTACTCAGGAGTCGCCACAGTGAATCATCTGATTCGCACGTTTGATTTGGCAGAGGTTTTTACGTCGGATGCCCTTCCTGTCACAACCCTTTTTAGCAAGGGACAGAAACACGCTGACGACTTTGCAGCTACTCTTTACGAAAGTCAGCAATGGTTCTTTTACATGCCGATCAACATGAGCTGTGTCAAAAGACCTGAGATATTTCAGTTGGTGTGCAATGAATGTAAAATATATGAAAGTTTAATTTTTAGCAGTACATTACAGAAAATAATGAACTTTATCACAATATGCTAATTTTTTGAGAAGGACTAGTATATATATATATATATATATATATATATATATATATAGATCAAGTGTCCACATACTTTTGCCATGTTGTGTGCTTACTGTTATTAGGTCTACTGCCCATAATGAACTTAAATATCATCAACCCCAGAATTACCCCCCATACACACACACACACACACACACACACACACACACACACACACACACACACACATATTTGTACATTCAGTACAGAAGGCGGTTTGAGGAGCTCAGAACAATTATATGTTTTGGCAGCCTGCCAGAAAAGCAAGTCAAGTCCATAGTTTATGGTGACATCACAGGAAGTAACTTAACTTGTTTTACATCAATCCTCCACTAGTTCTTCATGGATAATTCTACGCTGATGAAATCACATAATTCATGTGGTCAAAACAGTACATATATTTCAGTCCATATTTGTGCACAGTCATGTCGTTGGTGTGACCCGAACACAGCGACACTCTCTCTCAAACTTTATTGTGATTCTATGCAAATCGCTGACCTAGATCAAACCTGCTATGTGCAAACATGCAAATATTCCAGCTCACCTCCGCTCTGTGTGATGTACCTGACCCAAGGTAATGCCTGATAGCCACTCTTCTCAATGATCTTCATGTATCGCACCTTACGACATAAAACGCATCACGGTTGAAGTTATGTTACATAAATTATAATATGTAATAAGACACAGATGCACAGCAATAAGGGTGATCAGAGTTTGTAATTTTGTAAGGGAGTGATGTAAAATGTGATAGAAATCCAGCTATAATGTACACACACACACACACACACACACACACACACACACACACACACCTGTATTCCAGACACCGTAAAATATGGGATCTCAAATTTGACTGTAATGGGTGGTTTTCCCTCCAGCTCATCATTTTCCACACTGGGGAGGCCAAAGTGAGCCCGCATCAGGAACTCTTTCCCTCCCTACACACCCACATGCAATTCAGACATAAAGAGGATCAACAGAAGATGGTTATAACAGTCATCAGGAATAACATACGTCAAAATGTTCCTTTATGATATACAGTAATCTATAATTATAAACATAAAACATAATAAGCTTTATAATGCTCCCAAATCTAATGTAAGCATTACTTACTGGGAAGGATTTAATAGTCCAGATCACCAGGTTCTTCTCAGGAACATACTTTGCATGACCAGTACTGGTTTTAAACTTTGGAGAGTCTGCGTCACTTGGCACTGGAACACGCACCTCCACATTATTTGCCACGGATTGTTTTTTAAACTGACCTTTAGCCTGAAGGGAGAACACATTTAGCCTTGAAAGAGAGATGATGATAAATTTTCAGACTGCTGTACTTGCCTAAGCATTTTACTCACGCGTGATCATATAATAATTGTAAAACTGTATTAAAGAAATACTCCAGACTTTATTCTGCAGTATGTGTGTGATTGCCATCGATTACGATTAACACATTTTTCTGTGATGAGTAATTTTTTTTAAAACTCCATTATAATCGTGGTCTATGGCTCCTGGGTGGCACATCAACAAGATGCGTAACTATTAACCCGGAGATCGCAAGTTCAAATCCAGGCTAATACTGAAGCCACCTGACCTGTGACCGGGAGTCCATGGGAGCTAAATGGCTAATGGTATACACTCACTTCCTTGTCACTTATAGCGATCGTCAGATAATCTTGGGCGTCTGTGAGCTCATTCGTACAATACAATAGATAGCGCTTTCCCTCTGAGTCCGTTAGACCACAACCAAATACGCTTGTGCAGCAGTTCATAAAGAGGCGGGTGGCTAGCATTGCATGTCACGAAGGGGTCATGTACATGCTTTCACCCCTCCCAAGTCAGTGGTGGTCGTGTGATAGGGAAGGTAATACCTGATGGGTGGGAATTGGATACGACTAAAATTAGCGAAAAAAATGGGAAAGAAAAAAAAATCATGGTCTACAGGTTCGCTCACATGATATTGTTCATGATCCCGATTTGAGGAAATCATATTCCAATGTATCATACAATTTTATTCCAAAATTCTTCAATTGCTATCTGATGTGATTCCTAAATTTCAAGGTCATTGAGGGTCAAATAATCATCGAACATCTCTTCAAAAAGCGCAACCTGCATGAAATCTGCATGGCTGTATTATTTGTTTATGCATCTGTCCTCTCTTCCTTCACTCAATTTCCTTTTCAGACAATTCTTGTCATTAAGAAGCTAGCTTGCAATTTTTCCTGAGTCATGAATGGCTAGCTGCGTACTTGAAATCTGTTAGGTTCCATCTAGTGGATTGATGAAGAATTACATGTCATATAAAATAAGGGCACTTGTGATCTATAATAATGCATCTTTAATTTGTACTGACATTGTTCCCATGTGTCTCCAATATTGTATTAAAAGAAACAAAACCGAATATAGTGGAAAGGTGACCATAATATAAAGTCGTCCCCTTCTTTTCTTTCTTTTATTGTTTATTAATTTATACTATTTATGTATCTATTTATTTATTTACTTATATAATATATATGTATGTGTGTATGTTTGTACTTGTATCTATTTTTGCACCCCCTACTGATAGTACCTCAAGAGCCTGTAACAGTGAATTTCTCCATTGTGAGATTAATAAAGCTGTATCTTATCTTATCTTATCTTATAATGTTTCCCAATGCTGCTCTCATTTTTTTTTTTTTTTTTTTTTAACAAATCTTGTATCAATGGTATATTAATCAAAACTGATATTTACCAAGGTTTTTACTTATTTGTTTGTTTTTACTTCCGAGTCTAATTTCTCCTCAGTGGATATGATGAATGGGATGCTGTTCCATCGCAGCTGACCTTCCCAGTATTTTTGCTGGTACCCATTTACATTGTTGGGTTGACCGTGCACACGTGTGATTTAAAACCCTGCATAGGAGTCTTAAATTGTCTCATTAAATCACCACAATTTTCAATACGCTGACAATATTCCACCTTTCCCTAAAGTTTTCCCCAATGTTCTTCAATATCTTAATACGATGTTCTCTGATTTCCCCTGATGTAACATCGGAATATGATTGGGGCAAATTGGGGTCATGAGCAATGGTACCTTAAGGCCAGTTGTTGGAACAGTCAGGAAATAATCATATGAAGCGCCATCTTGAATTTTTCAGACGATGATCTAAATTATAATTTGTTTGTTCTTAGATGTGATAACTGAAAAAAAAGTCATTATGCATCACCATTTCCGTTAATTTCTTTCCACAGTCAAAAGTAATTTATATTAGCCTAACTAGTTGTTTCAAATTGCCCCTCAGTGTGAGTGTGTATATGTGCGAATGGTTTTAAGTGTGTGCATTGCCCTGTTATAGTCTGACAAGCTGTTCAAGATGTACCCTGCTATGTACAGTGATGGCTGAGATAGGCTCCATCCTCCCTCGATCCTCAATAGAATGATTAAGTAATATTTGGATTTCAGCAAAGCATATTTGTGGTAATCACATGTTCTATAAAAATTAACTGGACAGAGATTATGTAGAAATTGTTTGAGAGTATCCCTTTAATCTGCTTACTGCGAGTTAGCCTGTACCCAACTCACACTGAAGAGCACCCAGAAAAAATCCGTGCACTTGGATAACTGCAGCTGATGATTATTTCAACATGAACTCATTGATTTTGCTAGAACTAATATTATGGCTACCTTTGAGAACCAGGCTAGTCATTATACCTTGGAATGCTAAAAATACAAATTTAGAATTAATTGTACAACTAGAATGTTCATGGCAGTGTCCTCTCCTCAAAGACGTCAAAGTCGTAGTACTGGTTCAAGTTTCAGTATAAAATATGAGACGAGATCTAAATCGAAATATAACATTCATTCATTCATTCTCTGAACCGCTTAATCCTAATGAGGATGACGGGGAGACTGGTTCCCATCTCTGCCGACTCTGGTCGAGGGCGGAGCAGACCCTGGACAGCTCGCCAAGCCATGGAGGGCCAACCCTCACACATTTCACACTCACACCTGGGGCAATCTGGTCTTTCGTAGGGTGATTAGCCTACTGTGCATGTTTTTGGATTAGGGGAGGAAACCAGAGTACCTGGAGGAACCCCCAGAAAGCACAGAGAGAACATGCAAACTCCACACAGAAACAAGCTGGGAACCAAACCCAGCTTTCTTGCTGTGAGGTGGATGTGCGAACCACTACGCCACCATGCCGCCCAAGTATAACACTATGCTGGTATAAAAAAAGTATACAGTGGTTACTAACGTGTTCATGCCACCACAGAAAATCAAAGCTGGTTCATTTGTAGCTTTGTTCTATCATCTATCAGGCCATCTGCCAGCACCTTGGGCATGTTCTTTGGTACTTGTTTCTCAGATGTGACCCATTGTGACACTGTGAAGGACGCACATCAGGCGTCCTTTTTTTTTTTTTTAATTATTTTAAAAACCTCTAGCACTCACTCACTCACTAATTTGCTGAACTCCTTAATCGTACTAGGGTCATGGGCAGGTTGAAGCCCATCTCTGTCAGATCTGCACGCTCACACTTAGGGGAAATTTGAAACAGCCAGTTGATCAGTGTAATGTGCACGTCTTCGTGGGAGACCAGTGTCCCATGAGGAAACCTACATAAATACAGGGAGAATATGCTCGGGATTCGAACCCCAGGACCTTGTTGTGCTGGGACTCCTAGTAGAATAAATCAGTTCGACAAATGAATGAATGAATTCCTTCATGTTAACATCTAATAAAAGAATATATGTTATTATCTTTGCTTGGTAAATGATTAGCAAGAAAATATCACAAATGCTTGCCTTTAACCCACCTTTACCATGATTTCCACTCGACTATGAGAGAACTTTTCAATCACAGACTCGATCCAGATTAGAGGTTTCACCTGCATGGTGAATTCAGGGAGGGTTTGTTCCGTGATTAATGTCATGCTGTGCATAATAATAATAATAATAATAATGTATATCCATCTTGTTTTAGGTATAATACACTGGCTGGAATCTTACATGCGTATTGATGCGGTAAGACATGAGCTCCGACTCGCCGTCTGGAGGGATGAATGAAATGGTTCGGTCGCTCTCGAAGCGCGAGAGTCGGACACACTGGTGAAACTTCACGTCTTCCATTGCTACAGTTTTCCCCTTGTCTCCTGCACATAAACAAAAAGTATAAGGTATTCATAAAGCACTATTTTTCTTTAATCTGAATAAAAGTCCCAATTTTCAGTTTAGTTTCCATGTGTTTAAAGTTAATCGAGCACTTTTTAGCAGTATCTGTATAGATTTTCTGATATAAAAACAAAGAAAGGGCTCCGGTGTTGCTTACGGCCAGTAAGAGCGAAGAGCACACGGTCGTTGAGGCCGAGTCTGAGTTCAGGCATTCCCGAGAGCATCGTCTTCAGTTTAATACTTCCTACAATATCGCTGCTCATTACACTCCCATTGGCATTTACCTGCAAGTCATACATCAACCAATCCAGCTGTTTAACAATGCAAAACATCAAACACTGGAAATACATTAAAAGACATTATTTAAAACTACAAGGAGACCCTCGCAAAAAGAAAATCAATTTATTATTTGCATACATGAAACTTCATTCAATAACGTTGTTATTCATCATTATTTGCACATATGAAATAATCATTCATCTTTCCCCTTTTTTAAAAAATTTCCTTAGAAATGTGGAAGATTTCTTTGTCTCAGTGTTATGTCCACTTATTGAGGCTGTAGTTATTTAGTCAAGACATGTTCGTTTTTTGACATTTGTTTTCTTACTTTTATACCAGAGTCACCCAGCCCTTATTTATCTGCTTCAAATAAAATCCCGGTCTCATACACAGTGACACCACCTTGGAAATAAAAATTTCAATTGTGTAAGGTGGTTGTACGAGTTGTGTAATGTATACCATAAAAGAACCAAAACGTCATCTACACTGTGAAATTTCATGTTTTTATTTTTTTTCTTAAGTTTTTGCAGAAATGTAATAGGGAATGAGGCAGTTTTATAATAAGAACATTATAATGGCATGTTCTTTTGGATTTCGGTGTACAGACATAGGCAATGGGAATTTAAGAAAACATTCCAAGAAGAAAAAGTAATGAAGTTGTTTGAAGAAGCTGATTCTTAAGCTAATTTATTAATTAATAAACAACAAAGATCGCTAGAAGCAATGGGGCAGCCACTCAGAAAACCTGTACAGACAGCAGAAACTACCAGAAACAGCCAAGAGTAGCAGAAATCACCGGAAATAGCCCAGAAAGTTCTGAATGCCCCAGCCCCAGAAAAAAAGAATAGAACTGTCATTATCATTTCCATAGACCATTGATGTACCAATACATTCATGATACAATGCACAATGCCCAACGTGGCACCCTCACCGCCCAAGGCAGGCATCGCTCATCAGCAGGAAATGCAAAAGGGTTTTTTGAATGGTAGGGTGAGTTAAAAAAAAGGGGGTGGGGTGAGTTGCCAAATTAATGTACCTTGCCTTAGAGACCTCAGTACTCACCAGGACATTTATGGACTCGATTACGTCTATGAAAACCTCATTCTTTTTATACTTAATGCCTTCAGATCTCCAGGACACTGCATTGGTGACCGTCGTGGGCACTTTGGCTTTAGTGACTTCCAGTTTGTTACCTTCTTGTGTGATGTATCTAAATATCATCAAAGGATTCAAAGTAGTTAAAAGAAAATTATTCATCATGCTCACCTTCAATTATCTGTTGCAATCTCTTGTAAGGCTATGGTAAGCTATCACATTCAACACATACTGTGTACACGTGTAGTATGTACACTGATGAAGTGGCTAAGAAGCAGCTTAGGAGACTAACATGTTGACGTAACGTCTAGTCTGTTTCTCAAAAACACTGAAAACTAAGCCATAGAACACTAACGCAAAGCACTGGCTGTAACAAACAGACTAATCTAAATCCTAGTTTGGGGTGTTGTTTGAAACAGAAGGTGTTATGAGTATATACTCCTGTAGGATCTTGCTATCTGTGGTCTGAGGGAAGCCGAAATCCATGAGCTCATCCAGCAGCTCGTACACCACAACAAAGTTATCCTGGATGCTCTCTTCCTCCAGTTCTTTAAAGTACTCTGTGAACACCTGGATAGGGAGCACACATAAACAAGCAAAGAACACATATGTGGGGTTCGCCTTGAGATCTTAGAATCTTCGTATGGTGGAGTGTGCAAGGTGCGAAATACAACAAGAAACTAAAAACACCAGCGTTAACCCCAAAAGGTCTTTAAGTCTTTTACGTTAATTTCTTGGCATATGATTATCACAAGAAAAAAATAAACATTTCAGACTGACGTTAAATGAGCATAACTAGAATCTATATACCGTATTCGACGTGATAAATGCCCAGGGCGCTTTAAAAATTGGAGCAGGTGGGCGCTTATTAAAATGTTACCAGCAGAGTGGAACAGTAAGTGCTTGTTCCCATCAAGGTGGAAAACATGAATAATAACTGAACAATAAAAGGGTTTTACTGATATTTGTGTTATTAATTTTTTGATAGCAACCAAATTACTTACATGACAGCTGAAAATAAGCAGAAAACAGCATAAATTTAAAACAAAAAAAGGCCCTTTACTTTTCCCTCCCGGTTCTGTTCCTTTGAACATTTTCCCCAGAAGTAAAATTGAGCCAATCAACATGAATGTCAAGTTTAGCACATGGCATGTTGAACCAATCAGCCCGAACATAAACAAAAGCACATAGCCAGGAACGTTGTTAAATGTATGAAGTTAGTGAGCAGGAGAATCAGGTGTAAAATACTCGTCATCACTTTCTGATAGGTCCATATCTGGCTCATCGCTCCATTCATTCAGAGCATCCCATAGTTTTGCTGTAGCAGTTTCTAATGGTTCATCGGTTGTTGGACATTTACCAAGAGGACACAGCAAAATATTTTCCTGTTTTTTAAAGGACGGCGGAACAGTAAAATGTTTGTGTTACTGATGAACAATATAGACATTCCCCAGTAGCAGGGGGGCTGGAAATACCATGTAAACTCACTTTTACAGGCAGTGAACGCCTCATTTTACAATTACAGAGACTGATCGAATAAAATCGGTAAGTTTGATATATGATTTTGCTCCCAGTACACATGGGTGGTTATTAAACGTAAGATCCAAAACATTGGGGGGGGGGGGGGGGGGGGGCACTTAATTACGTCGAATACGGTAACATGATTTTACTTGTGTTCATTAAAACAGCATATTCAACTAGGACTGTGAGGAGGCTGGTGCCTACCTCAGCCAACACTTGGTTAAAGCAAGGTACACCGTAAATAACTCAACAGGTTATTGCTCGACTAACATACACAACCATTCACACATGCAACCGACCGAGGGCCAGTTTGAAACAGTCAATTAGTCTAATTTATATGTCTTTGGACTGTAGGAGGAAAGCTATGCAAGCACAAGGAGGGCATGCAAACTTCATACAGAAACGCCCGAGTCTGGAACTCGAACACAGGACCTTCTTGCAAGGAGGTGGACATACCATGCACTATGACACAGTGTCACCATTACATCGACATAATCATCATCATCATCCCCATCATCATCATCATCATTTTTTGAGCCACTTAATCCTAATTAGTTATATATAAACAAATGCAAGCATCGGTAGTTTTATTTTAGCTCATTTAGGCTTGCTGTATACATCCTCCAGTTCCTTGTTCTCCTTCAACGCTCAGTGTGCTGCAGCCAATCAGCAACATGCAAAGTGACCAATAATGTGAAGTGTTCAATAATGTGAAGTGTTCAATTCAATAATGACCTTCCTTTTTTTCTATGGTTATGTTTTTACAGTTGTGTTTTCATACATGTGAGGGTTTTATTATACGTATACTGTTGGGTTAGCTGGCTAAGTTTTATTTATTTATTTATTTTTGATATGTTACACGATGTCCATCTTGTCTACAATCTTTGCTGGCAACACATGATGAGTCTTCATATAGCGACTTTAAACAATATTGTTCAGAGCTCGAGGGGCTATAAAGATGTTATGATTCATTATATTTTGTTGCTATGACAATGAGATCAGTTCCACATTTCGGAAATAATTCCTCTTTCAAATCAAAGAACAACAATGAATTATTGCATATAAATAATACCAAGGTGGCACGGTGGCACAGTGGTGAGCAGGTCTGCCTCACAGCAAGAAGGTCCTGGGTTCAATTCCCAGCTCGGGCGTTTCTGTGTGGAGTTTGCATGTTCTCCCTGTGCTTGTGCGAGTTTCTTCCGGGTACTCCGGTTTCCTCTCACAGTCCAAAAACTTGCACAGTAAGTTAATTGGCTGTTCCAAATCACCCCTAGGTGTGAGTATGAGTATGAATGGTTTTCCGAGTGTTGGCCTTGCGATGGTCTGGCAGTTGTCCAGGGCATACCCAGCACATGCCTAGAGTCGGGTGAGATGGGCGCCAGTCTCCTCATGACCCTAATTAGGATTAAGTAATTCAGAAGATGAATGAATGAAAAATAATATCAAAGTGCAGGAATTAAAATAAGGACTCTGACTGCCGGCCTCTATAACATTATAGTGCTTCTATACTAAGGTTTCGTTTAATATTTATCATTACAGCAAGTCCTGTGTCTGAAACCGCCAAGTTTTATTTTAAATGATCAGTAGCCCGGACATGACAATTATACTTAAAGAGCAGAACAGTTCAACCGTCAGGCAGAGCTTAATTTCAACAGTAACATCTTTTTCAAATCTGCACATGGCTCCACACTAAAGCTGAAATGAATCCAGATGGAAATACAGGGATCCCTCACTATTTCACGCTTCAATTCTTACAGCCTCGGCATATCACGTTTTTTTTTTTTAAATATTCACTGAATTAAAAAAAAGGAAATTAAGGAAGAATAGGGGGGAAAAGTGAAGGAAAATGCCGCAAAAACAAGGCCAATTAGGCAAAAAAAAAAAAAAAACCTAAACAAATAAACAAAAAACAACCCAAAACCCCCATCAAAACTACTTACATTTTTATGTGAGGTGCGCGCACACACAGACCCGTGTGCACACACTCAGATGTGCACCTCACATAAAAATGTCTGTGTGTGTGTGTGTATTTATATTTTATTTGCATCTTGTGCATTATTTTTGAATGTTTAATTGTTCTTATAAGCATTTATAGCATTGAATATGTATTTATTGATATTCCATAAACATATACATGTACGTATACGTCAGTCAGGGGTGTCGATCCTACTTCGCGGAATTCGACGGTCGCGGGGGGGATCTCGGTCCCAATTAACCGTGGAAAGTGAGGGATCCCTGTAATGAGTCAATTGGTTTTCCTTCTGTGCTACACTGATTAAGGTCTTACCTCCACCAGTTTGTACAGAAATGAATAGACCAGAGATGCATTGGAGTTCTTATTGGTTGTAGCCACCACTGTATGATGATTATGTTAAGTCTGATAGACTTTCATTTCTCCACGGTTCAGTTTATTTATAATTTCTCTACTTGCCTAGGAATGGCTGTAGCGTGCTGTACTCTATTGTGCTTAACTGAACCACAAAAAATGCAGATGTTGATCCTGTACTGGAGTTATGTTTAACTAGACTATATACTTGGAAACTAGACGAACACTCACACAGTGCAATATACAACCGCTGATCAGCATGGATAATCTGATAAATAAGCCCATTAATGGTTCTGGCTTTAATTATCCATAAGCTCATTTTATGATATGTTCTTTTATATGTGAAGGTGACTGTTCATTTATTAATTTTCTAAAACACTTAATCCCAAATAAGGTCACAAGGAAGCTGGCGCCCATCTCAGCCATCGCTGGACGAAGGCAATGTCCACCCTGGGCAGCTCATCAGGCCACCACAGGGCATCCAGTAAGCACAGATCAATGATTCTTTTACATACCTCTCATTATGGACAGTGAGACACATGGCCGGCCTTTGATAACCCAGTTAGCTACACTGGGAAGGACAGCAGTGACAACCCGTTAATAGTGGGGCAAGTTTGTCAGATTAATTTCAAAGTTTTAAGTGCCTTTTCGCCAATTTATTTTGGCCTTGCTCTGATCTTCAGTTTTGACCCAGCCATGTCCAAAATTAATACATATCTGTCACTCAGCTGGGGTAGTGTCCCCACCAAGTTTGGTGAAAATCCATGCATGGGCATGGTCTGGGTTTTGTTCACAGCCAAATCAACACACTGTGACAAACCAGCTCACAAAACTGCATTTTGAAAGTAGTAACAGTGGGTGATGATACTTGACACTTGCTACTACTAAGGGTAACTTTGGTATGCATCTCTCAACTGGAAAGATAATTTTTTCGGGTAAAAATTTGGGTATATCAGTCTTTTAGGCTCTTCAGGTCAAATTATTTCCATTAACTTATTTTCAAAAAGAGTCTATCCTTAACCCTAGAATAATTTGAAAGGATACAGTAAAGATTGCTGTGCTTGATCCACATGAAATGGACACTGCCGTGTGAAATAACAGGGCACATTAACCCTTCCTCTTCCTGTTGCAACAGAAGCGGCAGGAAGTGGTCTATCTCCGACATGTCCACATCGCCTTTGTAGTTGCGACATATCAGCACCTGAAGAGAGTAAAAAAAAAATTTTTTTTTAATGCACATATATGTTTGTATGCATGAGTTTTCTCCTCAAAAGCATCTTCACATACAAATCATCATGATCCTACCTTACGCAATTTTTAGGGCAACCTCAACATTGTAATTAAGGATAATAGTAGCCCATTATCCTTCAGAGTTCCTGTTTTTCTGATGCATTTATTTGAAAGGTTTCGAATCACAGAAGTACAATTCAGACATCTGACAATGAGGCACTGAGTGCAGGTGTGAAAAAGACTAATATGCTTTCAAGATTAGTGTTTCTTTCTTAAAGTTATGCTAAACACAAGAGTTATCCTGCAGTACCGGGCTGTGTGCAATCGAGATGACTGTAAACAGCACTCCTCCCTTCTGTTTTTTCATCTGCCCTCTTTAGCCCATTGTGAAAGACACAGAGCCGACAGTTCTCGCATTACAGCAAGTGTCTTCTGAATGCACTTGAAATTAAAGCGCTGCGATCTTACACAACTGATTTTTTTTTTTCTTTTAAATAGTGAAATGTGACAAATAGATAAAATAAATCACTTATTCTTATTATATGTCAGGCTGGATAATATACTCACTGGGGTAGTGGTGGCCTGGTGGTAAAGATGCTGGATCACTGATCCTAAGGTTGGGGGTTCAAGCCACACTCTCAACCGGTTGTCACTGTCCCCTCACCCCAGTACAGCTAACCGGGTTATCAAAGGCCGGCCAAGTCTCTCACTGTCTATGGTGTGAGGTTCATGTAAAAGAACCATTGCTGACTTTCAACAAGAGTAACCCTCACAGTGGTTTTTGCCCTGTGATAGCCTGGTGAGCTGTACAGGGTGTACTTTGCCCTCACTCAGAGTCGACTGAGATGGGCGTGAGCTTCCACGCAGCCCTAATTACAAGTAAGCGGTTCACAAAATGAATGAATGAATACACTCACCGTCTCTCGCTCACTTATTTTGCCTGATCACTTGAACTATTAATGTCATCGGGTGACTGGTGCCTATCTCGGCCAACACCGTACCAAAGCCGGGTACACCCTGAAAAGTTCGATGGACCATCGCAGGACCAACACACACAGCTATTCAAAATTACAACAAAGGGCAATTTGGAACAGCCATACAGCCTAATGTGGGGCCAGAGGCGTAGTGGTTACGGTGCTGCGCTCATGATAAGGAGGTTGTGTGTTCAAATCCCAGTTAGACCCCCACTGTGCTAAAACCCCTGGGCAAGGTCTTAACCACAAGTGTGCCTCTGTTCACCCAGCAGTATAAATGGGTACCAGTAAAAACGTACTGGGAAGGTAACCTGCGATGGACTAGCATCCCATCCAGGAGGAGTTGTACTCCTAGTCGCTTCACGCTACTGAAACCGTGGATAAGCACCGGCCTGATGAGGCAGTAGGCTCGGGTGTAAAAAGCCCAAAAAAGGACTTTACCTTTATATAGCGTACTGTGTATGCCATTGGACTGTAGGAGGAAACCGGAGTATCCAGAAGAAACCTACGCAAGCATGCAAATTCTACACAGAAATGCCTGAGCCCAGGACGCAACCACAGGTTCTGTGAGGTGGACCTGCTTTTGCTTCCATCACCCTATCATGAACTTTCCAAAGTACCGTAGTCTGTAGTATCTGTAGGCTTCAAAAAATAGGACTACATGACTGGTGGAGCAAATACACACGTTCACTAACCTTTCACATGGCATCAACTGGCCTATATAATATCAGATCCTTTTTGGTGTATAATAGCGTTACCTGAATGACATGTTTATGATAAGTAACATTACTACTGTTATTACATTAGTTATTATGTCATTAGTGGGGAAATTCGAACTTATAAATGTACCTCTTCCGTGTCTTCTCATACACGCATGCTCTCTCTAACGTAAATACAAAGCTGACCTTCTATTTATCTAATATGATCCCACCATTCGATCTAGTGAAATGTTCCTGTCTATGTAACTGTAATGAATATCTTAATATTACTGTTGTACATTTTCTGTAACATCTCAAATATCTCGTAATAATACCATGAACATATCACTCACACCAAAGGTAATAACTTATTTGGAGCGAGCACACCTAACGAAACGCGCCATTCAAACATTCAAATGTGCCACTCAAACATTAAAACACGCCATTCAAACACTCAAACAATGCGTGAGTTGCTCTCCGATTGGCTGTCTCCAAAAATCCCACCCGCTGGCCTCCCATTGGCTAGGAGGGATGACGCAGCTACCTCCCATTGGCTGTCTCCCAACATCCCGCCCCGCTAGCCTCCCATTCGCTGGAAGGGATGACGCAGCTCCCTTGAGCAGCAGCTTGTTTCATGAGTTTTTCCGAGTGTGCTCATTTCAACTTTATTTTTTGGCTCAGGCTTTTAACCTTGCATAAACATTTGTAAGATTATAACTCGGCTAAGAAGACGTCGTCAACACGAAGTAAGTACCTTAAAAAGGTATGCTTTTATAATTTTTAAAGGGTAGTGTTGGGGAACTTGGAACGAATCACGCGTTTTACATATAAAGTGCGGTTCTACTTATGAAAAATCAAGGTTATGAAAAAGGCTCTGGAACGGATTAATTTCGTAAGGTGAGGTACCACTGTGTGTGTATATATATATATATACACATATACATATATTTCATCCAGAGTAGCTGCATAGCTGTCAGCGTCTTTCTGCCCTGCGATAGCCTGGCGAGCTGTCCACGGTGCACTCTGCCCTTGCCCAGGGTCGTCTAAGATGGACGCCAGCCTCCCGCAACCCTAATAAGGATTAAGTGGTTCAGAAAATGAATGAATGATTATAATAACCAAGGTATTTTTAGATCTCAAAAATGCTTTAATGGTGGACCCAGGGATATCATTCCAACAAAAAGGGGAAATATTTTGCAGCAGTTGTGAATCATTTTCTTTTAAGAGGGGTTTACAGGGATCCCTCGCTACTTTGCGCTTCAATTCATGCGGCTTCAGTGCATCGCCTTTTTTTGTTTGTTTGTTTGTTTTGGGGTTTTTTAAATATTAATTGAATTAAAAGATAAGGAAATTAAGGAAGAATAGGGAGGAGAAAAGTTCAGGAAAATGCCTCAAAAACAAGGCCAATTATGCAAATAAATAAATAAATAAATAAACGCAAAACAAAAAAACCCCAAAACCTCCCATCAAAACTAGTTACATTTTTGTGAGGTGCGCATCTGAGTGCGTGCATGCGCATCTGCGTTTATAATTTATTTACATCTTAAACATTAAAAATGTATTTATTGATACTGTCTGTCTTCCTTTCGGGTTCTTCCGTTTTACTCGGGAGTCGCCACAGCGAATCATTTGATTCGCACGATTGATTCGACAGACGTTTTTACGTCGGATGCCCTTCCTGTCACAACCCTTTTTAGCAAGGGACAGAAACACGCTGACGACTTTGCAGCTACTCTTTACGAAAGTCAGCAATGGTTCTTTTACATCAACCTCTCACCATAGACAGTGAGAGACATGGCCCGCCTTTTATAACCCAGTTAGCTGCACTGGGGGGACAGTGACAACCTTGTGGAGAGGGGGACTCGAACCCCCAACCTTTGGATCAGCGATCCAGCACCCTATACCACTAGACCACCACTGCCCCGGATGTATTTATTGATACTATATACACATATACATGTAAGTATACGTCGGTCGGGGGGGTTGGGGGGGTGATCCTACTTCTCAAAATTCGATGGTCACGGTGGCATCTCGGTCCCAATTAACCACGGAAAGTGAGGGATCCCTGTATTTTGATTATTATTATTTAAAGGTGTCAAACTATGGCAGGTGGCATGGTGGTGTAGTGGTTAGCACTTCCACCTCACAGAAGGAAGGTCCTGGGTTTGAGTCCCAGGCTCGGTTGTTTCTGTGTGGAGTTTGCATGTTGTCCCCATGCTTGCTTGGGTTCCCACTGGATATTCCAGACTCATAGAGTCCAAAGATATCTATATTAGGCTAACAAGATGTGAGTGGGAATGTGTTGCCCTGCTGTGGTCTGGCAAGCTGCTCAGGATATACCCTGCTTTCTTCCAACGTCAAGTAAGACAGGCCCCAGCCTTATGCAGCCCAAGAAGGAGAAAGCGGTTCCGCAAACAATTGAGTGACAACAAAACGTGTCAATATTTGTAATTGGCACAGAGGATTCTGGGAAGGTTCAACAGAAATCTTTGAGGGTTCGATTAGGAACGAGGAAAGTTTTACTGGCAACATCTACAAGATATACTAGGAACTAGCATAATCCTGATATGGATTTTAATATGTATGTATAATAGCTATGTGGTAGCTTCATAAAAAAATATTATTTCAATTGGTTGCCATGGAAACGGGAGGAGTGGCCTAGGGTAGATTTGGGGGTAACTACAGGTAGTAGATATTCAGGTGAAAGGTGTAGCATTTTTTTCAAGCATGTGTACATTTATAGACAGAATAAAAGTCCTGGCGGCCATGTTATAGGAATGACAACAAGCAGCTCCAAAAGGAAAGAAAAAGGAAAGAAAAAAGAAAGAAAATATTAATGGTGTAACCTTCAGAGCTAACTTCCTACACAAATAAGCATTTTACAGACTTTTCAAAACATAAAGCTGTTGTTTAATTAGAAATATAATAGAAATAAGTCACAAAAGTATTCAGTCCTGGACAGCTATGACCACCTGCTCGCCTCAGCTACTTTTGGAGCAGCCTCGAGCCCTCTCACCTTGCCTTTGAGATCCAGAATGAAGACCGCTGAAGCAGACATGACCTGAATTTAACGCTTTACAAACTAAAATATGAACGCTATATTGTTTTATTTACCAAATTCAAAACAACTGAAGTTCATTAATAGCACTACATTTAAAATGACTCTATTAACATAACCGTGAATTCCTCTGTTCCGTTTTTCTTCGTGAAACGTGCTGACGTCACGGCGCGTAACGTCAGGTAAAACATTAACTGAGTCACCTGTACCGCGCGAGGGCGCTAACGAGGGCCATGTGATCTCTATTGCGGAAGTAAATACATAATTAAAGTCTGTTTATATCCTAAAACAGAGCATGGAACTGATTTTTCCTCGAATTATCGTCTTTAGCTTGTTTAACTGTAATGTGGTTGCATTTAACTTTTAATTCAGTATTATAATATATAATATATATTATAGTAAGGATCCCATTGGAAATATTTTTTTCCAAACTTTATTGGCTATTCTTGATTTCAACTACACTTATCCATGGTATTTTTATTTATTTATTTATTTTATATATTGTATTTGTTGTTCTACATTTGTATAACTAGTTGTTACCAAATTTTTTATTTTATATATTATCTATACTTGTTCTTATCTAGTCTTGTTATTTTGTTTATATACTTTATATTTTATTTTGGTTTTCTATACTTGAATACCTCATTTTATATCAGTAATGCAGATAATTTATCACTTTATTTATTAGTAATATATTGGTGTAAGCTTTGTACAAATAATTTTTGCTTTTTATGCCATCTAAGAAACCCAATATTATAAACTATTGTATGGAATAAATTATTATTGATTTATATATTGCACTATATCTATTAGTATTATTTGAAATCAAATAAAATCAATCAATCAATAATATATTGATGATCATTCATTCATTCATTTTCTCAGCCACTTAATCCTAACTAGGGCCGCGGGGCGGCAGGCATTTCTTCTCTCAGCCGACTCTGGGTGAGGGATCGGGTACACTCTGGACAGCTCACCGGGCCATCGCAGGGCCAACACACGAACAACCGTTCACACTCACACTCACACCGAGGTTAGATTTGAAACAGCCTGTGAGACTGTGGGAGGAAACCGGAGCAACCGGAGGAAACCCACACAAGCACTGGGAGAGAATTCAAACTCCACACAGAAATGCCTGAACTGGAAATCATACCCAGGACATTCTTCCTGTGCGACGGACGTCCTTGTGTTCTTTATTTTGTTTCTTTTTCTTTTTCCCCACTACTTTTTTTTATTGCTGGATGTTTTTTTTTTTTTAATGGTATATACTAGTACATATGTCCCTAAGCATTTTACATAGATGTAATTAATCTAATTTAATGAATAATATCAAAAAGCAAACAAAGGGGTGTAATTGATTGCAACACAGGAACCTTTATTTGTTTTAGTCTTTATTTATTTAGTCTTTGAAATGTTTCTAAATGATTGTAATGTTTTATATTATTACCTCTACACCCTCCATAATTATCAATTTTAAAAAAATTAATCTCACATTAAGAAATAATTCTTTTACATCAAATCATGTGTGCTACAATTGTTAGCACCCGTGATGTTAATACTTTGTACAACCCCCTTTCACCAACAAAACAGCACCTAATCTTCTCCTGTAATGTTTTACAAGTTGGGAGAATACAGCAAGAGGGATCTTGGACCAGTCCTCTCTGCACAATCTCTCTAAAGCATCCAGTGACCTGGGTCCTCTCCTCTGCATTCTCCTCTTCAGCTCACTCCACAGGTTTTCAATGGGGTTTGGGTCTGGGTACTGAGACAGCTATAGGAGGAGCTTGATTCTGTGTCTGGTGAACCATTTCTCTGTAGATTTGGCCACATGTTTATGGTAATTATCTTGCTGAAAGACCCAGTAACGACCCATCTTCAGCTTTCGGGGCAGAAACAGGCCCACAGTATCACCGATACCACCCCTCCATACTTCACAATGGTCATGAGGTGCTTTTCTGCATACACATCTTTTGTGTTCCGCCAGACCCACTAAGAGTGTTTGTGGCCAAAAACCTCCATCTTGGTCTCATCTGACAGAAGCACATGGTCCACGTTGAAGTTTCAGTACCGCTTAGCAGACTCCAGCCATTTGCGTTTATGATTGTGAGTGAAAAACAGCTTGTTGGGGCATAGATGGCACCTGATGGTTGTTTCGGAGACTTTGTGACCGTAAGATGCTCCCATTTGTTGGAATTCTTTAACAGTGAGTTTTGGAAAACTTTTTATTTCTCGTACTATCCTCCTCACAGTTCTGTCGTGTGGCATGGAAAAATATCCTTTTGTCCTCGCCCAGGCTTGTTTACCACTGTTCCGGATGTTTTAAACTTATGAATGATTCCTCTAACAGTAGATATGGGCAGGTGCAGGCAAGCAGCTGTTTTCTTGTAATCATTGCCTGACTTGTGGAGGCTGACACACATCTGCCTTGTGTTCCGTTATCTTTTCCATGTTGAAGAGTGGATAAGAGAAATGGCCTCTGTGTCACATCATATTGATAATTGTGGAAAAGGTAATTTTATGAAAAAATAATTATTTGTTAGTCAGGGATTTTTTTTTTCCACTTCAAAGTTCACTTGAGTTGAAGGTTACATTTTTCTCCAATTTGCAGGGAGAGAGTAGCAACTGCAATAAAATTTAATTTAATTTAAGGTTTGTAACACATCTTAATGGGGGGGCACAATAATTGTGTACATGGGTGGCACAGTGGTGCAGTGGTTTGACCACGATGCACTTTAGGCGCCCTGTATGCACTTTAGGCCCCGTGATGGTCTGGCAAGCTCTTCGGGGTGTACCCTATACAGTATTTATATATTTATTTAATTATGCGTACTACTATAGTGGTGTAGTGGTCAGCATGTCTGCTTCACAGCAAAAATCTCCTGGGTTCAACTCCCAGGCTCAGGCATTTCAGTGTGGTATTTGCACTTGTCCCCCGTGCTTGCATTGGTTTCCTTTGGGTACTTCGGTTTCCTCTTAAAGTCCAAAAGCTGCTCCAAATTTGTCCTAGATGTGAGTGAGCAGTGGATAAGGTGAAGGCTTACTGATCTGAAGGTCAGTGGTTCAGTCCCCACCATCACCACTGTTGGGCCTTTGAGCAAGGCCCTAATCCTGCAATTACTCAGTTGTATAAATAAAAAGCATTGTAAGTCACTCTGGATAAAAGTGTATGCCAAATGCTGTAAATTAAATAAATTAAATGAAATTAACTAATAGTTGCTTATGTTACCCTGCAATCATCTGACTAGCTGATCAGGGTGTACCCCGCATCATGCCCAGTATTGACTGAGATGGGCTCCAGCCTCCTCACGACCCTAATAGGATTAATCGGTGCAGCAATTGAGTGACTGATTAGTTGATCTGTCTGTTCAGTAGAGTGCGGAAGAATGCTTTTGATTGATTTGTGATTGATTTTTGATTTTGACATCTCTCATTCAATAAACAGACCTCGGAAAATTTTACTATGTAATCTATTCAATAAATAGATTTAGGCCTTGATTTTACAGTGACAAGCATAAAATTGTGGACACGTGTGAGCAAAAACGAACAAATAAACAACAAACAACATCGAATGGTCTACTAGACAGAATAATGTAACACAGGCAAATGTCCACATGGTGGCAGTGTGACATTGTATGGACACTGCTCCCACATTTAATCGAAATAGTGTACAGTAATACAGTTGCGGTTCATAAAATGACTGATGGCTCGCCAGGCCATCTCAGGGCCAAGACTCACACTACGATTCACAACTCGGGGTGATTTGGAACCCCACTGTGCATGTTTTTGGATTGTGGGAGGAAACCGAAGTACACGGAGGAAACCCACGCAAGCACGGGGAGAACATGTAAACTCCACACAGAAACTCCCAAGCTGGGAATCGAACCCAGGACCTTCTTGCTGTGAGGTGTAAGTGCCAACCACTAGCATCAGTGTGTTTCCGCCCTGCGATGGCCTGGCGAGCCGTCCAGGGTGTACTCTGCCCTCGCCCGGAGTCGGCTGGGATGGGCGCCAGACTCCCTGCAACCCTAATTAGGATTAAGCATCATTCAGAAAATGGAATGATATAAAATTATATTATAAAATTTTAATATAATTAAATATAAGATGACTGACAACTTCCAGGACGGACTCGGATGTATATTTTATGTACTAGGGAGATATACTCCCAGCTCATGGTGATAAGCACCAAATATATACTTTACAGAAGTCTATATTAATTTATGACTATTATGACAGAGAAGCACAGTTTATTGCCTGTAGTGCATTCATAAAATGAGTCATAAACAAGCTTTAAATATATTCAAAGCATTGTTAAGGCTTGTAAATATAATTTCTTTGCTAATCTATATCAAACTGCAATATTGAAGTACAATGAAACTCGATGCAGTGGCTTTATTTCTCTGTACCTCTGTACCTAATCTATCTGGTTTCCCTGCATTTGAATGTAAAATTGTTCTTTATTTCCAGTATATACAGTCCATCCAATTTTCCTCCTCTTATTCTCATCTACAAGGTCAGGAAAAAGCAGTTCAGATTCAGGTTGTATGTTTAGATTGGCACGTATCTCACTATATAATCACATAGAGCCCGCCTTGTGAATAAACTGTTTTATATATACAGTACTGTCTATATATATATACAGTATATTGATCTGACATCGAAACTAGTACATTTCCCAACTACCCAACTTAAAACTTTAAGAAATATTTGCATGTTCAAGTTTATTTGGTAATAAATACATCAAAATCTTTAGTGCATGCCTGAGAGATAATATCATATCAAAATATGTATATATGGTGAACACATTTTTAAAAATAATTAAAATACTGTACTTTCTAGTTTACATCTTTTTCATGCTCAATTTTTTGACAAGAGAAAGACCTCACTATCTTCACATTCCTCTAAGCCTCTGCTCAGTTCACCACAGGTCCAATAAGCACATCAATCAGACCACAGGTGCACACACCATGAAAGACGGAATTTGCATGTGAGTGGCAAAATTGGTTTAAAAAAAAAAAAAAGAGCATCAGATTTAAATCAACATCAATGATGTACCTGACTTTTTCTGTCCACGTAACATGGACTTTTATTGACTTTAGATAATAAAGAAAAGGTGAACATGTAAGGTATTATCAATTGCGTAATGCAACGAATTACGCAGTTATTAGCTAAAGTTATTATTGGTGAATAGAAGGCCATTCATTCTGTCCATGTTATATTCTGAATTTAAGTCGTCCTACTGATAATTTGCATATATAAATCACCCCTAGGTGTGGCTGTATCTCACTCAACCGGTTGCTGTACCGCTTAATCCTACTATGGTCACAGGGAGGCTGGAGCCCATCTCAGCCAACTCTGGGTGAAAGGACAGTACACACTGAAAAGCTCGCCAATCCCACACACAATACCATTCATACTCACAATCATGCCTAGGGTCAATATGGAACTGCTAATTAGTCTAATGTGTATGTATTTGACCTGTGGGAGGAAAGCAGAGTACCCAGAGAATACACACTGAGAAAACTCTACACAGAAACGCCCTTGTCGAACTTGTTGCAGAGGAGCGGGCGTGATAACCACTATGCCACTATTTATTTATTTATTTATTTATTTTGCAAATTTTACTAACTTTTGAGACCACGAAAACAACACAGCAATAAAAAAATAAAAACCTATTACAGTAGAGAACTTCTTATAATCAACGTTTGTTACCGATGTGCCCATGGAAACCGTTATTAACATTTTAGATCCACTGAAACTTGAACTGGGTCTCAGTTGGCTGCCGGGGTCGAGTTCGATTTCCCTGGATGCAGTGACAGTCCCACAGGCCACAGGCCACTCGACACTCAAGTACTTTTCATAACCCCATAACTCGATAGCAACTGCAAACTCATGATGATGCCTCAGAGCATATGCACATTTTGAGAGTTTATTGTTCTGGGGAAAGCAGCAGGTAGAAGAACATCAAGCATGGGGCAAATGTTTCGTTCACTGTACTGTATTCACTTCCTGGTCCACACCCATGATGCATTGCGTCACTCCATGATTTCTGTTGAAAAGTGTGGGGGGGGTTTTTTGGAGGGGGATTTTTTTTAGGCAGTGAGGTCAATATGGAATGTTACACACCCTCCTGAAGAATGTTCTCCTTGAGTTTTTTTCTTTTTTTCTTTTATGTTTTTACCTTATGGCTGATTTATAAAGTCCAAAATGTTAATTATTTATCCACAAGTAGCTTATCCACAAGAATAAGCTCAGAGCTTTGAAGTGTGACTAAATGCCATTGCCATGACAGCAAAGTCACACACCTTCAAAAATGGTGTGAGCGCTAAGATCCGC
>CM045730.1:6382500-6432500 GCA_024760905.1 Plotosus lineatus | reverse complement strand
CTTCCAAATACGCATGCGCAGCAGTTAGTAAAGAGGCGGGTGGCAGCATCACATCACAGAGAGGGCATGCGCCTGCTGACACGCCTTCCTGGTTGGTGGTGGTTGTATGTGATAAGGAAGTAACACTTTATGTGGGAATAGGATACGATGAAAAATTAGGTGGGGATCTTCTTCTTCTTTTCCTTTCGGCTTTTCCCTTCAGGGGTCGCCACAGCGAATCATCTGCCTCCATCTCACCCTATCCTTTGCATCTTCTTCTCTTACACCAACGACCTTCATGTCCTCCTTCACCACATCCATGAATCAATCGTCTCTTTGGTCTTCCTCTAGGCCTTCTGCCTGGTAGTTCCAGCCTCAGCATCCTATTACCAATATACTCACTATCGCTCATCTGTACATGTCCAAACCATCTCAATCTAAGGTGGGGATGTTATTATTATTTTCCGTAAAGTGTTTGAAAATTCTCTCACTCACTCATTGGTTGAACTGATTAATTATACTTGTAGGGAGGCCGGTGCCTATCTCAGCTGACAAATCTGTTCAATAGTAAGGAGAAAAGTTTTCTCCTTTTCAGGATTGAGGATATTTAATTTCATGGTGCATGGTAATCACACATAGACTACAGATTTGGTAAACAGACATAATGTTCAAAAGTATCAAAGTATTCCTTTAATATGCAGGAGAAGGTGTCAGAGCAGGGGGCTTCATAACTGACCACATTCTTCTGCTTATAATGTAAAAATATGCATGTACGGATTATATATACTGTGTGCACGTATATATATATATATATATATATATATATATATATATATATATACACACACACACACACACACACACACAAACACAGTGTATATATATATATATATATATATATATATATATATATATATATATATATATATATATATATATATATATATATATATATATATGTATATATACATATATATATATATATATATATATATATATATATATATATATATATATATATATACACACACACACACACACACACACACACACACACACACACACACACACACACAATATTCTTTCAAGCAGAGAATGTTGTCAATGTTCTACATGTTGTTGGAATCTAATCTTGCTTCCTAGTTTAGTAAATGTTTGGCTGTAATTTGTGCTTCTAATGGTGTAAGTGTGCACCCCGCACAGAGACAGAAATCTATTGGCTGTAAACTTGCACAAGATGGAAAGAAGCTCAGAAAAAAACTTTTGAGTGGGTATTTTATATATATATATATATATATATATATATATATATATATATATATATATATATATATATATATATATATATGTATGTATGTTGACATTCTTCTGTGTCTATGCTTCAATGGAAAAATGCTTCATGTCATGGATTTTTCCTTCACATTTTGATTTGTGCAGGCAAAAAAAAAAAATGAAAAGAAAAAAAATATAGTCATAGAATGCGAGCAGCTTCTAAACTCCCTGCTAACATTTGAGTCTCTTCCTCTGTGGACTTTTTCTGTTTGACTTCTTGTATTTTTTTTAAAGGATGTGTCTTTCTCAGAGAACCATCACGCAAAGTCTTCCTCATCATCCAAGCATAACATCTGGTGCTGAAAAAAAGAAAGAGATCGAGAGAGTAGGATAGAGAAGAGGTTAGAAACAGACAACAATATCCCTGGTACTGTATCTTATAACAAAGTAAAAGCGAGAACTGAATGACTGTAATATTACAATAAATGGTAACTGGTATACAGGGATCCCTCGCGACTTCGAGCTTCAATTCATTCGGCTTCAGTGCATCGCGGTTTTTTTTTTTAAATATTTATTGAATTAAAAAATAAGAAAATTAAGAAAGAATAGGGGGAAAGTTAAGGAAAATGCCCCAAAACAAGGGTAATTAAGCAAAAAAAAAACAACCCAAATAAACAAAAACAAAAAAAAACAACCCAAAACCCCCCATCAAAACTACTTACATTTTTTTATGCGAGGTACGCATCTGCGTGCGTCTGTATGTGTGTGTATTTATATTTTATTTACATCTTATGCATTATTTTTGAATGTTTAATTGTTATTATAAGAAGTTATAGCATTGAATATGTATTTATCGATATTATATACACATATACATGTACGTATACGTCAGTCGGGGGCGGTCGATCCTACTTCGCGGAGTTCGGCGTTCGCGGGGGGATCTCAGTCCCATTTAACCATGGAAAGTGAGGGATCCCTGTATTTAAATGGTATACTGTATTTATTCCCTACTGACTGACTCATTCATTTCCCAAAAATTATTATTAGGGATGCTGGGAGGCCTGGAACCTATCTCAGCTGACACTTTCCGAAGGCAGGGTATACCATGAACAGCCCACAACACACACACACACACACACACACCCATTCACCTTCACACTGGGGGGCCAATCTGGAACAGCTAATTAACCAAACATGCATATCTTTTGTGTAGGAGGAAACCAAAGAACCCGGCAGCACCCTACAAAAACGTTGGGAGAACATGCTCGCGACAAATACACAACACTATTCACACCTACACTCACTCCTAGGGGCAATTTGGAAAGAGACGGTCAGTTTAACATGCATGTCTCTGAATTGTCGGAGGAAACCAGAGTACCCAACGGAAACACACGCAAGCACAGGGAGAACACAGACGCTCCACACAGAAATGCCCAACTCCAAAACTCGAAACCGGGACCTTCTTGCTATGAGTCGGATTTGCTGACAACGCCACCATGCCGCCCATAATCTGTTAGTTGTATCGTATAAACCGCAGCAATTGTTTAAATGAGTCATGATGTGATCTTACAGGTGGGTAGACGTAGCCATCTTGGCTTTGACTCCTGCAGATGTGCACTTGGTCCTCTGTAGTTTTCTGGTACACAGGGTTATCGAAATGGATGGTGTTAGTGTTCTTCCGTCTCCAGTGACGAAACAGCATCAGGGCGACAAATGCAGTCAGGCATATCACCACTAAACAACACGAGTGACACATTAGTAATTTCTAGAAAATAAAATTCTTTTTATGTATATATATATATATATATATATATATATATATATATATATATATATATATATATATGTATGTATATATATATATATATATATATATATATATATATATATATATATATATATATATATATGTATATATATATATATATATATATATATATATATATATATATATATATATATACATACACACACAGTATATAGTATGCCATGTACAGACCTATAGAGATGATGACATAGAGAGTGACATGATGCTGAGAAGGACTGGAGACTGCAACGTACATATCATTTGCACCTACAGGCGAAAAAAACACCTTTTGATTACTATACTGATACAGATAATAATACATGACAGAGCTGTGTAGTGCACAGGTTGTAGATTTAGAAGGTCACCTTCATGAGTGCTCATCTCAGTCTTGGTTTCTGGGATGTTCTTTCGAGCAACAGCACCTGAGGAAGTCATGGTACTTGTAGTACTGGATGGCTGTTTGGTTTTCACTGTGGTGGTTTGTATGGCGGGCCGTTTTGGTGTCGCACCGGCTGTAACCGGAGGTCGGACCACAGCTGTAGTTGCTACTGGCAGTACAACTACGTGAACAAATGTACAAACAATGGGTTAATTTGCGCTGAAGTTGAAGATCATACGGGTGATTCTAAATGAATGTAGTCGTACATGTGTCAGTAATACGGTAGCACATCTTAAGTGTCGAAATACAACATTTAAGTTTGACGTCTATTTGTATTGGTGTACAGTAATCGATTTTTTTTTTTTATTTGGTTTCATTTCAACCACAATTACCTACATTCTCAGTGATCTTGCACATAATTGCACTAAACTGTTATGTAAATTAATGACATAATGGGCAGCATGCCTGCCTCACTACGAGAAGGTCCTGGATTCGCGTCCTGGGCATGGTAACGGCATCTGTGAGGAGTTTACATGTCCTCCCCATGCTTGCATGGGTTTCCCTTGGATACCCTGGATTCCTCGCACAGTCTAAAAACATGCACATTAGGCTAATTGTCGGTTCCAAATTGCCCCTATTTGGAGGTGAGTGGTTTTATATATGTGTTGCCCGGCGATGGTCTGGCGATCTGTTCGGGGTGTACCCCACCTCTGCCCAGTGTTGGCTGATTTAGGTATCAGCCTCCCACAACCCAAATAGGAATACAGTGATCCCGCGCTACTTCTTGCTCCAGTTTCTGCGGCTTCAGTGCATCGCGGGTTTTTCAAAAATATTCATCGAAAAATAAAAATATTTAGGAATTTAAGGAAAAATAGGGGAAAAAATTGACGGGAAAAAGGAAACAAAACAAGGCCAATTATGACCAAACACAAGCAAACAAAACCAAAAAAAAAAAACAACAACTCAAAACCCCCCAACAAAACGACTTACATTTTTATGTGAGTTGCGCATCTGAGTGTGTGTGAGCGCGAGTGTTTGTATGTGTGTATTTATGTTTTATTTATATCTTATGCATTATTTTTGAATGTTTAATTGTGATTATAAGCAATTATAGCGTTGAATATGTATACACATAGTACATATATGTATAGGTCAATCGGGGGGGTCCTACTTCGCGGAAATCGGTGGTCGCGGGAGGGTCTCGGTCCCCATTAACCGCGGAAAGTGAGGGATCCCTGTAATTGGTGAATGAATGAAACTTGCCCCTTGCATTCGCCCCGTGTCGGCTGAGATAGGCTGTAGTCTCCCTGCTAAAGTAAAAGTTTTGGCAAATGACTGAGTGGGTAACGAACTGGAATTTTGTTTCGTTCTAAGTATTATTGTAGGTCATGCAGTGTCCCAAACGACATGAGCAAGTTTTAATGATGTGATTTGAGCATCGATTAGCTACACCTTTATTTACCCTTTAATTAACGCTTAAGTAATAATTATAAAAACTGATTAATTCTCTTCCATATCTATAAATTTGTATAACAAGCTAATAAATCTTAAATGACATATATACCTTCCACACACTTCTTCATGTCAGGGGCGAGGATCATGTGATCAGGGCAGGTGCAAGTGTATTTTGGGGAATGTTCGTCCACTTTTGGAGCCGGAAGACACAAATAATCACAACCACCATTCACATGGTTTCCTTCTTCACACCAGTTTGTACCTGAACAACAAACCATCAGTTAGAGAGACATGTCATATACAGAGACACTACAGCGCTCTTTGGTTGTGACCGTAGGTTTAAATCCCTCACCGTTGGGCTGCTTGAGGTTGTGGTACAGCACAATGTCCTTGGGAGACTGAAGCTTCTCCACTATTTTCTTAATGTTCTTTCCCGTCAGACGATTTGCACTCATGATGCTTCCATTGTAGACATCGGTCCAAAACACTTTCTCCTGGACAACACGTTATATAAGAAACATGATTAAAAATAATATCATTTAAAAAAATGGCATACATTATTCAATAAACCGGAGTGTCATCCTGAATTCGGACTTGCTCGCACCTCAAACACAGCCAAAGAAAACGGATGGGCCAGGTGCCATTCATTCGAGATCAGTGTGTGACGCAAACCACCATTGACACTAATGCTGGAGAGCGTGTGCAGTTTGGAGTCCACCCAGTACAGTCGCTGATTCACCAGGTCTGAATAGAAACACAAGCGCAGTCATACTTCAGACAGCGTTAACCTTCAGGCCATTCTTTTTAATCCCTTGTGTGGAAGATTTCTATTATCTACACCCAAGAGAGGATTTAAACAACCGGTATTTTATCCTTTTTTTCCCTTTCTTTGATTCCTATTGAAGCCTGAACCAGTGCCTTGAATGAACCCGAGACTGAATGAGACTGGACTGACAGGCTCAAGGAGGAACAACAACATATTCATGTGTGAGATGTTTTTTGGCTGGGCAGTGTATATTCTGTTGAAACAAACCAATGTCATAGAACATTTAGAAAGTATGCCTTAAACCAGGGAGCCAGACATGGCTGTTTTGATGACTGTATCTGGCTCTCAGATAAATCTGGTGGCCTTTATTAACAGAATAAATAATACATAATTTCACTGTCCTTTAAATAAAAATACAGAAAAAAAAATAAAATAAAACAAAAACAGATGAATAACACATTTTAATCTATAAAGCTATTTTCAATGCCACTTGTCGCTGTGGCGCGCAGCAGAAAGCCAATCCTTTCTGTACTCCAGTTTGTGGGCGAGTCCGATACCTTGAAACTCTAATTTTATTGGATTATATGCAACAGCCTGCGTGAGTTGTTTTTGAGTTAAGAGGTAAATTCCCTTTGTTCTCGATCCTCTCATTTGCACGAAGCCAAGCAGAGCTGGCAAGCAAAACACAAATGGACAGACATGGATAAACTTCAACCCGCAGACCAGCTCATTGCCAAAACTTGGGACGCGCTTCCTATCACATACCAAACACTGCAGCGTGTGGGTCCTGTCGTATTGACCATGTTTGGCTCCACATGCGCACGCGAGCGGTCCTTCTCACACATGAAAAACATCAAGACCAACCTGCGGTCACGTGTAATAGATGGAAGCCTAAACACCTGCGTGAAGCTAAACCTCACCACGTATCAACCAGACTACAAAGCCATTAGCAAAACCATGCAGCAAACGAAGTCGCATTAATAGTAAAAAGTACTTTTCTTATTAATAGATAACTTCGTTACAACAATGTTGTTTAAAATAAATTCAGAGTCTTATTATACTCTAAAATGTTTGGTTTTCTTTTTCCATTTAGTTGTATTCAGTATTAATATAAATAAATATATGACTCTCAGAGGATTAGATTTTAAAATATGTGTTTATTTTTGGCTCTCATAGTCAAAAAGGTTCCCGACCCCTGCCTTAAAAATACTTTCATACACGTCCTCTTTCACCTCGCTTCTGAGGGAGGGATTAAAAGTGACCGGACCCTCAGGTAGCTCTTGCTGCCACCGTCAGCTCAGACTGGAGAATGTCTGCATGTAGAATTGAATCTGAAGTCTCTACTTTTGAAAAAGAAAAAGAAAAAAACCCGTCGGCAGTAACACTTCTCGCAATGCTAGACGTTTAGTGTGGATTGCTGGATTCGAAACAGCAGCTGAGTGCCCGAGACGCCTTACAGCCATAACGAACCAAGAAGCAGTGCTAAATATACTACAATAGATCAGCAGTTGTGGTATTAGACAACGGATACCAATCCTAGAACAACACACCCTGGACACGTAAAACCTTGAGTGGGGGGGGGTTGGGGTTGCTTTTTTTCTGGGCTTCCACTTTTTGTCAGCTGCTGCTCTCCTCGTTGCACAAAGCTCGCTGCACCTTGCTTGGTTATTCCCCTCCGGCTGCCCCTATTTCAAATCTTTTTTATAGCACTTCCATGAAGCTCTGACGCATTTGCCACAGTAGTGTTCTATATGTTACTAGCCTATAAATGGAGCATTAATGAGGAACTAGGTATAAGTTCTAAAGTGAATGGAAGCTGCTTACTCACCTAATGTGATACCATTAGGCCAGACGATGTCATCAGTGACCAGAGCTATACGACCTGCACCGTTCAAACCACTCTTCTCTATCCTGGCAGGGTTTCCCCAGTCAGTCCAGTACATGAAGCTACAGTGGTATTAAAAACACACACACACACACACAGGCTATTATCCCAATAGCACAAGGGATCTCCAGTGAAGTAATTACACAGTTTTAAGTTTCCTCAGCTTCTAATGAACCTGATCCAGCTGGAATAACATGATATTCGGCTGTTACACTGGATCTGGTGTGCTAAGAAAGTACCTGAGTCAGCTTCATCGATTCATTGATGACTCATCACATTTAATAATATAAAGAGCACATCAGCCCCGTGATGGCCTGGCGAGCTGTCCGGCTCCAGCCTCCCATTGACCCTAATTAGGCTTAAGCGGTTCAGAAAATGAGAGCACATCAACAGTCACTTACCTGCGCTCTGGATCTACGACAATGGCGTGTGGCTTATTCAACCCGTCTTTGATAAGAGTCTTGCGCTTGGACCCATCCTTTGTTGCCACAGAAATGGTTTGTAGGAAACTGTCAGTCCAGTAGATGTTGCCATGAATCCAGTCAACAGCCAAGCCTTCGGGGGTGGATATTTGGCTGCCGATCAAGGTGACGTGGTTGCTTGGAGAAGAAGCCTTGTCAATGGGAGTGCTTAAGGGGGAAAAAGCACCAGGAGTTTATTTGAACTGTGCCATAATGGTCAAAGGCCTATTTCACGCTTAACGAATCCTAGTGGTTGGTGGATGATGGACATGACAGACTGGGGAACAGAATGAGGTGCTCCACCAGACCCCAGACTCCACCTCACTCTACCCCCCTGTCTCTCTATTTGTCAGAATGCCTTCTCAATGGCCTACACACTCTGCCACATCACCACCAGGAGACTATCCATCCCACTCTGTGATGATGTCACAGAGAGGGGCACGACTACCCTGAGACATCCCACCCACAGAGCATCATGCGCTGCTTCTGTCCTCACCTGTAGATCTTTCTATGGAAGAGATCAGACCAGAAGATAGTACCACTGGACACGTGCATGTCGAGTGCCACCACGTTCTTCAGTCGTGGGATCAGACACGTGTATTCCATCTTATCCAACGTCATCTTCCTCACCTCGTGACGGTTGGTGAAGTACAGGTAAGGAATATTATCTGCGAAAAAAGAAAATAAATGCTTGAGCGGTTAGAATTACATTTACATTGCATAGCAATAATGCCACTTCATTCATTAAATGGGCTTCAGGCTATTTCAGCAGGCTCTGAGCGAAGGTGGTGTTCACCCTGAACAGCCTGCCAGGCCATCGCAAAGATCACACACACACGCGTACACACATGACCATTTGCACTCACACCTACGGGCAATTTGCAACTTCCATTTAGCCAACTGTGCATATTTTTCAACTGTGGGAGGAAACCTGAGTTCCCGGATGAAACCCACACAAATGGATGAGAATTCAAGTTAAGATAATGTACTGTGTTTAACGCTTATCACTCATTTGCTAAAACATATAATGCTCGAACCAAGCCTGGGACTTGAACCCAGGACCTTGTTGCTGTGATGCAGACATACTAAGCACTATGCTTCCATGCTGCTGACAGATTTACAATTGTGGTATGCATTCTTGGATACATTCTTCACACATTAGCACCCATTTCCTTTAAACACAATCTCTTCTGAAAAAGCAGAAGTATGAATGGTCTCCGCATCAACCACGAAATGCTTCAAGGTCACGTCCCAGTTGTCATGTTACAACATATTGCGTGGGTGTTGGAAGTTCTTGAGAAAGTTTACAACATACCAGAAACTGCTTTGCACTCTTTGGTCTTCGGATCCATGTCATAGCCATCCTGACAGTCACACTTGAAACTACCTATCAGATTCAGGCACAGCTGAGAACAGGTGTCGGGGACAGCACACTCGTCAATATCTGCAGCAGAAAACACAAACGCTGATCGTTCCGCTAGACTCGTCCGCTAATTCATGTCTTGGGTAGCATGAAGCAGACAGTATTTTGATTATGTTGTGAAAACAATGGTGTTACCTTCACAACGTCTTCCGTCTACCAGGCGGTAGCCTGAAGGGCAAAGGCACTCATATCCGATCTTCAGGTCCTTACATGTGTGAGAGCAGCCACCATTATTATCAAGGCACTCGTTCAGACCTGCAGAAAATATTTATGGGAAAAATATGAGTTTACCCAAAACCTGATACCATGCTTCGCCTCTGCTTTGTTTAAAGCTTCTGTGTGGTAAGCGATTTTGGCACACGGTTGGCAAAGCAGGCTGTTTTGAAACTCAAAATCCAAACAAATTTTAAAGCCCCTCCCCTCAGTGTTTCCGTCAATGCTAACCATCCCAAACACAGATATTAGTGCAAAAAAAAAAAAAATCTTACTGAACTAACAAATGACGCAAACGACGGACTGTTACTTAAAAAAAAAAGTTTACATTTACAGGGATCTCTCACTTTCCGTGTTTAATTGGGACCGCAATCCCCCCACGACTACCAAAATCCGCGAAGTAGGATTCCCCCCTTCGACTGAAATATACGTAATGTACATGCATATAATATCAATAAATACACATTCAAAGATATAAATTCTTATAATAACAACTAAACATCATCATCATCATCATCATCATCATCTTCCGCTAAGTCCGGGGTCGGGTTGTGGGGGCAGCAACCTAAGCAAAGAGGTCCAGACGTCCCTCTCCCAAGCCACTTCCTCCAACTCTCCCGGGGGGCCACCGAGGCGGTCCCAGACAAGCCGAGAGACATAGTCCCTCCAGCGTGTTCTAGGTCGACCCCGGGGTCTGTTCCCGGTTGGACATTCAAACATTCAAAAATAATGCATAAGATGTGAAAAAAAAAATAAAAAAAAATATATATATATATATATATATATATATATATATATATATATATATATAAATACACACACATACAGACGCACGCGTGCACGCACTCAGATGTGCACCTTACAACAATGTAACGAGTTTTTATGGGAGGTTTTGGGTTGTTTTTTGTTATGTTTGTTTAGGGGTTTGGTTTTTTTTTGACAATTGGCCTTGTTTTTGTGGCATTTTCCTTAACTTTTTTTCCTATTCTTCCTTAATTTCCTTAATTTTTAATTTGCTGAATATTTATAAAAAAAATTTAAAAATTAAAAAACGTGATGCACTGAACCAGCATGAATTGAAGCGCAAAGTAGCGAGGGATCCCTGTATAATTATAGTTCTGTGGTTTGTTTCTCCAGGGGATTGAGGGACAGGAATTCCAAGTAGGGCAGCATGACCCACAGCAAGAGGGTCCACAGGGTGTTTCTGTGTGGACTTTAAGCGTTCTCCCCATGTTTGCATGGGTTTTCTCCAGGTACTCTGGTTTCCTTCGACAGTCCAAAGACATGCAAATGATTTTAACTGGTTGTTCCAATCTGACCATAGGTGTGAGTGTGAGTAAATGGTTGTGTGTATTGGCACTGTGCTGGTCTGGCCAGTAGTTAGACAGTCAGCCATCGCCTAGTTGAGATGGGCCCTAATTAAAGGATTAATCGGGTCAGCAAATGGAGGAGTGGCTCCTGGAAACAGTACATAGTTTCATATTCTACTCCCATATAAAAACTTGAGGAACCACCTGGGATTATTATTTTCTACCGGCGTACCCAGGTATTGTCTTTAGCATTCCTGGAATCTTTTTTAATCTCAATTTCCTCTCCCTTAACTTAGCTTTGTTCGGTTTTGTCTCAGTGATGCCAACCCCAGAACGACGTCCATCGGCCACTTTGTTGAGTATACAGTGGTACCTCACCTTACGATAGTCCCAGCTAACGAAACATCCAGGCTACGAAAAATTTTTTGTCTCTGTATACGAAACAAGTTCTCCTGACAAAACACGCCAAACGCGCCATTCATAATTTCAAACGCGCCATTCAAACACACCATTCAAACATTAAAACGCACCATTCAAGCATTCAAACAATGCATGAGCTGCTCTCTCATTGACTATCTTCCAACATCCCACCCCGCTGGCCTCCCATTGGCTAGGAGAGATGATGCAGCTCCCTCCCATTGGCTATCTCCCAACATCCCGCCCCGCTGGCCTCCCATTGGCTAGGAGGGATGACGCAGCTCCCTTCCATTGGCTATTATGGAGCTGCATCTCCCATAATGCTTTTCGCGTAAAGGACAGAGTTACTGTTGTTTCATGAGTTTTTTGAGTGTGCTCATTGCTTTATTTTTTGACTCAGGCTTTTAACCTTCCATAAACATTTGTAAGATTATAACTCTGCTAAGAAGACATCGTCAACACACGCGCGTACACACACGAGTGAAAAGAAGAAACAGGCTCATGGCATGTGGTTGAGTGATATCGCACAGGAATATGGCCGAACCCGTCTACCATCGGTACGATATTGAAGCAGAAGGTGGTCTTAAAAGGTATACTTTTATAATTTTAAAGGGTTTAGGGGGGAGTATTGGGGGCCTTGGAACGAATCACACGTTTTACATGCAAAATGCAGTTCAATTTACGAAAAATTCAGGTTAAGAAAAAGGCTCTGGAACGGATTAATTTCGAAAGGGGAGGTATCACTGTACTGTAGAATAATTAACACTGTTAATGTTCATAATGATCATTTTAGATTCTAAGACTTTGACTCACTGCAGTTGGCTTCATCTGAGCGGTCGTTGCATTCGAAGGCTCCGTCACAGTGCCACAGTCTGTGGATGCATTCTCCGTCAGTGCACTGGAACTCGAACTTACTGCACGGCCTCGGGGTCGGTCTGGGGCCACATTGTTCAACCCACTCATCGGAGCCATCTGCGCAGTCTGTTTCTCCATCACAAGCCCACAGCTGTGGAATACACATCGTGTTGTTGCACTGGAAAGAGCCAGCTACACAAGAACGCTTGGGGCAAGATGCCTCGTCACTGCCGTCTGAACAATCTGCCTCCTCGTCACAGACGAAAGTGGAAGAGATGCACTGGCCATTTGCACAACGGAACTCATCTTTTGTGCAGTTCTTCGGGGCTGAGAAGAGGTATGAGGAAAGGGTTAATCAGATTAAAAATAAGCTGTTCAATTCATCATCAGTTAATTTTCTGTAACCGCTTATCCGCTTAATCCTAATTAGGTTCACGTAGAGGCTAGCACCCATCCCAGTCAACTTCGGGCAAGGCAAGAGTACACCCTGGAAAGCTCGCCAGACCATCGCAGGGCAGAAACACGCTGACGGCTTTGCAGCCTACTTTTCTCAAACGTCAGCAATGGTTCTTTTACATGCACCTCACACCATAGACAGTGAGAGACATGGCCGGCCTTTGATAACCCAGTTAGCTGCACTGGGGAGACAGTGACAACGTTGTGGAGAGTGGGACTCGAACCCCCAATCTTTGGATCAGCGATCCAGCGCCCTATACCACTAGACCACCACTGCCCCGCAAATAGGCTGTTGTCATATAATTATATCATGATTCACATCATAATCAAGAAAGTATGTTATACTGTTATTAAATAGTTATTCTGGTGCTTCCATAGAATGCATGATGTTTGTGCAATTACTTTTGAGCATGCAAAAATACAAACAGTTAGAGAGGGAGAGGGGGAGAGAGAAAGAGAGAGAGAGAGTGAGAGAGAGAGAGAGAGAGAGATCCTGGATTACTTGTTTTGCTGCTATTTAACAATAAAGGACACAATTCGTAGCAATCCCTCTGATGTCTTACCGCAGCCTAGCTCATCGTCTCCGTTCTCACAGTCAGCCTGTCCATCACAGCGCCACTTGGAGGACACACACTGAACGATGCTCCCTCTGCAGATGAACTCCGACGGCAGACATTTCTTATTAGCTAACAAGGGGATGACTCAGTATTAGTTCAGTATGGATCTGAATTCAGAGAACAGTGCAGTGCAGTGCCTCAGGTCTATTCACGACAGCTGACATGAAGGGCGTGTGACTCACCGCAGGCGTCAGAGAGCTCGTCGGTTCCATCTCCACAGTCGTCCATCCCATTGCACACCCAGCGGCTTGCGATGCATTTCTTGTTCTTACATTCAAACTGATGCTCGTTGCATGTAGCAGCACCTGCTTCGGCAGAGCAAGCAGAGTGGCATTAAAGAGGTGGTTTGTCATTTAGTAACCCTCTGCTGACTGTCAGGTGAACTGCGATTACAATTTTTCGCCATTTCCTTTCTCCTTATTTCTGTCTTTCGCTTCTTCTTGGCAACCATTTTCCCTGTGCCGAAACTAGTAATGCTTTTTAATGGGGAAAAAAGTATTTATAAGTATGTTATAAGCACAGTTAATTCTGACCTGATAAGCATACTGAAACCATCCATTTTCTCTAACCGCTTAATCCCAATTAGAATCGCGGGAAAGCTCATGCCCATCCCTGCTGACTCCGGGCGAGGGCAGAGCACACCCCGGACGGCTCGCCAGGCCATCACAGGGCATAAATACACTGACGACTATGCAACCTACTCTCGTCGAAAGTCAGCAATGGTGTGGTAAAAGAACCATTGATAACCCAGTTAGTGCACTGGGAGGACAGTGACAACCTGGCCTTTGACAACCCAGTTAGTGCACTGGGAGGACAGTGACAACCTGTTGAGTGGGGCTTGAACGCCCAACCTTAGGGTCAGTGATCCAGCACCTTATGACCAGGCTACCACTGGCCACATATTGAAATGAAAAAATAAATATTTGCAAATTTCTAAAGCAGAGATTTTATGAGACATACGTACTAATAATAATTATTATTATTTGTTTAGTACGTGTGCCTCATCGCAGGAAAATCCTGAGTTCGATTCCCATGCTCAAGAGTTTCATTGTGGAGTTTGCATGTTCTACCTATGCTTGCTTGTGTGTCTTTTGAGTACATCAGTTTCCTCATACGGTCCAAAGACATGTGCTTTAGGCTGACTGGCTGTTCCAAATTGCCCCTAAATGTGGCAAGCTGCTCAGGGTGGTCTGAAATATGTACCAGCCTCCCACACAACCCTGTTATGATTAAGGGGGTTGGCAAATGGGGGTCACCAGATCGGAAAATACAGAAAGAGGGATCTGGGACAATTCCTCTTTGCACAATCTCTAAACATCCATCGACCTGGGTCCTCTCCTCTGCACTCTCCTCTTCAGTTCACTCCACAGATTTCCATTGGGCTTTAGTTCTGAAGGACTGATGAAATGGGTATGGGAGGAGCTGCCATGCACCCTAACAGAGTTCCCAGGACCTCTGGAAGAATAACAGGCACACAGCACCAGCGATCCTCCCCCAAACTTCACAATGGGCATGAGGTGCTTTTCTGCATACTCATCCTTTGTGTTCCGCCAGACCCACTTAGCGTGTTTGTTGCCAAAAAGCTCTATCTTGCTCTCATCTTACTGAAGCACACAGTCCCAATTGAAGCCCTGGTCTTCTTCTTCTTCTTCTTTTCCTTTCGGCTTTTCCCTTCAGGGGTCACCACAGCGAATCATCTGCCTCCATCTCACCCTATCCTTTGCATCTTCTTCTCTTACACCAACGACCTTCATGTCCTCCTTCACCACATCCATGAATCGTCTCTTTGGTCTTCCTCTAGGCCTTCTGCCTGGTAGTTCCAGCCTCAGCATCCTACTACCAATATACTCACTATCCCTCCTCTGTACATGTCCAAACCATCTCAATCTAGCCTCTCTGACTTTGTCTCCAAAACGTCTTACATGTGCTGTCCCTCTGATGTGCTCATTCCTAATCCTATCCATCCTCATTACTCCCAAAGAGAACCTCAACATTTTCATCTCTGCTACCTCCAGCTCTGCCTCCTGTCTTTTCCCCAGAGCCACTGTTTCTAAACCATACAACATCGTTGGCCTCAACACCGTCTTGTACACTTTTCCTTTCATTCTTGCCGATACCGTCCTATCACACATCACACCGGACACTTTTCTCCAACCATTCCAACCTGCCTGCACACACTTCTTCACCTCTTTTCCACTCTCTCTATTGCTCTGGATTGTTGAGCCTAAGTATTTAAAATCCTCCACCTTTCTTATCTCTGCTCCCTGTAACCTCACCGTTCCTCTTGGGTCCTTGTCATTCATGCACATGTATTCTGTCTTACTGAGGCTAATCTACATTCCCCTCCTTTCCAGGGCATACCTCCACCTCTCTAGATTTTCCTGCACTTGTTCTCTGCTCTCACTACAGATCACAATGTCATCTGCAAACATCATAGTCCATGGGGAATCTTGTCTAATCTCGTCTGTCAGCCTGTCCATCACCATAGCAAACAAGAAGGGGCTGAGAGCTGACCCTTGATGCAGTCCCACCTCCACCTTGAACTCTTCTGTCACACCGACAGCACACCTCACCACTGTCTTACATCTCTCATACATGTCCTGCACTACTCTAACATACTTCTCTGCCACTCCAGACTTCCTCATGCAATGCATGAAGCCCTGGTACCGCTTAGCAAACTCCAGATGTTTGCATTTATGATGGTGAAGTGAGAAAAGGTTTTTTACGTGCATGCCTCCAAAACAGCTTGTTGGCATGTAGATGGTGCCTGACAGTTGTTTTTGAGACTTTGTGACCACAAGATGCTCCCATTTGTTGCAATTCTTTAACAGTGAGCTTTGGAGAAGTTTTTATTTCTCTTACCATCCTCCTCACTGTGTCTGGTGGCAACATAACCCTGCGTCCTCAACCAGGCTTGTTTACCAGTGTCCCGATTTCTTTTTTTTTTTTTTTTTTTTAATTTCTTAATGATTGCTCTGACAGTAGACATGTGCAGGTGCAGGCGAGGGCCGATTTTCTTGTAGCCATTGCCTGACTTTTTAAAATCAACACACATTCGGCTTACTTGAATGGTGTGTTCCTTTGTCTTTCCCATGTTGAAGAGCGGATAAGAGAAATGGCCTCTGTGTCATGACATACTGATATCGCAGGGAAACAGGAAGTGATGAATTACTAATTAAATGTTCCTAGAAACTCTCTTATCAATGTTGTACACGACTGTAGAAATGACAGAAAAACGGCAGTTACATTTCTGTCCTAGAGATTGTGACAGGTGCCAATAATTGTGGAACATGTGCTTTTATGAAAAAGAATTACAGTATTTTTGAATCGGGGATCTTCTCCCCTTAAAATTTACTTAAATGTGAAGGTTACATTTTTCTCCAATTTGTAGTGTGAGAGTATCTTCTGCAATAAAATAAATAAAATTTACTTTAAGGCATGTAACACATATTAATGGGGGGAGCAATAATTATCAAGGGCAGAGAGAGTGTGTGTGTGTGTGTGTGTGTGTGTGTGTGTGTGTGTGTGTGTGTGTGTGTGTGTGTGTGTGTGTACACACGCGCACACACACACACACACACACACACACACACACATACATACACACACTGCTGCTTTAAACAATCGTTCTACTTTTATTTTTAATCCTTTGCTTCTTTAACAGGTAACTTTATTTCAGATGACAGAAGTTTAACTGTGGAAAAACCGTACGGGAAGTGATCAGTGTTTTATGATATGATTAAGGATTAATTAAGGATTAATGTTTAACATTAAGTTTTATCTGAAGAGATAACATGCATTGTCTACACTCACATGACCATGAAGTTCACACACACACACACACACACACACACACACACACACACACACACTTGTAATTGTTTTTTGTCTGTTGTACTACAGTAACCGGATACTCAAGTGTGACCACAGACACTAACTACTGGTTGTTGCTGCTGTTGCTTTCTGTTAAATAGGATATAGAAAGACCTGGGAAAAAGAAAAAGAGCGAAAAACCAAAGTATTGTAAATTCATGAATTGAAAATTACAAAATGAGAGAATAATTCTCGGTGTTTTGATGGCGCTCACTATGCAGTTCCTACAAAACAGACCGTCACAAAACAACACTCCTGTGTGTGTGTGTGTGTGTGTGTGTGTGTGTGTGTGTGTGTGTGTGTGTGTGTGTGTGTGTGTGTGTTGTTTTCTTGTCTTAGAACAAAATCAAACCTATTGTTACTTTTGTCTGATGACATTCTTCCTGTGTCTTTAAGACAATGGTGAGAGGAGGAGTTTAATAATCACCCCACCAGTTGCTGATTGGCCTCTGAGAATGCTCTGTATAATTCAAATCCTATGCAGTTCATGGTGTAGGCGGAGAAAGACTGGATGTGGTAACTCACTGTAACCATATTGGGAATTCCGTGTACTTGACAGATGTTATAGGAACCAGTGTTTTCTTAAACCTGGTATTCCGGGCAGCTGCTCGCAGACAGGCTCATAGTCAGAAGAGGATTTTGAAATAAAGCTTCTACATTACTGGAATAATCCCAGATCACAGTGTTGCATCAAATACAGGAAATGACTATCCGGTGACTATACCAGGGTTTGAGGTTATCCTTTTCCTGCCTAGAATTTGCATGGCAAAACTACACTTATGGACAGTGGAAAAAGAGAGAAAGAGAGCAGGAAGGGAAGGAGAGAGAGAGAGAGAGAGAGAGAGAGAGAGAGAGAGAGAGAGAGAGAGAGAGTCAACAAGAAATAGAGAAAGTACAAGAGAGAAGGGAAGAGAGAGAGAGAGAGAGAGAGAGAGAGAGAGACAGAGAGAGAGTCAACAAGAAATAGAGAAAGTGCAAGAGAGAATGAGAGTGAGAGTGTGTGTGTGAGAGAGAGAGAGAGAGAGAGAGAGAGAGAGAGAGAGAGAGAGAATAGTAAGTAAGGGCCGAGAGGAAGAGAGAAGGGGAGAAAAAGAGAATGAGAGAGGAGTGGTAGGGAGCCATGGAACGAGAACAACAGGCAGAGAGAGAATATGAGAAAGAGAGCGAGAGAGAGAGAGAGAGAGAGAGAGAGAGAATCAACAAGAAATAGAGAAAGTGCAAGACAGAAGGTGAGAGAGAGAGAGAGAGAGAGTCAATCAACAAGAAATAGAGAAAGTGCAAGAGAGAGAGAGAGAGAGAGAGAGAGAGCGAGAGAGAGAGTCAACAAGAAATAGAGAAAGTGCAAGAGAGAATGAGAGTAAGAGAGAGAGAGACAGAGAGAGAGAGAGAGAGAGAGAGAGAGAGAGAGAGAGAGAGAGAGAGAGAGAGAGAGAGAGAGAGAGGGAGGATAGTAAGGGGGGGCGAGAGGAAAAGAGAAGGGGAGAGAAAAAGAGAACGAGAAAGGGGAGGTAGAGAGCCATGGAACGAGAACAACATGCAGAGCGAGAATGAATGAAAGAGAGAGAGAGAGAGAGAGAGAGAGAGAGAGAGAGAGAGAGAGAGAGAGAGAGAGAGAGAGACATTAATCCCTCATTTAATTGAGAACTGGTGCACCCTGTGCTGTTTCCCCTGCCCCAGGGCGGTATGCACTGATATCCACTCACACAGGAAGCAGCAAGTAAAAACAAAACCTTTCTCAAAACCACATGCCGTCCATTGGGGGGGTTTCCATCCTCTCATTCCTCAAAAACAAGGCCATGTCGCCGTCTATAAAAACTGACCTTCAAACAACGAGTACATGTAGAGCAGTGCAGTGTCTATGGAAAGATAATATTCAGGTCTGTTGAATGCCCAACACTGACTCAGCATGAAGACGTGAAAAAAGAAAACAAGATTAATAGATTTTCACCTCCATTCATAAAAGTTAAATGTACATGAAGAGTCATTTTGCACGAGGATTTTGTTTTGTGGTTTGTTTCGTTTTGGATGGTATTTACGCTGCTTCTTGAAAAGAACTGCCAAAACTCCGCGTGCACTCTCAAAATATCACTGTGTGTTTTACAGCCACGCCATTCAGACTATTTACGTCACGCGGGAGATTTACTTTGCATAACTCTCCAACTGTAAGGACAGCCCCACTGTGTTCTGATTCTAACCAAAGAAAACTTTACCTTAAACTAAAAAAAAAAAAAAAAAAAAAAAAAACCTTTGGTAATTCCCTGACTGTTTCCTCGCTCACTCATTCACTCCCTGACGTTTTTTTGCTGAACTTCTTACTCCTATTCAAATCATGGAGAGGCTATGTCAGCCGACACTATATGAAGGCAACAACCCGCCATCACAATCCCAATCACTGGCATTCACACTCACTCACACCTAGGGGCAATCAGGTACATCTAATTAACCTAATGTGCATGTCTTTGGGCTGTGGGAGGAAACTGGAGTACCCAGAGGAAACCAGGGCAAGTACTGTATGGCAGAGAACATTCAAACTCCACCAAAAATACCTTGAACCCGGAATAGTCTTGCTGTGAGGTGGACGTGATAACCACTACACCATCATGCCACCCTTGACCACTTACCGAATTTTATTCAAATTTTACAATTCACGTACATGTATATACAGTACAGGAACAAATAACAGAACATTCATTATAAATAAGGGCAGTGGTGGCCCAGTGGTGAGATGCTGGATGACTCATCCTAAGGTTACGGGTTCAAGCCTGACTGTCAGCGGTTGTCATTGCTGTTCTCCCAGTGCAGCTAACTGGGTTATCAAGGGTCGGCCATGTCGCTCATTGTCTATGGTGAGTGGCCGTAAAAGAACCATTGCTGATTTTCATCAAAACCAGCTGCTTAGCCGTCCAGGTGTTTCTACCCTGCCGTCCTACGTGTACGCTGTCCTTGCTCAGAGTCGGCTGAGATAGGTGCCAGCCTTCCTGTGACCAATTAGGATTAAGCGGTTCAGAAAATGAACCATTATAGACAAAGTTATGGTGTTGTTATCCTACATTAAAAAAAAAAAAAAACAGACTTCAAAGTTTTTTATATACTACAACAATTTCATGACGATTTTTACCTCTACCTTTGGTTTCTTTGTTTATTTGTTTGATTCTTAGCAAAATTCCACTGAAAGTCACACATAGATTTTCATAAAATCTCTACCAGAGGTGTGGCTTTGAACAAAGAAAACTCCGTTAAAATTTCAGATGGTCCCGATCAAATTCTACATTCGGGAATTGTTTAAGATATTCTTTAACATTATGAGATTTGACATTTTCATTCTTACTAGGCTTGGTGAAGGTTTACAGTCTTCAATTGCTCCTGTTAATTTCACGAATTACTGTAATTAATTAATTCATTCATTTTCTAGGCTGCTTGATGCTAATTAGGGTTGTGGGGGGGCTGGCCCCATCTCAGCCAACTCCAGGCAAGGGCAGGGTACACCCTGAACAGCTCGCCAGGCAATTTAAGAAATGAATTACAGTTTCTTTTTTATTTTTGTTTTATTTTTATTTTTATTCATTTATAGTTACAGGGGGCAGTGATGGTCTAGTGGTATAGGGTGCTGGATCGCTGATCCAAAGGTTAGGGGTTCGAGTCCCACTCTCCACAAGGTTGTCACTGTCCCCCCCAAGTGCAGCGAACTGGGTTATCAAAGGCGGGCCATGTCTCTCACTGTCTATGGTGAGAGGCATGTAAAAGAACCATTGCTGACTTTCGTAAAGAGTAGCTGCAAAGTCGTCAGCGTGTTTCTGTCCCTTGCTAAAAAGGGTTGTGACAGGAAGGGCATCCGACGTAAAAACCTCTGCCAAATCAAACATGCGAATCAGATGATTCGCTGTGGCGACTCCCGAGTAAAAGGGGAAAAAAAGCCGAAACGAAGACAGACATTCATTTATAGTTACAATTATCTGCTGACCCCAGTTGAGCTAAGTGGATAATCAAAAGCCAGCCAAGTCTCTCACTGCCTGTGGCAAGGGGCGTGTAGATGAGGCGAAGCCCATTGGATTGGTGTCAGTGTGTTTCTACTATGCAAATGGTCTAGCTAGCTATCCAGGGTGTATCCCGCCCCACCCAGAGTTGGCTGAAATGGGCGCAACCCTAATGAGATAACATCTGCTGTAGCGAATGAGCACCCGTTCTTACGAGTGCTACAAAGCACTGATCCTAGCAACACTGTATTAGCTTAATATAATTATAGTACGAGTATTATATTTTAGTATTAAGATAAACCTTGTGGTCTGCCTACCGGTATGGAAAATCAGTTCTGACCAATCAGAATTGAGCATTCTATCTCAATTCAAAACTATGGCAGGTGTGCTGTATCTGATATCTGAACTCAGCGATCATTCACTCAAAAAATCTATAATGCTATAAATTAGTAGTACTGTTCTCTGCTTTAAAAGTACAACAGTGCTCATTAATTCAAGATTAATTTGAGTTCCTTCTCCTGACGCAAACTCATGCCACACTTGCATAAGCAGTGTTTGTGTAATCATTACACAGCACTCAGGTATTGCAGAACTGCCTGAAAATATAGTTGTGTACGTTGCCCTGCAAGGGTCTGGCAAGCTATTCAGAGTGTATACCCCAACTTTGCCTAGTGGCGACTGGGATAGTCTCCAGCCTCACTGTGCTCAGCAAATGAATGGTGAAAATATCAGCTTCTATCTTTAGAAAACTTTCTCTGACTCATGTTAAAAAAAAAAATAAATAAATAAATAAATAAATTAAAAAAGGTAATTCCTGTACTGTAGTTACGATATGAATAAGACTAGCTGTCGGAACCCCATTTTCCTTCCATCCTCGTGGGCAGTGGTGGCCTGGTAGTAAAAGATGCTGGATCACTGATGCTAGGGTTTGGGGTTCGAGTCCCACATTCCACAAGATTGTCACTTCACCACCACCCCATCCCCACCCCCTCACCCTACCCCCACCCCAGTGCAGCTAACTGGGTTATCAAAGGCCCGGCCATGTCTCTCACTGTCTATGGTGTGAGGTTCATGTAAAAGATCCATTGCTGACTTTCGACAAGCGTAGGCTGCAAAGCCGTCCGCGTGTTTCTGCCCCTTGCTAAAGTGTTGTGTCAGGATATGTCAAAAACCTATGCCAAATCAAATATGCGATGATTCGCTGTGGCGACCCCTGAGAAAAAGGGAACAGCCGAAAGGAAAAGAAGAAGATTTTCCTTCCATTCATGTCACCTTGCCTTTTAGGTGTTTGCATGTGTGTTACTGGCCTACTCTTTCTGTGCAAAGGTAAATAGAAAAGCAGGCCAGCCGGTGCACTGAATTTTAATTTTAAATCACAGCAGTCATAGTAACATCCTGTGTAACCATCATACACACATATCTAATCATACTGTATCCATCTCATAGTGTGTTCACTGTTTTAAAGTACATAAGTATTGTTATTAACATTAAAAATCCGACCTTGTGTCTGTTCCAGTCTATGTTTCTGTATGCCAAAGTATGCAAGACATGAACTGAATGTCACTTGACATGGTAGCACTGCTCAGACAAGTTTGTTAACCACTTCAATCAAATGACAAGGCAGGAAACTGGCACAGTCGTGGGGTGGGGTGGTTGTGTAAGAGAACAAAGAGAGCGAAAAAAAATTCAGGAAAAAAGGAGTGTGACCTTTATCAGCAATGACAATCCCTTATCTGGGTGGTTCGGTTACGAATGGTTAGAATAAGTATTTAAAGAAAAGATAGTGAGAACTACACAAAACCACCACTTTGAATTACAACACGGCTAATAACTGTATGTCATGAATGGGGCTATTCTTAATGCTGAGCCGACCCAGAATCAATTCTGTAGACAACTCGCAACACCACACCCGACTGAAACCGGTCCCTACCCATGCCCACTAGTTCTCTATGCACCATGCCTAATACAGCCAAACCAGGAGCACTCTTCTGATTGGACAATAGAGTACATACTGCCATTGAACAACCAATAAAAAGCTGTCTATGTGCAGCCCATTCATTCTAACCATGCAAGTCAGAAAAGATTTGAAAGATGGAAAATTAAGTCATTTATAAATTATATTTAATATTTATTTAAACTTTTATTTCTCAGGTGAAATCTAAATGAGGGAGATTTTCTCTTTCTCTCTGTAGATTTAGTCCCTGATGGCCTGCTAATGATCAACAAGTACTGTAGTACTGCACACTGTGTATATATATTTATCATTTATCTATCTGTATTTATTATAGAAATTGTATATAAATTTGTATATTTAGGTATATGTGAAATGCATTTAATTAATAAAAAATAAATAAATACATCATTTGGTATATCAAAAAAAAAAAAATAGTAATACTAAATGAATTAAAATAAAATATTTAAAATGATATAAAAAATAAATCTTTACATAAAAGCAAAATACAATCATATTAATTTTTTTTTCAAATCTAACAGAACAGAAAATAAATTCCGAATAAATGCAGATTATTATTGATTTTTAATTGTATGTAAATGATTAAATGTACTTACAGATTAAAGGTAGACAGATGAACCCAACCAATATTATAGCGCAGGATTTCCGATGCAGCATCTTCCCCCGCACTCAACACGATTATTTACGAGCTCTGTTCCTTTTTTTATGATTTTAATATAAATAAATTTCACAGTTCGCTTCCCTCGTGTCCTCCGTGTTGCGTGTTACTGGAGCGGATGATGCAGATCGGCTTCCTCGAAAAGCCTCCTCACTCTGAGTCTCATCCATTTCATTCGAGGAGCGCGAGGCGGAGGGCGGGGATTTCTCAGTGGCGTGATGTCTGAAATAAAGTGTGGATGGGTGAAGGGGGCGGGGCTGCGCATGACGCTTCATCTTGGGATGAGAGTCGACGAACAGGCCCACATAAATAGAGATAGAGATGGATAAGTGATATGATCCAGATTTATGTATGCATGTATGTATATATATATATATATATATATATATATATATATGTGTGTGTGTGTGTGTGTGTGTGTGTGTGCTATATTTGATATATATATATATATATATATATATATATATATATATATATATATATATATATATATATACCTGTGTATATGTGTGTGTGATATATATTTGATATATATATGTGTGTGTGTGTGTGTGTGTGTGTGTGTGAGAGAGAGAGAAATATATGTATATATATATATTTTTTTAAATATATCTGTATATATGTGTGTGTGAGATATATATGTGAGATATATACACACAGTATATATACATATACATATACATATATATATATATATATATATATATATATATATATATATATATTTGTGTGTGTATGAGAGAGAGAATTATAACTTGTGCCATAATATTATTTTCCTTTACAATCTTATAATATATTTATCCAGTATAAATTTTATACATTTTACTTTTACAAAGTATTCATCATCAGTTCATTTTCTGTTACCGCTTAATCCTACTTAGGGTCGCGGGGAGGCTGGTGCCCATCCCAGTCGACTCCAAGCGAGGGTAGAGTACACCCTGGACAGCTCGTCAGGCCATCGCTGGGCGGGAACACACTGATGGCTTTGCAGCTACTCTTGTCGAAAGTCAGCAATGGTTCTTTTACATGAACCTCACACCATAGACAGTGAGAGACATGGCCGGCCTTTGATAAACCAGTTAGCTGCACTGAGGGGACAGTAACAACCTTGTGGAGAGTGGGACTCGAACCCCCAACCTTAGGATCAGCTGATCCAGCACCCTATACTACTAGGCCACTACTGCCCTTTTACAAAGTATAATTACTGTATACTGTGTAATTATGGAGAGGCTGGAGTCCAGGATAATTTTCGTCCAGGTACTCTGGTTTCCTCCTACAGGCCATAAACATGCGTATTAGGCTAATTGGTTTTTCTACATTATTTTTAGGTGTGTGTGTGTGTGTGCATGTGTGTGTGTGTGTGTGTGAGAGAGCGTGAATGGTTTTGTCTGTTGCCCTGCAATGGTCTACCGAGCTGTTCAGGGTGACCCCAGTAGAATTAAATGGTTTGGCGAGTGAATGTTGTTGGCATCCTTCTGTCTCGAGAGACAATGGGGTTCGCACCATGGATGAGTTCATGGTACTCCAAGCGAGGGCAGAGTACACCCTGGACAGCTCGCTAGGTCATTACAGGGCAGAAACATGCTGACGGCTGTGCAGCTACTTTTATCGAAAGTCAGCAATTGCTCTTTTTCATGAATCTCACACCATAGACAGTGAGAGGCATGGCTGGCCTTTGATAACCCAGTTATCAGCACTGGGGGGGGGGGGACAATAAAAACCTGTTGAGAATGGGGCTTGAACCCCCAACCTTAGGATCAGTGGTCCAGCACCTTTACCACCAGGTCATCACTGCCAAGTGAACGAGTGAATACTGTATGTGCATCCGTGGAGCAATGCCGTGGCCTAATGTTTAGAGACGTGGGTTTCTAAAGGTAGAACCAGCAGGAAAATTGGGTTGTAGTAGGGGAGTGAACTGCACCTTTCCTTCCTCCACCTTCATGGCTGTAGTGCCCTTGAGCAAGGCACCTAAGCCCCAACTACTCCCTGGGCCATGCAGTGTATGGTAGCAGTACTTTGTGCGTGTTTGTATGTGTGTGCTCACTCTGGCTTTGTTAAATGTAAATCTAAAACATTTCCCTTGTGGGAGTAATACAGTATATCAAAAACAAATAAATCTAAATATCCAAAATAAATACATGTGTACTGTATATCATTTATTTATTTATTTTTGTTGGGAGCATTATGATTGTGCTGTGTATGCTTCATACACACACTCACAAGACTCGAGCTTTTGTATTACCAGGAAGCACTCATTAGAGGGTTGTAGAAATCTTACCCATATAAACACTATTCCCTGTTGGGGACTGGACCCCGGTGGGACATTTACAAGACAGGACTCATTTTGATTCTGCGTTGTTAATGTGGGTAGTTATGTTGTCCTTGTAACAAAATGCAAAATCAATCCTGTCCGTATTATGCCTTATATAACTGGATTATATTTTTAGTCTTGAAAAGCAAGCTAAATATTGTGGAAGAAATGAATGAAGGGAATGTTCTTAAAAATACCAAATGAACAATTTATTCTCTTTTACTTCTCCTAAGGTTTAATTATATACTGTACAGTATACGAATATGGAGTCATCCTCGGAGATAAGTGAGTGGATATGCAACAGAAAGGTGATTATTTATTTTGCTCATTTACATTTTGTATACATAGTACATATGCACTAGTTGATTGTTGATTAAGCAACCCCCCCCCCTGAAAAAAAAAAAAAAAAAAAAGACAGACTCATTTGCATGTGACTTTTTAATTTTTTAGTGCAAAGGTTCTAATTAGGGTCACGGAGAGGCTAGCATCCCTCAGCTGACTCTGGGCGAGGACAAGGTACACCTTGGACAGCTCGCCAGACCAGAAACACAGCATCCCAGTAGCCTACTCTAGGCAAAAGTCAGCAATGTTTTTTTTTTTTTACATGCCTCTCACCACAGGCAATAAGAGACATGTCAGGTCTTTGATAACCCAGTTAGCAGCATGAGGGGGGGTCCAGCAGTGACAAGCGTCAGTGATGGGGATGAACCCCTGACCTTCAAACCAGTAAGCCAGCACCTTAACCACTGAACCACTACTGCCCCAGTGAGATCATGTATAAATAAAATGAATGCATTGAAAGTATCCAGGGTGTAATTGTTAATATTTGTAATATATCAAAACAAAATTCGACTCATGTTTAACATTTTATATTATAATTATAGATTTTTGGATGCTAACTATAATCAATTGCGCTCACTCCTGTTGTTTGCACATGAGGAGTTGCCCAGGAGCATTGTTAATGCAAAATGAAGGATTGAAATTTATGTAAGAGAATTTAAGGAATGCAGGAATACCTGCTGAAAGGAATGATGCTGGAGCCCCTCCTCGGGCATACATAACACACACAAAGCAGACAGATACGTGTGCACACATGGGATAGATTCTGACCCGACCTGCTCTTTGGAAATCACTACAGAAGACATGCTAATATGTTGTATGAGGGGTGTGTGTGTGTGTGTGTGTGTGTGTGTGTGTGTGTGTGTGTGTAGTGGGAAAGCCCTTACGTGTATTACTAAATGGTTTAAAATATGATGCATTGATGGTGCTGATGTTAATATTAATTGTGTATACATGTATACATATGCACACACACACACACACACACACACACACACACACACACACACACACACATATATATATATATATATATATGCACACATACATACATACATATACACACATACACATATATATATATAGTACAGTACTGTATGTATGTGTATATATATATATATATATATATATATATATATATATATATATATATATATATATATATATATATATATGTATGTATGTATATATACACACCTTAACAGATTTTCCATGAATTTATAACCTACTGGAACAACCCTCATGATGATTCTGGTTCCCCACCCTGATCCAGGACAGTTTTTCCACCTGATTTAATTAATTATCTACTTAACATCTCCTTATGACTTAAAAAGGGTGTAATAGAGCAGGAAAAGTACTACAATATGCAGGACACGAGGTCCTACAGGACCAGCAGCATCTGGCCTACAGTAACAGGAGGAAGGTTGCTGATTCGGCTCGGTTGGTTCGTCCTTGAATGGGTTCATAGTGTGTATTGGGCAATATTGCCACCTAGAGGGCACTGATGTACATTATGGCCTAAAATGTTTTTCATTAATTTTCTAAGACATTCATTCATTCATCCATTTTCTGAGCCTCCTAATCCTCCTTAGTGTCGCAGGGAGGCTGGTGCCCAATTCAGCCAACTCTGGGCGAGGGGCAGAGTACACCCTGAACAACTCACCAGGCCATCGCAAGGCCACACTCATACAACCATTCACACGCACACTTAGGGGTAATTTGGAGCAGCCAATTAGCCTACTGTGCATGTTTTTGGATTGTAGGAGGAAACTGAAGTACCTGGAGGAAATACGCTAGCACAGGGAGAACATGCAAACTTCACACAGAAACGGCAAAGCTGGGAATCAAACCCAGAACCCAGGCCTTCTTGCTGTGAGGCAGACATGCCAACCACTACGCATCCATGCTGCCCCGGCATAGTGCAATGCTTGCAAAAAGTTTTGTCACAGCTGATGCTTGTACAGACATGTGATTTGTGTTCACCTGAATTCCAAATCAATTCGCCAATTTCTTTTATCTTTTTCAAATATTCCCGAACACTTTGATTTTTAGTTATTTTCATTGTTTCTGACCATTTTTGCTTGTTTCTAGACTGTACATTTTGACACATGCACAATAACAGTGACATCGCCCTTTCACACAGTGCAAGAATCGTCCAGGAACAAGCAAGTTGCCTTACTGTGCAATTATATTATTTTATTGTTATATCCGAGTGTTCACTGACACTCACTGACTTACACAATACAGAAACGTGGGACTAAGTACAGACTTCATTCCCAGTGTAAAGCCCATATACATAAAAGCAACACCCAGCACTGCAAACGTTTAAATTTCATAAATGTAGAAATGAAAGGAGTATAAAATTTGTTTCAATGCAGTTAATAATGAAACCAGAGCTTTATACGTGAAAAGAAGTTTTAATACGTCCATTGGAAAAAGACATGAAACTATGATTTCTTGTCGTCAAAGTACCCTTGTGAACTTAAGTTGGAGTCACAGCTGCAGACTTGCAGTGCAGTACTGCTTTTATGTACAATTACTTTTATCCAGGTGTAAGAGCCGTAGAGTTTAATCCCAGCTAGGGACAAAATGAAGACATTACCAACCCCCACCCCCCAAAAAACATCTACAGCACACAGCATCACGCTTCTAAAAAATTTAAACAGTAATTCAGCATGCTGTCCACATTCAAAATCAACACTAATGTTCATTTGACCGGAAATACACGCTCTTATCCAGAGCAACAAACACGTCAAGACCACCAGTGGTGTGTCCATTATATGTTTTAAAAGGTGGACACTGACATACAGGACATGGAGCTCGATAGTTCTTGCACACCATCTTGGTGGCAGTCTTAACTTTTCGTTAAAAGTACCTCAAGCTGTGAAAGAAAGATACAACGGCTAAATCGCTAACCCTATTTGCATGCGCCTGTATGTTACATGACCGCGCACCGAGCATACGAATGCAAGGAAATAAGATGCAACAATAATAGAAAGTAACAATAAACGAACGCTACGTAAATCACACGCACACATAAACAGCTGACAGTATATGGCATTAATATACATAAACACAGTATACAATACAAGTACAGTAATGCAGAATTTCATTGTAGAAACGAATGGGTCCACAAGGGGGCAGTGTACTACAAAGTGCATCAACATCAAAATACATGCGGTACAAGATTGAACTAAATACAATTGTCTATGTGATTCACTTAAAACTATGGTATGATGTGGGAAACTCTAGATGATACACCATCTACTCCATCTTCAGTGTGTATGATTAGCCTAGCTTTTTTATATTTTTACCGCATGTGATTCTTAGACAAACAATCGATCACTATTTGATGTGGAAAAAAAGCTAGTGAGGCTGTGCAAGTCTGATACAAGCAGCATTTTCCCATCATGTCTATGGAAGAATCTGCATTTATTATGTCCCACTTAAGGCTTTAACAATACAGTTCATGATGATTCGTGTCTTTATCCCTGGTCTTCATCACTCGCAGTGTTAGAGCGCTCCTATAAAACACAAACAGGAGATAATGGAAGTGATTACAGGACTCTATACTTAAAACTGGGGTCGGTAATCTCGAAAAAACTAGCAACATTTAAAAATAGCTCTCCAGGACGCTAAACGGCTAAACCATCCCCTGTTTTCATACACCCTTCCAAAATAATGCCCACCTCCATATGCATGAGCTCTGCTCTGCCTGCAGGTTGGCACATGGTAGGGTCACACACATGTGCAGGGAGACATGCGGACATTTGATTACGCCTCACACTTTTATTTGAAGTACCGTGATACCTCACCTTACAAAATTAATCCGTTCCAGAGCCTTTTTCTTAACCTGGATTTTTTCGTAAATTGAACCGCATTTTACATGTAAAACACGTGATTTGTTCCAAGGCTCCCAATACTACCCCCTAAACCCTTTAAAAATTATAAAAACATACCTTTTAAGACCTCCTTCTGCTTCAATATTGTACCGATGGTAGACGAGTTTTGCCATATTCCTTTGCGCTATCACTCAACCGCATGCCACGAGCCAACTTCTTCTTTTCACTCGCACCGGAACTCACACGCACGTGTCTGTGTGTGTGCACGCGTGTGTGTGTGTGTACGAGCGTGTGTTGACCATGTCTTCTTGGCAGAATTATAATCTTACAAATGTTTATGTAAGGTTAAAAGCCTGAGTCAAAAAATAAAGCAATGAGCACCAATGACATAGAAAAAACTCATGAAACAACAGTAACTCTGTCCTTTACACGAAAAGCATTATGGGAGATGCAGCTCCATAATAGCCAATGGGAGGGAGCTTCGTCATCCCTCTTAGCCAATGGGAGGCTAGCGGGGCGGGATATTGGTAGATAGCCAATGGGAGGGAGCTGCGTCATACCTCCTAGCCAATGGGAGGCCAGCGGGGGCGGGATGTTAAAAGATAGTCAATGGGAAAGCAGTTTGTGCATTGTTTGAATGTTTGAATGGCGTGTTTGGCGCATTTCGTAAGGAGAACTTGTTTCATATGTAGAGACAAAAAATTTTGTAAAGTGTTTTTCGTAACCTGGATTTTCGTTTGCTGGGACTATCGTATGGTGAGGTACCACTGTATTTGGCATAGCACTGTTCACTGAAGGAACACCATGAAGATTTGGCCATTTTATTGCAATTTTATTACATGTACAGGAATTTAGCTCCATAATACAAAATGTTAGCATTTATGGTACGGGCCTATTGAGTACATTGAACATATTATTCAGGACAATCTCTTTAAAAGCCTTGTATGTGTGAAGTGGGTGAGTCACCTCCTCTCGTTCATCCTCGGTGTCATCATCACTGACGACAGGTTTGGCTCTGGTCCTCCCTCCCCTCCTCCTGCCTTTTCCTCTTTCAGTACTGCGCTCCTTTCGGCCCAGTTTAATCTTTACCTTCACTGAGCGAGCTGTTTATCATCAAACACACACACACACACACACACACACACACACATCATCATCATCATCATCATCATCATCATCATCATCATCATTATCACACTCACTTATTTGGTCATGCTTGTTGTTTGAAAGCCACTGAAAGCCTTGTTTAAAACATTATTATATTAAATATAGCAACACATGATGTATATTAGTAGATATAATCCTGTGATACTCCACTAGTGCAGATGAATTTGCAGGCTGTCCATGAAAGACCATGATCACATCACATGACCAGCATGCTCTCTTGGTGGTCAAACAGTGCAACTGCATGACACGCATCATTAACAGTGCTGATTTATAGTAGCACATGGCAGCATGGTGGCATAGTGGTGAGAAAATCTGCCCAACAGAAAGAAAGTCTTGGGTTCAAGTCCTGGAGGGCATTTCTGTGTGGAGTGTGCCTATGCTCCCTTCGCTTGTGTGTTTTTTTCTGGGTACTCTGGTTTCCTCCTATAGTCCAAAGACATGCAAATAAACTGTTCCAAATAGCTCCTAGTTGTGAATGTAAGTGTGAATGATTGTATATGTATGTTGTCCATGCCATGGAATGGTGAGCTGTTCAGGGTGTACCCCACCTTCACCCAGAGTCAGATAAGATAGGCTGCGCCTTCCCTGGGACTCTGATAATGATTACGTGATTTGACAAATGAATAAGTGAATGAATGATTATTGCATTGCACCTATAGCTGCAAAGAATACTCACACTCTGACTCAGAGCCTTCATCCTGTTCCTCCTCCTCTTCCTCACTCTCCTCTCCATCACTCTCCTCCTCCTTCTCGATCTTCTGGCGCAGGCTGGTAAACACTGACTGCAGCACAATGGAGTCCTCGTAAATCTAAACACATGCATAAATATGCAGCGACACACAAAAGGTCGATGAGTTTACACAGTGTTGGCTGTAGTGTGCAGGTATGTTATTTGGTCGCGGAGCCGCGAAAATTATTGAGGGTCTAATTCGTCATCCTCATGAATCGTCTAAATTCGAGGAGAAAAAATTGGAGGGGGGTGGGTTGGGGGGGTTGATGTGTGGTGAATGCCCATTTCCTCCCGTTTTAAATTAATTCCGAACAAAAGGACTTTGCTTCATGTCTTGAGTTGGCAAAACGAATACAGCCAAAGATACTAAATATGATTGGTTAATAATTTTGTGTTGCCTAATTTGATTGGTCAAGACGCAGTTATAAGGCTCCAGTAAGCCAATGAGTGCTCACATTAGTATGTACACATACATTCCGCCATTTTTCGATGTGATGGTAGATCAACATTTCAAGTGGAGGAAGATTTAAAGCTACACGAATTTACAGATCTATAATAAATGAATAATGGCAAGAATTATTGACAGAAAACAGGAAAATAGGGCGAGGGAGGTGGATGACGGTTGTAGAATCAAATTAAACTGGGAATGGTTGGCGAAACCGATGAACATTTCTCATGACAAACGCGATATGACCACAACGATTGGGGAATTCTATCGTAAGCTAGATGTGGCGGGAAAAGCATGACATATTCTGTGTGACGATGAGACAAAATACAGTGATAGAGGATGTCAATCATTAATAGATCATATCAAAACCAAAGGACATGCCAGAAAATTACATGGAAAAAAGATCGAATCCCCAGATTCCCAATAATTTCTTCTCTCAACGAAGAGAAGAAACCCGACAACAGGACAGCACCTACGGCATAAGTCCTGTATATTTACAAGCAGCCGACTCCAGTACCAATGGTTCACAGTTTAAATCTAATGATTGTTGGACTATAAATTCAATAATTATTGACAGTTTAAATGTAATGGTGAATTTATTATTAATGCAATACTGTACATGTAATTATTTTGATAGTAAGTGCAAGAATTTTTTTATCTTTGATATTTGACTGCTGAAATATAATGTAAATCAGTATGTAAATATACTTTTGTTATTTATATTTTGTCAATTCTTAAATGACCCAAACAAGTTTTTGAAATGACAATTTAATACCAGCTGTTTTTAGGAATTTTAAGTCTAAATATTCACCAAATTGCACCATTTCAAACCTAAAAATTGCAAAAGTTCCGACCCATAGGAGAGGGGATACCCCCTCCCAAGACCCTCCCCCCCTCGGGCACAAGGCGCCCTGGTTCATGGGCGCTTCTTGCTTCGTACCCACATGGAAATTCCCTTATTTTTAAATTGTCCAATGATATGCCTGAGTGTGTGTGTGTGTGTGTGTGTGTGTGTGTGGTTTCCCACCAATGAGCCCTCCAGGTTAAAGGTCTGAGCATTCTGACACAGAAGCATCACATCTCTCTCCAGGTCATCCAGACTGCGATAACGGTGGCTGCGTATCCGCTCCTGTGCAACACACAATTCACACTCTATATGAACTGCACCAATCAAGTTCAATTCATTTATTTTGTTTACCTGAATATTATAACCTTATACTTTTTATTATACTTATAGGCCTTAGCTCATTCACTCATCTATTGCTGAACCGCTTAATCCTATTAGGGTCACGGGGTAGCTGAAGCCTATGTCAGCCAAAAATATCTGAGGGCAGAGTATACCCCGAACATTTTGCCAGACCAGCATACAGCAACTCACACAAATATATAAAAACATATACATTAATTCATTCATTTTCTGGAACCGCTTAATCCTAATTAGGGTTGCACTGAGCCTGGCGCCTATCCCAACCAACTCTAGGCGAGGGCAGAGTACACCCTGGACAGAAACACGCTGACGGCAATATAGCCTACTCATGTTGAAAGTCAGGAATGGTTCTTTTACATGCCTCACACCAAAGACAGTGAGAGACATGGCCGGCCTTTGATAACCCAGTTAGCTGCACTGAGGTAAACATATAGACCTAAGGGTAATTTGGAACAGCCAGTTCGAAATTTTCCCATGTTTTTTTCTTGAGGGGTTGTTTACTGCACTTCATATCGTTTGCTCGTGTGAAAAACCACTACACCATAGCGTGACAATGAGGGCGACACTGCCAACTAGTGTAGCGGAGGTGCAATTACACTTAATTCGTGTACACAATTCCAGAAAAGCATGTTCCCCAGGGTCATACGCGCTCTCCCCGGCATCATACCGAATCCCCACTCAATAAGACGATCAGAGCCAATTAGTCAATGTGCATGTCTTTGGACTGTGGCAGGAAAACAGAGTACTCAGAGAAAACCCAAAGGTACATGAGAACATGCTAAACCCAAGACTTCAGATATCAAACCATACCTTATTGGACTTACCCCATGGAACACCACCCACTCACCTGATGTTTACTTCCATAGCCTTATATGCCTTATAGGTAAACCCTTATTTAGTTAATTTATGTGTACGTGTTAAAGCACTTGAGACATCCTTTTCATTCAATGAATTATATTCATGAAATGTTTTGAATTCATGACTATTTTTCTTTAAGAATGAATGAATTTGTGTTTATTAATATATAGGATATAGGTGTGTGCAGTTACCTTGATCTTGCGGAAGTCCACAGGCCTGCGGATCAGTTCGTAGTACTCAGGGAGCTCTTTGCGAGACGGCAGTTGGATGAACACTTCGCTCAGCTGACGGCCATTACTGCTGTGAACCCAGGAATAATGTTTAGAATGGTGAAACCTTTAAATATTATTACCCATCCATCCATTTTATTCTATGGGGCAGTGGTGGTCTAGTGGTATAGGGCGCTGGATTGCTGATCCAAAGGTTGGGGGTTCGAGTCCCACTCTCCACAAGGTTGTCACTGCCCCCCCCCCCCCAGTGCAGCTGACTGGGTTATCAAAGGCGGGCCATGTCTCTCACTGTCTATGGTGAGAGGCATGTAAAAGAACCATTGCTGACTTTCGTAAAGAGTAGGCTGCAAAGTCATCAGCGTGTTTCTGTCCCTTGCTAAAAGGGTTGTGACAGGAAGGGCATCCGACGTAAAAACCTCTGCCAAATCAAACGTGCGAATCAGATGATTCGCTGTGGCGACTCCCGAATAAAAGGGGAAAAAGCCGAAAGGAAGACCGACCATCCATTTTATTCTGGTTATTTTATGTCGAGCAAAGAAATCTCATCAAGCATCCTCTTCCCCAGGCATTCCCAGGCCACATGGGATAAATACTCTCTCCAGCAAATTCTGGGTCTAACCTGGGGTCTTCTCCTAGTTGGATGTGGCTGGAACACTTCTAAAGAGAGGCCACCAGGAGGCGTTCCAATCAGATTCCTGGACCACCTCAACTGACTCCTTTTGGTGTGGAAGAGCAGTGAGCCTCCCCCAGATGTCAGAGCTCCTCACCCTATCTCGAAGTCTGAGCCCAGACAGCCATTAAGGAAATTCTTTTGGTCACTACTCAAATCTGACCATAGTGAGGGTTAGAATGTAGACAGACTTGCCTTTATTACTTTCCATCTCTCACATCATTCTACCATCAATCATGAACAAGGTCCTGAGATACTGGTACCTGTCGGCTTGAGGCAAACTATGTATTTTTAGCCAAGCACTTGAAGAACAGGAATTGAGCAGTTTCTCACCTCTCTTTGTATTTAATAACAGCCTCTACAATCTTCTTCATCTTCTTGGTGAGGCTGGGAGGGTTTGGCGTGATCTTTTCTGCTGGAGGTCGTCCACGCTTCTTCTGTCTCTTACTGTCATCATCTTTGTCTCTCGCTCCACGTGTTCCTGATGTAGATGGACCAGCATCAAGGTCACGATCACGCTTCCTCTTCCGTGTTGTCTTCTTGTGGCGTACTTCCTCCTCAATCTCATCCAGTGTGCCCTCCTCTATAGCCTGCATGGGAAGGTGGACAGAAAAACACAGATGAATGAATGAAATTTGTCAAATATAACTTACTGTTTCAGACATTCATCTAGAGTTTCTTTATCTAGAAATAGTAACCTCTGACCTTGAGCCATTGTTTCTCAGTGAGCGAGTCACTGTAGTCGACTTCCTTCCTCTGGCGTGAGCCGCGGCCGAACATCTTCTCCGCCTCCTCTTCACAGGTGAGCCGCTCCACTTCAGCGTCGTCCTTCATAATCCACGTAGGCAACTCGTCTTCCTCCATGAGTCGAGGTCTGCGTTTGGGGTTCCGAGCCTCTTCACGACGCCGGTCCAAATCCATACGCTGCACATATCGACATGATGCTCTTAACCAGGGTAACGAATTCATTTTCACTAAGGGCCATATCAATAAGTTTAAAGGAGAATGAGGGCAGAATAGTCACTGGCTCTAAGCTCCGTGCTCCACCAGTTCTCGCTTTAATTTGATTTCAGTGTTTCTCTGTTTTGAAAACGGGTGCGTTTTATTGTTCACAGGGAAGGCACTAGAGCACGGGGAAATCGTAGTCACTGTTAAGAGATGCGGAGAAACACAGAAATCAAACAAAAGTGGGAACTGGTGGAGCGTGGAGCTGAGAGCCAGAGAGATCATGGGGAAGAGGAACAATCTTCTAGCACCGGGATGAGAACTCTGATAGTCTTTATAGCTTGTGATTAAGTGAAATCAGGTGTGTGTGTGTGTGTGTGTGTGTGTGTGTGTGTGTGTGTGTGTGTGTGTGTGTGTGTGTGTGTTTAGCACTCCATCCGCGTGTGACTTCTTCTTTTCCTTTCAGCTGTTCCCTTCAAGGGTCGCCACAGCAAATGATCTGCCTCCATCTCACCCTAGCCTCTGCATCTTCTGCTCTTACTCCAACTACATCCATGTCCTCCTTCACCACATCCATAAATCTTCTCTTTGGTCTTCCTCTAGGTCTTCTGCCTGGTAGTTCCACCCTCAGCATCCTACTACCAATATACTCACTATCCCTCCTCTGTGCATGTCCAAACCATCTCAATCGAGCCTCTCTGACTATGTCTCCAAAACTTCTTACATGTGCTGTCCCTCTGATATACTCATTCCTGATCCTATCCATCCTCGTTACTCCCAAAGCGAACCTCAACATTGTCATTTCTGCTACCTCCAGTTCTGCCTATTGTTTTTTCCCCCAGTGCCACTGTTTCTAAACCACACAACATCACTGGCCTCAAAACTGTCTTGTACTCTTTTCCTTTCATTCTTGCCGATACCGTCCTATCACACATTACACCGGACACTTTTCTCCAACCATTCCAACCTGCCTGCACACGCTTCTTCACCTCTTTTCCACACTCTCCATTGCTCTGGATTGTTGAGCCTAAGTACTTAAAATCCTCCACCTTCTTTATCTCTGCCCCCTGTAACCTCACCGTTCCTCTTGGGTCCTTGTCGTTCACACACATGTATTCTGTCTTACTGAGGCTAACCTTCATTCCTCTCCTTTCCAGGGCATACCTCCACCTCTCTAGATTTTCCTGCATTTGTTCTCTGCTCTCACTACAGATCACAATGTCATCTGCAAACATCATAGTCCATGGGGAATCTTGTCTCACCTCGTCTGTCAGCCTGTCAATCACCATAGCAAACAAGAACGGGCTCAGAGCTGATCTTTGATGCAGTCTCACCTCCACCTTGAACTCTTCTGTCACACCGACAGCACACCTCACCACTGTCTTACATCTCTCATACATGTCCTGCACCACTCTAACATACTTCTCTGCCACTCCAGACTTCCTCATGCAATACCACAGTTCCTCTCTCGGCACCCTGTCATATGCTTTCTCCAGATCCACAAAGGCACAATGCAGCTCCCTCTGGCCTTTTCTGTACTTCTCAATTAACATCCTCAAAGCAAACATTGCATCTGTGGTGTTTGTTAACTGTTGTTAACAAATGCTGACCTCTGCCTTTAGTCTGGTTTCCACTATTCTTTCCCATAACTTCATCATATGGCTCATCAACTTTATCCCTCTATAGTTCCCACAACTCTGCACGTCTCTCTTGTTCTTAAGAATGGGCACCAGCACACTTCTCCTCCATTTCTCCGGCATCTGCTCACTCTCTAAGACCTTGTTGAATGTTCTCGTCAGAAAATCTACAGCTACCTTGCCTAGACACTTCCATACCTCCACCAGTAAGTCATCAGGACCAACTGCCTTTCCACTCTTCATCCTCTTCAATGCCCTCCTCACTTCACCCTTACTTTGCTACTTCCTGGTCCTCAACAGTCACCTCTTCTACTCTTTTTTCTCTCTCATTTTCCTCATTTATCAGCTCTTCAAAGTACTCTTTCCATCTTCCCAGCACACTTCTGACATCAGTCAATACATTTCTCACTCTGTCCTTAATCACTCTAACTTGCTGCACGTCTTTCCCATCTCTATTTCTCTGCTATGCCAACCTGTATAAATCATTTTCTCCCTCCTTACTGTCCAACCTATCATACAAGTCATCATACGCCCTCTGTTTGGCCTTTGACACCGCTACCTTCGCCTTACACTGTGTCTCCCTGTACTCCTGTTTACTCTATATGTCTATAGTACATAAGGTGTATAAAATTACTCAACCTTTGGTTGAACTTAGAGGCACCAGAGAAACAAAACCAACATGCAACAAAAGTATTTTGAATAATGACAAAGAACAATAAAGCAAACCATGAAGTGATCGAACTCCTCTTCGCTTCTTGCAATCATCTGATTCACAGTTTCGTCATCAGGTACTTCATCCTCCTCCTAAAAAAATTAAGGACAGAGAGGAACGAATGAGGATTTTTCTCACTCTGATCACAAACTGGACATTCAGGATTTAAACAGAGTAGATGAATATATGTATATCTGAGACCTCATCCTGCTCTTCGTGCTCCAGGATGGCCTGCAGGAATGCGCGTCGCTCATGGCTGGATGATTTCTGGTCGAACATGCCTGCTTGGATGACCTTTTGGTCCACATTGAGCTTGTACTTAGCAGCAGCAAGGATTTTCTCTTCTACGCTGTTTACGGTACACAAACGCAACACCCGCACCTCGTTCTGCTGCCCAATACGATGAGCTCGGTCCTGAGCCTGCAGATCCTACAAGAGAAAACAAGGATGAATGTCCTTTCCTTAATACCACTACTACTAATAATAAAAATAATATATTGTACTATTACTCAGACTCCATGTCATATTATATTATTCAATGTCTTCGACCATGCTCTGGCTCAGCAGGCCCGATGCCCAGATCATCTTATTACCTGGTGAGGGTTCCAGTCACTGTCAAAAATGACCACTGTGTCTGCGCTCTGCAGATTGAGGCCTAGACCCCCCGCCCTGGTGCTGAGCAGGAAGATAAAGTACTGTGACTCGGGATCATTAAATGTCTTCAGTAGCATGCCACGGTCCTCTGCCTTAGTGGTACCTATGTACATAAAACAAGAAGATGGCAAAAAGACTTCCTGATGGAAAGATACAGACAATTGGAAAACATACTGGGATATACAACCCACTTCATAACCAATTCCGAAGTCTATACAGAGTAATCTCAGCTCAAGGACATATACAGTGGTACCTCACCTTACAATAGTCCCAGCAAACGAAAAAAGATTTTCCAAAATTTTTTGTCTCTGTCTACGAAACAAGTTCTCCTTATAAAATGCGTCAAACACGCCATTCAAACACTCAAACACGCCATTCAAACATTCAAACGCTCCATTTAAAGATTCAAACAATGCACAAGCTGCTCTCCCATTGGCTAGGAGGGATGACGCAGCTCCCTCCCATTGGCTATCTCCCAACATCCCGCCCCGTTGGCCTCCCATTGGCTAGGAGGGATGACGCAGCTGCCTCCTATTGGCTATCTCCTAACATCCCACCCCGCTGGCCTCCCTTTGGCTAGGAGGGATGACACAGCTCCCTCCCATTGGCTATTATGGAGCTGCATCTCCCATAATGCTTTTCGTGTAAAAGACAGAGTTACTGTTTTTTGACTCAGGCTTTTAACCTTCCATAAATATTTGTAAGATTATAACTCTGCTAAGAAGACATGGTCAACACACGTGCGCACACACACACGTGCGAGCACACATACACACACACGCGCGCAAGTGAAAAGAAGAAGCGGGTGTGTGGCATGCGGTTGAGTGATATCACAAAGGAATATGGCCAAACCCGTCTACCATCGGTACGATATTGAAGCAGAAGGAGGTCTTAAAAGGTATACTTTTATAATTTTTAAAGGGTTTAGGGGGTAGTATTGGGGGCCTTGGAACGAATCACACGTTTTACAGGTAAAATGCAGTTAAATTTACGAAAAATTCAGGTTAAGAAAAAGGCTCTGGAACGGATTAATTCGTAAGGTGAGGTACCACTGTATACAGTGCAAAAAGTAGAATGGCTGTGTTTTCTCTGTACAAACCGAGCAAACAAGGTTAATATTTTGTTTCTTATATTTTAAAATGCCACCCTTTTTAATTAACTTCAGCCGTCGTTACTGTTTCATACCAGCTAGAATGCTAGCATCAAACTGTTCACTTCTGATCAAGACCTCCTCATTTGTCTTCGAGGGCTTTGGTAGTTTTGCTTGTGTCCTGTTCTTTCTGTGACAAACAACTGCCTTCTGACAAGCACTGAAAACACCAAAAGCTTCTCTGAAAGCTGTTAAAGATTACAACGCACCAGGTAACGTCTAAGCTACCAGTTGGATACGTGATTTATTAACAGTCGGCAAGTATTCCGCGTACTGTCATTAGCATACTATTATTTATATTACATATATAGCAGAAGGCAAAATGGCGCAGTGGTTAGTGCATCACAGTGAGAAGGCCTGGGTTTGTTTCCCGGGATAATTCCTGTGCGGAGTTTGCATATTTTCGCCGTGCTTGCGTGGTTTTATTCTGGGTACTTGGGTTTCCTCCCACAGTCCAAAAACATGCACAGTCGGATAAATTTCTGTTTACAATCAAACCTAGATGTGATTAAGAGTGGTTTTAGCTCACTGGACCGGGGATTTAGCTCAGTTGGTAGAGCGTCCACTTTATCCTCCGGAAGGTCGGAGTTCGAATCTGGCCGCGTCATACCATAAGACGTTAAAATTTGGCAGTTGTTGCTTCCTGCTTGGCGCTCAGCATCAAAGGATAGAACAACACAATAACTGGCGCTGCACAGTGGCGACAGGTGCCCAGAGCACAACCCAAATTTCAATGTATGTAAAAGTACTTTGACAATAAAGAATTAGTTTAGTTTAGTTTATGTGTGGGCTGGCCCTACAATACCCTGGCTGGCTGTTCATCCCGCCCTTGCCCACAGTCGGCTGAGATGGGCACCCTCCTCTCCGCAACCCTAATTAGGAGTAAGCGACGTACAATGAATGAATGTATATATATATACATATATATATATGTATATAGCAGTGTACAAGTATTCTGAAAAATTATTATTAAATTATATATATATACATATATATATATATATATGTATATAGCAGTGTACAAGTATTCTGAAAAATTGTCATACCATTAATTTTACACAGTTCAGCTGATATGTTTGGGGTCAATTTGATAGACAGCAAAGATACATAATCTTTATTTACTTAATTTATATTACTGTGCAGATTTATTGTTTAAAGCAGGGGTCTCCAATCTTATCCACAAAGGGCCGGTGTGGGTGCAGGTTTTCACATCAACCAAACAGTAGCCACACCTCCCACCTGTTTCCACCAATCACTGATCATCAAAAGAAGAAAAGAAAAAAAAATAGATTGGACATTACTGTTTCAATTCTGAAGTAGGGCCATCTTGGTGAGATCACCTTGCTTCAAGTCTTAATCTAGTTTTTTTTTTTTTTCTTTTGATGATCAGTGATTGGTGGAAACAGGTGGAAGGTGTGGCTACTGTTCGGTTGAAGTGAAAACCTGCACCCGCACCGGCCCTTTGTGGATAAGATTGCACCTGCTTTAAAGCATAAGCGACTTAAAATTTCAAGCATGAACAGCTGCTGATCTTACCATCCAGACGGAGGTATTTAAAGTTGCGGTATGCAAAATAGTCCTCCATTATGGTCATCAGTGATGTCATCTGGCAGAAGAGTAGCACTTTGTGACTGGTCGCTCGGAGTTTGGGAAGAATCCGGTCCAGCACCTCAAACTTTCCCGAAGCTCGATACAGGTCAGGACTGGATAAAGGTCAATAATTAAACAGAAATGTCATTGCAAGGGTTAACACCCATTCATGTTTACGGGTATTTAAACCTTCATGAGGTGCTGAAAGTCTCACCCTTGGACTATACCACCAGAAAACCCCAAGTGCTCAGAAAATGACTCCTGTGTTAAGAGATGTGGAGAGTTAACATTAAATTAGTGCTTTGGTACATTACATATTTTTAAAATACAGTCTAAATATTAGCTATGATGTCTTTTCAGTGTAAAAGATCCTTGGAAGAAAATGCTCCGAAATTATTGTAGACTTTCTACTTTAGATAAATTATAGATTACTGGTATACTGTATATACAGAAATAGACAAGTATAGATTACTGTATTTAGAAGGATGATCACTCTAATGCAAGTCAATGTTCCCTTCCCTTCCTCAGCCTTGATGGCTGAAGTGCCCTTGAGCAAGGCACCTGACTGCTAGCCAACACCAATTGCTCTCCGGGTGCCCCAGTGTATCTGGCAGCCCACTGCTCCCAGGGTGTGTGTGTGTGTGTGTATGTGTGTGTGTGTGTGTGTGTGTGTTCACTTTGAATGGGTTAAATGCAGAGGCAATAATTTCCCTTGCAGGATTAATACAGTATAGCAAATAAAAAAAAAGAAGAAGAAAAGTGTAGTACCTCAATCTGCTGGAACATGTAGGGATGATTACAGATCTTCCTCAACTGCATGATAGTGTTCATCAATGTTTTTGTGCCGCCTTTACCCTGAACCACAAACACGCACACGTAAATCCTGCATTCTGATGTAAAATATTCACAGAATAAAAAGCCCCTGAGGTAAACGTTTTAGTGTATACTACACTGAATCATTAAAAGCAAGCTAAATCAAGACTTTTTTCTTTCCGAATTTAATGATGACAAAGGCGGGTGAGTTGAGCTCCAGTCTTTTTATACTCCTTCAGTTTTGGTACACACTAAACAGAAATATAAGTAAACCATGCCCCGTGGGGGTGTGTTTCCAAACGCATTCAAAGTTTTAGTGTATTTATATACAGTATATATATATATATATATATATATATATATATATATATATATATATACATATATACATATATATATATATACACACACACACACACACACACACACACTCATACACATATATATATATATATATATATACTAGTCCTTCTAAAAAAATTAGCATATTGTGATAAAGTTCATTATTTTCTGTAATGTACTGATAAAAATTAAAATTTCATATATTTTAGATTAATTGCACACCAACTGAAATATTTCAGGTGTTTTGTTATTTTAATACTGATGATTTTGGCATACAGCTCATGAAAACCAAAAATCCCTATCTCAAAAAAATTAGCATATTTCATCTGACCAATAAAAAAGTGTTTTGAATACAAAAAAAAAAAAAAGTCAACCTTCAAATAATTATGTTCAGTTATGCACTCAATACTTGATACTTGGTCGGAAATCCTTTTGCAGAAATGACTGCTTCAATGCGGCGTGGCATGGAGGCAATCAGCCTGTGGCACTGCTGAGGTGTTATGGAGGCCCAGGATGCTTCGATAGCGGCCTTAAGCTCATCCACAGTGTTGGGTCTGGTGTCTCCCAACTTTCTCTTCACAATATCCCACAGATTCTCTATGGGGTTCAGGTCAGGAGAGTTGGCAGGCCAATTGTGCACAGTAATACCATGGCTAGTAAACCATTTAGCAGTGGTTTTGGCACTGTGAGCAGGTGCCAGGTCGTGCTGAAAAATGAAATCTTCATCTCCATAAAGCTTTTCAGCAGATGGAAGCATGAAGTGCTCCAAAATCTCCTGATAGCGAGCTGCATTGACCTGCCCTTGATAAAACACAGTGGACCAACACCAGCAGCTGACATGGCACCCCAGACCATCACTGACTGTGGGGACTTGACACTGCACTTCAGGCATTTTGGCATTTCCTTCTCCCCAGTCTTCCTCCAGACTCTGGCACCTTGATTTCCGAATGACATGCAAAAAGTACTTTGGACCACTGAGCAACAGTCCAGTGCTGCTTCTCTGTATCCCAGGTCAGGCGCTTCTGCCGCTGTTTCTGGTTCAAAAGCGGCTTGACCTGGGGAATGCGGCACCTGTAGCCCAGTCCACTGCTTCCACAGGTCCCCCAAGGTCTGGAATGAGGAATACTGGGAAAGACTGTTGCTGTATTTGATTGGGCTTTTTTCGTGCTTGACGGAAATGTGCGCATCTGAATGGAAAAAATGCTTGACGAACTTGACGAAAATGCCCAACCTATATAATCCCTATGTGCTCGGTAATCCTGTGATTCAATGCGCGGTCAGCACCACACGGCAGTATGCATGGTAGATTGCGCCGAACCGAGCAGACGATCACCTCTAACCCCTGCCCTGGCGTGTCTAATTAAGGAAGAATAGGGGAAAGAGTTAAGGAAAATGCCACAAAAATAGTGGCAATTATGTAAAAAAAAACCATAAAAAACACAAAAACAAACAAAAAAAAAGCCCAACCCAAAACCCCCCATGAAAACTACTTACATTTTTATGTGAGGTGTGCATCTGCATGTGTGTGTATTTATATTTTATTCACATCTTATGCATTTTTTTAAATGTTTAATTGTTATTACAAGCATTTATAACGTTGAATATGTATTTATTGATATTATATACACATATACATGTACGTATACGTCAGTCAAGGGGGGGTCGATCCTACTTCATGGAATTTGGCGGTCGCGCGGGGGGTGTGTGTGTGTGTGTGTGTGTGTGTGTGTGTGTGTGTGTGTGTGTGTGTCTCGGTTCCAATTATCCGTGGAAAGTGAGGGATCCCTGTATTCTTTATTTAAACATCACCTGCACATTTCCTTTTTTTTCATTTTATTCCTTTCTCCACATACAAGTTATTCATCATACTAAAGTCTGAGCTCAACACCGTTTAATTACCTTCTTGTCTTTTTCAGATCCGTCAGTAAGCAGAACCCCTTTGGCCTGCATGTGTCTATAGAGAACCCTCTGTAGCGCCGACATATCACATTTGATCACATATTCCACCTGCACATAACAAACCACCAAAATGTACAGAAAGTGCCAAAGTATAACAATCGACCATTTTTTTTATACAGTACCTGCAAGTGCTTTCAATTGGATATTAATTTAGGAACCTGATACGAGGGTCAATGGTGACCCGGTGGTAGGGTGCTCGACTACTGATCCCAAGGTTGTGGGTTCAAGCTCCACTATCAAGGGTTTGTCACTGCTGTTAACTGGGTAATCAAAGGCCGGTCATGTCTCTCACTGTCTATCCTTAGGCATGTAAAAAGAACCATTGCTGACTTTCATCAAGAGTAGTTGCATAGCCATCAGCATGTTTTTGCCGTGCAATGGCCTGGTAAGCTGTCCAGGGTGTACTCTGCCCTTGCCACGAGCCAGCTGAGATGGGTGCCAAGTTCCCCGCGACCTGGCGATGGCCTGGCAAGCTATCTAGGTTGTTCTCTGCCATTGCCCAGAGTTGGTTGAGATGGACGGCAGCCTCCCCGCCACCCTAATTAGGATTAAGCAGTTCAGAAAGTGAATGAATCACCTTTGCCGTTATTGAGCCTACTTTCTTCAGTCATGACACCGCCCCTTTAAAGAAGGCTGTAAGTGTTCATTTCTGTTGAATACTGTAGACAGTAATGTCAGCATTTCCTTTAAATGTACATTTCATGAAAAACAATGAGTGAATAGACATACTAAAGACCCCTGACCTTCTCAGGTAGCTGAGCTTCCACCTCCTTCTTAAGGCGACGTAACAGGAAGGGGCGGAGCACTTTGTGTAGACGCCGAATAATCAGGATGGTTTCCTCTTCATTCAGGTCCACCTGTGTATGAGAAATAGGTAGCAAGAGTGAGAAGAAAAAAAGATTTGTATTGATAAACAAATACTAACCTTGTTAAACCATGTGAATAAATTTAATTAATATTTCAATTAGTCACTTATTCATTTTCTGGATCGCTTAATCATAATTAGGGTCCCAGGGAGGCTACATGAATAGATTTTGAATAGAAATAAAATGAAGACTAGGGTTTGGCACTAATAACAAACCATTACATTTTTTTAGGTGATCCATGCATGACATCATGTTGAAAGAAAATCCTGAAATCTCAGACAGAAAAAAATTCATCCCACACCCATTAGGGGGAGACATTTCATTATAACTACACCAAGTTATAAAAATCTGCAGATTTTTCAGGACAGGCGTGACACTGGCGTATTGGTTAGCATGTCTGCCTCTCAGTAAGATTTGGTTCGAGTCCCAGGCTTTTGCATTTCTGTGTGGAGTGCCCCCCCCCCTCCCTACCTGCTTGTGTGGGTGTCCTCCGGGTACTCCAGTTTCCTCTTGCAGTTCAAAGACATGTACATTGGGCTAATTGTCTGTTCCAAATTGCCCCTAGGTGTGGATGTGAGTTTGAATGGTTGGTGTGTGCTGGCCCTGAAATGGCCTGACAAGCTATTCAGGTTGTAACTCCTTCGCCGAGTGTCGGCTGAGCTAGGCTCAACTTCTTATGGTCAAATAAATGAGAGACCTGGCGGCATTAGCTTGCATTCTATGAGTGCCTTTCAATTTTGCACCTGCAATCTGTCCCGAGGGGAAGTTAAGGCTGTAAATCATAATGTGGGTGCTTTTTTTTTTTTTTGGTCATAGACCCTTCCCTGGGATTAGAACCATTATATAAAAGTGAACAAACCTCTAAATAAAAAAGATACAGTATAAAACAAAGACTCATACCTTCTCGCCAGTCATAGCAAATGGGGCATTGAACCACTGTTCGAAAGTGCTACAACTCTTGAAGATGGTCGGCAGGAGGAAGTTGAGCAGTGCCCACAGCTCGGGCAGTTTGTTCTGCAGGGGCGTCCCTGTCAACAGAACACGCCTTGGAGCCAGGTAGTGTGTGTTCAGCACCTGAGTTAGCTTGCAGTGGTGGTTTTTCATTCGGTGACCCTCATCCACAATCATGTACTTCCAACGAATCTGAAACCACAATCACAATGAGCTTAGTGCCATGAGAGCAAACTGAACCTGCCTCGATTCTGGGTTTGAAATGAAATTACACATATTCTTTAGTGGCTTTAACTGTGCCACTTTCTTCCTATAATCAAATTCACCTAAGGAGGTGATCACAGATGCATCAGATCACGTACAAGAGGTACGATAGAAAAGTAGCTGAGACATTCTCAAATTTGTCACGTGACATTCTCGGCATCGCATTTTGATCGGCTGGTTCGTGAACTCATAGTGCAGTTTCCTCGACTGCCTCAAAACGTGGCTGTGGTGCAGAATAATCTTAAACGCTTCTCAAACAGTTGTACATGTCGTGGGAAAATCGCTAAGTTGTCATTTTCCTCGCAAATTATTTATGTTCACAAAGAAAAGCAATAACCTGGAGAATTCCACGCGGACTGTCTGAGACTTACTGTCATTCTCCATATTCTGTATATTTTAACATAATTTGTATTTTATTAACCTTTTGTTTCCGTTAGGAGTGTGTGAATAAAAAAACGAACAAAACACGACTGATTTAAAGCAGGAAATTCACGTTTTTCGCCAAACATCTGAAAACTAAATCATAAATTACTTGCAAATCAGTCACAAAATTGTTTCTCAATCTTCTTGTGACAGCACGACATACATAGTTAAGCTGGAAAATATTCATGTGCATGTGAAGTCACAAAACATCTTAATGTGAATTTGAATCTGTATTCTGTAAATTTTTTAAAAATTACAATTCACTTCAGTCGTGTTTCTATTGCATCTCAAGTATGATTAACCCCCCATACCTGGCTAGTCTGGGTTCAAATCACATCTGGCCACATGTAATCTCCAGGTGACTGCAAGGGTGGATGAAATCTATCCCTTGTTAGTCAACTGCGCCATTGAACAACCCCAGTGTATTCATCCATAGCCCGATATATATGATTGACAACAAAAGAAGACTACTTCTAAAAAAAAAAAAAAGAATACCACATGGCATTGTGGTGCCAACATCAGTAGCTTGTGGCAATGAATCAAAGTACCAGACAAGGTGTTTCATGTTTTCCCAGTCTTTTTTTTTTTTAACTTATTTTCTTATTTGTATCCAATTCCCACCCATAAAGTGTTTCCTTCCTATCACATGCGACCACCAACAACCAGGGAGGGGTGTAAGAATGCACATGCCTCCTTCCTTTGTAACATGCAGTGCAGGCACCCACCACTTTACAAACTGCAGCGAATTCTCATATGAAGGTGACCAAACACGCTTTGAGGGAAAGCACTATCTATCCATCCTTTTGCATGAATGAGGTCACAGACTCCTATGAATTGGCTGCTGATCGCTGTGAGTGACAGAGCAGCATTTGCCATCTCTCTCACATGAGAGCTCAGCCAATTAGTTACCGGTCGTGGATGGCTACAAACTTGCAATCTCCAGGTTGATAGTCACGCACCTATTTGATGTGCCACTTGAGAACCACATACCGTATTCAACGTGATAAGCGCCCAGGGTGCTTTAAAAATTGGAGTAGGTGGGCGCTTAGTAAAATGTTACCAGGGAAGAGGAACTGTAAGTGCTTATTAGCATTGAGGTGGAAAACATGAATCATAACAGAACAATAAAATATATATATATTTTTTACTGGTATTTGTGTTATTCATTTTGTGGTATCAACCAAACTACTTACATGAAAGCTGAAAATAAACAGGAAACAGCATAAATTAAAAAATAAAAGACTTTTCCTTCCCTTACTTTTCCCTCGCAGTGCTGTTCCTTTAAACATTTCCTTTAAATATTTTCTTTAAACATTTTCCTGGAAGTAAAATGAGCCAATCAACAGGAATGCCAACTTTAGCACATGGCACATTGAACCAATCAACGCAAACATAAACAAAAAGCACATGGCCAGGAATGTCTTTAAATGTATGAAATTAGTGAGCAGGAGAATCGGGTGAAAAATACTCGTCATCACTTTCTGATAGATCCATATCTGGCTCATCGCTCCATTCATTCAGAGCATCCCATAATTTTGCTGTAGCAGTTTCTAATGGTTCATCTTGTTGGACATTTACCAAGAGAACACAGCAAAATATTTTCCTGTTTTTTAAAGCAAGGCGGAACAATCAAATGTGTTGTCACTGATGAACATTATAGACCAGGGATCACCAACGTGGTGCCCGTGGGCACCAGGTAGCCCGCAAGGACACTATAAGTTGCCCGCGGACCTGTTCACTGCTAGTTTTAGGACAGGCCCACAGCTCCATAGCGCCACTCTCCATTGAGCTGCATCTAATTTTTTTGAATATATTTTAAATCAAATCAATATCTTCACATAGATAAATATCATTAATTATTAATGATAACATATAATTAAAGGTAAATTGAGCAAATTTGTAATTTCAGAGGTGTGTTTTGACCTGGTAGCCCTTCGCATTAATTGGTACCCAAGAAGTAGCTCTCGGTTTCAAAAAGGTCGGTGACCCCTGTTATAGACAATCCCCAGTGGCAGGAGGTCTTGAAATACCGTGTAAACTCACTTTTGCAGGCAGTGAACGGCTCATTTTACCGTTACAGAGACTGATCGAATAAAATTGGTAAGTTTCATCTACGATTT
>CM045730.1:6252500-6377500 GCA_024760905.1 Plotosus lineatus | reverse complement strand
AGCGTCCACTCCACTCAGGATCTTCCCGCTGTCCACGTGGATCACCTTAACAGGCAGGTCGCTCATCTGACTCGTCTCGTCTAGCGGCTACAAGGAAACAAAGGCGTCCAGATCGTGTACAGACCGACGTGTCAATCATGATGTGTGATATAATATTACTGCATTTGTATTAACCTTAAAGTATCTACTTATTACGTAACCATTTTTTAAAGCATATTATTCCGTAACTAGCATGAATTATTCCATAATACATGCAAAACAGTCAATGAATAAGAGACAAAATGCTCTGTGTTTAACACTGCTAACATTAGTTTATCCAAAGTAGCTTCTAATACACTTTCACTGACAACATGCCTGGGTTCTCTTTCACCTACCTCGCCATCTGGCCCCAATGCAAGCGGCTGCCCCTCTGCATTTTCCAGCTTCTTCTTCTTTTTCTTCTTCTTCTTCTTCTCCTTGAGAGCCTGTTCTGCCTTATGAGCCCGGACCAGCTCGGTCAGGTTAGCTACGTACTCATCAGTCTGCTGCAGCAGGTAGGCCAGTCGCTTATCCTTCTTCTGATCGATCAGCTTTCTGTAACCCTCTTCATCTTCTGCCTAAAGAGTGAAGAAGACAATATTTCTAGAAGTACGTGTTGAAGGTGGAGTTGGTCATTTGGAAAGATCGTGAAATTTCACAGTAGCATCTCTTCAAGGCTCCGGCTAAACCCTTCTTTGCAAATGCCACCCTGCATGCATGGTCTTCACTCTGACTGCTGGTTTGGGCCATATTTGGAGTATTTTTTCAAACTGTTTTTGGAGCTCAGAACGTTATTGATTGGTGCTGGGGTGTAAAGATGATTTCAGCCAATACAACAATCTGCGCACATAGATAAAAAGTGACCAAGCCCAGCTTTAACGCCACCTGGTTGGTATGTTAGGATTGGACTGTGTACTCTGTGCGTTTGTAAAAAGGTGTGTACTGACCATCAATCTCCTCATCCTCTCCTTCTCAATGCGTTCATTCTCCTTCTTTTGCTCTCGCTCAGTGTTAGCGTGGTACGTAGCTACAGCTTTGGTCAGCTTCTGCATCTTTCCAGTAATGGAGCGATGGTACTCCTTAAAATCTTTGGCATGTTGCAGGATGCTGTTCAGATATTCCTGAAAGGAAACAAGAAAAAAGAAACTAAAGTGGCATGAATGACTCTGAAGTTCTATTTACACCTGGAGACTCAAGTTCTGTATCTTGCCATTTAAGAACATCATCATCATTCATTCAGTCATTAGAGTCGTAAGGAAGCTGGTTCCTATCTCAACCGACAATATACGAAAGTGACTGAACTGCTTGCCAGACCATCACAGGCCAACATAAAACCATTCACACTCATACCTAGGAATAATTTGGAACATGTGATTAGCCGAATGTGCATATCGTTGGATTGTGGGAGGAACCCGGAGTACCCAGAGGAAACCCACTTAAGCATAGGGAGAACATGCAAAAACTCCATAAAGTGAGGCAGACATGCTAACCACTATGCCACAGTGTCGCTCTTTGTTCTAGTCCATTCTATTCTACTCATGCAAACTCCATACAGAAACGCCCTCAAAAAGTCCTGGGATCATACCAGGGACCTTCATGCTGTGAGGCAGACATGCTAACCACTTAGACCAGACATGCTGGAGTTCCCAAGTGGCATATCCACAAGGTGTGCAACTATTAACCCAGAGACTGCAAGTTCGAATCTGGGTTACTGCCAGAGCCATCCGTAGCCGGAAGTCCGTGGGAGCTAATTGGCCAGTTCTCTCGGGAGGGATGGATGGAATACACTCACTTCCCTGTCGCTGACAGTGATTGCTACGCAATTATAGGTGCCTGTGAGTTCATTTGTATGAGGGATTGGGTAGTGCATTCCCTCCATGTGTAGAGACTGCCCCCAAATACGTATACGAAACAGGTCAAAAAGAGGCAAGTGGCTAGCTTGGCATGTCTGGACAGGGCACGTGCATGCTTTCACCCCTTCCTGGTTGGTGGTGGTAGTGTGATAGAGAAGGCAATACCTGATGAGTGGGAATTGCATTAGACTAAATTAGGTAGACTAAATTAGGTTGAAAATGCAAAAACAAAACAAAACAAAAAAAAACACCAGGCATGCTTGGACTATATTCAGACATCACAGAATATGCTGGAAATTTTCCACTCCATGTACTTGTTTCTGTTTGTTTCTCTTTTGGCCTAAACCACGGGTCGGCAACCCGCGGCTCCAGAGCCGCATGCGGCTCTTTCACCTCTCTGATGTGGCTCTGTGGCGTTTAAAAATAATGAATGTGTACTTTACCAACGTGCTTCATATACAAAAACCACTGCATCACCAAAAACAACTGCAAAAAGAAAATGCCGCTTATTTACTCACAACGGAAGCACTCCGGGCTCCCAGGGGTAGAGAGTTAAACCAGCTTTCACCTGAATGATGGGAGAATCTGCCAAAGGCAGATCCTGCAACGGTCGGGTACCCACAAGTACCCAGCGGGTAACCTTGAAAAAAAAAATGCTCTTTTAGGGTTGAAAATTGCACCGATGAAAATTAATAGTCACGGGTGCGGGCGGATATTTATTTGGTGCGGGTGGGGTGATTTTGTGTGTATGCTCTTGTGGACAGGGCAATCATTATATTAATCAGCTACATTGAGAGTCTCAGTGTTTTTGATCTGCTGTGTTGGTGGAGGGAGCGAGCCACCAAACCCTTGTGCTCATGGCAAGCAGTGTTCTCGCCATCCCAGCAGCAGCACAGCGAGCGAGAGATTTTTCCGACGCTGGGGTTGGTAATCCAGGAACGGAAATCACAGCTGAAGTAAGAGACGGTGGATGAGGTTTGGCTTATGCACAGCAATCTCCGAATTAAATAACTCTCCTCCCAGTGGCAAAATAAAAGACTGGGTCTGGTTTAGTCTTCACTCTGAGAATGGGTCGGTCAGTGCAGTATTAAGCATTAATATTATTTAAAAGAATGTTGAGCAGGCTCCTCCTTAAAATAAGCCTTCATATACTTTTCTGTGTTGATGTAATTTTTGTAAATTAAAACTATGACAAAACATTAATATAACGAATAAAGAAAAAGAAAATCCTGCAAAGGGAGTGATGGTGAGGTAGGCTACCCAACCCGTTAACACATCTGGCTGCACCCCGTCCCTCGCTTCGTGGGATAGATATTCTTTTTTCTCTGTGGAAAACGGGTCCAAATGGCTTTTTGAATGGAGAAGGTTGCTGATCCCTGGCCTAGACAAAAGAGTAACATCATCTTGCATCTGTTGCTAGACAACATTTTATGTCGGGTGATCTCCCTGTAGCCTATCACTGACTTGTCTTCTTAAAAAATTAGAACAAGTAAACATATGTGCTCTTGCAACATCAAAAAAATTGAGAAATGCTCGACTGATGTCCAGAGGATAGGGGAACTAATTCATAACTAGGCCACAAATAAACCCTATTACTAATGCTGATGTTTATAGTTGACTTATTGTTACTGTAGGTGATGCGGTAGCGTAGTGGTTAGCATGTCCGCCTCACGGAAAGAAGGTCCTGACTTCAGGTCCAGGGCTCTGCAAGGGTGTTCCTGTGTGGAGTTCTTGCCCCCATGCTTGCATGGGTTTCCTCCAAGTACTCCGGTTTGCTCTAACAGTCCAAAGACATATACGTATCATAGGCTACCTGTCATCATCATCATCATCTTCCTTTGCTTAATCCTGGGTCGGGTCGCGGTAACAGAAGCCTAAGCAATAAGGTTCAGATGGCCCACTCCCCAGTCACTTCCTCCAGCTCTTCTGGGGAGGGGGCACCGAGGCATTCCCAGACCAGCCAAGAGACATAATACCTCCAGCGTGTTCAAGGTCAACCCCATGGTCTCTTCCCGCTTGGACATACCCAAAACACCACAACAGGTAGGCGTTTAGGAGGTACTGTATTATACTAGGAAAACTCCCATGCCCCCTCCAGGATCCTGTAGAGTGAATAGAGTTGGTCGAGAGTGCCACAGCCAATACGAAAACCATGTTGTTCCTCCTGAATCTGAGGTTGAAGTATTGGTCAGATCTTCCTCTCCAACACCCCTGCATAGACTTTTCCAGCTAGGCTGAGTGTGAGTCCACAACTGGAGAGGCCGTACCTACCGATCACACCCTTCCAGGTCACACAATCGTTGCCCACATGGCCATTGAAGTCTTCCAGGACAACGAGTGAGTCCCCCAGGAGATAGTTCTCTAACACACCCCCTAAAGACTCCAAGAAGAGTGGGTACTTTGAACTGTCATTTGGTACATAAGCACAAACAACAGTCAGGACCCATCTTCCCACTCGAAGGCAGAGGGAAGCTACCCTTTCATCATCCAGGGAGAACCCCAATGTGTGGGCACTGAGATGTGGGGCAACAAGGATACCCATACCAGCTCGATGCCTCTCCCCATGAGCAACTCCAGAATGAAATAAGGTCCATCCCCTCTTGAGATGGATGGTTCCAGAGCCCAAGCTATGCCTTGAGGTGACTCCGACTATATCTAGTCGGTATCTCTCCACCTCACGCATCAGCTCAGGATGCTTCCCCACCAGAGAGGTGACATTCCATGTCCCAAGACTCAGAGTCAGTAGCCTAGGATCGGTCTATCAGAACCCATGTCTTCGGTTGCCACCCAACTCATACTGCACCCGACCCCTATAGCCCCACCCTCAGGTGGTGGGTGAATGGGAGGGTGAACCCATGTCTCCTCTTCGGGCTGGGCCCAGCTGGGCTCCATGGGCAGAAGCCTGATCACCAGGCGCTCGCCTTCGAGCCCCTACCCCCCCCCAGGCCTCAGGCAAGGGAAACTGTATACTTGTGATTTTGTTCATAAGGGTCTTTTGAACCACGCTTTGTTTGGACCTTCACCTTGGACCTGTTTGCTCGGTGACCCTAACAGGTGCATAATGTGCCCAACAACATAGTAACATCATTAGGACACGCGAACCCCGCCACCACAATAAAGTAGCGATTCAAGGAGGGGTAGGCTACTTGTCTGTTCCAAATTTCCCTTAGGTGTGTGGGAGTGTGAATGGTTGTGTGTGTTAGCCCTACGATGGCACGGTAAGCTGTTCAGGGAGTACCCCACTTCCATCGACAGTCAGATGAGATAAGCTCCACCCTCCCTAGAATGTTAACTAATGCAGAGGATAATGTGTTTCCTGTGTTTTCTGTTCTTTTTCGGTGGTTTACCTGGTGTTTCTGCCGTCGTTTGCGTTCCTGTTCGATCTTTTGTTGTTTCTCCAGTTTCTCTGTGATACGAGCCTCTCGAAGGGATTGTCTCTTACTACGCTTATAAGCCTTTGCATCCAGAGCCGTCTCAAGAGCAGCATCACGCCTCATACACACTACCACCTCCTGACGCAGCTACAACACATGTGCACACACACACACACACACACACACACACACACACACACACACACATGCACATTATGAAATTGTTGTTCCGTTACTACAATGGAACTGATCTCAAAACAAATCGTCCATTCTAAGACAATCACCTGTCTCTGAAAGTTGAGCAGTCTGAGAGCTTTGAGCTCAATGGTAGCCTTGGTACGCAGGTCTCCTGCGAGCGAGCCTGGAAGATTCTCTAGCTCTTGGATACGGTGTGTTATACGTGCTTCGAGCCTTTTCGTAAACAAAAATCTCACAGTTTCTTTGTTGTTAAGATAAATAATGGGATTACGTAATGTGAAATATACTGCACACTAATACAATAACATAAGATGCATGTCCTATACCTGTACTCTCTTTCTTGCAGGATTTCCACAGGGTCCAGACCGCACGGTTTCTGCATGGGGGTGATGCGGTTGTGTTTTTGATGCAGAGGGATGGTGGGCGCCGGCTGAGCTGAGTGCCCAGGGTGTCCCGGAGACTGAGTCTGAGGAGGCATGACTGGGGAGGCAGCAGGGGGCACAGAGGGGGGCACAGGAGATGGACGTCCAGTGGGCTGAGGAGGAATCAACTTCTGTGGGGCATTCGAAGGCGTGGCTGCATTCACCATCGGACCTAAAAAGTAATTAGACAAGCTTTCATATCTTTAGAAATGTTAGAAATCCAAGTTTTTTTATATTTGTACCTTCTTCTCCCCCCCCCCCAAGGGGTCAGGGGTCATCATAGCGAATCTTCTTATTCGCATCTTTAATTTGGCATAGGCTTTTTCGTCAGATGCCCTTCCTGACACAACAGTTTAGCAAGAGGAAGAAACATGCTGACGGCTATGCAGCTACTCTTTACGAAAGTCAGCAATGGTTCTTTTACATGAACCTCTCACCATTGACAGTGAGAGACATGGCCGGCCTTTGATAACCCAGTTAGCTGCACTGGGGGGGGGGGGGGGGGGGAGCCTTGTATAAATAGTGTATATTAATATCAGTGTTTTTTCCATGCTATGATATTTTAAATAATTTTTTCTATCAGCTTCCTCGATTAAATATTTAAACCTAGCAGGTAATATGGGGAAATATAATCCAAGTCTTAAATAAATAATGCATTTACTCCCTAAAATAGAAATATTATTAAAGAAACATAAAGGCATCTTACCCTCGGGCCAAGTTTTTGGTGGTCCATTGGCAGGAGGAACAGCGTTTGGGCCAGACGGGGGCACACTGGGACCACTCAACACTGCAGAGCATCCAGAGCACACTGAACCTTTACTTAAGTTACCACAGTGGACCACAGTGAGCCAAAGTACTCAGTGACCTTATAATATATTAATATTGTTCCTTAAGTACATTAAATCTCTGAAATACATTGAATGCACTATTTTCCTGATAGCATTTTGAAGCATTATTAATTGCAATTGAAGTGGACTTCATTGGGATCATTCATGAATTTACCCTACTGCTGAAACCTATCCTGGGCGAAAACAAGGTACACCCTAAACAGCCCATTATTCCGTCACAGGGCAACACACATGCACAAACATCCATATTCACACCTTTGGCAATTCGGAACAGCCTAATGTGCATGTCTTTGTTCCGCGAGAGGAAACCAGAGTACCTGGAGGAAACCCACGCCAAACATGTGGAGTACATGTAAAATCCACACAGAAATGCCCTCGGTGGACACAGGACTCGAACTCAGGACCTTCTTTCTGTGAGGCACACATGCTAACCAGTACGCCACCATTACACTTTATTATAAGCATTCTATATATACGGTGAAACCTTGGTGGTCGAACGACTCTTTCGTCGAACAAATCGGAGTCCGATCAAAAAATATGCCTTGGTGTTCGAACAAATGATCAAAGTTTGAATGGAGCAGAGCCGAGTGTGTTGAACGCATGCGCAGTGTACACTACTTTGAACAGCCATTGAGAGAGTGTCTCGTATTGCGTACAGTAGGCCCTTGGCCATTCGCGGTTTTGCATTCGCGCCCCCGCATACTTGCGGATTGCCAACAAACCCGGAAGTAACTGGCACGTGATTCAAATTTAGTTTAGTTCAAATTCAAGTTTATCCTTTTAGTATCCAATTTATTACACTTCATGTCCTTTTATGTTCTTTTTGTTATGGTGTGTCTTGGGGGAACTTTGATTTTGGCAGCTCTGTTCTCTATCTCTATCTTCTCCCGGTTCCTGCTGAGGGGCGTGGCTGACCTGTTCGGGCTGATTGCAGCAGCGCACACCTGAATTCACTCCTCTCATCTACTCCCTATAAAGACAAGCCGCACGCTCAGCTATGCGCCAAAATATTGTCTCACATCACGTCCCTGCTTCCCTGTGTTCTCTCTGGCTTCTGGTTCTAGCTCCGCGCTCGACCAGTTCCCGCTCTGTAGTTTCCCAGTGTTTCTCTTCGTCACCTGTATTGTAGTTACTGTGATTGCGCTCTGCTTAAGTGCTTCCCCTTTGAATAATAAATCGACTCTGTGCCATCTCACACTGTCTCCTGCATTCTGAGTCCGGCTGAAAGTTCATTGCGTCACACTTTCATGTTCATATATTATATACAGGGATCCCTCACTTTCTGAGGTTAATTGACACCTGAAATCCCCGCGACCGCCGAATTCTGCGAAGTAGGATCAACCCCCTGACTGACGTATACATGCATGTATATGTGTATATAATATCAATAAATACATATTCAACACTATAAATTCTTATAATAACAATTAAACATTCTAAAAGAATGCATAAGATGTAAATAAAATATAAATATACACACACATACAGACACGTACACTTTAACCGTAACCCCAGGTCTGAAGAAAAGCAGCAGTAATTCTACTGGAAAGGAAAAGATAAAAGTCGTGAGAACGTGAAAAATTAACTGCGATCAAGAGACAGAGAAGGGAAAAACCACCACGCCCCCCTCAAAGCAATAACCCGCCCCCATCTCTCCCTCCCCATCCATCCCATACGCTGACACATCACAACCAGAAAGGTGTGTAGTGTAAACTAATGTAGTACATAATTAGGTTAATTATTATATACTATGATTATATTGTACTCTTTTCTACGTTAATGTATGTATTGTATCTTAACATGTTTCATAAATACACTCGTTTTCAAAGTATATACTACTGTACTGTCGGATGTAGACGTTCAGATTAACGTATTAATCGACTTTTAACTACAGTATTTCTTATGGGAAATATCATTTCACTCTTTGAACAATTCAGTAATTGATCATATTTTTGGAACAAATTGTGTTCAACCACTGAGGTTATACTGTACATATATAACATTTAATTTTAGATATAAAAACCCTTTAAATTTGTGATTGCATAAGTTTTCACCCCAATGACTGCGAAACCAGTTACTATAACGCACGGTTATCAAACTCATGCCCCAATGGGCCGTGTGTCTGCAGATTTTTGTTTCAACCAAGCAACAGCACATCTGACTTGGCTCATTTAAATAACTGATCTGAGTCTTCAGATTGTTGATTGGTCAGTCTCTGTACAGTAATTAATAATCGCTATTAAATTTGAGGAAAAAACATGTAGAAATACCAATATAAAAAAATTTAAATTCAACACAATTAGGTGAAACCTTACATAGACCAGTCCTTAATAATCATTTTAAAATTTGCATATTCAAATATGGATATTTTTATAATTTCATCGTGCAACATCAGAATTCTGCTCACCATGCCCTCGACCGTAGTTGGGTCCCAGAGTTCCCGGACCTGTACCCGGCCCTCCTCCTCCACCAGGTGGCAGACTTGGCATGGTCTGCCCTTGCTGCATGCCTGGCATGGGCCTCTTTCCCTGTACTGCCATCTGTAGGTGGTCAGGAAGAGGCTGTCCTCGTGCCAACATCTTATAGGCCATTATCTGTGCCCTAAGCTGGTGCAGCTGGTTTTGGTTAAATGGTGTGGGATTGGCAGAGGAGCCAGGTGCGTTGCTTTGAGCACCGGAGCGGTTCGGCTGGGAGTCAGTGCCCTCAAGTGGACTGGAGGAGGTACAGGAAGAGGAAAGGAGAGGACCAGATGTAGGAGGGGCGCCAGCTGGAAGAGGACTGGAGACATGATCTGAGGAGCCCAGTGGTGAGGGGTAGCCTTAAAGTGTAGTGAAAAAAGACTGTTAATGTTTATGAGTTCTGTCCTGCACGTGTTTTAACCAGATTGTCGTTTTTGCACAAATTTCAAAAGGATGTTTTTATAGTACTACACATGGTGGGCTGCTATGATTATGCATTTCATCATTTTAAATGAGATTCAGCTAACAGTGTTAGGTTTTTTAAATCATAAAATAAACAAATAGGGAAAATGTGATAAACTAGCATTCATGCTAATGGTACTTTGGATATTTATTCATGATTTCAGACAGATACAATAAACTACACTATATAATATGGTCAAATGTTACTACAGTGGTACCTCACCTTACGATAGTCCCAGCAAACGAAAAATCCAGGTTACGAAAAACATTTTCCAAAATTTTTTGTCTCTGTGTACGAAACAAGTTCTCCTTACGAAATGTGCCAAACGCGCCATTCACACATTCAAACGCGCCATTCAAACATTCAAATGTGCCATTCATACATTCAAACAATGCATGAGCTGCTCTCCCATTGACTATCTTCCAACATCCCACCCCGCTGGCCTCCCATTGGCTAGGAAATGATGACGCAGCTACCTCCCATTGGCTATCTCCCAACATCCCGCCCCACTGGCCTCCCATTGGCTAGGAGGGATGACGCAGCTCCCTCCCATTGGCTATCGCCCAACATCCTGCCCTGCTGGCCTCCCATTGGCTCGGAGGAATCATACAGCTCCCTCCCATAGGCTATTATGGAGCTGCATCTCCCATAATACTTTTCGTGTAAAGGACAGAGTTATTGTTGTTTCATGAGTTTAGTGAGTGTGCTCATTGCAACTTTATTTTTTGACTCAGGGTTTTAACCTTCCATAAACATTTGTAAGATTATAACTCTGCTAAGAAGACATGGTCAACACACGCGCGCACACACACACACACACACACACACACGCGCGTGTGATTTCCGGTGCGAGTGAAAAGAAGAAGCGGGCTCGTGGCATGCGGTTGAGTGATATTGCAGAGGAATATGGCCAAACCCGTCTACCATCGGTACAATATTGAAGCAGAAGGAGGTCTTAAAAGGTATGCTTTTATAATTTTTAAAGGGTTTAGGGGGTAGCATTGGGGGCCTTGGAACGAATCACACATTTTACATGTAAAGTGCGGTACAATTTACGAAAAAAAATCCAGGTTACGAAACCACTTTCGGAGCGGATTAATTTCGTAAATTGAGGTACCACTGTATTTCCTTTGAAAGTAATACATGATTGATATTTATTTTTTTATGTTTGGTAAATTAACAAATTATCCATAGTGGCTGAAATAAAATGTCTATTGCTTCCAATCTTCTGGGAAGACTTCACACGCATTTTTAGACTTTGGCTGTGAAATTTGCTTATTCAGCCCCAACAACATCAGTAAGCCATTAAGCTGATCTGTAAATGTGAGGGTTATGTGTCCACAAACTTTAAAGTGTAGTGGAAAAAGACTGTTAACAATCTTCATTCATTTTCTGTCACTGCTTAATTCTAATTAGGGTCGCGGGGAGGCTGGTGCTCATCCCAGACGACTCCGGGCGAGGGCAGAGTACACCCTGGACAGCTTGCCAGGCCATCGCAGGGTAGAAACATGCTGATGACTTAGCAGCTACTCTTGTCGAAAGTCAACAATGGTTCTTTTACATGAACCTCTCAACGTAGACAGTGAGAGACATGGCCGGCTTTTGATAACCCAGTAAGCTGGACTGGGGGGACAGTGACAACCTTGTGGACAGTGGGACTCGAACCCGCAACCTTAGGATCAGTGATCCAGCACCTATACCTAGACCACCACTGCCCTGTTAACATTCTTATTATTTAATTTATTCATCCATTTGTTCATTTGCCAAAATGCTTACTCCTTTTAAAATCACAAGGAGGCGGAAGCCCACTCAGGATGAAGGCTATGATAGGCTCTTGAACAGCTTCCCCAGCCCATCACAGGGCCAACACACATCCACACCTGGGGAAATTTGGAACGACCAATTAGCCAAATGGTCATGTTTTTAAACTGTAGCAGGACACTGGAGTACCCACATAAGCATGGTGAGAACATGCAAGGTCCACACAGAAATGCCATGGGACTTGAATCCAGCTGACCACTACTCCACCGTGTTACCCTTTTAATAGGAATATAGTAAATCCTCTTATAATCTCACACAAAATACAGATATGTCTTCTACCTTGGGAGTGTTGGTCCATTGGACTTGGTGGAGGCCCCATTCCAGCATGTCCACCTGCTCTCATGGACACACCTTTCATCTGACCGAAGCGAGACTCGTCACCTACACTCTTCTCGTGCAGACTTTCCAGAGACTACACAAACACACACGCGTGTGTATTCCTTGTAATATTTCATCCCACTGCATGCAAATATTTTCAATGGGATGACAACAAAAATGTACCTAACATGAATTTTCAGTCTCTTATCCACAAAATAATCTGAAAACATGTATCATGAGTTTACCTTGTGCATGGGGTGCATACTGTCCTGCTGTGTGTATCCAGCTGCTCCTTGCTGAGGGACCGAGTGACCAGATGTGGTGGAGGGTCCTGGGCTTGGGCCCATCATGCCATGGGAGGATCCAGGTGAGGGTCCAGGTCCCATCATCGGCCCAGGGGAAGGCCCGGGACCGGGAGAAGGGCCTAACGAAGGGTCTGGAGTGGACATCCCTCTGATTCTTTCTGATTGGTTGAGAAAATTATGATTTAGTATATACTGTACATGTCAAATACAAAGCATTTTGTTTAAAAGTGTGCTATCTTACTTTTGCTCCAGGGTTACTAGGTTTAAGTTAGGTGTGTGTTTACTGTTATTGCAGACTTCATGTCAAAACAAGAGGAGCACAAGAGTACAAAGATACCCTCGCCAGGCACGTACGCATAATGGAGACAAGTGCACTAACCTGGAAAATCATGATAAGACTGCAGGTAGCATTAGAACTTCATATCGTTATAATGTAATGTCTCCCCCTAGTGGGCGTCTTATTATCATCATCTAAAACAATCATCCCATGTAACAGAATGGGGATTTTTCTCCAACTTTTTGATCTCACTGTGACAATCAGCTTTGTCCTTGAGCTTCTGAAAATTTCCAGGACTCTGGGGGGGCGTGAGGGGGTGGGTATTCACCGTGTATGGCTGAAAGCCATCCAGTAGTTTTGTCAGGAAATTGTACACAATCAGACAAACGGACATACGAACATGTATAGCACCTTCTTGCAGAGATAATCATCCCATACATCAAAAAAGACATCTGCTGTTCTGTAACACCAATTATATTTAATCACTTTCTAACTTTTTAAGTAACTGCTTAATCCTAATTAGGGTTGCCCATCCCAGCCATCTCCGGGCGAGGGCAGAGTACACCCTGGACAGCTCGCCAGGCCATCGCAGGGGACAATCACGCAGACGGGGACTATGCAGCTACTCTTGATGAAAGTCAGCAATGGTTCGTTTACATGAACCTCACACCATAGACAGTGAGAGACATGGTTGGCCTTTGATAATTCAGTGAGCTGCAGGGGGGGGGGGGGGTGTCTGGTGACAACCCATGGAGAGTGGAACCTCCAACCTTAGGGTCAGTGATCCAACACCTTTACCACCAGACTCCCACTGTCCTCTATTATGATGATGATGATGATGATGATTATTATTATTATTATTATTGGGTGGCACAGTGGTGTAGTGGTTAGCGCAAACACCTCATAGCAAAAAGGTTCCAGGTTCAATTCCTGGGTTCTCGATGTGGAGTTTGCATGTTGTCTCTGTGCTTGTGTGGCTTTCCATCGAGACATGCACATTAGGCTAACTGGCTGTTTCAGAATCAGAGGGATTCAAAATTACACCTGTGTGTGTGTGTGTTGATGCCCTATAATAGAATGGTGCTCCATTCAGGGTGTATCCCTGCTTTGTGCCCAGTGTTCCTAAGGGTTGTTTTTTTTTTTCTAACATGTCTGTGATTATTTTCATAATCTACTTTTTATATATATATATATATATATATATATATATATATATATATATATATATATATATATATCTATATATATATAATTGAAAGAATGAATCAATCAATCAATGAATTTTAATGATAAATTAAAAGCACAGGCCTATGTATATATGGGGAAAAGCAGCAGAAATAAAAAAAAGCTTGTGCAATAATGATGCATTCAATGTGTCACATAAGGACTGGAATGGCAAGTGATGATGATGATGATGATGATGATGGGTGCTGCAGCTGGATGAGATTTAGGATGAAAGGCGTGCTGATGTTTGCAGCTGGATAAAAGGATGACGCGAACATTAGCAGGGCTGATTCGATATGCAGAACACACACACACACACACCTCTCAAATAGGGTTCATAAAGGGCTGGAGCTCATACACATTGCCCGCTGAATGAAGAGAAGGCTTTAACCGAGAAAATGTCTTCCACCTTGTCCTTTCCAGCTCGGCATAAAATGGCCAAACCTGAAGAGCAGCCGCAGTTCTGGGTCTGCTGGGACTGCAGGGCGGATTGCTATTCGGGTAAAAATAAATCAGACTTACCGGTGACACGGGAACTGGAAGTTTAAGGGCAGTCGAGCTCTGGCTGTTGCATGGCTCGAGCGGATGACTGGTTACGCTGGAATTACCGGAAAGCTTCCGAAGCAGTGATGAGAGATTCACCAGAGAATCGACTCCTTTATGTGCGATTCTTTTCGGTGAATCGGTTCGGGTTTGCACACACAACTCTCTCTCTCTCTCTCTCTCTCTCTCTGTGTCTCTCCCTGTCTCTCTCTCTCTCTCTCCCTCTCCCCCCTCCCCCCTCTATCCCCCTCGCTCTCCCTCTCTCCCTCTCCTCTCTCTCTCTCTCTCTCTTTCTGTGTCTCTCCCTGTCTCTCCCCTCCCCTCTCTCGTCCCCTCCTCCCCTCTATCCCCTCGCTCTCCCTCTCTCCCTCCCCCTCCCCTCTCTCGTCCCCCCCTCCCCTCTACCCCCCCTGCTCTCTCTCTCCCCTCTCCCTCTCTCTCTCTCTCTCTCTCTCTCTCTCTTTCTGTGTCTCTCCCTGTCTCTCTCTCTCTCCTCTCCCCCTCTCTCTCTCTCTGTGTGTCTCTCCTGTCTCTCTCTCTCTCTCTCTCTCTCTCTCCCCTCTCTCCCTCCCTCTCTCTCTCTCTCTCTGCCTCTCCCCTCCCCTCTTCCCCCTCCCCTCTCTCCCCTCTCTCTCTCTGTCTCTCTCCTGTCTCCCCTCCTCTCTCTCTCTCTGTGTCTCTCCCCTCTCTCTCGCTCTTTCTGTCTCTCTCTCTCTCTCTCTCTCTCTCTCTCTCTCTCTCTCTGTCTCTCCTATCTCTCCCCTTCCTCCCTCTCTCCCCCTCCCCTCTCTCTGTCTCTCTCTCTCTCTCTCTCTCTCTCTCCCTCTCGCTCTCTCTCTCTCTCTCTCTCCCTCCTCTCTCTCTGCCTCTGTCTGTTTCCCTCTCTCTCTCTCTCTCTCCCTCTCTCTCTCTCTCTCTCTCTCTCTCTCTCTCTCTCTCTCTCTCCCCCCCCTCTAATCCTGATATTCAGGATTGCCCCTGAGTGTGAGTGTGAGTATTAAGTGTATGAATGGTTATGTGTGTGTGTGTGTGTGTGTGTTGCTCCTGATGGATTGCTGAGCTGCTAACAATGTGCTCCACCTTCGCCCAGAATCGACTGAGACAGGATGCAGCCTCTCCACCACTGTAGTAGGATTTAGCGGTTTGACAAATTAATGAAGTACTTCATTGCCATGAGCTAAACAAAATCTTATTTCTACACTTTAATAACACCTTAATAACTACCGCTACTGATTATTATTCATTCATTCATTTCATGAACAGCTTAATCTTAATTAGGGTCGCGGGTAGGCTGGCGCAAATCTCAGCTAACTCCAGGCGAGGACGGGGTACACTCACAGCTCACTGATTTTTTTTCTTTCTTTATTAGATATGGATGTCACTGCACAGTTGAATACACCACAAATTCTAAATTTATATATTGGAGCAATTATTGTAGATGGACTCCACAATTTTGGAAATATACTCTGAGGAGTCTTTTTATCAGCTACACCCACCATATAAGCAAACAATTACTGCATCTAGGTCACATGGGTTTCTACAAATGGACACATTTCAGCGTCCAATCATGGTAAAGGTAGGTAGGTAAAGTCTGTTGGGCTTTTTACACCCGCGCCTAGTGGGCACGTATTTTTAGACTTTGGTTGTGAAGTTTGCTTATTCAGCTCCAACAACATCAGTAATCCATTACGCCAACCTGTAAGTGTGAGGGTTAAGTGCCCACAAACCTTTTATCATTTAGTGTCTGACTGAAAATATAGAATAGAATTCATATGGATGAAAGTTTTAAATTAACAATGCATTGTTATTATTAAATTATAATATTCATACCCACTGGTTATTAGCAATGGCACACTCTGATTGGCTGATCTGCTGTAAGATATTAGCTCTTATATTCTGAGTACAGAAAAACTAATGTTTATTAAATTTCTCCACGAAAAAAACGCTGCTGGATATATCCACAGATTCATTTTGGAATAATTCTCTTTTTTAAAGTGCTTAATACATATAGTGGGGCCGGTGGCGTAGTGGTTAGGGTGCTGGGCTCATGATCAGGAGGTTGTGAGTTCAAATCCCACTGAGACCCTCACTGTGCTAAGACCCCTGGGCAAGGTCTCAACCACAAGTGTGCCTATGTTCACCCAGCAGTGTAAATGGGCACCAGTAAAATATACTGGGAAGGTAATCTGTGATGGACTAGCATCCCATCCAGGGGGCGTTGAACTCCTGGTTGCTTCACGCTACAGAAACCGGGGATGAGTACCGGCCTGATGAGCCACGAGGCTAAGCCACTAGGCTTGGGTGTAAAAACCTAACAGACTTACCTTTATTACATTTATAGCATTTAGCAGACACCCATAACCAGAGCGAGTTAGGTTTTTTTTGTCATTCATACAATTAAGTATAGTTGGCAACTATTATTATACTGGGCCTTGAACTGCAGGATTGGCCTTTTGATCATGAACCCAGAACCTTAACCACTGAGACACCACTGTCCAATATATTTTGAGCTGTCGCTTTGAGGGGGGGGTAGCACAGTAATGGAGTTGTTAGCATGCCTGCCTCACATCAAGAAGGTCTTGGGTTCGAGTCTTGAGTCTCAAGCTTGGTGAGATAATTTTAATGTTCTCCCATTGCTTGGGTGTCATTTCTCTCAGTATTTTGGTTCCCTTCGACAGTCGAAAGACGTGCACATTAATCTAATTAGCTGTTTTTGCCCCAATGTGTGCGCTGGGATGGTCTGCCGAGCTGTTCAGGGTGCACCTTGCCTTAATTCAATGTCAGTTGAGATAGATCCTGGTAGAAGTATTAAGAAGTTCGGCAAACAAGTGAGTGATGGGGCAATTTCCCCATCTTTATCTACCTCCAGTGTCCTTTGAGATAGCCTCCAGTCTCCTGCGAAAGCTACTTGTTGTACTTGAAATTTTTTTGTGACACCTAGGTTTAAAATTGGTGTCTAAAATTTACAGAATGTATTTTTATAAATATGGAACCTTAATAATGAAACTCCTCATACATAAATACCATTAGGCTAGGGTAGCTTTAACGCTTTATATATTTTAACTTATATTAAAATGCCCTTGTTTCCCAGAATGTCTGTAGTTTGTAGAATGTCTGTTGCTGGTCAGTGAATACCCTGGTGTAGTTCCCCTCCGCACCAGCAGGAGTCAGACTTGTATTTGAGCTCTCTGGGCGCTGTCTTAGTAAACACAACAGAGTTCCGGTGAATATCAAATTTCTGCCCCTTCGCCTGGTAACCGATGAATTTCGTCGATAACTTAAACAAATGGACGAGTAGGGTGGATATGGTAAGTGGACATGTTTTGCGACTGTCTAAATAAACGAATAGCACGGTCATTTGTAATAATCATGGCTTAGTCGAAAAGATTTCCCGTGTCGAGTTAGCGCTCGTTTTGCCAAGCTAGCCATCTTAGCCAACCAGTCGTTTGCTAGCGTGGATTGTGCAGCGGTTTTTTTTTTCCTTTCTCCCACCCGATTTCCGCGTAAATCCCGCCTCCTTTGGTATGATTGGCTAAACTTGCCCCAAGACACGCCGAAATGATTGGTTTGCAGGTTGATATTCAGGGTCGAAGCACCAATAGAACAGATGTTTGTGCTTGTTAAGAACTTATCACTCTCGCACTGAAGGCGGAATTCGTTCGGAATACGAGTGGGAGAGAGAAAAAAAGGCTTCTCACGCAAATGGTCAAGACAGTTCAGATTTGGGTAAATGGATAAAGCTAATGTTTAGATGGGCTATTACAGTCGGATTGCGGGGGGAAAGTTCGTCGAACTGTAATTAAAAGAAGACGAGTTGGTTATTGTTGTATTTTGTCTTCGCGGTGGCGCCTCGAATCCGCGCAGCTGCACAAAATGTCCGTTTTTGTGTAGCTCGCGACGTTAGCATGGAGAGTTAGCTACCCCCTGGCTAACGCGGTTAGAGCAATGACGATTCCCACCTCTTGTTTTTAGGACTACGGGAACAAACTGAACCAGGCTCTCTCCTCTAGCACTAAATTTCTGCCCACAGCAGGACTGCGCGGTGCTGGGCCGTTTCAGCACTACGGCCGGCCGCTGGGCCACGGTGTGAAAGTCAAAGAGGAAGACGAGAGTGTGGAGGATTTCTTCCATTTCGGTGAGTCGTTGCGGGATCGTAGTTTGTGTAGTTTTCACACTGAGATGCACGAAAGCACATGTTTCTAAAGATTAAAATAACTTTAAGTAAAGAGCTGGTATGAATTAGATGTATTTATTTAAAACAGAATTGAGAACTTTGTCGTGAACTGGGAGTTTCACTCGTTTAGCCATTGAAGAGTCGACTCATGAGTCGAATCATTACTCGAATCATTTTATTCTTCGTTATTAATTGTGTAAGAGCGATTTATACAGTAAATTTTACCTTTTCTCGCTAATAATGGTTAAAATGACTTTATGCTTGTGGACCAAATATATACTCATTGTATTTGTATTTTTCATCAATTTTAGATTTTTTTAACCAGCGATTGGCGTGAAGTTATTTGTATTTTATTGATCGTACACACATTTCAGCTCATTTTAAACATTAGAAAATGGCATGAGTGGGAAAACAACTCGATTTCCCCCTCCATTGTCCCCTGTGATCAACGAGCATGGTGTAATGCATGTCAGCACGCAAGCATTTGAGAGCTGTGACCTGTCAGAAGAAAGGAGACAATTCGTATCCCAAATCGCTCCCTCATTCACTCCCTTCACTATTCACTATAGAGGGCAGTGGTGCTTAACCCACTCATTCACTTCCAAGACTCACTATATAGGGCCTTGATGCCTCACCCACTCATTCACCTCCCCTACTCACTATATAAGGTGGTGGTGCATCACCCACTCATTCACTTAACCTACTCAATATATACAGGTGTGGTGCTTAACCCACTCATTCACCTCCCCTACTCACTATATTCACACACACACACACACATATTTCCCAAATAAAAAAAGATCCTCTTTAGTCACCATCATAAACTAAACTTCTAAGCATTTACAAAATGTAATAATTTTTTAATGTAAATGTCACAAGAATGGTGTGATCTGATTGGTTCTCTGTCCTGAGAAAATGAGGAATTATTGACTGGGGCAAGTATGATTTATATGTAGAATTATTCGATCAAACTGGATAATACCCTCTGAGATTGAGTATTTATAGGAAAGCTGGATTCAGTAATTGCTTTATTATCCGTTCTAAATATTAATCCAAATTGTTTAAGTAGACAGTGTGGTAAAATGTGAAGCTAATTACTTGGAAGAGGAAATACTAAGTGCTGATGTCTGTGGCTGATGAATAACCACATTCGCTTTATGTACTCGCAGTCAGTGAATGATAGACATTATTATTTTTCATTTGAGAGATTTTGTTTCTGATTGGTGGACAGTCATCTTGGAATTTTCAATCTTGGTATAATATTTCTAGAATTCAGCTCACCATATGATAAATTATTTGGCCTCAGCAGATAAGAACTCCTCAAGCAAATAACTCTCTATATCATACTTATCTCGTTCAATGATTGCTTATTGTCCGCCGCACAAACTCAGGGATAATACTAGAACATAATAACCACTGGAAACAAACCTTAAAAGTCACATTTTAGTTTGCTTTTCTTATGTTCCACTGTAGTATATACTAAAACAATTATTCGCCTCAGGCTCGGTGGATAGCGCTGGAAAGTCTCCTTGATGTTCCGTCTCAGGCAATATTCATCAACATCCACCTCGCCTTGGGCGAATAATTGTTATTTATCAAGAACGCAGACAAAAAGAAGCAGTGATGGTGAGTAGTTGTCATGGTATTGATTATAATTTCTAATATTAATACTGCATTAGCAAATCTGAATCCTGCGTTAGTTATCCAAAACCTTTGTATCTTTTTCTGATTTCTGTTGGAGGTTCCAGTGTTTTTATCATCAAAAAATCCAGTTGCTAATTAAAAATTGCCCCCATATCACAAATGTCAGTTACTGATTGTCCTGTTTTTTTTTTGTTTTGTTTTTGTTTTGTTTTTTTTTTATAGCTCAGCATCTCCAGCAGCAGACAGGCGAGTGTCTCACAGCGTGCTGCGGTGGTACGAATCCCAAAAGCAACCCTCTAACTACCACGCTGAGTACCTCACTTACTGCCTCACTCACTTCCCCTCTGAATACCCCGCTCAGTAGTCCACCACCCAAACCGAGCAGCCAACCTTCAGCTGAGCGGCCGTACCACTGTCAGGACTGTGGCAAGTATTTCCGAATCAGCGACATTAAGCGACACCAGCGGATCCACAGTGGAGAGAGACCGTTCCCTTGCTTTCAGTGCGGTAAGAACTTCCCCACCTCGGGTGATCTCAAACGGCACGAGAGGATTCACACAGGTGAGCGGCCGTTCCACTGCCTGCAGTGCGGCAAGAATTTCTCTGACTCGGGTCACCTCAAGCAGCACGAAAGGATGCACACCGGCGAAAGGCCCTACCAGTGCCCGCAGTGTGCCAAGCGCTTCTACAGATCAGGTGACCTCAAACGGCATCTCCGTATCCACAGCGGCGAGCGGCCATACAAGTGCCCTCAGTGCGACAAGACCTTCTCCGATTCTGGTCATTTGCGGGGCCACCAGCGTATCCACACAGGAGAGCGACCACACCACTGCACGCTGTGTGAGAAGAGCTTCTTCAGATCAGGAGACCTGAAGCGCCACCACCGGACACACACTGGAGAGAGGCCGTACCAGTGCTACCAATGCGGGAAGAGCTTCTCTGAATCGGGCCACCTGAAAGAGCACCGGCGAATTCACACCGGGGAAAAACCCTACCACTGCAACCAGTGCGACAAGAGCTTCTCACGCCTGGAGCGATTGAAAGGCCACCAGAGCATCCATACAGGAGAGAGGCCTTTTCACTGCGCCCAGTGCGGCAAAAACTTCTTCAGATCTGGGGAGCTCAAGAGGCACCAGAGGATCCATAACGGGGAAAGAGCCTGAACATGCTTATTTGAGTATTATCGTCAGGTTCTGCGGTATCTGTATATTCAGGGTGATTTACTCCAGTTTTGCTTTCCTATTTGAGGCCAATCAGACTGCTAATCTCATCAGGTCACAGAATTCCATGTTCATACGCACACTTTGGCTGTGAAGGAGGTTCAGCTTGCAGATTTTAGTTTTCACACCCAGATAATAATGGAGAGGACATTTGCCTGGCCTGTGACATTCCCTCAGAAATAAAAATCCAAGCGCTAGGGACTTCTACCATGATGTTTATTCTATTTTTAAAATAAACAAATTCTGTGGATTCTCCCCAAATGTTCAAGGTTCCAGGGACTTCTGGGTACTTGGCGTTCCAGCCCCTGACCCATTCCAGACCTGAGCTTTTTGCCTTTTTTTTAATTTTTTTTTCTTAAATCACTACCTCCACATATATCCTTATTTGCAGTTAAGCACCAACACGAGAATGGCCACATTAAAGTATATTCACTCTTCACTGTTTCATTGTGCTCCATGTTTAAAGGAATGGCTCACCAAAAACACTCACACACCGATTCCCTTTTACGCCAAATGTCACCCAGTACCACAGTCTTGAGTTTCTCGCTGGATTTTAAAGCAGCTATACGGTGATTTAAAATTGTGTTCAACATGGCTGATATCATGTGGTCCTTTTGGCTCATTGCTTGTGTACGTAATTAGAAAATAGCTGGCCTCGTTTGTATGTTGTAAAAAAAACGACCAGATAGCTAATACTAAAAGGTCTGTTTGGATTACCAGTTTTTCCATTTCCCAGATGAGCAAACCTTTCAGCAAATGTTGAATTCTTTTGGTTTGAGACGCAGCTCATCAGGGATATAATCGTCCATACAAACGATGCAAGTTTTAAAAAACTTGACCTTATTTAACATGTGTATGGTGCATGACTTGAATAAACATTACAATAAGACTGTGCTTCTCAAATTTTTTCTTTGACGAAATTTTTTGGTGGTAAAATTATTAGTTCACCTTTGCAAAATATTGCATCATTATTGATTAAAAAAAAAAAAAAAACAGAACAAAATATGGACTTTCTTTTGCCTCAGTATTACCGTCTCTCTCCACCTTTCTCGTCGTTCTTGTTAGAAAATTTTTCATCTTTCTTGAGGGGTTGTTTACTGCACTTCATACCATTTGCTCAATGTGAAAAACCCCTACACCATAGCACGAAAATGAGCGCACCACTGCCAACTACTGTAGTGGATGTGCAATTGCACTTAATTTTAATACAGTACGGCAAAAAAGCATGTCTCTCAGGACCATATGCACCTCTCCCCGGGAATCATGCCATGCCCCACTCTTTGAGAAGCACCTTTCTAATCTTTTTTTGCACCCCCTACTGATTGTACTTCGAGAGCCTGTAACAGTGAATTTTTCCAGAGTGAGATCAAAAAAAGCTGTATCATCATCATCATCATCAAATATGGCTTGGTAACCAGGTAGGGAAGGATGGCTGAGAACTGCCACCTTGTGGACACTGTTAGTAGCGCACCGTTGAAAATGTTTTGGTTTCCTTCCGGAACCCTGAGTAGCGTCTCATCCTGGGTGTGCAAGCACCGTATCTGGGATAATCTTTAAATCCAACGTGAAAAAAATGAATTTATTTAAAAAATGAGCTTATGAACTGTGCCGTTTATTAGGGATATGAACATGTAGGCCGAAGTATTGGGGAAATTATGGCTTCCTTGTGACACTGATTAGTCTGAAGGAGCATATGTCCAAAAATAAATACGCCTCATCTAACAGACATTTGGAGTAATGGAGGAAACCTGTGTGAAGCATATATATATATATATATATATATATTTTTTTTTTTTTGAACATTTCCTTTAACTAGTACACCCCCTTTTGCCTAACTGACAGATCTCCACAGTTCCAGCTCCATAAAAAATGATGTAATGTACAGTACAATATTTGTATATTGTAGCAAGCTATACCGTCAAGTGAAAGATCCTGTAGACCTGTATATAAAAAAAAAAGATGTGTATGCTTACATTATTTGTATTTGCAATATTTTTTATTTTTGCTCTATTTTTTAAAAGTGCTTGCTGTATGCATTGGGTACAGTGCAGAGACACTTGGCTCCACGTATGATTTAACACCCTTGTGACCCTGATGATGAACTACAGAGTTTTTGCAACTTGTCTTTTTTTTTTTTTTCTTCCCTCTCAATGGTCTTTGTTGTATCACTGTATGTTAACAGCACACAAGGAATTTGTGATTGCTTCATGTGGCACTGTAGAATGCTACTGTACTCATCATGTAAACAATACATGGGAGAAATACTTTGTTAACCATGACGCTCTTGAGTTCTAGTGTATTAGTTATTAGATTCGGTATATCTGATAATCAGCCACCCTGGAGTGAATGTATTGTACAGGTGCATACACCCAGGTATGGCTGTATAGGTGTACTGATCTAGTAACAGTTTCACTGGCGATTTGTCACCACTGTGTCGGATATAGTACGTACCAGGTTAGAGTGTAAGATGTCTGATGTGGAAACACAGTTTATGGTTTGGTTACTTAGGATCTGCACTTTTAGGTAACGTATTAATCAAATGTTTTACAAATCATATAAATTAGGTTTAGTGTCTTAATTACAGTTGGGTTTTTTTCCGTCTTCCTTACTTTTTTTTTTTTTTTTTTTTTTTTTTTTTTTAAACCATATGTATCTAACCATTTATGGGTGTGTTTTAGTTTTATAGGCTTTGATTCAATCAGAATTATAATCTTTAATTACTGAAATAAATTTTGATGAAACTAAATGCTCAGTATTTTTTTTTTTTTTTTAAATAAAAAAGGGAAAAGACCAAACATACAAAATGTATGACTACAATGGTGGTATTTACTACATCTTTCTGATTGAATCCAGGCTGTAGTATAGGTATGGGATTTTCAACTCCTGGGATGCTTTTTCCATTGCCTGTGCATGAGTGTTTTCTTTATATGTTAATGTAATTATCCCTTATTTGCACAAAATAAATGTGTAATCCATACTTACAGATTTACTTGGTGTTCCTGCGAGAGTTAAGATTTAATTCTTGTATAACTTTAAGCACAAAAAAACATGTACTATAAGGTTCAGGTAAAATGCTGATTATGGCACTTGACTATGATGCACACAAACATACACAGTTGTTTTTACTGAAGATGCTTGCGAAGTGTGTGGTCTAGTCGAAGAGCCAAAATCTCACAGAAGGTGATGTGGAAGATATCAAGTAACTGAAAGTCATAGTTTCTGAATAAGATTTAAAAAAAAACCCCAACTATTATATTATATATGAGGGATGTGAAATGTCCACGTGGTTCACCTCTAGTTCATATTTTTTTAATGTATAAATTAATAAAAAAAATCAGGGTTGGAATGGTAGTTAGAGGTACACTATAGTTCTGCATCTTTGTACAGTTGTCAATTACGATTTCTGCGCTACCCGCGACACCTGGTGGACGACTTTGGAACTTTATAAGTCATGAGTTCATACGTATCATAAATTGTCATGTTTGGCAAATTATTTAGGTTTATGTGATGCACTTAATGATACACGATTTTCAAAGTTTGTACGTGATTAATTTTGTTCTTTGAATATACAATTTTGGCAGTATTTCCACAAAGTTAAGGTGTTGATATTTTAGAAATTGTTCGTATTTTGATTTCACACTCAGACAATCACCTGTCAATGATGTGATTATTTTTAAGTGTATGAAGAAAATTACTAATCTTTTATCTTTTAATACATTCATCCTTATGAATTATAGGAAAGTGTAATTTTTTTATCCCAGTTTATTTAATGAAATACTGTATCAGATGCCACAACATACAAGTTTTGACATTTTTGCATTAACAAAATGTGAAATGATGCACTTCTTATACCAACAAATGGCTCAGTGTCTGGGGCCCTACTCCCGGCTACTGGGGGGCTTTGCCACCCAGACCCCCAAAACTGTCGGTAACATTTTCCTTAGATTTCTTCTCTGCCATTTCACATCCCTGATATATTCAAACTTAAAAAATAAAAATCCTCATACCCTTGCAGTGCTACCACCATTTCCTATTTGAAATTTAATACAAGGCAGATTGGATTCGGTTTTGGTGAGTCTGTTCGTACAGTCGACTCAGGTTCCGGTCCAGGTTTGTATTTTTTCAAAGCATATCTTCTTCATCTATCAGTATACTGTGTGGTTTTTAAAGACACTTTACTGATCATCCCCACATCACTACACTGCCACCACCAACTCCCATATGAAGTTTAACACAAAGCTGATTGGCTCCAGTTTGGTTGAGTCTGTGCCAACTGTTGTTTCAGGTTTACAATGTAAGGTCGATGGTGTTTATTTATTTATTTATTTATTTATTTTAATCTATCTGTGCATTTAAACATGATTTTCTGCTCACCAAGGCTAGTAAATCTGATCTCACACCGACTTTTCCATTCTCTTTCGACCTATCATCTGTAAAAATGCTGTCCTGTGTAAATTCCTAAAGACCAGCCCCCATCATCTGACCCCAGGAACAGGTCCATCAAGTCAATTCAAGAAAGAGAAACCTTCACACCCGACTCCACAAACACAAGCTTCAGAGGTTTTTATTGGGGGTGGGGATTTAGAGATCCAAATTCAGGTTGTAAAGGTCACATGACTACCGCGCTGTATAGCACATATACAACTATATATGATTTACGACAACTGTCGATGTGTTTACGACACCGTTTCCAGGGAAACATCCTTGGCTAATCCTTTATTTCTACGCGTTTGGCGCGCGAGGACCTTAAAGAGGTGCAGTGTGTGGAAGAGAATGGGTGGAAGGTAGAAGGTATGTTTGTATGTGTAAAAACTGGCTAATTCGTCGGCTAACAGAAGAAAATACCAAACAATAGACCTTGTTTAATTCCTTGTGACAACAAGGCTTGGTTCATTGTCTAAAGGGTAAGACAATGTTTTTTAATTTTCAATTCGTTGAGGTAAAATTGCTAATACAGTTAGCAGCATTGCTAGCGAAACAACCGAGAACACCCGTTTCGGCTTTTGTTACTTGCTAAGGTCCATAAAACCTGAGAGACATTGTTGTGTTGTGTATTTTTCACACACATATATAAACATATATTTTTTGTATTATTGTGAAACGGTATGTTAGACATTTGACTTCTGGCTTTAATTCTGTTTACAAAGACGGAACTACGCTCGATATGCCTGTTTACGTAAATAACGCAGGGTACGTGAGTAAGCTCGCCTTTAATCCGAATCTGAATATCCGTAACATTACACGTGTTAGTGTTTTCTCCTTTAATTTACCTTTTTACGAACAAGTTCCCACCCCTGCCTCTGGGTTATAATAGTGGGTTTATTATTCCTGGAATACGGTTTAGTCTTGAATTGCTACCGTTTTAATCAAGGTTTGTGTTCATTTTTTTTCAAGGCAAGCATGAGAGAGAAGAGTTGTGAAACATCGGTGAGATGTTTGGGAAGGTGGTATGATGGAAGGGTCGGGAAAGGAAGCGGAAATTGGTAATGGACGGTCCTTCCCATGGATCACTCACACAGAAAACAGGTTTTGGAAACTCACCGACTGCTTTTCTTCTCCCCAACAAACTGCCCCTTCAACACAACACCAGGTGAGGGACTTGATAAACGAGCAGGAGGTGATGGGGCAATTGTCGTCTCTTCAGGTGGGACGGTGGTGGATTAGTTTGTGTGTCCACCATGCATGCAAGAAAGAAGGTCCTGGGTTCAAGTCCTGAGGGTATTTCCGTGTGCATGTATGGGTTCTGCCTTTGGGTTCTCTAGTTTCTTCCCACACTCTACAGATCTGCACATTGGGTGTTCCATATTGCCCCTAAAGTATGGATGGGATTGTGAATGGTTTGTGTGTGGTGCTATGGAGTGCACTTGAGTTTTTCAGGGTGTACCCTGCCTTCATCCATTGTTGGCTGACAGAGGCTTCGGCCTCCCTAGATCCATAATTCGATTTTCTTATCATAATTTTTTTTTTTTTATCTGTGTCACACCACTCTTTTACTTGATTTGCATATGATCTCAGACAGTAGTTTGTTCATTCATTCATTTTCTAATCACTTAATCCTAATTGGGGTTGCTGGGAGGCTTTCACTTATCAGCCGACTCTGGGCGAAGGCAGAGTACACCCTGGACGGCGTGCCAAGCTATCACAGAGTAGAAACACACTGATCATTATATAGCTACTATATACTGGGTTTTATATATATGACCATATAGTCAGCACCTCACATATGGTCACGAGCTTTGGGTAGTGACCGAAAGAACAAGGTTGTGGATACAAGCAGCTGAAATGAGAGCTTCCTTCGCCGAGTGGTGGGTCTCTCCCTTAGTGAGAAGCTCTACCATCCGTGGAGCACTCGGAGTAGATTCGCTGCTCCTGCGCATTGAGAGGGGCCGGTTGAGATGGCTCGGGCATCTGGTCAGGATGCCTCTCGAACGCCTCCCTGGTGCGGTGTTTCAGGCATGTCCAACCGGGAAGAGACCTAGAACACACTGGAGGGACTATGTCTCTCGGCTTGTCTGGGTGTCCCCCCAGAAGAGCTGGAGGAAATGGCTGGAGAAAGGGATGTCTAGGACCCCAGAAAAAGCGGAAGACAATGAATCAATGAATGAATGAGTCAGCAATGATTCTTTTACATTCCTCACACCATCAGAGACATGGTCGGTCTTTCATAGCCACGTTAGCTGCAGGAGGGTGGGGGGGGTGACAACCTGGTGATAATGTGGTTTGAACTCCTGACTTTAGATCAGTAAAGCAGATGTGGTTTGGGGATCTAAAGATTGCTGATCTGATTAATGAACCAACAGGAATAATGTGTGGTGGTGGGAGGAGTGAGCTGCACATTCCCTTCTGCCACGTTCATGAGTGAAGTCCTGTTGAGCAAAGCACCTAACCCCCAACTGCCCTGAGGGTGCTGCCTGTTCCCTGAGGGGAGTTCCCTGGTATTGTGGGATTGACCTGTGTGTGTGTGTGTGTGTGTGTGTGTGTGTGTGTACTCATTTTGGGTGAGGTAAATGAAGAGCCAAAAATTTAGCTTGTGGAATTGTAGTACAATAGGCCCCCGTTTTTTGCAATGGTTCAGTTCTGGCCCTTCCTGCGGATCAAGAAAATCCGTGAGTCATTGACACGGTTTTAAAACGTGATATATATATATATATATATATATATATATATATATATATTATGTGCTAAAATATGCTTCTTAAACACATCCTATAGCCAGTCTTACTCATTAATACAGTAATAATGCAGTAAAATGTAATAATGATTCAGTAATTTTTTTTTTTTTAATTTTGTACTGTGGTAATATTTAAAGCGCTTAGGGTCCTTACCAGAAGCTAGAGAAGATGCAGGGCGTTTGAGTGACATCATAGCACTTAAAGAATCATTAAGAACACACTTGAAAAATGTACTTCACAATTCATGCAATGGCATTGATAACACGTGCATGAAGGAGAAAAAAAAAGTGTACTGTGCACATCATCTGAAACAATCAGGAGGGAGAAACAAAAGCTCTCAGCCACTGGCCAGTTACTTGGGTTTGTCATCAATCTAGTATCCGGGGCGTGAGTGCTGATCCGTGTATGGTCAAGGGCCTACTGTATATGCAAAAAAAGGTGCATTTACCACAATTTTCTCTGCCACTCCATCATAGTCATTGCTGCTGGAAGGTTGGCAACCAATCTCTGGCAATTCTGAGTAAGGGTGGGGGTCAACACACACAATCAATCATTCACACTTGGGGTGGGGGGTGTGTGCGAGTGTCTGTGAGTGAGTAGGAACAGTCAATTTGTGTGTTTTTGCAATGGGGAGGAAATTGGAGTACCTGGAGAAAACCCCACAAGCATGGGGGGGGGGTGTGAATGCCACAAGGAAAGGCCTGGGAATTGACCCCATGCATTCTTGCAGTGAGTGTGCTCTCCACAGCGCTACTGTGCTGCCAACACACTATTAAATAAACCAGGTTGGCTGGTATGTTATTTAATTTTATAATTTTTTATTTAGTTACTAGTTGAAATATTCTAGATCCGGAAATACTTTTTTTTTGGGGGGGGGGCTGTTCCTTCATGCTGGTGATAGGACTGACTGACTGAAACGTCTGGCATTGTTTTCCACTGAATCTATTGCTTTTTCTTTTTGTAATCCATAGAGCAGGTACATGGAAGTCCATAAGCCAGTGTTGGAGCTGAAAGATGTCCCTCCCCCTCCAGTCCACAGTGCCTCTCAGCAGCTTCTTGCTTTGGCCCCCCAGCCTGCATCGCCTCCCTGCCAGCTTTCTGCCTCTGACCCTCAACATACCCAACAGCCTCTTCCTCAGCTGCAGCTCAGTAGCCCTAAAGTAAGCTTGCGTTCCCCCTGTGAATGCAACCTGCACATCCAGCGGCACTCTTGCACGCTTGAAGCCTCTGCTCAAGGTTTCAGTGGAAGCTTTGGTGGTGGCTATAGTAATAATAGCAAAGTTAGCGCTAGCACTGGTGGTGGCCTTCCTGCACCTTTTCCCCCTACAAAGCTGCAGACCCCACAGAGTTTTGGGTTCCGGGTGGCCTCAGTAGCCACTTCTCAGCCCATGGCAGCTCACACACTCGCGTCCTGCTGTGGGCACCTTCACTCTTGTTCCTCTGTCTCAGTGGGGTGTCTCCATTCGAAACACATGTCTGGCTCCACAGCAATCCAGGAGCCATGCGTGACCTTTTCTGGGTGCTGTCGCTGTAGGGATGAGCATCTAGTGGAGCAGCACTACCATTCTCACGGTGATACCCCCTCCTCTCCGCACAACTGCACTACCCCCTTGTTCCTCCAGCACAACATGGTCTGTCAGAAGGGAGCACACTACTGCCATCAGTGTATAAAAAAGGTTGGTCTTTTGCCTGCTTTATATAGAGCACGTGAAGGTTTGGTTGAGGTTTCTGCGGGGGGGGGGGTCACACAGCTTGCGGACTCAGGCTCAACATGCTCCAAATCGGTCCAGATTCCGGTAAATTAGATTTCAGTTCTCTTCAGCATAATGATAATATTAATGTGCTTTATATGATGAACGATATTGCATGTTATTATCGTAAAGTTCTAAAGTTTGGCGGACTTTCCTGAGCCGTCAGTGTCACTGTATTATACGTGCGCCAGCAGGCGTATGTGCATCACTATGATGGCATTAATATACGTATATACATGTGATGTTAATATTGTTATATATAAATAAATCAATGTACTGCTCATAGGGTCACAGGTCTGATGAGGTCCAGTTGTGCATGATTGTTACACGCATGTGCGGATGATGCTCCACTTTTAATCCCGTCTTAAAAATTTAATATGCATACATTAATGATTAAGGATTCATAATATGCTAATAAAAGCGCGAGATGCAATTACACTATTCTAATGTTTGTGTGTATTTAATATTTATAAATCGCTGATTTTGCTCAATAGGCAGTTCTATTTCTGTGTTAATATTTGTGCCAAAGTTTAAAACAAAATTTTCATAAGATTTTTTTTCTATTGCTTAGAATTTTTATTTTAATGACTAAAACGTTTTTAATGTTGTCGATTTCTCTTTTTGAAATAAAGAATACATACTGTCAAGAACAGGCTCACTTTTAATTTAAAATTCTTCTTGCAATACTGTATATTGCAATACATATCGCAATAAATGCTAGAAATCGAAATACTAGTCCTTCTCAAAAAATTAGCATATTATGATAAGGTTCATTATTTTCTGTAATGTACTGATAAAAATTAGTCTTTCATATATTTTAGATTCATTACACACAACTGAAGTCGTTCAAGCCTTTTGTTTTAATATTGATGATTTTGGCAAAAAAGTAAAGAAAACCCAAAAATCCCTATCTCAAAAAATTTGCATATTTCATCTGACCAATAGAAAAGTGATTTAATACAAAAAAAGTCAACCTTCAAATAATTATGTTCAGTTATGCACTCAATACTTGGTCGGGAATCCTTTTGCAGAAATGACTGCTTCAATGCGGCGTGGCATGGAGCCAATCAGTCTGTGGCACTGCTGAGGTGTTATGGAGGCCCAGGATGCTTCGATAGCGGCCTTAAGCTCATCCACAGTGTTGGGTCTGGTGTTTCTCAACTTTCTCTTCACAATATCCCACAGATTCTCTATGGGGTTCAGGTCAGGAGAGTTGGCAGGCCAATTGAGTACAGTAATACCATGGTCAGTAAACCATTTAGCAGTGGTTTTGGCACTGTGAGCAGGTGCCAGGTCGTGCTGAAAAATGAAATCTTCATCTCCATAAAGCTTTTCAACAGATGGAAGCATGAAGTGCTCCAAAATCTCCTGATAGCGAGCTGCATTGACTCTGCCCTTGATAAAACACAGTGGACCAACACCAGCAGCTGACATGGCACCCCAGACCATCACTGACTGTGGCTACTTGACATTGATTTCCGAATGACATGCAAAATTTGCTTTCATCTGGAAAAAGTACTTTGGACCACTGAGCAATAGTCCAGTGCTGCTTCTCTGTAGCCCAGGTCAGCCGCTTCTGCCGCTGTTTCTGGTTCAAAAGTGGCTTGACCCGGGGAATGCGGCACCTGTAGCCCATTTCCTGCACACGCCTGTGCACGGTGACGCCGGATGTTTCTACTTCAGACTCAGTCCACTGCTTCCACAGGTCCCCCAAGGTCTGGAATTGGCCCTTCTTTCTACGTTTTCCTTCCCACAGACGTCCCACTGAGGTGCCTTGATACAGCACTCTGGGAACAGCCTATTCGCTCAGATTTCTTTCTGTGTCTTACCCTCTTGCTTGAGGGTGTCAATGATGTCCTTCTGGACAGCAGTCAGGTCGGCAGTCTTACCCATGATTGTGGTTTTGAGTAATGAACCAGGCTGGCAGTTTTTAAAAGCCTCAGAAATCTTTTTCAGGTGTTTACAGTTAATTGGTTGATTCAGATGATTAGGTTAATAGCTCGTTTAGAGTACCTGAACATGATATGCTGATTTTTTGAGATGGGAATTTTGGGTTTTCATGAGCTGTATGCCAAAATCATCAGTATTTAAAACAGACCTGAAATATTTCAGTTGGTGTGCAATGAATCTAAAATATATGAAAGTTTAATTTTTATCAGTACATTACAGAAAATAATGAACTTTATCACAATATGCTAATTTTTTGAGAAGGACTAGTATATCCCAATACATAAAATCTAGGCAACACCCAGCTCTAGCTCAGGCTCACCTGCAAATATGGGCACCTGGCTAGATATGAGTCTTCCTATAATGCGTGTGGGCGCTAGGGGGCAGTGTAGCATTGTAAGATTCACAGAAATAAGGAAAACGGTCATTTCTGAATCAAGACTGAAATGTTGTGCATATGTCCATAGGAATTAATAATGACGTGTGTGGAACAGTTTTTAAAGTGTATCAAAAGCATTTCATAACATCATAGGGGGGAAAAAAAGCAAGTGCAACCTTTTACTCACTTCTAAATTGTTTGCAAGTGTGAATTGCACCTCCTTCAAACAAACACCTTAAATTTGTGAGGAGCTTGGCCAGATTTTACGGACATGTTACAATAGATTTTCTACTTTGTTTAATCAGATGGTGTTTGTGAGGTAGGTCTCCTGCATGAGCAGCACTTAAAGCTGCAACCATGATTGGATCCTGATTGGATTAGTGATCCCCCCCCCTTCTCCTTAAATCTATTTTTGGGAGTGTAAAGAAGTGCCCATAAATGTGATGCACTTCTTCTGTTAGTGTTTAAATACACGGTTCTGGCAACACAGGAATTATGAATGCTTTAGAATTTAGTAAAATGCATTGTCACTTGCATTGGATTGGAGGATTGTAAAAATGACGTCGACAAGGTGGCGCTCACAAGCTCTGATTATTCTGTGGCCGGGAGTCCATGAAGGCTAATTGGCTGAGCTCTCACGGTAAGGAGGGGTGGCATACACTTGCCTATCTATTACCTAAACTGATCTGTGAGCTCATTTGTACGAAGGGGTGGCTTGTGCTTTCCTCAGTGTGTTAGGCTGTTCCTGCATGTGCATGCAAAACAGTTCATAAAGATGCATAGCAGGTGTCATAGAGGTGGTGATACACCACTCCCTGGTTGGTAATGTTTGTATGTGATGGGTGGGAATTGGATATGCCAAAATTTACTAAAGGAAAGTGGCTCTCAGATCTGTAACAGTGAATCAGTGTGAAAGTAATTAACCTAAGTCCGCCTTTAGGTGGAACACATTGTTTTGTTTCAGGCATCAATCAATACGTCAGTTCAAGAGCTGTTCATTGTCTGACTGAGACTTTGCAGTCATTGAATGGCCATTTATACATAATGTCTATTTACATTGCCAGCATGTCATTGTTGATATTCGTGAGACTTTGACAAAACTAGAACTCAAAGCTAAAACTGATGAGTTAAATTCGAGACCATCAGATGAGCAATTGAATGAGCAAATTATTTTTTTTATATTTAACATCTTGTTTGTGTTGTATGCTTTCAATAAGCTGTGGATGTGTGAGGGATTTTGATGTACCAGTGAATATTTTTCTTTTAGCCCACACAGGGTTTGGGTGCTGCTGACCCTGAGAAGGTCTGGCCGAATATCCCTCCTCCTCCTCCTCAGTCCTGCTCTGCTACTGTACCTCTGTGTAATGGCTGCGGAGTTCCTGGAACCTCCAACGATATCATTCTACACCCCAGCAGCGTAGGCAAACTCAACCCAAAATATGGTCAGTGCATACTGGTGCTTTTTTTTGGGCTTTACGCAGTTTATACTTGACTGAGGAATTACTTCGCATGAAGGCCTTTTTAATATGGATCTGATTCTAAAATGCAGTAGAAATGTGACCTTGTGCATAACTGTACATTGGTTCTTGTTAGGCAGAAGTGTTCTTGTGTATCGATTCTGACTGGGTGTGTATATTAGGGTCGACTGATTGTGGTGGGCAGGAGTCTTTGCCCCCGGTGGGTGTGTTCTGGGACATCGAGAACTGTGCTGTGCCCAGCGGGCGTTCGGCTGCCACAGTGGTCCAGAGACTCCGTGCGCGTTTCTTCCAAGGACACCGCGAGGCGGAGTTCATCTGTGTGTGTGACATCAGCAAGGAGAACAAGGCGGTCATTCAGGAGCTCAATAACTGCCAGGTACTCGGGGACTTACCTGTAAGCTCATTTAACACGAGGCTCTAAATCCAGGTTGATGCCGCAGCCATCCAGAACTTGAAGGCCATCAGAGCTGATTGGCCGATCTCTCACAGCAGGGAGGGATGGCATACGCTCACTTCGCTGTCCCTCACAGTGGTCACTATCCAATCATGGATGTTTGTGAGCTCATATGTGATTCGTACCTGGGGGCGGATAGTGCTTTCCCTCGGAGTGTGTTAGGCCGCGCCCATGCACAGCAGTTCATGAAGAGGCAGGCGGCAGCGTTGCATGTCATGGAGGGGGCACCTCCCTGGTTGGTGGTGGGTTCAAGTCATAGACTCTAGTTTTTGTGGGGGACCCCCCCCCCCCCCACACACACACACACACAGTCTTTCCTCCTACTTGCAACGTGGGCGAATTGGCTGTTCCAAATTGCAACTAGGTGTGAGTTGCGCTACAATGGACTGGTGGGCTGTCCAGGGTGTACCCTGATTTAACCCGATGTCGTCTGAGATGAGCACCAGCCTCTTCCAATCCAAATTCTAAAAGATTATTTTCTGTTAAGACTGAGCTATAGTAACAGTCAACCAGTAAACTACTCTCATGAACAGACTTTGCTAACATTATCTTGCTACTAACAACAAAGAAAAACTACTCATGAGTGGTCATTTCAGTACTGTGGACATCATTGGGCTCTCAGAATTCTGCGATATTGCACGAGCTGAATAATCCCAACCACATTTAGTTTTGTTCATGTGCGGTTGAGTTTTCTTTTCATATTGATATGCCTCATTGCAAAAGCGAATCCAGTTTGATATAATTGGTGATATGCACCAACTCTCTAACTCTCTCATAGGTCACTGTTGCTCACATAAATGCCACAGCCAAAAATGCTGCTGACGACAAACTCCGACAGAGTCTGAGGCGCTTTGCTGAAACACACACTGCTCCTGCTACAGTCATTGTTGTGTCTTGTGAGTATATACTGTATATTATTCCTATTCGGACCACGTTAGAATTTGCCTTAATGTTCATAACTATGGGTGTGCACCAATAACCAAAATACTTAGGTAACTGTTTGAGGTGCCAGTATTCCACTTTGGCTATTTTCGTCAGCATGAGTGCACTGACATAATATGGTAAAGGAACGAACGTCATATCTGGTATCTTGGTGATGAAGTAGCATCATCATGATGCTCATCTTGGGAGGGCAGCCAGATATGAAACTCGCAGTACAAGGAATACTTTTCCTGAGAACAACTGTTATATAACAAATCAGGTACTTCAAATTTGCACCTCCCTAAAATCACGCCCATTTTCAGGACATTTACTCATTCAAGTCTGTTAAGATTATTATAACCTGAAGCACCACCGTGGATTACATGATCACCTGTTTCCAATGCACCAATAAAGCAGTGTTGTGTTGGTCTTAGTTTCCTGACTTGATTCTGAATAGTCACTGAGGCTAGTTATGTACAGTTATGGAATTCCTTGGTGCATTTAATTAGATAAAGAAGCATTACAGTGCCTGTGAGCTGCTGTCATTCTATCCTCCCACCCCCACCCCCACCACGCATGTCGTCTTTTCGATTTTTAGCTGATGTGAACTTTGCCAGTGAACTGAGTGACCTCCGTCATCGCCATGGCTTCAAGGTGATTCTGGTGCACAAGAGTCAAGCTTCACCTGCTCTGCTGCAGCACGCACACCTGCATGTCCTATTTGAGGACCTTGTGTCAGAATTGCCTGCCCGGTCGCTAATCAAATCACAGGTATTTATGTTTTAAGCTTAATCCTGGGGCAGGAATATTTAGTCGGTTACACCCTATTTATAATACATTATAAAGTCTCCTGAGAAGCTGTATGATTTAATTTTTATTCATAGCCCAGATGTTCCTAGAGCTACAATATGCTTGTTATAAACTCAAGCCTACTCTGGCCTTTGTTAAACCTATGGCCAGCTGTACAGGAGTGCAGCCGTACCCCAAGCTACAGCCATGATGTGCTGCCCCTGCTGCCAATGTATTGGATAAATTGCAGGCTGTAGGTTGTGTACAGTTATTTGCATTTATTTTTTTAAATTTCATTCAAGAATATTGGAGTAGATCCAGGAATCAAACCAGTAACTACCTCAGTAGAACAGTCCCAGAAAACCCAGAGTGCTCCCTTTTTCTTTGCTCCTCCAGCCCTGTTTCAACCTCCTCTTTGTGCACAACCTCCCCTTGCACCGCGACGCCAAGTCAGTCAGTGGCAGGCTTCAACGCCTGTCCAATAACTGCGGCGGGAAAGTGCTGGGCGTGTCTGGTGGCACAGCTGTGCTCCGATTTGCCAGCACAGAAGCAGCTGAGCGCGCCTGCAAGCGCATGGAAAACGAGGATGTCCTTGGGAACCGCATCACTGTGTCATTTTCCCCCGATGGCCTAGTGGAGGAGGAGGTGGGGGGGTCTCGTCCTGCCGCCCCTTCCTTCTTTTCTAATGCCCTGTTCCTCCCTGTGGAGAAGCCACGGTCACCACGTCGCCCCAGGCGGGCATTGCGAGCCTCCCAAAGTGGCAGAGAAGCAGGTGTAAATGTTCCGGAAAGACCCTACAGCCCTAGGAAAGCGGGGTATGCTTCTTCCTGCAGCCCTGTGTTGAAGTCTTTTTCCCAGGTCAGCGGTGTAACCGTGCCTTGTGTCTCCATTCTCCCTTCATCCTTCAGCTAATTAAAATCAAATCTGCTTTCCAAATGAATGCAATTCTGAGCATGCAAGGCTAAGATTCTCCAACAAACCCCAGATTCCAGCAGAGAACATTCCTCAAATGTCAGCCTTTCAGTTATTTCACACCAAGTGTATCATGTGTGTTTGTTGGAGAATATTGACCGTGTGCCAGGGTTTAACAAGTCTGCTTGCCCCATTTGCTCATAATCCTGATCCTACCCGCCTACCTGCAGCTTCCCAATGACCCTTCTCCCGCTGTTGTTGCCTTGCTTCAAAACCCATAGTATGGTGGACTGAGTTATTTTCCTCTGACAGCATGAATTAAACAGTGCCGCATGAGGGTTTTTTTCTTTCTTTTTTTTTTTTTTTGTCCTTTGCATTATACCTTTTTTGCTTTTCTCTTAAAATTTAATCTTCTCTCTTGCTTTGTAGCTCCATGTAGTTCCATCCATTTTGCAGAGCATACTGTTGCAGGAAATTCCAACTCCAGTTAATCTCATTACTAGGACTGTTGCCTTCATATTCATCATGCATTTTATTTTCATGTTGAAAGTTATGGAATTGGGATTTCTTGTAACGGGACTGAAATGTTGCTGTTCCTACCACTTATTTTTTTTTTTAATTTTCTTCTCCCTTCATCAGTAATATTTACAATTTGTGAAAGATTCACGCGTTCCTTTGCTTAAACTCAGGATGTGAGTGGTATGGAGACTAAGCCCAGGACAGGTTGTCCTTTGGAGAAAGTCCGTGCTGCATCTGCATCTCCTCAGGGCAACGGCCCCACGTCTCAGCTACAGCCTGCTAAACTAGCTTTCCCTGCAGAGCTCCTGCAAAGGGGTCACAGGTACGGTTCCTTGCCCTTTTGGAATTTTTGGTATTTGCAATTTGGTACTGGAAGTTTTACTACTTTGGATTTGTAATTCTCAGGGAATTTTGCAGCTATTGCTGTCGTCAATGATGGATGTACACCATTTAAGAACTTGAAATTTGAAGTGTTAATTTTGAAGTTGATTATTTGGCAAGATAGCCATGACCTCCTTGCTGTTGATTTGATTCCTGGGGTCTGGTGTTTCTTTGTGCAGAGTAGAACCGAGGGTGGTAAGGTGGTGTAGTGGTTGGCATGTCTGCCTCATGATGTGGCGTTTGCATGTTTTCCTTGTACTCGAGTTTCCTTCTAGTCCACATACATGCACATGTGGCTAACTGGCTTCCAAATTGACCTGAGATGTGGTTGTGTGTTTGTGTGTGTTGCCCTGTTCAAGGTGTGCTCTGTCTTTGCTAAGTATCAGCCGAGATCGGCGACCCTAGAAGGATTAAGAGTTTAGCCAGTGAAATGAGGGAGATGTACAGTGGTCCCTCACTTTACAGAATTAATCCGTTCCAGAGCCTTTTTTGTAACCTGCATTTTTCATAAATTGAACAGCATTTTACATGTAAAACATGTGATTTGTTCCAAGGCTCCCAATACTACCCCCTAAACCCTTTAAAAATTATAAAAGCATATGTTTTAAGACCTCCTTCTGCTTCAATATCGTACCGATGGCAGATGGGTTTGGCCACATTCCTTTGCGATATCACTTGAGCCCTTGTGTTGACCATGTCTTCTTAGTGGAGTTATAATCTTACAAATGTTTATGGAAAGTTAAAAGCCTGAGTCAAGAAATAAACCATGAAACAACAGTAATTCTGTCCTTTACACGCAAAGCATTATGCCTGCTGCAGCTCCATAATAGCCAATGGGAGGGAGCTGTGTCATCCTTCCTAGCCAATGGAAGGGAGGCCAGCGGGGCAGGATGTTGGGAGATGGGCAATGGGAGGTAGCTGCATCATCCTTCCTAGCCAATGGAAGGGAGGCCAGCGGGGCGGGATGTTTGAACGTCATTGGGAGAGCAGCTCGTGCATTGTTTGAATGGTGCGTTTGAATTTTTTAGATGGCGCGCACCAAATTCTCACCAGACGAAAATTGCAGGTTACGAAATGCATTTTCCTAAAATTTTTGTTCCATGCGTTTCGTAACCTGCATTTTTCGTTTGGTGAGACTTTCGTAAAGTGCGGTACCACTGTTTTGTGTTTTGTGCATGTTGATGTTTTAGATAAAATTATTTGGCTTAAAGGTTGTTCTATCTAGGGTGTGTGAAACAGGTCTTTTTAATGTGCTTTCATGTTTTGCAGTTGTGTTGTTTCCTGGTAAGGGCATTGAAAATCAGTGGTTGACGTAAATAAATAAATTTTGTGTACATAGGAAAGATTTGTGTAGCCAGCGCAGTACTACAGATTCTCCACACGAGTCGTTCCAGGTGAGCACTCCATCAGCTTTCAGCAAACTCAGCCTGCACACGTCCTTCAGCCCAATGATGTTCCAGCAGGGATCCTGGTCCTCAAGGTTTGTCGTTTATCAGCTTGATTGTTCGAATACTTATGAACAAGCAGGTATCTAATGTGTCTGCGACACACCTTTCTCACAGGAGTGCATCTCCATGTCTGTCCAACCGGTCGTCCCCTGTGAGTGTTACCTCTCGAAGCCCAGGTCCTGACTCTCAGCTTGAGCCATTTTCTGATGGTGCAGCCATCCAGGTAGCAAACTTGGATTATAGGATGAGCAGGAAGGAGCTGCAGCAGATCCTACTTGATACCTTTGCCAAGCATGGCGGGGTGAGAGCACCTGAATGTGTATATGTATATGTGTTTGTATATACATGTACGTATGTAGTGGTACCTTGACTTAAGAGTGTCCCTTATAACGAATCTTCCATGATACCAACTTCGATCCCACCAAAAATCTACCTCATGCAACGAGCAAAATTTTGATTTACGAGCTCTGCTTGGGAAATGATTAGCCTCGTATTCCTCCGCGCTCCGAGAATGCCCTGTGCAGTGCTTCTCAATTATTTTCTGTGACGCCTCCTTTAGGAAGAAACCCCGCGCGCAACTATAGTGCTTCCTGCATTTCATATCGATTGCTTGGTGCTTTTCCCTACACCATAGCACGACAATGAGCGTGCAACTGCCAACTACTGTAGTGGATGCATAATTACACTTTATTCTAGTACAGTATGACACAAAAGCATGTTCCCCAGGGTCAAATCCCCCAAGGGCCCCTAAACACCCACTGTTTGAGAAGCACTGATTTAGACAAACATACCACCTGGATCAGGGCTATTGTGCACATTTGAAAGATGCAGTTCATTGCACACAGTAAATCGAGATGTATATCCCCCCCCGGCATCACAACCTGACCACCAAGGGGGGCGCACTTCACCATGAGCCTTTCCTTGCTGGCATTCGTAGCATGCACACGCACAAAATTCTCCTGTTATGCACCACCTACTGCCTGCCCACGTGACATCTTCACTGCAGTCAATGATCGGAAGGGTGAATTTACTTACTGTTTATTCTTGTTTTATTATTTATTATTAATTAGTATTCATGTTAATATACATGTATTATTATTTTGAAATATTTATTGTTTTACCATGTTTATCTTTAATGTATTAGGTCAAATATACGTGTTTGTGGCAGGTTATGAGTATGGGAGGGAGTTGGGACGGATTAATTGATTTTCTGTTACTTCTTATGGTAATAATAGTTTCATTTAATGAACTTTATGGCTTACGAGCTTCCTCTCGGAATGGATTCAATTTGTAAGTCGAGGTACCACTGTATATAACTAAGCAATTGAGGGTTAAGGGCCCAACAGTGGTGATGGTGGAAATTGAACTGCTGTCCTTCGGATTCGCAACCCATTGCCTTATCCATTAAGCCACCACTGCCCCATGTACAATACACACTACTCTAGATTGCCTAATTTATTTATGAATTCAGTTTTAGGACTTGATCATTCTGTTTATGGCCTTATGTTCAGGTGAAAAATGTTGAGCTCAGTCCTCATACAGATTACCAGCTGAAAGCGAAGGTACAGATGGGTTCTCTGCAGCAGGCTATAGGAGCTGTCAGCATTCTGCACCGTTATAAGATCGGCAATAAGCGCATCCATGTCTCTCTCATCACTGGGGCAAACAATAAATCGATCACCTGCCTCAGGTACTGACCTCGCATATGCAACACGCATAAATGTGACGGATACAGGGTTATATCTCCATTAGTTATTTGCTTCGAGGATCTAGGAGGTTATTGAAATTTGAGTTCTCTTTGTTACAGATCGGAGATCATCAGTATTCTCCAGGATTCTCCTGCGAACTGCCTTCCCCTCTTCAAATTCACGGACATTTATGAGAAAAAGTGAGTCGGTTGATGTATAGATGTGTATGTCAATGTCGGTGAAGGGTTTCTTTATTTATTATTACAGGGATCCCTCACTTTCTGTGGTTAATTGGGACAGAGATTCCCACCTGACCATCGAAATGTGACTTATAAGTACATGTATATGTGTACATAATATCAATAAATACATATTCGATGCTATAAATGCTTATAATAACAATGAAACATTAAAAAATAATGCATAAGATGTAAGGCCACTTTTTTTTTTTTTTTTTTTTTTTTTAATTTTCTGGTTGATGGATTTTTCAGCACAAATTTAGTGATGTCGGAGGAAATAATAAAAAAAAATAATAATAAGGCCAATAGATTTCAAATATTATTTACAATTTTGAAAAGTGTCAGAGGGAATTTTTTTTTTTCTTTCTTTGTTTTGCTGTTTATTAATAGCACAGGAAGGTTTCGGTACTTAAATTTTTTTCATGTGTAATATCTGGTTGATGACTCTAGAAGTGCTGGGAATACCATCGAATATAGTTTACAAATTACATATGTCTCAATACAATGCATTATCTGTTCATTAGAGTCGCTTGCAAAGCATGCTGGGAGTCTCGACTCATGATACCTGATGCAAGAATTCATTTGGATATTAAGATGTAAGCGCGGTCTCAAAGGCAAACACACAATTATACATTATTTAATGATTCAAGATTTTTATTTGCCATTTATGCTTTTACACACACAGGAATTCTTGTGCGGTCGTGCAAAGAGTCAAGTTATAAAAACGGGAAGGAAGGCTCAAATGAACAAAAACAAATACTTTCTATAAAATAAATACATAAAGTCCTGTATTTAAAAAGGACCTTACACAAGCCCTGTAAACAATATAATAATAGTAATAAATAAAATGATGATAATAATAATACAATAAATAAATCAGTAGATACAACAACAAATTAAATTGAACCATATTATATTATAGTTATATTGCACTATGCCCATTATTTTGTTTGGGGGGGGGGGAAATGAAAAATTCTCTGGATAAACAAAATGGCCACAACTTCAAAATTAGATATTTCACATCTCGGAGTAAAATTTAGAGAGAATCTACAGTCAGTACACCAGGTTTATTTAACAAGATCCGCCGCGGGCATTGCCACTATCCGCTGCGCTCCGGTTCTTCCTGAAGGCCGTGTAGCCGGCTGGTGTAATTCCACTGCTAAACAAGCGCCAGAGTCGTTGTTCGGCCCCTCCCCGCCTGCCGCGTCGCCGCCTGGGTTTATTGTTATCCGGGGTACAGCTAGCATTGAGCTGCCGTAGCATATTAGCTTAGGATAGGAGTTGAGCGTACTCGGTTCTAAATGTCCGAAAGGACTGCACTCCCCTCGCTGTAGTAAGGTCGCCCGGTCATAGACGAGCATAGTGCAAAAAAAACAAAAAGAAACAACTTGAATCCAAGAACTCCGTGACGTTGCCCTCTAGGGAGCGTCATGCTGGAAGGTCACTACACTCAAAACTGTATTGGAACGCAGCCAGTGTAGAAAGTTGAGCGATGGAAAAAGAGCAGCTTGAACATTACACGTCTATTTTCACCATTCAGGAGCATTTCAGGGTGAGACCATCAGAGACGGGTTTGATGTTTTTGTAGGCTATTTGTATTGTGTGTGAGTAATTTATTTATTTTTTTTCTTTATTATTTTCTATGTCATTATTTTTTTAATGTAGAACTTCATTAGAGTCGCTCATAAAGCATGCTGGGAGTCTCGACTCACAATACCTGATGCGAGAATTAATTTGGATAGAGTATAAAGATGTAAGCACAACGAACACCCAAAATTATGCATAATAATTTAAAGATACGATTTTGTCTGATTAACATTTGATATTTTTTTCACATCGGCATATAATAGAGATCGGTGGTGGTGGGGGGGTGTTAATTTAAAAAATTATTTTTAAGCGGCACTTTGGCCAGCACTTCAGCGGATCTTTCAACCAGATTAATAAAAAAGAGTGGCATAAATAAAATATAAATACTCGCACGTACAGATGGTACTGCATGAGGAGATGATGACACACATACATACGCACACGTGCAGATGCGCGCACACACAGATGCAACAATGTAAGTAGTTTTGATGAGAGATTTTTTTTTTTTTTTTGCATAATTGGCCTTGTTTTTGTGGCATTTCCCTTAACTTTCCTCCTATTCTTCCTAAATTTTTTTATTTTTTAATTCACTGAAAAAAAAAAAAAATTTTTATATATATAAATAATAAAAACGCGATGCACTGAAGCCGGATGAATTGAAGTGTGAAGTCATGAGGGATCCCTGTATTACTATTATTATTACTGTTATTTGTGAATATGAAAACATGTATTAACATTGTGGTAGTCGAAAGCTAGTAGTGATTTAAATTTCATTTTAATGAGAGTCCTTTATTATCAGCCTTCATATTTAGTGGCACCTCCTTGTATGTATGGGTTCCCAGCATTCTCGAGAATTTTCCCTTTAATTATTTTGATTGCATCTGGTATAAAAGAATTCTAAACATTTACATAAGTCTTTCATCTATTTGCTTAAGCTCCAGCCTCCTTGTGACTTTGACGCCGAGTTAAGGTGGGGTGTGTGTGTGTGTGTGTGCTAAACAGCTCACCAGTCAATCGTTGAACCAACGCACAATCATCTACACTCGTATTTACATCTAGGAGAAATTTGGAATAGCCATCTAACCTAATATACATTGTTCTTGGACCATTGGAGGAAACTGGTGTAAACCCGGAGGAAAACCACGCAAGTACATGGAGACCATGCAAACTCCATACAGTGAAGCCAGGAGCTTCTAGCTATGAGGTGGATGTGCTAGGCACTACACCACCATGGCAGCCTATAAGAAATTCAGCACAGAAACATTGTGTGTAAGACATGACCAATCTGAGAATGTTTGAAGAGAGAACTAGCTGTATGTATGTAACTGTTACAGCAAGTCAACTTTCACCGTTAAATACATTGTAGTCCAGTTTCTCCTCCAAAATAATCCTTAGACCAGTAAACTAATAAATGTACTGTATATTTTCATCATATCTATTTATTGTGACTTGATTTAACTGTGGTAACCTGGCGTGCAGGTTTGGTCGTAAATTGGTGGTGAGTGACCTCTACAAATTGCCGGATGTGGTGACCGTGCGCGAACAAGGTGGAGGACGCTTGGTGTGTCTTCTTTCTAACAGCCTAGCCAGACATAGTTCCTTGGGCTCCTCCCAGTCCCATGACGGCTCCTCGACCAGCGGCAGTCCTGTGGTGTTCGAGGACCTCGAGTATCATGAGCCTGTCTGCAAACGTCATTACCCAAAGCAAGATTTCAGGTAGTACCAAGCTGATGCGAAAGGAGTACGTGTTTGCAGCATGGATGGTGTTGAGATTGCTTCTCATTCTGTGTGTAGTGAAGCAGATTATGACCCTGACACATACAAGATCCCGTTTGTTGTGGTGCCCCTGAAAGCCTTGTCTGCTCACGTGCACAGTCTACTGCAGTCTCATGAGGGTACCATCCCCTTGCTCAGGTAACACACCTGGACATAAACTCATGCTAGCAACAGATGCTAAGTCAAGTGCTAATGGAAGACTGGATATCGTTTTGTTTGAGCTTGGGTAACATGACCGATCTTTCTCAAATCAGTTTCCCAGAATGTTATGCGTCGGAGTTCAATCCATTGGCCGTGGCTGAAGAAGGGAAGTTGGAGGGTGGTGTTCCATTGGAACACCTCATCACCTGTATACCAGGTATCACCATTGTAACTGCACAGAATGGCTTCAAAGTCATCAAATGGATCCACAACAAACCACCGCCACCTAATGCAGGTATGTGTGTGTGTGTGTGTGTGTGTGTGTCACGAATGAAAGTATCAGTTTAAAGTTTATTATATATGAATTCTCCATGTAACCTACATTTCGATGTACAGCACCGGTCGTGTTCCCACATACTCACGGATTAGTGGCGGCCCCAGAAATTACCGGCACGCAATTCAAATTTAAGCCAATGGCTGAGAGCTTTTGTTTCTTCCGCCTGCTGATTGATTGCAGATGATCTGTACACCCCCTGACACACACACCCCGCACCTGTTATCAACATGATTTCTTCAATTGCGAATTCAAGTTTTTTTTTAGAGTGTTTTTATTATTTAAGTGCTATGATGTCACTCAAACACCCTGTATCTTCTCTAGCTTCTGGTAATGATCCTAAGTGCTTTATTCATTCATAAATATTATCACAATACAAAATTAAAAAGTTTTTACTTAATCATTACTACATTTTACTGCATTATTACTGTATCAATGAGTAAGACTGTCTATAGAATGTGTTTAAGAAGCATATTTTAGTGCATGCAATATCATACATAGGGTTTTAAAACCGCATCAATGATTCACGGATTTTCAGGATCCGTGGAAAAGGGCGGAACAGAACCCACCGCGAATAACAGGGGTTTTCTGTTTGTGGTATAAATGCAAGCATCTGTATCCCATAGGATGGGATAAGAAGTGTCTCAGGTTCCTGACAGCAGGCTCACACTCACTTGCTTGTTCTCTCAGTAGGTTAATACTGTAAATTAATGAAACAAATTAAAATAACGTGGGGGGGGGGGGGGGGGAGTATATGTAAACAACATGCAGCACTTCTCCCAGACCCGTCGCATGACCTGTCGTCCACTGTGCTTTCCTGGTGTGGTTTATTTCAAGAACCAGGATTGCATAACTTTTTATATTAAGAGGGAACAAATAGCAAATGAGGGGTTTTCCCCTCTTTTTAGTGCAGTCCGACAACCCCCACACCACCAGCACCCAAAATGGATTTTTTGTGAACCTTCTCTCAAATAACCTTTTAGAAAGGTGTTTTTTTTTTTTTAAATAAACATCTGTGGTCATGCTTTATGAACTTTTTTGCATGCATTCTTGTAAGGAGCATATGGCACGTCAGAATTTTTACTCTTACTGTCCCTCGCAGCTTGCAAGCGAAATCACCTTGTTTGACACCTCTAATTTACATAAATTAAGTCCTGTTCAATTTTTTTGCCATGCTTGCTGTTGCACACACCCCTCCTTCCTTTTTAAACCTCTTTTCTAATGAATAGGCACAAAATATTTGATGGTTCAGTATTTGGTGTTTATTGTGCATGAAATGCAGCTTTATTCCCTTCGTTCCAGCACCTCCGAAGTTTCCAATTCCATATATTTCAATGATTACATTATGAAAAACTTTTACTTAAGCACACTATGTAATCTGCAAATGTACATACTGTACCTATACTCTGTAAACGTACACCACAACATCAGGGTTCGGGAACGTTTTTGACTGAGAGCCAAAAAAGACCTATTTAAAATTCAATCCTCTGAGATATATAATACAGTATATATACTGCATGGGTGTGTGTGTGTGTGTATATATGTGGCTGTTTTGATGACTGTATCTGGTTCTCAGATTAATCAGGTGGCCTTTTTTAACAGAATAACGAATACACAATTTCACTGTCATTTAAATAAAAATACAAAAAAGCCATCAAGTAAAACAAAAACAGCTAATAAATCTTGTGCATTTAAATCTATATATCTATTTTCAATTCCACGTCACTGTGGCGCGTAGCGGAGGGCCAACCCTTTCTGTACTCCAGTGTGTGGGTGGGTCCGATACCTTCAAACTCTAATTTTATTGGATTATAACAACAGCCACAGACTGTGCGTGTTGTTTTTGAGGAAAGAGATAAATTTCCCTCATTTTGATCAGCTTTCCACGAAGCCAAGCACAGCTGGCAAGCAAACACAAATGGACAGACATGGAAAAGCTTCAATCCACAGAGCAGCTGATTGCCAAAACTTGGGACACGCTTCCTGTCACATAAACACTGCAGTGTGCGAGTCCAATAAAATTAGAGTTTCAATGTATCAGACCCGCCTGCATGCAGAAAGGATTGGCTCTCCGGCTTCGTGCCACAGTGACGTGGCATTGAAAATAGATGAATAGATTTAAATGCGCAATATTTCTTCAAGCCAGTCTGGTCATCTGGCGGTCACTTTCGTAAACAACGGCCTGCGTCCAGACGATCCGGACTAGTCGGAAGCTACAGATTTTGTCAGTTGCATCCGAAATCCGTTAAAGTGACACCCGTAAAACCGAGGCATGAGTGTACTTAACAATTTCTACATTTCATGGATGGGTCCAGTCCGTTGTTTTTTTATTACCGTAGATCTCATAGGTGCTGATCCTTTCACAGCTTCACGAATCCGTTCTTTATCCGTTAAAATCGGCGACACGGTAGAGTGTGATAACTGAAGATTACGTGCAATCATTTACTTTATTTCCGCCTTCGAACAGCTTGATCACCTTCATCTTCATGTCAAGATCATTGGCCTTTCTCTCTTTTGGCAGGCTTAGGAACAGAAAAATCAGCTTTTCTTTTGGTCGCCATCTCGAGGTAGGGGTTGAAGGATTAAGTAGCTTGTACTGTTAACGCCGCTCTAAGCAGTTAGAAAGTGAAGCTGCATCATCTCCTGCTTGGCCTTTTAAGATGCTGGCGCTGCCGGCAGCACAAACAACTGTCATACGCAACACTCGCACTGCACTGCCATGAATCATGCTTCACGACGTTTGCGATAGTAAAGTCGATCAGACGTAACTCGCATAGGTCGTAAGTCTACGACTGTCTGTAATTTAAACACAACCACCTTGAAATAACGTCTCTAGAAACACTCAAATATGCACTCATGTTTTATTGTTATGTGTGGTGTCGTCTCCCCCCCCCCCCCCCCCCCCAACACTCTCTCTCTCTCTCGGTCACCGGTTTGGATCCACACAGAACCCTGGATGCAGCGCTCTAAAAGCCCAGTAGGAAATCCACAGTTGATCCAGTTCAGTCGTGAAATCGTAGATCTGATGAAGAACCAGCCTTGCTGCTTGATGCCCATCACCAAATTTATTCCTGCCTACCACCATCACTTTGCCAAACAGTGTCGAGTCTCTGATTATGGCTACTCCAAACTGCTGGAGCTGCTGGAGGTTGTTCCCCATGTGCTGCAGGTTGGTATATTTCAATAATAGATTTTTAGGCTATTAGTGCTTGCTTTTATTTAAGAGTTGCAGTGAAATTATCTTTTTTGATAATGCATAATTTTGCCATTCCTTAATGGGCTATACAATAAATTTGGACAAAACTCAGCCAAGTGTAAATTGAAATGAAGGTGAAATGATGTTTGAATAATCACTAAGCTGTGGCCTAGTGGCAAATAAGGTGTGTGCGCGTGTGTGTGCGCGTGCGCGCACGCATACACTCTTCTATCTTTGTGGGGACAATTGCTGACGTACTGTATTCTCGAGCTCATTCTCCTGTTTTTAACGATCACCACTAACTGCAACCTTTCCCTCAACCTGAGCCAAATTCCAACGTGAACCATAAAACAAGGTCTTAACTCATGAGAAAATGAGAGGATCAGGCAAAAAGTCTTCATTCTATTGGTTGTGTTCTAGTTCTCAATATGTAGTGTGTGCACAAATTCAAAATTTTGTGTATAGTCGCTATGGTGTGTGTGCGTGAGTGTGCACGTTGGCTTAGTGATTTAGCATATGCACCTCAAAGTATGATGGTCCCGGGTTGAGGTAGTTGCTTTTTTTTCCTTTTTATTTTTATTTTTTATATGTATACTCCCTCTCTTGATAGCATTTTGGTGGCACCCCACCTCATTTTGAGTTTTGTAGCTTGGGTACTTCTGTGTTGTTTGCATGTTCTCTACATGCAGAGTTTCCTCTGGGTATTCTTGTTTCCTACCACAGTCCAAAGATATGCACATCGGGTTATTGGCTGTCCCTGATTGCCCCGGGTGTGGATTTGATTTTGTGTGTGTTCTGTGGTCTTTTGGGGTGCTCCATAGACTATAGCCTGCCTTCATCTGGTGCCGGCTGAAATAGTCTCCAGATTCCATGCCACCCAAATAGTAGTATTAAGGAGGTGTGTGTGTAACATAAACACGTGTTTATTTGGACCTTGCACATTTGTCTTTTCTCCTACAGATCCTGGGCCTGGGCTCTAAGCGTTTGCTGACCCTCACACACAGGGCACAGGTGAAGCGTTTCACTCAGGACCTGCTCAAACTGCTCAAGTTTCAGGCAAGCAAGCAGGTCAACATCAGGGACTTCATGCAGGCCTACCACTGGTCAGTTACTTGCAGGATCTCTCTCTTTTGTCATAACAGTAATTAATTTACACACTGAGATACAGCAGTGCCAGATATGAGGTGTAACTGCACCATATTTATGGTAATGACTCTAACTTCAATAATTTATCTACATCATAATATACTGTAGCCAACTATAGCCAGTGCTGATACAGAATTAAAGAAGCTGTTTATTGAGTAATTTAGCAAGTCAGCAAATAACGAACGCCTACTTGTTAGTAATGAATTGTGCATGTCGATGGTGGCAGGTGTTTCTCCCGAGACTGGCAAGTGATTGACTACGGAATGTGTGAATTGATGGATCTGCTGACTGAGATTCCTGATACGACCATCACAATCACTCAGCAGGACTCTGATATGGTCATATCCGTACCTAAGAGAGGTGAGGGTTCTCAGCAGGTTCTATAGCATGAAGGCGATTTCGGTCGCATTATGATCGAAACGCAGCTTGATGACTCCTTTGCGGATCACTGGGAGTCTTAAATGTTTGTTTCAAAAAAAGAGCGAGAATAAAAATGACACCAAATGGAGGCATGTCACACTTGGGTGAAAAATGCATAAAAGGAAACATGGCGGAGGTGTTTACAGAACGCAAGGATTTATATTGTATCTTGGATAGTCCCCAGGATGCACCCTACTAGCCTATTGAAACTGGGTCACCTTGATGTAATTTTCAAGGTCATCGAGATCAATTCATCAAATGCCTATTGACACTTTCGTGGGGTGCAGTTTTGTTGGAACAGTTTTCTACTTGGTGTCAAGGTCTTCAAGCCTGTTGAGAGGGTCACCTTGACCTAATTTCAAGGTTAAAGGGGTCACATGAAATATATGCTGGTGGTCATGTAAAGAGTCTGTGATTTGCACAGGATGCTTTGAAGTTGTATCCCCCGCAAAGCGTAGGTGATGCTATGTCCTCCCAATCTGTCTGCCGCCACACCGTCCACCGAAAACACTTCCTGTTAACAGGCTAGACGCGCCTGTTCTTTATGGATTCATTTTATATTTATATTTATGTTGAATGGTTCCCATGGCGCACCCTTCCAGCCTATCAAAACTGGGTCTCTTTGACTTATTTTCATGGTCACTGAGGTCAATTCATCAAAAATGTCTGTCAATCCACTAAAAGCTTCATTTGACCACACAGGGGATACACCAAGGGTTCTGTGACAAGAACACATTTCTAGATTTTTATTTAAATTTAGCACTTCACATTTATCCCGTTTGGAAGGAATTTGAATGGAAAGTTCAGATCAAGTTGAACCATGGTTGAGTGCTGGAGTGGTTGTGGCCTGATGGGACTAACACTTGCCATCTCTACACAGAAATGGCCGACTCTGGGATTCACACCCAGGACCTTGTTGCTGTGAGGCAAATGTGATGACCACTACACCACTGTAGTCTGCTAGATAGTGGAAATAAATTAGCATTGTTCTAATATCATGTACATCAGCATCATAATTATGGAAGCAGTCTGGTAGATACACACCGAAACTGATAGATTATGTGCTGGAGGAGGTGTGGCCTAATGGGTGAGACGTCCACACATTTTGTGATTGTCGAAAATGAGATTTAAACTTGGATCACCTATTTTTTATTTTTTTTTTAATACATGTCCAATAGCAGCAGGCTGTGCTTTGTTTCCTAGAGCGAACCATGGAGGAGATGGAGCGAACCAAACAGTTTGGGAAGGAGGTGGTGGACCTGCTGCGGCACCAGCCACACTTCCGCATGCCCTTCAGCAAGTTCATCCCCACCTATCACCACCACTTTGGTCGCCAGTGTAAGCTGACCTACTACGGGTTCTCCAAACTAATAGAGCTGTTTGAAGCTATTCCTGATGTGCTTCAGGTGAGTGCCGTCGCACATTACGCAGCCAAGCCTAGAAATCCAGCAAAGTGTTAAAATTTCATGCTGTGCGGCCCTAATTTTTTTCACGTTTATTTAGATTATTTTTGACTGCCTTGATTTAATTTTTATTGTATCATATTTTTGTATGAAAAATTGCCAGTATGGTGTCAAAGGAAGTGAACCATGGTTATTTTCATACATCAATGAACGAATTTCAGATTGTCAGATTTGTGCCGTGCTATGCAGTTATTTCAACTCTTAACTTTTTCTGGCCTCTAAGCCCTGGGTCTGTGCACAGGTGCTAGAATGTGGTGAGGAGAAGGTACTTGCTCTAACCGAGGTGGAGCGACTAAAGGCTCTGGCCGCTCAGCTGGTGAAGCTTTTGCGGGCTCAGAGAGACTGCACCCTGCCTGTCAGCCAACTGTTAACGGAGTACAGCAATACTTTTGGTTACGGTCTCCGCCTGCAGGATTATGATGCCAGTACGCTGCCTGCGCTTCTCGCCAACCTCTGCCATGTGGTTAAGGTAAACAATTCGGTAAAGGGCACTATTACAGGGGGTGGTGTATTGTTTAGACACTAAAGACTTTTAAATTAGAAATTGTTCATTTGGGGGTTATTGGACTGATCTTTCAAAAAAAAAAAACTTTTCTCAAAAAAATTATACAGATGTACCTCGACTTAAGTCGTTTTGAGTTAAGTTGTTCTCGGTTATATATCGGTTTTCAAAAAATATATGAAGAAAAAATTAATTTTTTTAATGCAAATTTAAAAATTAATTATGCTGCCGCCCATTCACGGTTCACTGTTCACGGCCCTGCATACTCGTGAATTTGATAATTTTTTTTAAAATTAGTGCGGTGCTTATCAATTATTTTGTGACGCCCCCTCTTTTTTTTGGGGGGGGGGGGGGGGTCCAGGCCCCACCAGCACCCTGCGCGCGACTATAAATGGTATTATTTGTCTATAAAATTTATGAATACACCTCTGCATAACATTGTATCTTTATTAACATTAAAAATAAATAAAAGAAGCATTGAATTAATGGCAGCCACGACAAATTATACATATGCATGATCACTACATTACTGGCACATGATTCAAATGTAGCCGATGGCTGAGAGCTTTTGTTTCTCCCTCCTGCTGATTGGTTGCAGATGATGTGTACACCTCTTTCTCCTTAGTGCACATGTCATCAATGTGATTGCTTGAATTGTGACTCCCCCCCCCCCCCCCCCCCGTGTTTTTAATGATTTAAGCCCTATGATGTCACTCAAACTCCCTGCATCTTCTCTAGCTTCTGGTAAGGAGCCTAAGCGCTTTATTCATTAATAAATATTATCACAGTACAAAATTAAAAAGTTTCTACTTAATCATTACTACGGTTTACTGCCTTATTACCGTATTAATGAGTAAGACTGTCTATAGAATGTGTTTAAGAAGCATATTTTAGTGCATGAAATATCGTACATAGGGTTTTAAAACCGCTTCAATACTGTAATTCGCGGATTTCCTGGATCCGCAGGTGGGGGAGGAATGTAATCCCCGTGAATAATGAGCGATTTCTGTGTGTGTGTGTGTGTGTGTGTGCGTGTATATAAGTAGCCCTGAGACAAGCTAATTCGATTTAAGTTGTTTTCGGCTTACGTCGTCTCTCCTGGAACCAGTTAATGATGTAATCCAAGGTATACCTGTATTTGGTTTCGTATATAGTTTTAATGGTGTATATAATAGCTGTAGTTTGTACCTAACTGAAGGTCGTAGGTGGAGCTGAAGGAAAAGAGGTCCAGCTCATCAATAGAAAATCACTACGTTCACTTACGTCCCAGTTGCTGGCTGTAATGATGTCACTTCCTGATGAACACAACTGGTTGGGAGTAGAGGTGCTGCAAAAGCAGTACGAGTCGATGTATGACCAGCAACTGAACCCCTGTGAATATGGTTTCGTCTCACTCACCGAGCTGCTCAAGAGCCTGCCGTACCTAGTGGAGGTGTGTATGTGACTGAGTGGGGGAAAATACACGTTTCACCACATTTTTGATGTTGGTTTCAGATGTTTAGTGGTTCAACTCGATACTTTGATCAATTTGTGCAGTTGTTTGAAGGTGAGGAGGAGGACGATAAGGCCGACGATCGAGTCAGGTTAACTCCGCTGTACCAGTTTGCCCGAAAGGTTCGCGCCCTCCTCCATACCTACCATTATAACCAGATCTTCCTGACGGAGTTTTTGGGTGCCTTCAGCAAGTACACGGGTCATGAGCTCCAGCCTTGTGACTACGGATACAGCAATCTGGATGAGCTCTTGACTGCTATACCACAAGTCAGTTTTCAAATGTTTATTTCTATTTTAAGAAGAAGAAAAAATCTCAGATGTTTAATGCAGTCATCTGCAGGGGATTACGTCTTGCAGGAAGGCAGCGAGTTTGCTTTTTTGTGTTTTCTGTGCAGTGAACTCCATTCCAAATGCTCTATGATGTTGAGAAGGTGGCTACTTTGATGCTACAGATTTTAACGCATCATATTACAGCTTGTTTTTCTGACTTTTAGCCTATGGTGTGTCTGGGTGTAATACTGACTGTTGGGTTGGCTGCTGTGTTTACATATAAACACACATGGATTCTGTACAGAAATATACCAACTTTTTATATTAAAAAATCTCTGTTTAATGGTTATGAAGATGGTCACTAAAAGGATGAAAAACTGTGATTCGTTACTGGTGGCACGTACATGTTGTTTGTGAAAGATATCATAAATTACAGTGGTACCTCACCTTGTCAAATTAATCCATTCCAGAGCCTTTTTCTTAACCTGTAGTTTTCGTAAATTGAACCTCGTTTTATATCTAAAACGCGTGATTTGTTCCAAGGCCCCCAATCCTACCCCCTAAACTCTTTAAAGATTATGAAAGCATACCTTTTAAGACCTCCTTCCGCTTCAATATCGTACCGACGGTAGACGGGTTTGGCCATATTCCTTTGCGATATCACTCAACCGCATGCCACGAGCCCGCTTCTTCTTTTCACTCGCACCAGAAATCACACACGCGTGTGTTTACCATGTCTTCTTAGCAGGGTTATAAACTTACAAATGTTTATGGAAGGAAAAAAGCCTGAGTTTAAAAAAGAAAGTTGGAATGAGCACACTCAAAAAAATTCATGAAACAACAGTAACTCTATCCTTTACACGAAAAGCATTATGGGAGATGCAGCTCCATAATAGCCAATGGGAGGAAGCTGCGTCATCCCTCCTAGCCAATGGGAGGCCAGTGGGGTGGGATGTTGGAAGATAGTCAATGGGAGAGCAGCTTGTGCAATGTTTGAATGGTGCGTTTCTAAAGGAGACCTTGTTTCGTATACAGAGACAAATAATTTTGGAAAATGTTTTTCGTAACCTGGCTTTTTCGTTTGCTGGGACTATCGTAAGGAACCACTGTATATTGAAAATGCAGAATTTTTTTTTTTTTTTTAAGTGACATTTTTGTCAAATTTGTCATTCTTCTCTAGCATGTAATGTTAATGTAAAAAAAAAAAAAAAATCTTATTTCTCTGGAGTACAGATACCTGTGAAATTGATCTGAAAATTTCAGATCTCTATCTTTTGTTGTTCAGTAGTTATGGGAGCCTGAAAATGCCCAAAAATATCAAGTCCATATTTTGGTCGCTGTTTTTTTGTTTCTACCTGCCTGCTACAAATGGTCATAACTTTGAATAAGTAAAAATAAATTTGTTGCTGGCTGACGCCACTCTCTGGCAGAAACAATTCAACTTCTCCGAAAATCTGGCAATTCTTGAGGCACCGCATGCTGTACTTTAGCACAACTTTGTGCACCTTCACACAGCAGTCTGACGAGTGTTTATGTAATTTGCCATTAAATTGACTGATGAAAACGGCTTTGAGGATGTCTGTTTACTTTTGTGCAGCCTCTGCATGTAACGGTTGCCTAAGTTCCATTTAAATATATTTTGTAATATTTTTTTTTTTCTGCAGGTAGTCTGGATCAAAGGGCACGGACACAAGAAGATTATAGTCCTGAGGAATGATATGAAAGGTGAGCGATCAGCATTATAAAGGGCTTTGTTTCCAACTGGTATTGTGTACTTGTGATTCTGAAACTTTTTGGGTAGGGATTTGAATATACTGTATTAATCCCACAAGGGAAATTTGGCTCGGCACTTGACCTATCCAAAGAAAACACACATGCTGTCTGAGCCGAGGGCAGGAATATTGCAGCGTAGATTAGGTGTTTTGTTCAAAAGGCACTTTCACACACACCCCCCCCCCCCGCCCGCGCGCGCACACACACACACACACACATGCGTGTGTGCACACATACACACACAATAACACCAGCAACCCTTCAGTCCTGAGCCAAGTCCTCCAACCATGAAGCCGCCAAGTAGTTATAGATGTATTTGGGGGGAAAAAAATGTAAAAGCTACGTAATAAGTTCCTCTGGTATCGTGTTCAGTGTGTTTGTTACTATCTCTGCATTTCGTTAATGTGTGTGCATCATCAGCCCGCGGCAGCCCCACCAACACCGAGAGCCCACAGCCTGCGGAGGCCCGAGAGAGCCAGAGCCCTGCCAGCACGCACAGCCTAGGTAAACACACACACACACACATAGTCAAGAAAGTGCTGCATCAGTAAATTGTATGTGGCTGATGGAGGATGTGTATAGAGCAGCGTTTCCTCAGAAGCCTCGTGTACAAAGCTTTGCATATTATTAACAGCATTTCACACTTTTTTTTTTTTTTTTTTTTTTTTTTTTTTCTTTTTTCTCTCCCCTGCAACCCACTTGGTACAAAATTCTGCACCACTCCTCCCCATCACCCTGAACTTAATTACGGCAATTTTATGCTGATGAGGGCTGTACCTGACTGCTGACTACTTTCCATAGGAGGAAAAAAAAAATGGCACTTTGATTCCAGGCAATAATGAGACATTTTTGAAAAATGCTGTGGGTGTGGTGGTGGCGGTTATATTTATTTCACACCTTTTTTAAAGTCTCAAGGTCACTCCATGGGGCTCTAAAAAAGTAGCAGCATGTGAAGTTGGAGAACCACGCAGTAAACATTTTGAGGAAAGTGAGTGGACAATAAACACGATGCCACACAGAGGATTACTGCCAAGTGCTGAAGTGCTACCAGAATGGGGGTATAATATGGGATAAGGGGCAGGAGGCAAGAACTTTCATCATTTAGGTCTGAGTTAGTTCTGTCAGAGGTGACGTTCTTATATGAGCCATGTAAGGAAGGTATAGCATATCTGACGCAATACAAGCGACAGATTTTAATGCATAGAGGAGTGATGCTACAGCCACTCTGATTCATAATAAATGTTCTTTAACGCATGTTCACTGGTCCCGTTAGTCATTTCCTAATGGGACCAGTGTCACTCGATCGTCTCAAAACCTTGAGTAGATCTATTTGGAATGAGTGTGCATTCGACATGAAGTTGGGGATGGCTCCCGAGTGGACTCCCAAGTGTAACTATCAACCTGGAGATTGCAAGTTCGAATCCAGGTTAATACCGCATCGACCCACGATCAGGAGGCCATAGAAGCTGATTGGCCGAGCTCTCATGTGAGGGATGGCATATGCTCCCAGTCATTCGCCGCGATCACCAGCTAGTCCATAGGCATCTGTGAGCTTACTCGTACAAAAGGGACCGGTAGCGCATTCCCTTCGAGTGTGTTATGCCGCTGCCAAATGTGCATACAATGGCCGGCCTTTGATAATCCAGTTAGCTGCACTGGGGGGGGGGGGCAATGACGACCTTGTGGAGAGTGGGACTCGAACCCCCAATCTTAGGATCAGCGATCCAGCGCCCTATACCACCAGGCCACGACTTCCACAGAGTGAGGCAACAGGAGATGGATGGGAATTGGGTATTCGGGGGGGACACTTGTGTAAAGGAACACCCATCCTCAGTTTCATTGCACTGTTATACCCAAACATGAGCGTAGATGGCGACGTCAGTAGCATTTCTGTGAGTATACATTGTTTGTACCTCTGGTGAGTGTCTTGCTAATAGAATACAGAGGACGTCAATTGTCATGTGTCGAGGTGGCGAAACAGAATGATTCACTGTACATATTGGTTGGAGGCAGCAATATTCTTCATGAAAAGTTTGTACATTGATGTACTGTCCAATCCAAATTTATTTATAGAACACAGTTTATTATTGTTATGGATACACGCATGTGCTCGTCGCCACCATGCGGCGCCAGTTATTGCGTTATTCTATCCTTTTTTTTTTTATGCTGATCGCCAAACAGGAAGCCACAACTCCCACATTTTAACGTTTTATGGTATGACGCGGCCCGATTCGAACTCCGACCTCCCGGAGGATAAAGCGGACGCTCTACCAACTGCGCTAAATCCCTGGTTTAAACAAGACTTGATCAAAGAGATTTGTACAATCAGTAAAAGAGAAGTTAAAATTAAATTAAAAAGATGAATATAAAAATGCAGGTGGTACGGCGGCCGTGTGGTGTTTGCATGTCCTCCCTGTGCTTGTGTTGGTTTCCTCCCACAGTCCAAAAACATACACAGTAGGCTAAATGGTTGTTTCAAATCACCCCTAGCTGTAAGTGGGAGTATGAATAGTTATGAGAGTGTTGGCTCTACGATGGTCTGGCGAGCTGTCCAGGGTGTACCCCACCCCGCCTGGAGTTGACGGAGATGGGCGCCAGCCGTGACCCTAAAATAAATGAATGAATGAATGTAAAAATGCACTGAAGGCATAAGTTAAGAATAAACAGTAGTCCACCAGTATATACATTGGTACCTCACCGTACGAAATTAATCCGTTCCAGAGCCTTTTTCGTAACCTGGATTTTTCAGAAGTAGAATGGCATTTTACATGTAAAACACATGATTCGTTCCAAGGCCCCCCAATACTATCCTTTTAAAAATGATAAAAGCATACCTTTTAAGGTACGTACTTTGTGTTGACCATATCTTCTTAGCAGAGTTATAATCTTACAAATGTTTATGCAAGGTTAAAAGCCTGAGCAAAAAAAATACAGTTGCAATGAGCACACTCAAAAAAACTCCATGAAACTGTTCAAGGGAGCTGCGTCATCCTGCCTCTAGCCAATGGGAGGCCAGCAGGGTGGGATGTTGGAAGATGGTCAATGGGAGAGCAACTCGTGCATTGTTTGAATGGCGCGTTTGGCGTGTTTCGTGAGGAGAACTTGTTTTGTATGCAGAGACAAAAAATTTTGGAAAAAGTTTTTCGTTTGCTGGGACTATCGTAAGATGAGGTACCACCGTACTTGGTTTAGTATGATTGGTGGTCAAGGATTGGAGATTTTATAGCTTGTTTTTCTCCCCCTGTACCAAGTTGCTCATCTCATCAGTCAGAGAACACTCACCACCACCTTCTGTAATAAGTTTATTTTATTATAGTAGTATTTTATGTCAGCTGACAGTTCAAAGTGTTTCATCTTCCCAGCTTCAGGCAGCAGTGCCGGTGACGCAGAGTTGCTGTATCTGAGCGCCGATTCTCCCATGGACCTGCTGTGTGGGCCTGTTCCGTCCACCCTGCCTTCTCCTCAGCTACACCCCGATCCAGTCCATCACGGAGACCTAATCTACTTTGAGGAGCAGTCACGAAGCCCGCTCACAGACACCACAGAGAATCAATCCATTCACGACCGCCAGCCTCAAGCAGAACCGATACCCACCGAGTGCTGCACGGCCTCACAACAAGACAGCGAGACGATGGAATCGTCTGTGTCCGGTGTAGGTGATGTTCTCAGCAACAGTGGTGAAAAAATGACAGAATGTCAGAATAAGGACAAGAAAAGTAACGATGTGCATGACTCGGTGGTTCTCAAGCCCTCGCAACCTCCCAACCTCAAACCTTCGGCCATGGAAAGCCCCAGCAAAAGAGCCTTCCGGAATAAGATCAGACTTGCAGCGAACTTTTCCTTCTGCCCAAATCCTTCAATCTAAATTTGCGTGTTAATCAGATCAAACTCCGAAGTCACATCACTAAGTTTTTTTTTTTTTTTTTTTTTTTTTTTTTTTTTTTTTTGTTTGTTTTTGTTTGGGTTTTTTTGTTTTTGGGGGGGTCACTCTCTTTATGAAAGGCTCCACCATAAGCTAGGGAGAGAAATCCGATGTGTAACTCAGCAGAACTGTGGCCATGAAGGATTGGATCTGAACAGGCGCCTGGAGATCCCGGTGCTGCTTCTGCTCCGGTCTGTTGAAATGTTTCACGCACTTGCTCATCGTTTGCTGGTGATATTTACAGTTGTTCGTGGTTAAGTTTACAATCCCGTGTCCCCTCCTCCTTCCAAGTGTTTCTAGATTGAGTTTTATATAAAGTAGAAAATCATGGAAATTCGAGTTTATTAAAAACAAACGTGTACCGCCGAGTTAGCTGTAATGAGAGCAGCTTCCATCCGTTCAGAAGATCATTTCATCCTTTTGTTCTCTGCTGGATATATATATATATATTTTTTTGAAGGGTGGGAGGTGGGGGGGTGTTTAGGGTTTTTGCCAAAAATGAAATTGAGTCGCTTTTCAAGTCCCCTGACCGACTTCTGTTCTTTCTGCACACTATATGAGAACGAAGGAGACGTCATCTATTTATACACAGGATGATTTTAACTAATGTTAAGTTAATGAAGGGCATTGATTGATATTCATTATTAAAAAAAAAAGACCTTTAACCCTAAATGATGCAAATTAGTTTGTATTTGTGGCGTTTGTGTAACTATTAACAGTAACATTTCCGAACTCTTTTGAGTTTAAGATCTGAACTTGGTTTTGTTGTGTTTTCTTCCCTGGTTAGGATTTTGCGTCGATTTCTGATCCACGCCAGTGTACGTGAATTTTATTGGCTTTGTTTTCCTCCTCCCCACCAACATCTTAACAGTTCAGTTGATTTCACTTCGACAGAGATTAGAAGACGAGCAGGTGTCGGTTTGATCAGATGTTCATCCCGGGTGCAGGACGCACATGCAGGACAACGTTGAGATTGTGTTCTGGAGCTCTCTGCTGGCTTGAAGTGCGCCTGCCGCCGTTCGACAGCCGATGTCGACGATGATTGATTTGGCGCACGTATGACTCTGTGGCTCTGCTGCTGGAGTTCAAGCGAAAACTCGTTTTAGACAGGTATGCAGCTTGTGCTTTGGTTTTTTTTTTTTTTTTTTTTGTGTGAGAGGTGGACTGGAATTTTATATGCACGTATTGCATAGATAATTTCCAATGTGGTGTAATCTAGACGTGTAGACTTTTTAATTCTGTTTGTTTCCACTGTGGTTCATGATGGCAAGAGCCAAGGTTGTTTTCTTTAACCTTGATCAGTTTCTTCTGGCTCTGCTGACAGTCTTCGCTTGTTCTCCACGCGAGACGTCAGCATGAGTAATTTATAGATGGGTTTTAAGGCACCAGTGATGAGGATGGGAACTGCTCAGAGTGTAGCACCGGGGCATCAGGGGGACACACACAGGCCCTCTGATTTTTCTGCGGACTGAGCCGGGCTTTTTACAATGGCTTGTATCAGCCCTGGCACCATGGGAGACGACGCTAGCGCGGGTCAGAGAGCAGCTCGAGCGTTCCCTCCTGAGCTCCCTTAGCTTGTTGTTGTTTGTAGATTTATCTGTTGTCCTGTTTGAGTTTCTTGGAAGCGAGGACTCCTGCTTGTGTTTTTTTTGCGATCTGGGTTATCTCTGGACCGATCATCTGATGAGCTGCATTAGTGTTTGAATTTGCGTGGCGAGAACAATGTTGTGGGAGAATCTCTCTGTAAAATGGCTTCGTGTTTTAATTGTGATTGTGCTTTTTTTTTGGGGGGGGGGGATAAAAAAAAAAGTGACGATTTCTGGGCCCCGACGGCCGTCAGAATGACCTGCTCTTTTAGTTGCAAGAAGTTCAGTGCAGCCTAGTCCAGCCTTCGCCAATGACGGCTCATTTTCCTAAGTTCCTGACTCGCCACAATAGTGTGGCGGCATCACGTCCCAAATGATCTACTTTCATCCCAGATTAAAGGAGCTGGGTTTTTTTTTTTTTTTTTTAATAAAGTGAGTATCAAAGGCCTGATATTTTTTTCATGGATGGAGACTTCGAGCTGAGTCACGCTGGCCGTAATGAGTCCTAATTTTGCTGCTACACTTCCTGTTTGCTGTTTTTCGGAATGTAATTGAGTTACAGCTAACTCGGAGGACGAACTTGGAACATCTTATTTGTTGAGCCAAGACGATACCCTAATGTTATTGGCCTATGCACATCTGCATAGTTTCTTAGTTTTGATTGATTCAGTCGCCTTCTGTTGCAGGTGTAAAATTAATCAAGTTTAATAAACGTGAGTTACCTTTACGTGAGTTTTGCCTTTAGTTGAGCAGCGCCCCTTTTCGAGCGTGGAGCGTTTTTGGTTAATGTGGTTAAGGGGTCAGTTATGTTTCTACATATCAACCCAGAGCAAGTGCGGCTAGAACAAAGATATTGGATTCCGTCCAAATACACCGAACGAGGATCGTTAAACTTTCTTTAAGAGTAAAAGACACTGATTTGAAAGACGAGACGCTCTCGGGTGACGTGACGCGCAGGTCTGAGATAACCGAGTCCTTCTCTCATCAGGAACAGAATGCCATCAGCTCAACCCCCGTAACTGTGTCCCGCCTCGTTCTGCTCAGTGCGGATGTTCTTGCGTTGCAGGTTCTTTTTAATGTACTGTGCCTTCAGCACCATCCCTTTCACCTCCATCATTAAGCCATTGCAACATTTCACTCTTTTTGTGAAACACCCAAAATATTTCTGTTTAATAAATTTCACAAGCATTACTTTCGACTCAGATTTTTTTTCCATTAAAAATATTGTGTATTAAAGTATATACTATCCTTTATTTATTTTTGTGTATGACTACTTAAATGCCTCGTTTGTAACCCAAACACACAGATAGAACTTGGCTAATGTTCCAGCTACAGTCCTTTTATTTATATAATATATAGTGTGTGTGTGTATGTATGTGTGTGTGTGTGTGTGTGTATGTATATATATATATATATATATATACACACACACGTGTGTGTGTATATATTATAATTTTATTTATTTATTTTTTAATTCTGATATACTGTATTGATCCCAGAAGGGAAATCATTGGTTCTTCATTTAACCCATCAAAGTGAACACACACTCGGCGCAGTGGGCTGCCACCCACTGGGGCACCTGGAGAGCAGGGGTGCCTTGCTCAAGGGTACTACCACTATGAAGGTGGAGGAAGGGAAGGTGATACACTTGCTCTGTCTTCACCCATTTTTCCTGCTGTTCTGGGAATCGAACCAGCAGCCTTTCGTTCCCAAAGTCACTTCTCTCACCATTAGTCCATGGCTGCCACTGTGTTCTGATTGTAATATACACCGCATTTTCCGGGCCATAAGGCGCACTGGATTATAAGGCGCACTGAGCGAAACAAAAGTCAGATAAACTAAACTTGATTCGACTCGTTCCCAATAACTCATTGTTCAGCTGTAACAATGTAAAACAATAAACTCACTTTTTCAGTTCATTCCTCTTCCACAAGTCCATCATATTCTCCAGCTTCAGTGTCTGAGTTTAACAGTTGCGCAAGTTGTACATAAAGCCCGGATCCCACTATTTATTATTATATTATATAATCTATCTATTATTCCCTCGTGTAAATAGAGTTGCAGATCAATAGAGACGGAGATGAGAAGTCTTCCTAGGTTGTGACCTAAACTTCTCTCAGCCACATCCCCTTAAAGAGACAGTGCATTAGTATTGTGTTCATTACAGAATGGAGGTCATTACTCTTAAGGAACTGTATCAGTGTAACTTTAAATTCAAGGAGGTTAATCCGAGGTCTCAGGAGGACACTGTAGCGGCGCTTTATCCCGGTGATGAATGTGAGACTGATTAAGCCAGCTGAGCACCGGTATTTGGACATAAAGCCCGGATCCCTCTAACTTATGACCTGTTAGCACCAATATCTAGCAGGTGGAGCTCTTTGGTTAATCCACCGGAATAATGGTAAGCTCTGAATCAGTTTCCTTCACTTTTGTTTTGACACTGTCAGTAAGATGACGTCACACGGCTTCATCAACATGTAAGACGCACCAAATTATAAGCGCACAGTTTTTTTTGGGTTTTTTTTTGGGAGGATAAAAGGCTTTTAAGTGCACCTTATGGTCCAAAAAATACGGTAAATGTTCAGGCACTGCCTAAAAGTGGCGCTCCAAAAATATTTGTGTGTTTGAGTTGACAGAAACATGCACACGTGAAGTAAGATAAAACTGAGCTGAACACGGACCTGATGACAAAATTGAGCTTGTGGCTTTACGACACTGGCGTAAGTATGAACTGTTAAATTTAAATGAGATGTTTGTTGGGAATTAAAGTTGTTTGTTTTCTATCACCTAGTACGCTGGGGCAATGGGATCAAATCATGATGCTCTTGAGGGAACTTGGTGGAATCCTGACAAATTTTCCTTCATTTTCTTAGCCACTTAATCCTAATTTGGGGTGCAGGGAGGTTGGCGCCCCGATTCTGGGCGAAGGTGGGATACACCCTGGACAGCTCACCAGGCCATTGCAGGGCCAAGACACAATAATTCACAACCACTCATTTTGATTCTTTTAAAAAAAAAGTCAAATTTTGAGTTTAGACGTACCTACGAAGTACGCTGACATAATGACGTAAATTAATGTTGACATTATTTGATATATTTGATATTATTTTACAATGTTATGTTTATAATAATTGATTTAGGGGTGTCTTTTGAGACACGGTATTGGTATTTATGGATGACGCAAATTGTTTACTGAAATGATTTCGCCCATACTGGGAAGCTTTTGCAGTATTTTCATCTCGCACACAAGAATTTGACAATAATACCATATCGAACTTTAGCGACGCGAATACGCACATTAAAAAAAAAAAAAAAGTTCAATATGAACTGAAGAGCTGCGTGAAACTAGGCAAAGAGCTACATGCAGCTCGGAAGCGGCGGGTTGGTCACACCTGACCTGTTGGCACCAAAATATTAATTCCAAAGACTCGAGAAAGATGATATTATTGGAACACACATTTACAAGTAATCTTTAAAATGTTTGTACTTATTAATCACCGCCGGACCGAGTCACTGCAAATCTCAGGAAAGTTTGGAGTAAGGTTGAATAAATGTGGGGACTTGAGTTTGTGTGATAGAAAAGCTTCCGAGCACCGAACCGTGTGTAATGGTGAGTACAACAACTGCATGAAAATGGCAGTTACTTCCTGTGCTGGTGTGAAAAGTGCTGTGTTCACAGGAAAGGGGAACTGAATTGGATATGATTGGATCCAGGATCCAACCAGGTTTGAACATCTGCAAGGAATCACAGAAGTTATATGAGAAAGGAAGACTTGAGGAAGATTTGTGTGTTTGCTGGAAGGTATGCAGCCAATTTTTTTTTTTTTTAATTTTTTTTTTTTTTTTTTTTGGGGGGGGTTGAATGTGTTTATTTCAGTGAGGTGCCATTTTAGAATGTAGACCAGGGATGTCCAACTCATTTTCACTGAGCGCCACATCACAGAATTTCTGTCACAAAGTGCCGAATAATCACAGAACATCCATCTAAAATGGGCACGTAATTAAGTCTGTGGCAAAATAATTTCAGGAAGATATTTGTTCTTTTTCACTTTCCTTTTTGATGGCACAAACTTTTTTCATTTATTATTTTTTTTAATAAGCTGTTTATTGAACTAAGTTTCTGCTCCCTAGATGGACAATGAATTACATGGCATGGTAATGGTTGCTGTAAAGAATGTACGATAATATTCTTTTAAAGTTATCATGGCTATGAAATGAGTTGGTGGGCCGGGTTTGGCCTGCGGGCCTCGAGTTCGACACCTGTTGTGTAAATTTTCAAATGTATGAAACTCAATATCCTGGAGTAAAAGTGTGTGTGTGTGTGTGCATGCACCAGGTATTGCACAACCTGGGGGGGGGGGGGGGGTTTCAGCTTCCCAAAGCAGAAAACGGCATATATTTGGTGTGTGTGTGTTTCCACAAAACAATAAAGTTGCAATATCACAATACCGACACCATCTCACTGGGCTCCCATGGGTTTTTTTTTTTTTTTAAATCAGTCAAGCCATTTGAGCAAAGTACAGTAGCTCTATTTAATGTGGCTGCTGTCTAATATCACATGTGAAGAATAGGGTCGCGAATGACCTTTTGATAAAATCAAGATTTTTGAATACGATTGCAATGCCCCTTGCTTTTGGAGAAAGGATGAAGGAAGAGTGTTGCTGCATTGATAGGCTGATTGATGCACTTGCAAAATTTTTACGTGCAATCTAATTCCTCTGCATTGCTGCAAAGGAAACATGTTTACTTGCTATTCAGGAATTTCTCAGCGGCGCTGCCGAATTTTTCTTGCATCTGCTGTAACTCAATTAGCATCCTGCATTAGAAACTGCGCCTCCACCTGCAAAGTTGCACATGCCCAGCATTCTACATATGTAGACCAGTGCTTCTCAATTTTCTGTGGCGCCCCCTCTAGGAAGAAAAAAAACATTTCATGCCCCCCACCACCCCGTGAGCGACTATAAATAGTATTATTTATCCATAAAATTATTAGTACACCGCTGCATAACATTGTATCTTTATTAACATTAAAACCAAAAAAAAAATAGTTGAACTTACAATAAAAAAAACTTCATTAACATTGTTTTTTTTAATCTGCAATTGAAAAGATTTAAATTGCACCAATGTGCCTGAAATAAAAAAAAAAACTTGATTTAAACTCATTCAACTTATTTATGTCTTAATATCGCCATCTCTCTCTATCCTGTTAAATTTTTCCGTGTTGTTTACTGCACTCCATATGGTTTGCTCGTGCGAAAAACCTCTACACCATAGCATGACAATGAGAGCACCACTGCCAACTAGTGAAGTGGAGGTGCAATTGCACTTAATTCTTGTGCACTATTCCAGGATATACCCCCCCCTCCCACGGCATCATACCGTGTACCCCAGGGGGGCGTACCCCACTATTTTAGAAGCACTGGTGTAGACGCAATGGATCAGCTGATAATGGTGGGCCTGGGAGAAGATGCAGCCAGGATTGTGCAACATTTCTTTCAAGTTTAATTGGATGAAATTAAAGTAAGGTTGTTTTACTTGTGGTTAAGCAGTATAACACTGTGTGTGTGAGAGAGAGCGAGAGAAAAGTGTGGGTTCCTGATGCTCTTTCCTCACATTTGTCTGGTCGCAGAACCAGAATATATTGGGCATACGGAGCTCATGTCAAATGTACAAATAAGCACAAATCTTTGTACTGGGACAGCTCATTAAAGCACAGGACGGAATTATAGCATCGTTGCATATTCCCTCTTGAACATCCTTCATAGTCCAATGTAGCTCGCCCTTCCTCATGTGCTGAAAAACTTTATTGTACTGCACTCAGCATTTTTTTCAATCATGTGTGGCTGTGTTCCCTCCCATTTTCTCCCTGATTTAGTCATATCCAACTCCCACCCATCAGGTATTACCATCCCTATCACGCAACCACCCAGCGGGCGTGCACATGCCCCCTCTGTGGCATGCAATGCTAGCCACCTGCCTCCTTTTGTGCTGCAGCAAATGCGTTTTTGTGGGCGGGCTAACGCACTCTGTGGGAAAGTGCTGGCTGCCCCCCTGGTACGAATGTGCTCACAGATGCCATGTTTGGCATGCTATCGCGGTGAGTGACAGGGAAGCGAGCGTATGACATCCTTCCCTCCTGTGAGAAATCGGCCAATTAGATCCCATGGACTCCTGGCCATGGACGGCTGTGGTATTAAACCAGATTTGAACTTGCAATCTCCAGATTAATAGATACTTTGTCAATTCGCCACTCAGGAGTTCAAGTTTTTATGACGGTGCACGTCGATGCTGGTTGAGATTTTCTTCGGGCAGGTTACTGTCTGCTCTGCTTTGATTATTCATCGTGAAATGGGCTCAGATTGATGCTGTCCCATGACAAAATGTTTGAACTTCTACGTCAAACCAAATATTCCATTTATGTTTGCTTGTTTACATTCTCTGAAACATTTGGTCTCCTGATATACAAGACCAGGCAAAGAGAATAATTATGGCCTGTTTAATCTGGTAGTTTCTTCATACTAAAAGGTGAAGCTCCTTTCCAGCTTTTATATGCAATACAGATTCCATACATGGTATATGGACGAGGTCCAATGGTCTTACCTGTGTTTTTATTGGGATTGTATCTGCAATTTCACAGCATATAATTAATACAGGTTCCTCTTCATATATACAGAGGTACATTGACTTACGAGTGTTCCTTGTAATGTATTTTCCATGATACGAGCTCAGATCCCACCAAAAATCTGCCCCATCCAACGAGCAAAATTTGGATTTGCGAGCTCTGCTCGAAATGGCTTTTCCGGACCAATTAGCCTCATTCTTCTGCGTGTATTCCCTGTGCTCCGAGAACGCCTTGTGCAGCGCCTCTCAATTATTTTCTGACACCCCCTCCAGGAAGGAAAAAAAAAATTTCACACCAGAGTTTGGACAGTCACCTACTGTCACCTACTGTAGTGGATGCGCAATTACACTTGATTCTACTACAGTATGGCAAAAAAGCATGCTCCCCAGGCTCATACACACCGCCCCACTATTTGAGAAGCACTGGCCTTGTGGGAGCTCACCACGAGCCTTTCCTCGCTTGTATTCGTAGCGTGCACATGCACAAAATTCTCCTCCTCCTCCTCTGTTACGCACCACTTCCTGCCTTCCCATGTGACATCTTCGCTGCAGTCCATGATTGGAAGGGTTAGTTGACTTATTGTTTATTCTTTTATTGTTAATGTACATGTAGTATTATTATGAAATATTTATTGTTTTTACATGTTTATCTTTAATATATTAGGTGAAATACGTGTTTCTGGCAGGTTGAGTTTTGGAAGGGGTTGGAAAGGGTTAATTGGTTTTCTGTTATTTCTTATGGAATAGTTGTTTCATCTAACGACTTTTGTGTCTTACGAGCTTCTCCTCGGAACAGCTTAAATTCGTTCGTCAAGGTACCACTGTGTGTGTAAAATTACCTTCACTTTTGTTGCTGTTCACAGAAATTTGTTTCCCTTCACTGACTACACAGCTAATCCAGTGGTTTTACTTTTTTTTTTTTTTTCCCCCCCTTTAAACCCCACCATCTTTAAAAGCCTCTCATTGTTCAGATCTGTTGTCATGTGAAGGCCATGCATAGATGTGCTGTTGCCATAGCAATCAAAGCCCCTGTCTTCAAGCTCTGATGTGATCTTCCAGGCTACCAGATCTTTATGGTTGAATTGGAGCACATAGAATTTCATGCCTCATGTTCTAGTTTCTGTGACAACACTAACAGATGTGAGAAACAGCTTAAATGGAGTGGATACTAGAATCCTGTGTTCTCAGCAGCTCAGTAACAAAGCGGGCTCTCCTGACTCCAGGATTCCAAAATGTGCCCAGGAACTCGCCTGTAGTCTACATCCCTCCCGTAGAAGACTGCAAAGTTCTCAAAGGAGTTCAAGAACCCGACGGAGCTTTGCATTCGTACTGAAGAAGGTTCTGGAAGTCCAATGAAACCTTACAATTACAGTGGTACCTCACCTTATGGTAGTCCCAGCAAACGAAAAATCCAGGTTATGAAAAACGTTTTTCCAAAATTTTTTGTCTCTGTATATAAAACAAGTTCCCCTTACGAAACACGCCATTCAAACAATGCACGAGTTGCTCCTCATTTGGCTATCTCCCAACATCCCGCCCCTCTGGCCTCCCATTGGGTTCCCAGTTCCCTTGAGCAGCAGCTTGTTTCAGGGAGTTTTTCGAGTGTGCTCATTGCAACTTAATTTTTTGGCTCAGGCTTTTAACCTTGCATAAACATTTGTAAGATTATAGCTGGTAAGAAGACATGGTCAACACGAGGTAAGTACCTCAAAAGATATGCTTTTACAATTTTTAAAGGGTAGTATTGGGACCCTTGGAACGAAGCACGCGTTTTACATGTTAAATGCGGTTCTACTTACGAAAAATCCAGGTTACGAAAAAGTCTCTGGGACGGATTAATTTCATAAGGTGAGGTACCACTGTATTAAACAAGCTCTGGCACTCCCAGACCCTTGCTGATGATGTGTTCTAGAATACTAGGAGTTCCAGAACTTCACTTGGCTTGTCGCTTTGGGAGGCCGGGTTGTCTCCTCAACTTTCAACTGACATATTTTTCAAATTGGAGCCAAATTACGTCATCTTACAGCAATACAAATGCTTTAATGCAGAGAAAATAATTTATTAGATGAGTCATGGCACTTCTAAAATAAACAATGGCACCACAGCTGCTAAGACACAAAAAAAAAAAAAAAAAAAAAATCTATAGCATCCCAATTAAATCCCAAATAAGAGAATGTCTTCCTGAAACATACTAACTGCAACACGGAGAGGTTTTTACATGATGGCACACTGCGTCGCTCCACAGCAGTCCTTTATGATGGCTACGCTGCTCTTGGTGATGGACGGTTTGTTTGGCGGGGATTCCGGAGTCGGCTTTTTCACTTTTGGAGGACCTGAGAAGGTGCAAAGAGATTGTAGATTATTACAAGTCCACAATTGTTCTGGGTTTCCTTTCACCTAAATTAAGTGCCCGGAACCTGTTGTGGTCTGACTCCTCAGAAGCTAATTATGGGAAAATTCATCTCATGTTCTTGTCTTTAAAACATTTTTCATTATGATCTCCAACTGTTGTAACGAGCCAGACTCCTTAAGTATTCATGCTCAGAGATGTCAATGTACATTTGAAACAGTTTGAGGTGCATACGCAGTTCAGGTCCCCGTGTAAGTGCAAGACCTGATTCCTAGGTAATGGATCGACATGTGACCAATCAGGAATTGTACGAGCGAGCCCATGAAATGAAACCCAGTCACTCATTCGACCAGTCGCTTAATCCCTCTATTGTCCCATGAAGCCTGGAACCTATCCCTGTCGAAACTGGGGGTAAAATGAACAGATGTGCCAGAGCATTGAGGGGCCCGTCCACACACACACAAAGCCCTTCAGGCTCACATCCACACCAAAGGGCAATTAGAAACAGCCAGTTAGCCTAATGTGCATGTCATTTTGAACTGTTAAAGGAAACCCACATAAGCACTGTGTGAACATGCAAACTCCACATAGAAACACCAGAACTGAGCCATGAACTCGAACCCAGGACCACCATGCTGGACACGCCTATATACTGTAAAACGAAACGATTGCACCAAACTTATCACTTTTTTAAAATCTTTTCTATTAACATGCTGGCAGATGTACAAGAATCTGAGATCTCTAGTCAAAGGCATAACTTCACCTGGAAGGACAGTCGTTCCTATGTTGTCCTTGCTGAAGCCTCTCTAAAGCTGAGCTCTGTAGGATCGCCTGAAGTGGAGACCATGTTGATCTCTGGAAAGCTGTTTTCTCAATGTGAGTAAACACACAGTGAACACATTTCACCAGAAGGTATGGGAATGTGTTGCGTGAGGCGCAGCATCACCGGGGGCCGACCAACCACTCATTGTAGAATGTAGTCATGACTTACCCATCACCCCCCCTCCCCCCATGTTATGTGTCAGAATCTTAAATCAAGCTTCAAGTCACTAGGTGGTAATCCCCCAGGATATGATTTGAGAGACTTTAAGACCCATTAAAGCTGTAGTTGGGCAAGAAACTGCAGAATATTTTTCTACATAGAACAGTTAGTCATGTGACCAACTAATGTTCCAGTGTAGCTTGCAGATTTTCAATTCCCAAGTTGACTCTTGCCGTTTTTGCTCTGTTTAAAATGGAGCTAATGCACAGCTTCAGTGGTTAAGGCTCAGGATTACTGATCTTATGGTTGATGGTTCACGACCCAGTCCCACTACATTGCCACTGGTGGGTCTTTGGGCAAAGCCCCTTGCCCTACATTGCCATAAATTATAAAAATGTGTGTGTGTGGGGGGGGGCCCATGCTGACCAAATCCTTTTATTTTTATCCAACAGGATATAATTTTTTTTTTTTTTTTTTTTTTTTTTCTTCCCCTACAAGTCAGTTTGGACTTCAATAGGAAATTCCATATCCCTCCCCTTTTTCCCCCACGTCTCCATTCAGCTTGTGCTGTGGCATCATTGCAGTGGTATCAGTTCCTAATCTTCTCTTGTGGTTTATTTTGGTCTGTTCTGGTCTCAGGGTTCAATAATATACGTGTGCTGATGGTTTTCTGTTCATTGTGGTTAATAGTGGTCAGGCCACCTTTTTTTGGTTTAGCTTTTTAAACATTCTTCTGGATGTTTTGTCTTTCGCACAGTTATTTATCCTGAAAAATCCATTGATCTGTTGGTACACTGCCAGGAATATCTTCATGTAAAACACACCCTTTTGGTCTCTTGCTTTTTGATATTTCGCAAGAACAGTAAATGATCAGTAACAGCGAGCATCCTGTGTCCAGTTTTCTTGATAACGTGTCTGAGCTCAGGGACACTCACTCCGTGTGACTTTGGCCATTTTTTCCAGCGGCAGGAGCTTGAGTCTCAGGAATTCTGCCATCTCTTTGTCCTCTTCCTGCTCCCTGCGGAGATGAAGAGCATGTTTGAGTTACAGATTAAGAAAAAAATGCATCGAAAGATGGACAAAGTCAGGAGGTGTGAAATAATGAGAATAAGAGATGGAGAGAAAAAGGTGGAGGGGGGAGTGTGATGAGTGAAGGAATGACAGGAATGAGTCATAGAGCTGCGGCTGGATCACAGAGGTGTTGATGAGCTCTCATGCGGGCGAACAGTAATGAGTGTCAAAATTCTCACTGAGACTGAAAAACATTTTTGTGTGATTCACTAATTAAATGCGAAGAAGGCATTAAAATGATGCTTATTCCGAGCTTCACTTTTTATATTCATGCTACATACAGCTTGTATTTTATATATATTTTTTTCTAAATATTTATTCCTGTTTAATCAGATTATTTTTAATGTGTTGATGGATATACAGTCGGCTCTGTTTTTCGGGGAAATAAGATCTTTTCCCCTTTTTATATAACCTGATTTCAATGGGATTTCATGATCGATTTTCTTATAGCTTGTCTCTTCCTTTTCTTTCCTCTTTAGGGCTTTTATTACTTAACCTCAACAAGTATGTACTAGTTGTTACTTATTACAAACGTATATATTTTTACTCCTTTGTCTCTTTTTTCTTTTTTTTATATTGCCATCTGTTTCTTTTAAAGCTTGGCAGCTATCCTGTGTTCTGTCTGTCCAGTGTCCACTGTCCACGTATTTCACCACAGGAAAAACAATAAGGCTCCTTCATCTTTGAATTGATGACTGACTGTTTTTGTGTTATTAACTTGCTTCATGAGCAATTAAAATAATAAAAATAATTAACCAGAAAAAAAAAAAGGCTCATATACCATCATTCAGATTCACACAGAATAAAAAAAAGTCCCATAATCTAACTCGGGTAAATGTTCATGGAGCAAACACCGAAATCAGAATCTTGACGGGGGGGGGACTCATTTAAAAGGATAATTGAACTAATGATGAGATAAATGGGCTTCAGACTTGGGCACATGTAATGAGAGATCTAAGTGGAGCTCCAAAAAAAAGTAACACTATAGCATGGATGATACACCATGTTGTATAAAATTGCTTTTGCATGACATGCACACAAAAGCAGCACATTAGATTGTCTTGTTTGGACGACGCCGTTGATGACAACATATCAAGTGATCATTAGGTTGCACCCCTGATGCCCCCTAGATAACTTAACAATAAAATGGGAAGTAGATACCAATCACCTTGTGTACACGGATGTACAAGCGCTTACACTGGTGTTATAAACAAAAATTGTTCAGAAATATTATATCTAGAAGGAAATGTAGGGGCACTGGTGGCCCGGTGGTAGGATACTACATTACCAATCCCAAGGTCTTCCCATTATCAGCAGATTGTTACTGCTGTCCACCAGTGCAGCTAACTGGATGGTCAAAGGCTGCCCATGTCTCTCACTGTTTGTGGCAGGAGGCGCACAAGAACCACTGCCGACTTTCATCATCAGTAGCGACATAGCCGTCAGCGTGTTTCTGCCCTGCGATGGCCTGAACTGTCCAGGGCGGAAAACGCTTGCGCCACAAAAATCGGATCAATGCTATTGCCGGTTTCCGTATGTTTGATATATTGGGTGAATAAGGGGGTTATGTTGTGTACAGTAATTTCCATAAGTATTGAGTGACTGGTTGAGTAATTTCAGAAATTTTACCTTTTTCAAATGTTTTGAAATGAAACTGTACAGATCGGATTGTAGTGCAGAATTTCAGCTGTACTTTATGAAAACTCTGAAAAAGTATTGCATTCACCTTTTTGGAAATTAGAGCCGTTTTACCCACATTCCCCCATTTTCTCACGTAACAACTGTTCATCAGAGTTTAATAAAATTCACACGACATCAGTTTGCCCAATGTTGTTTTTCCTGCATCTTTACTTCACTCTCTTTTCACTGTGAATAATTAATGTGCCGGACACAGAGACGTTGTGTCTGATACTTGATCAATGTACTGCGGATGGGTATCATTTTCAGGTGTTAGAAAGTGGGTTTACCCGAGTGTGGCGTTCTGGAATGTCCTGTGGTTTAATTAGCTTTTGAAATGTAGCTCATTATTGAGTCAGGGAAGCATTTCCCTCTCCACAGGGACCTTTTGGGTTTCATTTAGTTCTTTATTTAACTAAGCAAATCTCTCTGTTCTGAGTTCTGTGGATGCCAGTTTGCAAATATCGAGATTGTGGTGAATAGAATGGGAATGTTCTGTCTTGTAATTTATATGAAACTGGATGGGTCCACACAGACTGGATGTCAGATGGGATGGCACATTTTGCTCATTTCGCTTCATTGCATGGTGGGGTTCTAGCTAGAGTCTTATTAACTGCTGAAAACACGAGCTGATGCTCCCAAGTGGTGCAGGACTGTTCAACTGAAAATATAGAATGGTCCAGTTTGTGTATAGCATGACTGAATGCCAGCAACTGTTCTTATTGTTTATTTTTCTTCAAACTTTTGTGATAATAAACTTAAATAATTAAATAATCTGAGCGTTTGTCAAAAATCTCTACTCGTCCATGCCAGAGCCACACAGGAAGTGACTAATGAAAGTTAACCATGCTAAGTTGATGAACGCCAGTGAAGGGGGTGGGCTTTGAGTTCAGATGAACTGAACTTTCATGTGATGCAATTTGAGCAATAACCAATCACTGCAGAAGGATGTTGTTGATTGACCTATTGTAACCAAACACCGACTTTCTCAAAACCTTTTCATGTTCATGTATGTAGACTGCATCATATCGGTGATCAAACACCAAAGAGACCCACGTGTCATTCGTCGCCTCCTATTGGAATGCGGATTAGTAGTTCCCAACGAGAGTCACTTATGATTGGATCTCTTGAAAGGATAACCTGCTAGAGAAGCTGCGCTGTTCATGGAGTACGTTCATTTTGTGATTAGTTTGCACATTGGCGTGTGTCTGCCGTGTATGAATTGACCAATGAATGCACAGTTACTTTCGAACCTGTAACAGAAAGCAGGTTCTTTCTCATTAAATAAGGAAACCAAGCCTTAAACGAATTAAGATCTGCATGACCTTGTGTACGCATAATGTCACAGTGCGGATACACTACGTCACCTACTTGATTAGAACAAAATCCCAACCTAAATAATCTCACTATGCATTTTCCCCCCACCATGCTCTGATTTGTCAGTCCTGCCTGGTCTGGCGTGCAGTGTAACTGAGGACTGACTCCTCTCTGATGCCAGTCAATACCTTTTTTCTTTGGTTCCTTAGTGTGGGCAAGTGCGAAGTGCAAACTCCTTATTATCTCTAAAATACCCTGTGTAGGAGGAGAAGATGGCAGTGTGACAGATCAGCACTTCAATACACCACTTCCCTCTGCCTTTACTTTTTTTTTTTTTTTGGTTATTTCTTTGATAATATTCTTATACGCACCTCAGTCTCTCCACCTCTGCATCATCCACCAGGAAATCCCTCTTTTCCACCAGCTTATGGATCTTCTGAATCAGCTCTTCCTCCTTCTGTCTATGCTTCTTATTCTTTTCCTTTTCTGTGTTTCAGCAAAAGGGAAACAATGAATGTGTGCATGAAGTCCATGTCATATTTAATTGATCATACATACACTCATTAATAGTTTTTGTAGATTTTCTATCACCCCATAGTTATTTGATTATTATCTATCTATCTATCTAGTGCCTGAGTCGTAGGACGACCATTGGTGACCCGCCATGAAGGATAACGCCCTGGTTATCATCTTCATGGAGGTTTTCTTGGCAAGATTAGTGCAGTGGTTTGCCATTGCCTTCTGCATGATGCGAACCTACGGGCAATTTTAGAATGGCCGAACAATTACCCTACTGTGCATGTCTTTGGATTGTGGGAGGAAACTGGAGTACCCGGAGGAAACCCACGCAAGCACGGGGAGAACATGCAAACTCCACACAGAAACTCCCAGGCCGGGAATCGAACCCAGGCCTTCTTGCTGTGAGGTGGACGTGCTAACCACTACGCCACCGTGCCACCATTTGATTATTATACCTGTGATATATTTAACAATTAAGGGTTGAAGGTGAGGTGGTAGTTGCTGAATAGTCTTCAGGACAATCCTTGGGCAAATAATTATTTAAGTAGATGCTACACTGAAACAATTTTTATGAATACCTCCTCATTTTTTTTAACCATAGTGCATGTAGGTTTAACGGTCTTAGTAATAAACGCTACAAACTAAAACAAGATTTTTACAACTTATTGTTCCATATTTTAAATATGACCGGGCAGATCATGTGAACTCTGTCCTTCAAGTTGCGCTAAACGCTGTGTGGTGTATGTCTAGCCCAGGGGTCCCCAACCTTTTTATCACCCAGTTCACTGCTTGACGATTTAAGCGGTGTGTGTGTGTCATAGATTGTTTATATTGTAAATATATTTATATAACATATTGTTATTATTATTGTTATTAATAATAATAATAAGCACTCTCTGAATGTTATTACAACAGCCGAAATAAAGTTGGTTAGGAAGTAGAGTTTGAACTTTTCTAAAAAAAAAAAAAAAACCACAGGTGATGGTGCACCAGCTGGGAGAATGAAGGCTCAGTCTCACCCAAAATCCCTGCTATTGTTTGAAACATGTCCAACTCGCCTCTGTTCATGTGCCATCCCCTTGTGGGTCATATTTTAGTGCTCAAATGACTGACATGTAACCGGGAGAATCTGGTACTTTTTCAAAAATAAAGATTGTTCAGACTCCGATAATAAATAAAACGCAAATAATGGCTTATTTCTTCTGCGGACCGGTGCCTCTTGAGCCGCGGACCGGTGGTTGGGGGCCCCTGGTCTAGCCTACTCATGCAGAACCGAGTACACACTACACTGAAATGAAAGTAAACCACGAATGTTTTTTTTTTTTTTTTATAAAGTGTATATTACACAGCAGCACAAGAAAGTCAAACCACAAATTTATAGCGTGATATCATCTGCGCCAAAACAATCTGAGTGTCAATTTTGATTCAAGTAGTATCCACTAGAAATGAGCGATTTCCTTTCGGCTTTTCCCTTTTTCAGGGGTCGCCACAGCGAATAATGTGTGTGTGTTTTTTCTTTGTTTTTTTTTTAAAACAAAATCACAGACCAGTCAGATTACACTCGTCCTGTGTAGTGTCATACATCCCATTCTCACAGCTTTGGAAGTTATTCCAGTTTCACAGCTATAAAATGATTTGTAGTCATTACATTGTTGTAGCTCTTTCATTACCATTGCATCATCGTACTTATCCTACTCTCATGGCTATATTATCTCCTGGTTTTATTAGCTTCTGTTGTCACTGAAGGGGAGTGGAGCGGGAGTTCGGGTTGGTCCGTCCATCTGTCTTGTTAGTGCGATAGCTTCAGAAGGAATTGATGCAAGTTCACCAAGTTTTGGGGATGGGTCACCCTTGGGGATGAATCGTGTAGGATTGTATGTGGGTCAACTTGACCTTATTTCAAGGTCATTTCTTTTCTATATTGGGCTTGTAAAAAGTAAATGACACAGGATCACCAAATTTGGTGGATGGGTTTCCCTCAGCAAGGTCTCGGACAGGATTGGATGAGAGTGCCCTTGACCTTTCTTTTAGGGTCACGAAAGTTAGTGAACTTTTCTATATTGGGCTTGTCACGGCATGTTAGTGTGATAACCTTTTTAATATGAAATGACACAGGGCCAACAAATTTGTTGCATATATAGGGATCCCTCGCTACATTGCGCTTCAGGGCATCGCTTTTTTTTTTTTTTTTCCTCCCTCCTCCTTAAATATTCATTGAATTAAAAAAATAAGGAAATTATGGAAGAATAGGAGGAAAAGTTAAGGAAAAACAAGGACAATTATGCACAAAAAAAAACCCCAAAACCTCCCATCAAAACTACCTACATTTTTGTGAGGTGCGCATCTGCGTGCGTGTGCATGTCTGTGTGTATTTATATTTTATTTACATCTTATGCATTATTCTTTAATGTTTAATTGTTATAAGCATTTATAGCGTTGAATATGTATTTATTATTATATACACGTCAGTCAGGGGAAGGGGGGTTGGGGGGGTTGATCCTACTTCGCGGAATTCGGTGGTCATGGGGGGACCTCAGTTCCAATTAACCACGGAAAGTGAGGGATCCCTGTATTGCCCTCAGGATGGTCTCCATTGGGATTGTATATGGGTCACCTTGACACGGGTCACAGCAGTCAACTTGATCAAATTTACTTATAAATTTTAAAAGGTCTATATGTATATAGAAATATTCAAGTTGACTGCTGTGACCTTGCAGTATAGTCAAGGTGACTCGTATGTCATCCTAAAAGAGACTTATCTATCTAAAAACATAAATTTTTGACTTTCCATTTTTTACAAATGACCTGTGGCCCTCTGTTTCTCCCTGTCATATATCTTTTTAAAACCCTGATATATAGAGGAGGTTGAAGGGCAGAGCATGTGGAAGTGCTGGCTCAGCTCTTTTCACAGAGAGAATGTGATGCGAAAAACATCTCTGGGAAAAGCAGGTTTATACACGCACATGCCTCTCCGCCTTTCCCGGACTCCCTCTCTGTCTTAGAGGCAAAACACATGATTTTGACATCCACATAAAACTCTGTCGCAGAAGCTCTAAATCCCACCGACTCCAGCTGTGCTTCAGAACTACACCATCCACATCTGCTACAGCTGTGTACAGTATTTCAGACAGTTTCGGGAATAAAAGTCTGGGACTACTCTGTACATCCAACATCAATCCAAATATATGAATGAGAATCAACTGTCCTATCACGTGATATCAGATGTATTATTGAAGGTGGGAGTACAAACCTGGCACTGCTACAATCTTGCGCAGCTCCTGCTTCAGAACCATGATGTCCTTACACAGCTGAATATCGTCCATCCTGAAGAAAGAAAAAAAAAAAAATTTTTTTTCCCCCCCTCTCTTCCTGAGGTAGAAACATGGCTGAGCAACATGATATAACAATCCGAATAAAGTACAGCATTCAAGGTCTGGTGTTTAGCCTGAGCAAGAGCACTTATCATGGAAAGATTTTGTTATAATTATCGTCACTTCCGCTCGGACACAGTGGTGTAGTACTCGGTGCACTCATCGCGAGAATGTCCTGGGTTCAAGCCCAAGGGTCAGTGAGGGAGTTTCTGTGTAGGGTTCAAATGGTCCCCCTGTGGTTGTGTAGGGCTTTATTTTGAGTGTGCAGGTTTCCTCCCACAGTCCAAAGATATGCTAATAAAGCGACTGAAAGTTCCAAATTGCCCTCGCTGTAAGATTGACTGAGTGGATGTTTGTCCAACAAGATTGGTGTCAAGAAGGGAGCATAAGAATCCTCATTAAAAACTAATCAATAGGGCAGTGGTGATTTAGTGGTGAATACAATGAGTTACTGATCCGACGAAGGTCAACAGTTTAATTACCATTATCACCACTGTTGGGCCCTTGAGCAAGGCCCTTAACCCTCAATTGCTCAGTTATATAAAAATGATAACTGGATAAATGCTATAAATGTAAATTTAATCAATACACGTGTATTTAAAAAACGTGTGTGTCCCCTAACATACACCACACTAAAAAGTGACCAAAGCAGAAACTGCGTTTTTGATGTCACCCCACAAGTTTTCTCTTGAGTTAAGGTCCAGGATCGGACCGGCGCTCCATAACGCCAATCTTGTTGATCTGGAACCATGATGTTACCGGTTTACTGGTGTATTTTGGGTCGTTGTGTTGTCGGAACCCATTTCAAGGGCATTTACTCTTCAGCATAAGGCAGCATGACCTCTTCAAATGTTCTGATGGATTCAAACCGATTCATGATCCCTGAGATGCAATAAATAGGTCCGACACCATAGTACGAGAAACATCCCCATATCGTGATGCTTGCGCCACCATGTTTCACTATCTTCAGTGTACTGGGGCTTGAACTCAGTGTTTGAAGGCCATCTAAGGGGCCACTAGACCCAAAAAGAACAGTCCACAAAATGTTGCGCCGTTTCTCTTTAGTCTGGTCAATGCACTCTTTGAAAAATCGTAACTCTTCAGCACATCTTTTTTTTTTTTTTTTCTAGCTCGGCTTCACATAGGCGTCTTCCAATTGTAACAGGATTCACAGGTAACTTTAGACCTTCTTTGATCTTCCTGGATCTGATTGTTGAGTCCTTGACGTTTTGGCTCTTCTTTCATCCATTCGAACGGTAGTTTTCCACTTCCTTCCACAAGTTTCAGGTTTGGTTGCCAATTTAAAGCATGTGGGATCATTGTAGCTGAGCAGCCTCTCATTTTCTGCAGTTCTGTATATGTTTTCCCTTCTCCAATCAACTTTTTTAAACAAGGTACGCTACTTAATTCTGAACCATGTCTGGAATAACCCATTTTTTCCTTCAAATTTCGGAAAGAAATGCTCTATAAGTAGCATCTATAACATTTTGCTACCTTTCTTCCTTAAATAATTGTCATCTGTTTTTCAAAGCATGAATGATGTCACTAATTGAACTCCTCACCGCTATTATTTTGAACGCGTCCCTTTCAATTAGTGATTCAATAACACAGAATCAGCAGTGTGCAGGTCATGACTGTTGGTTCTATTTGATTCGATTACTCTACTACACCTGATAGTAAATTATTTGCCATGTACAAATATCATTTCTACCCAAAACACTGATTGATCAGGTTTGTGATGTCTGACTCTTATTTTGAACACAACAGTATATCCTCAAAGGACACATGGTACATTGTAGCAGGTCCAAAATTGGTTAGTTCGTAATATATCCATGAATATTTTCAACTGCAGCAAAATATACACTATTGTACTGTACAGCTATGGAGCTGAAGGCGGGGCCTGCACAAAGGGAGCTGGGATTTCTCTGTACAGACCGAGCAAATAATATTAATAAGTAGTTCATTATGACATTTTTAAATGGCAGGCTTTTTTTTTTTATTACACTTGAGGTGCTGTTACTTGCCCTTCCTGAACAAGAGGTCTTTATTCATGATGGTAAGGGCTTTTGGTAGTGTTATGCCACATGCAAATTGCATGTCCCACAGTGGTTAGCATTCGTGGGTGCAATTATGAAGTGGATTTAAGCCCTCTTCTAAATACCAATTTGTGAAGTGTTAAGCTTTTCATCAGCTGATGTTGCATTCTGTCTCCCGAAGTGAGAGGAAGCTGCTTAATATCATAGCTAGCTGACGGCTTGTTATTTAACCTCTGCATTACCAAAGCAATCACACTGGGATTGCAGCTTCCTTCTTTATTTGCTCGTACAGTATTTCCCTGTTCCACTCTTTCCCCACCCTCCTCCTCTCCCTCCTTATTTCCATCCTTTTCTCCATTCTCCTCACCTCGTCCTGCACTGCAGTAACGGCTACCAGACACTTTAATCCACAGCAGGAGATGACTCATCCACTCGTTATTTCTCTCGCTATTTCTCCATGCCTTACTCCCTCTATTCTGTCTCTCGTTCATGACACCGAGTCTTGGCTTCTATCCTTTTATCTTGCTTCTTGTTCTGACATATTTCCCCCTACCCATTTTGATCTTTGTCTCTTTGCTTCTTCAATCGCTTTTCAATCTGGTCTTCCATCTCAATATTGCTTTTCTTGTGTTTGTCTGTGTATAAGTATGGGTGTGTCTGCATTGGAACCTTGCAGTGTTTTGTGATGAACCAAAGCGCTACCTGCCAGGATACATTTAACTTTATATCCTCAGGAGTTCTTTAGATAACACGACCACACCGAAATGTTTCAAGTCCCCGTTCACCACAGCTGAGCCGCGGTTAAACCCAATCATATGAAACTGATTCAATTTACTCTGTTCTCTGCTCCAAAGGAGGAAATTATGAATTGAAGCAGAAGTTCAGATAGGTCATGACCTCTTCATCAAAACATTTTGACTGTAAATCTGTTAACAATGGGAATTTATTGATTATCATCTCATTTGAAAACATATGACAAGGGCTACTCGGGCACCGCATTTTCCGGACTATAAGTCGCACTTTTTTCATACTTTGGCTGAATGTGCTCCAGAGCGACTTATATGTGAAATTATTACATATAATTCTGTTCATCATCAGTTCAGTTCATTTTCTGTAACTGCTTAATCCTAATTAGGGTCATGGGGAGGCTGGCACCCATTCCAACCAACTCCGGGCGAGGGCAGAGTATACCCTAGACAGCTTGCCAGGCCATCACAGGGCAGAAACACGCTGATGGCTTTGCAGCTACTCTTGTTGAAAGTCCGCAATGGTTCTTTTACATGCCTCACACCATAGACAGTGCGACATGGCCGGCCTTTGATAACCTAGTTAGCTGCACCGGGGGGGGGGGCAGTGACAACCTGTGGTGAGTGGGGCTTGAACCCCCAACCTTAGGATGTCATCCAGCACGTATACCACTAGGCCACCACTGCCCCTTCTGTTCGACATCATAACAAACATAATTTCATATATTTATTATTTTTTACACTCACAACCACGAGAAGGCACTCTAGGCTTGGGTACCAGTACCTGCTCATCCACCACTGAAGAAATGGCCCCAAAAAGAAAATCCTATTGTACGGATTACAAGCTGCAAGTCGTGAAATATACAGCAGAAAATGGTAATCGAGCAGCAGAAAGAAAGTTTGGAGTGAACAAGAAACTTGTCAGGGACTTGAGAAAAACAGAGATGACTATTACTGCAATGAAGAAAACAAAACGCTAAAAGCTCGAAGGCCACAGCTAGAGGAACGAGCTCACACATCAGTGCTTGAGCAACGTGCTGTAGGGAGAAGCTTGTCAACAGTGCAGTTGCGTCTCCACATCCAGGTTGTGATATTATTGCATAGAATTCTGTTCGTCATAATAATAACACACATAATTTCATGTTTATTTCTACACTCAAAACCGGAAGAAGGCAACAAAAGGGCAGAAAAGCAGAGATTATTCCTGCAATGATAAAAACAAAAAAAGCTAATCATGGGCTAAAAGCTAGATGGCCACAGCTAGAAGAACGAGCTCGCACATGGGGGTTTGCGCAACGTGCTGCAGGGTGAGGCTTGTCAACAGTGCAGTTGCGTCTCCACGTCCAGGTAATTATCAAGAAGATGAATGGAAATGAATTCCTTGAGGACTTTCTTGGTGTTTCCGCTTCATGCAACGTAACTGCCTCTCTATCAGAGCGAGGACCACAATGTCACATAAACTGCCAGCAGATTTCCAAGCCTAGGTAGACAGTTTCCATGAGTTTGTGACTTGTAATTCAGTGCAATTATATATTCCTTTATGTTTTTACTTCTTTATTATCGATTTTTTTGGCCAATGTGACTTGTACTCTGGAGCGACGTATAGTCCAGAAGATATGGCATTTACATTTTTATGGATCCGTCATTACCTAACTGCCCATAGACATGACCTGAATCCTCTTTTTTTTTTATGATGCATGGGATCAGTGACATAGCCCAGTCAATCCAACAAGTTTGTGTCACTATCAGGCTTGACCAGCCAATCAGAAAGGAAACAGGTTTCTGAGCATGGCTAGAGTCAGAACACTCGCATGCGCTTTTAAAACAGGCAAGAACTGATGTTGCTGAAGAAAGCGCTGATATTAATGTGTGATCGTTTTAAATGGCCAAGAACGCCAATTCACCATCCTATTCATACCCTTCAAGTTAGTCAGTAACGTAAATGATGGGGCCAAAAATCACTTCTGATATGCCTTTATTCAAGGTCCCACCACAGAAAAACTATGGATCCTTAGCACTCCTACTTTCTGCATTAAAAGTATTGAATTACAGTTAGCAAAACATTTTAGGCAGTGAGGGAATCGGTGATACGATGCTGGCTTACTGGTCCAAATATCGGGGATGAAGCTCCAGTATCACTAATCACACTCTGCTGAGGGGGAGGAAATGATTAATTGAAGATGAGTCATTTCTCTCTTCTTCCCCCCCCCCAAGCAACTAACTGGGTTATCAAAGGCCAGACATGTCTCTCACTGTCTTTGGCGAGAGGCATGTAAAAGAACCATCGCTGTCATTCATAATGAGCAGGCCGTTGAGTTACTTCAGCGTGTTTCTGTCCTGTGATTGCCTGGTGAGCTGATTAGGGTGTACCTCCTCCTGAGATCTCGCCCAGATTAAGTGGTTTAGAAAATGAATGAATGAACAAAACATTTTTCAAATCCGGACACTGGACTGGGGTGGTTTTCATGAGCCTTACCCCAATGTATTTGTTATTTTTTAAATTTTATTTTATTAATGTGATGCCTTTTTGCCATGGTCGTCTTAACAATCAGTTTTTTTATCATGATCACTTTAAACTCTTAAGGTTTTTTTTATTATAACTACAGTCACAATCTTGCCCTCTTGGCTCGCTGCAGCAGCAAGCGCCGTGCTTTTTATTTTAGTTCCAGATTGGTTCTCTCTCTTATATATATATATATATATATATATATATATATATATATATATATATATATATATATATATAATATATATTGTGTGTGTATATCCATCTATCTCTGTCTTCCTGCATTCACCTTTCCTAAACAAATACATTAATCTTGGAAATTTGCAACCTCCATTAATAACCATTGGGTTTATATAAAGTATTTGCAGAGCAAAATAGGCGTCTGTGTAGTGTAGTGGTTAGCACGTCTGTTTCACAGCAAACAAGGTTCTGGGTTTGAGTTCTGGGCTCAGAAAGGGCATTTCTGTGTAATTTGCATGTTCTCCCTGTGCTTATGTAAGTTCCCTCAGAGTACTCCAGTTTCCTCACACAGTCAATTTGGAACAACCAACTAGTCTAATATACATGTGTTTGGACTGTAAGGAGGATATACACTTCCATCCATAATTATTGGCACCCCTGATTAAAATGTGTTCTTTAGCTTCTAATAAATTTAATTTTGTTCTAAATAATATCGGCCTACAATGATAAAATAGAGGAAAATCCAACCTTTAATTCAAGTGCATTTATTCAGTGGGGGGAAAATCCCACATTAATAAATAACCATTTTACATAAAATCATGTGTGCCATAATTATTAGCATCCCTGATGTTAATACTTTGTACAGCCCCCTTTTTACCAACAAAACAGCACCTAATCTTCTCCAGTAATGTTTCACAAGATGGGGGAATACAGCAAGAGGGATCTTGGACCGTTTCTTCTCTGCACAAGAACTCTATATCATCCGCGACCTGGGTCCTCTCCTCTGCAGTCTCCTCTTCAGCTCGCTCCACAGGTTTTCAATGGGGTAGAGGTCTGGGGACTGAGATGGGGACTGAGATGGCCATGAGAAGAGCTTGATTCTGTCTGGTGAACCATTTCTGTGTAGATCTGGCCATATGTTTATAGTCATTATCTTTCTGAAAGACCCAGTGACGACCCATCTTGAGATTTCAAGCAGTGGCCACCAGATTTTGAGTTAAAATATCCTGGTATTTCAAAGTGTTCATGATGCCATGCACCCTAACAAGGTTCCCAGGGCTTCTGGAAGAGAAACAGGCCCACACCATCACCGATACTCCCCATACGTCACAGTGGGCATGAGGTGTTTTTCTGTATACTCATCTTTTGTGTTCCGCCAGACCCATATAGAGTGTTTGTTGCCAAAACAATCTCCATCTGACCAAAACACACAGTCCCAGTTGAAGTCCCAGTTCTGCTTAGTAAACGACTGACATTTGTGTTTATGATTCTGAGTGAGATTTTTTTTCCGTGCATGCCTCCCAAACAGCTTGTTGGCATGTAGATGGCACCTGATGGTTGTTTTGGCGACTTTGTGACCTGAAGATGCTCCCATTTGTTGCAATTTGTGAGCTTTTGAAAACTTTTTATTTCTCTTACCATCCTCCTCACTGTGCATGGTGGCAAAATAACCTTGTATCCTCGTCCAGGCTTGTTTACCACTGTTCCAGTTGGTTTAAACTACTTAATGATTCCTCTGACAGTAGATCGGGGCTGTTTTCTTGTAGCCATTGCCTGACTTGTGGAGGTCGACACACATCTGCCTTACTTGAATGGTGTGTTCCTTTGTCTTTCCGATGTTGATAATCCCATGATGACAGAAATGGCCTCTGTGTTATGTCATATTGATACCCCAGGGAAACAGGAAGTGACGAATTACTAATTAAATGTTCCTAGATAGATCAATTGTGTAAACTACTGTAGAAATGATGGAAACGCTTCAATTACATTTCTTTCCTAGGAAATGTTTAGGGGTGTCGATAATTAATTGTGGAGCAGGTGATTTTTATGAAATACAGTCGCCCCCAACTTACAAAATTAATCCGTTCCAGAGCCGTTTTCGTATTGCGGGGATTTCGTAAGTAGGGATCGCATCTTACATGTTAAAGGCTCCAGTCTTTGGACTGGATAAACCCTTATAAAAATAAGTACACCAACTTTGTATGAAATGTGTTAAAAGTAAAAGAAAACTATTTATTAAACCATTTAAACATTTTATTAACATATTAAACCATTTTATTAATATATTTATTAATTAAACCATTATTAAACATTTTTTATTAACACACACACGTACGTCTCTCGCACGCGCTGCGGGCCACACCCATAACACGTGAATTCAAAGCGCATTCCCTGCTTGACAAACTCAACTTTAATTTGATTCCTTGAGGGATCGGAATTCCAGATGAGCTCAAATGCGCCCACATTTATTAAACATTTACTGAATTAAAACAACTTAAAAAACTAACTAACAGACACTTCCATCGACCAATAATCATTACACACACACACACACACACACACACTGCATACCTTGTTTTTGAGATTTTCCTTATTGCAATAACAAACAAACAAAAAAATTCCCAGGAGTGGAACTTGGGATTTACAAAATGCATCTTAAGAGAGTCTTGGAGCGTGAGATCCCTGTGTCTATTTATTAAGAGAAGGTGTGGATATAAACCCCAGCCAGTAACTGCACATAAACCACATTATAGTCTATAACACAAACAGTTCGAGTAATTACAGCTAGAATTCACAGCCTTCACACCTCTGATTTATTAGGCAATGTAGTTCTTGTATGTGTGTGTGTGTGTGTGTGTGTGGGGGGGGGTTTGTTATTTTATTATTGTGAGAATTCAGCACTCTTCGTTTTCTAAACTGCTTCATACTAATTTGGGTCGAGGGGAAGTTGGCGCCCATCTCGGCCGACTCTGGCTGAGGGTGGGGTACACTATGGACAGCTTGTCGGACCATCGTAGGGCCAATACACACAACCATTCAGACTTGCACTCACACCTCGGGGTGATTTGGAACAGCCAATTAGTGTACTGTGCATGTTTATAAACTGTGGGAGGAAACTCGCACAAACACAGGGTGCCCGCAAAGAAACACCTGAGCCTGGGAATCAAACCTGAGATCTTGTTGCTGTGAGGCGGACATGCTCACCACTGCGCCATACCGCTATGGAGTACAAAAATATAGATTAAAAAAAAAAATTTTTTTTTTTAAATCATTATTTTGGATTGTTTCCACCCTTTGTTTTGGATTCTCCCCCCCCCCCCCCCCCCCCACGGAAGAGTAATACCTCTAGAATTCGTCTATACAGCCCATAAGTGACAAGCTGGCTCTGGAGTGGCCTGTAGAACTGTTTTCATAGCTTCTAAATTTAATTCAAATCGGTTTTCCTGTTAAATCCTGGATTATGGGTCTCTCTGTCATGGGCATCTGAATGTGGACTTTATGAGGAAGTATTTGTGAGCATAAATATGCTAATGAGGCTGTAGAGAACACAGTAACACACATGTATGGGTATATGTCATCAGCTCTGCAGTACAAACTAGACTGGTAATGTGCTGCACAAACAGTCGTCATAGAGATTAACTGTGTTTCAGGGCTAAAATTGGCTGTGAGATAAATAAATATATTTTAAATCTCACTAATGCATAAAGCACAAGTAAACAAAATACGATGGGCATTAAAACAGCATTAAAACCAAAACTGTCTAATTTTAAATGTAATCTGAGTCTGGAAATGAATATCAGTAGTGCATCCATCATGGAGCGAGTCACGCATGATTATGAAAGGATTTAAGATTCAAATCTTCAATCTTCTGTTAAATTGATTAGTGCACACTGGAGATAAGTGGCCATGCACAGAAATCTTCCTCACACACACACACACACACACACACAGAAACAAAGCAGCCTGTGATTAGCGTTTCTCACATAAAGCGGAGCTCGGACTCCCTTCGTACGAGCACTTCCCTGAGCCTCTGGATCCGGGCCATCTCTATCTCAATCTCATCCGGAGTCATGGAGCTCTCAGCCATGGACACATCCATCTGACCTGCATGAAAACAAAAAAGTGTGTCCATATGTGAAAAACATGTCACTTACAGGGATGATGTCCATGTATACATATTATTGTATCGTAGCAGCTTACCAGACCACTGAAGGGCAACACAGATACAACCATTCACACTCACATCCACACTAAGAGGCAATTTGTAACAGACAAAAATCTAATGTACACCCTTGGACTGTAGAAAAAACAGAATAAACCGACAGAATTCAATCTTCTTGGTATGAGGGAGACATTACAAATTACGCCACCGATCCACCTCATATACAGAACTAGCATTATAAATATTAGGCCAGCTTCATGTTTGTGGTATGATAAATGGGCAGAATTGGGAGAGAGAAAAGCAAAGCCAGCTCGTGGGTGAAAAAAAAACGGATGCAAGCACAGTGTACAAAAGAGCAGGTGAGCGCCCCCTGGTGTCTGTATACTTACTAAGAGACTGCATGTTCTGTCATTGTTTTACATGTATCTCTGCAAATCATTTTAACATCACCGGAAGATATCGTGACAAATATTGTGATACAATTTTTAGTGCTTATCCATCCCCAGGTCTCAAAATGATCTCCGGGTTTTGTCCTCCCCCCAAGGAAAAAAAAAAAAAGGTACATAAACTCCTGTCAGAATGATCATCATCATCATCATCTTTGGCTCGGGTCATGGGACCAATAGCCTCAGCAGTGAGGTCCAAACCTCCCTCTCCCCAGCTATCCCCCCCAGCTTTTTCAGGGAGGGCGCCACTGAGGCGTTGCCATCCAGCCAAGAGACATAATCCTTCAAGCGTGTTTTGGGTTGACCCTGATTCTCTTCTCTGTTGGACATGCCCGCAACACCACCCCAGGGAGGCATTCATATCCAGATGACAGAGTCACCTCAACTGGCTCCTTTCAAAACTACTTCGAGTTCCGCACGGACAGCTGAGCTTCCCATTCTATCTATGATGGAGAACCCTGCCACCCTGCAAAGGAAGCCCATTTCGGCTGCTTGTTTACGCAGTCTTGACCATAGGTAAGGTTTGGAATGTAGACTGACTCATAAATAGTGAGCTTTGCCTTGTGGCTCAGCTCACTCTGAACAATGACGAACCGGTGCAAGCTCCACTTTACAGCAGAGGCTACAGCGATCCATCTGTTAATCTCCCGCTCCATCCAGACACCAGAATGCTCAAACAAAACGTCACCCTGACAAAAACTGCAGAGTGTACGTCATACATGTTCCTATGTAAATTATTACTATCGAAATGACAATATTACAGCAAGTGCATTCAGTAATATTTGTGATTTGGCTTGTGTTAGCCCTGCAATAGACTGGTGGCATGCTCCGGGTGTATGCTGCTTCTCACAGAATGTCAGCTGGGACTGGTTCCAGTTTCCCCTGAACCCGTGATGAATTAGCAGTATAAAGGATGGATATATTTTTGGCTTGTACATGGAATTACCCTCTCAGCTGCTGTTAACAAAATATATACAAGTCAGTTGGTTCCCATCCAGAGATTTGAATGGCTTTGCAATGTTTGAAGAGGTGTTGACGAGTGCTGATATATTTCACTTTGTATTGCTAAGCACGTCCCATTTCAAAGCAGGTCTTGGGGTAAAGCGGACGTAATAGTAAATGGCACTTTTCAAAAATATGACTTTTGATTCAGAATATATGAAAGCCGAAAAGAAAGAATCAATTCCAGTTTTGCCAAAATTCTCTTAAAGGGGGATGTATAGAACCAATTTTGAACCAGTTATCCAAAGTGGGGCTGCATGTTGGGCATGCAGTATCTTGTTAGCATAGCCGCCTCACAGCAAGAAGGTCCTGGGTTCGAATTCCGAGCTCGGCCGTTTCTATGTGGAGTTTGCATGTTCTCTCCGTGCTTGTTTGGGTTTCTTCTGGGTACTCCAGTTTCCTCCCACAGTCCAAATATGTGCACATTAGGCTGCTTGGCTTGTCGGCTGCGATAGGCTCCAGACTCCCCACTTGTAATAAGTCATTCATTCGGCAAATGGATGAATGAATAACAAAAAAGCCAAAGTGCTATAAGCTGACATGGACACAGAATATGCAGAACATTCAGCTATACAGTATTGTGTTTAAAATGTCACGTACTTGATATAAATGTTTTGTTTAAAAGTAATATCAGACTCAAGGTCATGTTGTACTGAATATCAATACACCGTGATTGCCTTTAGCATCATCCTGTGGCCTTTTGCTTAGATAGACACAGGCTGACCAATCAGAGTCATATTAATGTTATAGTAAGATAAGTGTAATTGGATGTTTGATTAGAAACAGGAACAGCAAACGAAAAACTCCATAAACCCAGAGAGAACCGAATTACGTTCAATGTGCATGTGTGTGTGTTTGTGTGGGCATCAACCAGCTGGCAGATCAACTTACACACTTCATAATGAATCAGCATGAATGCATCATCAGTTTCTCGTCCTACTGTTTACAAATAATGATGATGTAAGCAACTGATGGTATCATCACTACACCCGTTGTGACTAAGCCCATGTTCAGCTGTCTCAAACGATAGAAGAGATGAGATGATATTAGACATAAATCAAATCTACTGCACTCCACCAATTGAATAGTTCTTCACATCATCGTACCAACGAGTGGCACACCGACACACAGATATCTGACCGATCCTGATAACGTGGTGCATCTCATTCCATCATGCATCAGGTACTCTGGGCTTTCTTCTATGGTCCAAAGACATGCACATTTGACTAGTTGACTGTTCCAAACTGCCCTAGGTGTGAGTGTTAATGGTTTTGTGTTTGCCTTGCAGTAGTTCTGGAGGCTGTTCAAGGCGTACACTGTCTTCGCCCAGTGACAGCTTATGAGATGGGCTCAGCTTCCACATTTCCATAATAGGATTAAGCAGTTCTGTAAATGAACATGATAGTGATGATGATGATGATGATGATGATTATGGTGATGAAGTATACCGGAGGTAACCTACACAGACATAGTGAGACCATGTAAACTCTGTGCAGAAGGATCCCAGTCGTCCTCAGGTTAGAACCGAGAAACCTCTTGCTGTGAAGTAACAGTGATAACCATTGCACTACTGTTTCGCCCCACCATTAAAATGTATTCAGTCATCTTCAGCAAAAAACAAATAATTAAATAAAGAAACAGGATTTTTTTTTTTCCGCAGCCATTTACTGCACTTAAAATAGCTATGTGGTAAGCCACTACAAATCCATTACAAAGACTTTTTTAAAATAACAAAACAGGAAGTTAATGAGCAGCAATCTTTTCATTAGTCCAGGGAGACCACAGTCATTCCCCTTTAACACCAACACTTAGTGAAATGCCCATATTACAGTCAGTTATCCAAGCTTTGAAAGAGCGTGATATAATTTGATGTTGTTCCTGGCTTCGATACTCGGATCAGGTTTTTTATAGCTACAGTGATCTTATCTCTCGAATACTGGAGCAGAAAGTTTGTAATTGGACATAGGGGAGCCGGGCGTGGGAGGTGCGGTCCTATATTAATGAAACTCACAGGAGGAGTAAATTACAGGGCGAGCATGAGAAGCTCTGCCAAAATGGCAGCTTTTACAATGGCTGATTGCTTTATAAGCCAGCAGGGCTGGAAGACACAGTGTATCAGTATTATAAGTTGCCAGCCTCAATAGGACAGGTCTTTCTTGTTGTCTTTGTTGTAAGGAATTGGAGGGAGGACATGTGCCTTACTAAACAGAATACAAATCAAACAGCCTCTGGCATGATGTAAACATTTGCTTGGACTGTCACATGAATATTTAAGCACCAGACAAGACTCGCATCAACCATCGTTGACTCACAGCGTGTCAACAGTCTGGAATGACCAGGGAGCGGGGGTTTCATCTCTCAGAGTAAATCATCTGACAACCAGTTATTTCCAGCAGCAGAGAGACAACATACTAGTCCTTCTCAAAAAATTAGCATATTGTGATAAAGTTCATTATTTTCTGCAGTGTTCTGATAAAAATGACACTTTTCATATATTTTACATTCATTGTACCTCAATTGAAATATTTCAGGTCTTTTATTGTTTTAATACTGATGATTTTGGCATACAGCTCATGAAAACCCAAAATTCCCATCTCAAAAAATTAGCATATCACGAAAAGGTAGTCTAAACGAGCTATTAAGCTAATCATCTGAATCAACCAATTAACTCTAAACACCTGCAAAAGATTCCTAAGGCTTTTAAAAACTCCCAGCCTGGTTCATTACTCAAAACCGCAATCATGGGTAAGACTGCCGACCTGACTGCTGTCCAGAAGGCCATCATTGACACCCTCAAGCAAGAGGGTAAGACACAGAAAGAAATCTCTGAGCAAATAGGCTGTTCCCAGAGTGCTCGATCAAGGCACCTCAGTGGGACGTCTGTGGGAAGGAAAAAGTGTGGCAGAAAACGCTGCACAACCAGAAGAGGTGACCGGACCCTGAGGAAGATTGTGGAGAAGGGCCGATTCCAGACCTTGGGGGACCTGTGGAAGCAGTGGACTGGGCTACAGGTGCCACATTCCCCAGGTCAAGCCACTTTTGAGCCAGAAACAGCGGCAGAAGCGGCTGACCTGGGCTACAGAGAAGCAGCACTGAACTGTTGCTCAGTGGTCCAAAGTACTTTTTTCGGATGAAAGCAAATTTTGCATGTCATTCGGAAATCAAGGTGCCAGAGTCTGGAGGAAGACTGGGGAGAAGGAAATGCCAAAATGCCTGAAGTCCAGTGTCAAGTATCCACAGTCAGTCATGATCTGGGGTGCCATGTCAGCTGCTGGTGTTGGTCCACTGTGTTTTATCAAGGGCAGGGTCAATGCAGCGAGCTATCAGGAGATTTTGGAGCACTTCATGCTTCCATCTGCTGAAAAGCTTTATGGCGATGAAGATTTTCATTTTTCAGCACGACCTGGCACCTGCTCACAGTGCCACAACCACTGCTAAATGGTTTACTGACCATGGTATTACTGTCTTCAATTGGCCTGCCAACTCTCCTGACCTGAAGCCCATAGAGAATCTGTGGGATATTGTGAAGAGAAAGTTGAGAGACACCAGACCCAACACTGTGGATGAGCTTGAGGCCACTACCGAAGCATCTTGGGCCTCCGTAACACCTCAGCAGTGCCAAAGGCTGATTGCCTCCATGCCACGCCGCATTGAAGCAGTCATTTCTGCAAAAGGATTTCCGACCAAATATTGAGTGCATAACTGAACATAATTATTTGCAGGTTGACTTTTTTTGTATTAAAAACACTTTTTAAGCGATCGGATAAAGTATGCTAATTTTTTGAGATAGGGATTTTTGGTTTTCATGAGCTGTATGCCAAAATCATCAGTATTAAAACAATAAAAGAAATGAAATATTTCAGTTGGGGTGCAATGAATCTAAAATATATGAAAGTTTAATTTTTATCAGTACTTTACAGAAAATAATGAACTTTATCACAATATGCTAATTTTTGAGAAGGACTAGTACACACACACACACACACGGTGTTAGAGAAAGCAAAAAGAAGCTTTTTGACTACCTCACCAACCTTAGCCCCAGTGATGAAGAGACCAACACTCAAACCCCCCGGGTCTACCTCCTCCATGGAGGACATGTTGGTGGGATTAAGGTCCTCAAAGTATTGCTTCCATCTCCCGACAACATCCCCACTCGAGATTCCACTGTAAACAGTATGTGTCTTCTTCTTCTTAAGTCTGTTGGGTTTTTTCACCCGAACCATAGTGGCTCATCAGGCCGGTGCTTATCCCCGGTTTCCATAGCGTGAAGCGACCAGGAGTTCAACTCCTCCTGGATGGGACGCTAGTCCATCGCAGGTTACCTTCCCAGTATATTTTACTGATACCCATTTATACTACTGGGTGAACAGAGGCACACTTGTGGTTGAGACCTTGCTCAGGGGTCTTAGCACAGTGAGGGTCTCGGTGGGATTTGAACTCACAACCTCCCGATCATGAGCACATCACCCTAACCACTATGCCACCGCCCCACAAAAAACAGTATGTGTGGAGAACTGTTTCTCCCTCCTGAGGCGTTGGATGGTCATCCAGAGACTTTGAGGCCAACCAATAGTCGAGTTACAGACCCTCAATGAACTCCTTCCACGCCAGAGATTTAGCTTCAGCGACAGCCCTGCCGATACCTGACTGCTCCCTCGGGAGTCTCACAGGCTAGTAAGACCCGGTAGGCCTCCTTTTTCAGCTGGACAGCCCCGTTCACCACGAGTCCACCACTGGGTTTGTAGGTTACTGCCATGACAGGCACCGATGACCTTAGCTATGGGCTGCCTCCTCAACAGTGGAGTCACAAAACATGGCCCATTCAGATTCCATGTCCTCTGCCTCCTTCGGGATGTGGTTGTAGCTCTGCCAGAGGTTTGAGTTAAAGGACCCTCTTACAGGACACTGCCAAACGTTCGGAGACCCTAACTCAGTGCTTCTCAAATACTGAAGTGTGCCCCCCCCCCCCCCCCCTTGGAGAGCATGGTATGATGCTAGGGGAGGCGTGGTATGATGCCGAGGGGGGAGCACGTATGACCATGGGGAACATGCTTTTCTGAAATTGTGTACAAGAATTAAGTGTATTTGCACATCCGCTCCACTAGTTGGCAGTGGTGCTCTCATTGTGCTATGGTGTAGCAGTTTTTCACACGAGCAAACGATATGAAGTGCAGCAAACAACCCCCTCAAGAAACAACACTGAAAAATTTCTATCAGGAACGCAGAGACAGGCGGAGAGAGACGGAAATATTAAGACATAAATAAGTTGAATGAGTTTAAATAAGGATGTGGTTTTTATTTCAGGCACATTGGTCCACTTTAAATCTTTTCCATTTCAGATTAAAAAACAATGTTAATGAAGTTTTTCTTTATTGTAAGTTAAACTATATTTCTTTTTTTGTTTGTTTTTTTATGTTATAAGAATACAATGTTGTGCAGAGGTATACTAATAACAATTTTATAGACAAATAATACTATTTATAATCACTTGCGGGGTGGTGGGGGGGTGTCTTCCTGGGGGGGTACCAGAGAAAATAATTGAGAAGCACTGCCCTAACTACATGCTTGGGCCTGTCAGGTCTGGAGGGCAGCTTCCCCTACCATTGGAGCCAGCTCACCACCAAGTGGCTACCCGCTGACATTTCTTCACCTCTTCTCACCTGAGTGTCCAGAAAATGCAGCCGCAAGTCCAGTGGCATAACTACAAAGTTGATCATCGAACTAGGGGGTCCTGTTGCCAAGTGCACTTGTGGACACCCTTATGTTCGAACATGGTGTTCATGATGGACAAGCTGTGATGAGCACAGAGATACAACAATGAAGCACCATTCAGATTCAGACTGGAGAGGATGTTCCTACCAATTACACCCTTCCAGGTTACACTGTCTGCTGGGACGAGGGAGTACCCAGGGTAGCGTTCTCCAACACACTCCCTCAAAACTCCAAGAAGGGTGGGTACTCTGAACTGTCATTATTGGCATAAGCACAAACAACAGTCAGGACTCACCCCCCTACTCGAAGGCGGAGGAAAGCTACCCTTTCTTCAACCCGGGAGAACCCCAACATGTGGGCACCGAGATGGGGAGAAACAACAATGCCCACATCAGCTCACTGCCTCTCCCCATAAGTTACTCCAGAATGGAATACAGTCCAGCCCCTCTCAAGATGAGTGGTTCCAGAGCCAAGCTATGCATTGAGATGAGTCCGACTATATCTACTCAGTATCTCTAAAATTCACACACCAGCTCAGGCTCAATCCTCACCAGAGCGGTGGGGACTCAGTCAGTGTTAGTAGCTGAGGATCGGTCTGACAGAACCAATGCCTTCGGCTGACACCCAACTTACAATGAACCCAATCCACAAATCCTCTCCCACAGGTGGTGGGTCCATGGGAGGGTGGATCCATGTCTCCTTTTCAGACTGGGTCTGGTCAGGCTCCATAATCAGAAGCCTGTCCACCAGGCACTTGCCTTTGAGCCCCTCCCCCAGGCCTGGCTCCATTGGAAACCCCAGTGACCCACATCTTGACAAGCTAAACTGTGACCCTACCAGGGGTATAATGCCCCTGACAACATAGCTCCTAGGATCATTAGGACATGCAAACCCAGCCACCATGATAAGGTGGCGATTCAAGGAGGGGTTTATTTTATCTCTTCCTTATTTTTATTTCTGCCAAGTTTTTTCTTCACAATTCTTTTCTCAACCATGACGAAAGTGACCTTCCTTCCTGTACACTTATTTTTTATTCTATTATACAACGGTAAAGAAAAGTTTTAAAAATTCCCAGATTCAAACTGTGATCCAAAAATATAACAGAGTATCACTTGGGCCAAATCCCAACCCCAATCGGTTCAGGAAGTTTTGTTTTGAGTTGACGATATGACGAGAGGGACAGGAGACATTTTGCCCAATTCTGGACTGAATACAAATACTTATAATGTCACTGGACTGTATACTAGATGTTGTCTTTACAATATATTCTTTATAATATTCTAGAGCAAACATCATAATCAAAAGCCACTCATTTGTTTTTCCCTTTCGTGTGAGCTACACGGAAGGTACTGTGACATAGTGATTTTCGTTCTGCAGGAAACTGTGTGTTTGTCTATATGCAATCTAATTACTTCATTAAAAGATCAACCTCATCCTCAAGTTAGACCGAGCATGCATCTACCTGAAGATTCGGAAGAGGAACGTTTATAAATTTGAATTTCCCTACTAACGACATATCATCATGTAATAACAGTTGTCATGTTACTGGTAGTATTAGCATAAGCACGTAATTCGGGTAACCTAACATTAGGCCCTATTGTACAGCAACAAGGATCTGACATTATATATGCCAGTTGGTGCCATGTAAAAGGTCAGTGATTGTGTGTTTGCTCCACCAGTCATTTTTATCCTGCGATACCAAAATTTATGGTCATGAGCTGCAGATGAGCAAAAACAAAGCCCTTTGCAATTGAAGTTCTGATCCATCTGAACTGCAGGAAAAAAAACACACAACAGTGAATACTGTATAAGTGTATGTAATTTAATAGAAGCTGATCTGTATCTACGCCACTCACAATCGCTTTACCATGTCTTTCCTTTGTTGTGCTCTCTTCATCACACCGCTTTCAATTATTGCGTACTCCATTACTGTCTCATTACTAATTATTTTTCTTCACCATCTCTGCATTCAGCCTGGCTATAAGCTTCCACAAACTGATAATTAACAATCTGAATGGAAACTGCAATTTACAGATCTAGCTGGGGACTGATCTGGGGAAAAAGCATGTATATACAGGGAGCCCTCTCTACTTCCTACTTCAATTCATGCAGCTTCAGTGCATCGCGGTTTTTTTCCCTAAAAATATTAATAGAATTAAAAAAATAAGGAAATTAAGAAATAATAGGGAGAAAAGCTAAGAAAAATTCCACGAAAACAGGGCTAACTATGCAACAAAAAAAAAAAACCCTAAAGAAACACAAAACAAAAAACTACCCAAAACCTCGCACCAAAACTAGTTACATTGTTGTGAGGTGCGGACCTGCGTGCGCATCTGTACGTGTGTGTATTTATATTTTATTTACATCTTATGCATTATTTTTGAATGTTTAATTGTTATCATAAGCATTTATAGCATTGAATCTGTATTTATTGATATTATATACACATATACATGTATACGTCAGTCGGAGGGGGGGGGTGATCCTACTTCGTGGAATTTGGTGGTCGTGAGGGGATCTTGGTCCCAATTAACTGAGGAAAGTGAGGGATCCCTATATATAAGAAGTACATAAAATACATGGCCAATACGGTGGTGTGACGGTTAGCACATCCGTCTCACAGCACGAAGGTCCTGAGTTCAAGATGAGGGCGTGTCTGCATGTGTTCTCTCTGTGCTTGCGTGGGTTTCCCTGGGGTAATCTGGATGACCCCCAGTGCAGCTAACTGGGTTATCAAAGGCCGGCCATGTCTCTCACTGTCTATGATGTGAGGCATGTAAAAAGAACCATTGCTGACTTTCGTAAAAAGAGTAGGCTGCAAAGCCATCAGCGTGTTTCCGCCCTGCGATGACCTGGCAAGCTGTCCAGGGTGTACTCTGCCCTCGCCCTGAGTTGGCTGGGATGGGCACCAGCCTCCCCGCGACCCTAATTAGGATGAAGCGGTTACAGAAAATGATTGATAAATGAAGGGTTAAGTCTTGTGCAGACAGAATGCATATGCTGGATGAGGAGTTTATTGTGGACTGGCAAGAGATACAGGAAACAAAACACAAACTGAAATAAGCAAACTTTCCAAAGCAGCTTTCCTTTCCCTCATCATTTCTATTTCATTAAACTCATTGAATCTGCTTGTTTTTCCTGAGCCATGCAACTGCACATGCACACACATTGCCATCGTTTTTCTCTCTCTTTTTTCCATCTGTTCCTTGCTGACTCAATGAAGCCACAATGTGTCCTGTTTCCTGGGGAAACAGTTGTTTGCCATTCCCACTCCTCCCCTTTTTAATGAAATCCCACACAAAAGACTGAGACGGTGCCAGCTGCTCTCAGCCGAGCGCACCTTTCCCACAGACGACGGCTAACAAGGAGCGCTAGATACACATGACCGACGCCAATCTACCAACCTGCAGCTGATATGGTTCACAAGCCTAGCACATTAAATCTCTTTCCTGTTCCTGAGTAATCTGATGATGTTCATTCGCTGTCAGTTTTCATGTAGTGTGATGAGGGTCTGGGCTTCAGTTTGGTGGATGATCTCAAGAGCACCATTTCACTGAGTCATTCGTAGCGTACAGTAGTTACTCAATAAATAGCAATTCCGGTTCAGGGCTAGTTTTTATACTATTTGGTTGGTTTATTGTGACTCAGTTTGCACTTCTACCTGCCACAGCTCTTCTTTCTTATAATCTATCTTCAACATAAAGATCTTCATCTCATAATTTAATAGATTCTGCCGCCCGTCTTTTATTACTCGCTTTACCATACACTTGTTTTCGGTGTTTCGGTTCCCCAAACACAGACAACCTTTTGTAGTTGTTCAGATTGGCTTATCGAACCTCGGCTGCATATTCCGAATTAGGGTTGCAGGGTGGCTGGTGCCCATCTCCGCCGACTCTGGGCTGAGTACACCCATAATACACACATCTAGATAAAACATCCACACACAAGGGTGATTTCGAACAGCCAATTAGCCTGCTGTGCTTGTTGTTGGGCTTTAAGAGGAAACCGAAGTACATGGAAAAAACCCACGCAAACAGAAGGAGAACATGCAAACTCCACACAGAAATGCCAAGCTCAGGAACCAAACCCGGGACTATCTCGATGTGAGGTGGACTTACTACCCACTGTACCGCTCTGGGTCTGCTATATTACTGTAAATTAAAATCGTTTAACACAAGTAAAAATTATACTCTTTGCGATTGGCTCATTTCAGCTGTGCATCAATCAAATAAGTAATGAGGACCACAGGCGTCCTGCAGTTGTATTTTTTTTAAAAGGGAATCAGCACTACTACGTTTTCACACATCTACGACATTCTGGATTCACTTCGGAAAGTGTTTTATAATTTACCAGGAAGAGGTCAGCAATGACAACCTCTGAGAATCATCTTCTATCTCTTAACTGCATTATAGAAATGCAACAACTTGTTATGTTTTGAGTCACCTCTCCCTTGTATTTTCTTACATCGGCATGTAACTGCATACGAATACTCAGAATAAATAAATATTTATATTCAGAATAAATAAATACAGATTCTCATACAAACAGGAGCTACACTGTTCGTAGGGTTGCTTGTTTTGTTTCGTTTTTTTTTTTTTACTTTCATGCAGCGGCGTGATCAGATATGAATCTTGTGTTATAAAGTAATATGCTTACTACCAAGAACGAGAATCAACATAATTCAGGCATTGCGCTTTCTAGGGAGTGTCATATGTTTTAAATAAGACTAGAACTCGCTCTCTGAACCATTTAAACCTACTGCTGTGGTCACGGGGAGGATGGCACCTATATCAGTGAGAAAGGCAGATTACAGTACTGAACAGTTTGCCAGACACACTCACCCTTTCGCAGTCGATTTGTAGCAGCCAATTAGCCTATTGTGCATGTTTTTGGACGATCGAAGAAAACCGAATTACCCAGAGGAAACCCAGGCAAACACAGGGAGACCAGAAAGTAGTGATGGCTTTGTGGATAATGCTATGGATTACTGATCTGAAGGTCAGTGGTTCAATCCCCACTGTCACCACTGTGGGGCGCTTGAGCAAGGCCCTTAACCCTCAATTGCTCAGTTGTATAAAATGCTAATTGTTAGTCGCTCTGGATAAGAACATCTACCAAATGCTGTAAATGTAAACATGCAAACTCAACACAGAAACTCTCTGAGCTTGAGAATCAAACCCAGGACCTTCTTGTTGTGAGGTGGATATGCTAACTATTGTGTCACACAACTAGTAGTTTCTTAATACAATATTTTATAAACTTAACCAACTAATAATCAACCAATCTGTTAGAAAATGTTCTTGGCATGGAGGCACAATGTCATAGTTTTTAGAATATCTGATTCATGACAAGAAAGTCCTGGGATTAAGTCCCAGGCTGAGCGAAGGTGTTTTGTGTGTGTGTGTGTGTGTGTGTGTGTGTGTGTGTGTGTGTGTGTGTGTGCGCGCACGCTAGCCCTGCAATAGACTGGTGAAGTGTTCAGGGTGTGTACCCCACCTTCACTCAGAGTCTGCCGAGGTTGAGTAGTAGGAAGTTGATCTGGGCCATGTAAGGTTCCCATTTGACCAAAGTAGGGTTCCTAATTAGGGTGCCCAACTGATTTAAGCAAAGCACCCATCTTATATGGGAAAGGGCTTTCAAAGCATTTGGGCTCTAGCCTTCCTGTAACCCTGGTACACCAGTGGTGGCACAGTGATTAAGGCAATTGTTTACTGATTCGAAGGTCAGGGGTTCAATCCTCAGTACCTCCACTGTAGGGCCCTTGAACAAGGCCCTTAACCCTCCATTTAAAAAAGAAATTGAAATAAATATAGTAGGATTTGAAGGAGTGGCTCCTGAATGGTGCATCAACAAGGTGCATGGCTATTAACCTAGAGATCGCAAGATCGAATCCAGGTTAATGCCACACCCATCCGTGACCGGGAGTACATAGAAACTAATTGGCCGAGTGCACACGGGAGGGAAGGTTGGCATATGCTCCTCTCCCTGTTACTCACAGCCAAACATGGTCATCTGTGTGCACATTCATGAGTGGGCCATAGTGCGTTCCCTCCGAGTGTGTTAGACCACCCCAAATATGCATGTGCTGCAGTTAGAAAACAGACAGGCAGGTGGCCAGCATTGTATGTGACGAATGGGGCATGTGGGCTCTTCCTGGTTGGTGGTGGTTGTGTGACAGGGAGAGGCTAAAACCTCATGGGTGGGAAATGGATAAACAAAGATGACACTTGAAGAGCCCAAAAATGTCTGAAATCACACAATGTTAAAGAATCCTTTAATTTTATATGGATTAACTCCAAAATCTAATAGAATCATCCTTGTTTGAAGCCCTCCCTCTGATAAAAATTTCATAACATCGGCACCTCAGATTTAACAAATAATAAAGCACACAAACCGTGGATAAAACCGTATCTCCTGGATGGAGCTATTTAAAAAATAATAATAATTTTTGGTTTCAACAATACCTACATCAGATTTATCACTGAACTGCATAAACACTTATATCTGTGTTATAAGTGTCACAAAATCCAATTTAAGCAACGAGATGAGCTTTTAGGGTTCAAGAACCTTGCACAAGGGATTTCAGAACAGTCCTGGGCTTTGAACCCTGAACTCATGCTAGACAATCAAATCCAGATGTTCAGTGCTATTACATCACTCAGGAATTAGTGAGCTGAGGCGTGTATCAGCTGTGCTGCTGCTGCTGCTGCTGCTTGTGCACTTATACTGAACATTGCCAGAGCTAAAAATAGAGGCAGCTTCTTCTCTCTTCATACCGATGGACTTAACTCTCCTCAGCAGTCTTATAGTCTTGCCTGCTGTACACGCCTACTCAAAAACAAAACAAGCTTAAGTACTGCTGGAGAAATAAATAAATAAATAAATGAATGAATAAATAAGTAATAATAAAGTCTCAGTTTCCAGCCCGACTGATATCACAGTCTGGAGTAGTGATATTGACATTGACATTTATCCAGTAAACCACTTTATCTTTCATTCAGGCCATGCAGGGGCGAGAGCCTATCCCAGCCAACTCTGGGATTCACACTGAACAGCTCGCCAGTTTATCATAGGGCCAACACACACAAATAACCACACCCACCCATGACAACAATTTGGAGCAGTCAGTTTACCTTTAGGATGTTTTTAGACTGTGGGATTAAACCAGAACATTCAGAGGAAACCCATGTAAGCATGAAGAGACCACACCAAAACATCCTTGCCAAGCTCAGGACTTGAACCCAGACCCTGTTAGCTGTGAGGTGGACATGCTGACCTCTGCGTCACATGCTGCGCCATGTCTGTTTATTCTACAGTAAAAATATACTGTACGTACATTACATACGTACATAGATTTGTAACATGCACATGAATGCCTGAACCCAATGTTTCCCAGCATTACACTGCCTCTGTAGGCCTGCCTTCTTCCCATAATGCATCCTGGTGCTATCACTTCTCGAGGGAAGCGACATATACGCACCCAACAATCCAAAAGAGAGTATGAGTCATCAGACCGGCCCACTTTCTTGCACTGCTTGGCACTCATTGTCGGTGTTTCAGCAGTGGCCAGGGGTCAACACAGGCACTCTGACTAACCTTTGGCTGCTGTGATGTATTGTATGTTCTGATAGCTTTCGATCATAGCCAGCGTTACGTTTTGGTAGGTATTTACTTCCGGATTCCAAGAACATACCATAAGAGTGAGTTACCACTTTTTGAAGTGAATAGACTTGGTCGACTAAGCACTACAGTATGGTTAATGTGATTCTCATTGCCTGTCAGTGGATAGCATGTCCGACTTACAGCACGGAGGGCCTGTGTCCAAATCCAAGGCTCGAGGGGAGTGGGTTTTTTTGTGGAGTTTTGCATGCTCTCCATGTGCTTGCATGCATGGGTTTCCTCTGGGTACTCTAATTTCCTCCCACAGTTGAAAGACATGCACATTATACTAATTGGATGTTCAAAATTGCCCCTAGGTGAGGGTGTGTGTTTTGGCCCTGCGATGGAACGAAGAGCTGTTCAGTGGGTACTCCACCTTTGCCCAGAGTCGACTGAGATAGGCTCCAGTCTTCCCATGACCCTGATAATGATACAATGGTTCTACGAATGAATGAATGAGCAAACAGACTCATCTGTATTTGGTTTCAAGTATGAAAAGTTTAGAGGATTAATGACCTATATAAGTTACATGTTAAATGCTCTCTCTGTTTCTCTCTCTCACTCTGATTTCTCTTCCTATTTTTCTCTGACTCTCCGTTTTTCTGTGTGTGTGTGTGTGCATGCATGCTGTGCTTCTCTCTCTCTCTCTCTCTTTTGCTCGTTTTATGTGGAAAATAATAGCTAAAATGTAGAACCTTGAATACATAATATACATATTTGCATACATATAACATACATATATATGTTTGTGTGTGTGTGTGTGTGTGTGTGTGTGTGTGTGTGTGTGTGTGTGTGTGTGTGTGAGAATGTCTGTATGTATAAAAATACAGAAAAAAGCAACACAAAATCATTTCTTATGCTTGGAGATGTTCCTTCCAGCAAATCACAGTGAAAATAAGAAATGGAGAATAACATTAAATAAATTAATTAATTCACAAATATCTTCACCATCTGATTTATTTCGAAACATCACCTTTATTATATAAATGTGAAGCTAGAATATCAGCTGCATGGTGGTGTAGTGATTAGCATGTCTGCCTCAAAGCAAGTTTATGGGTTCGAGTCCTGGGTTCGGGCGTTTTGGTATGGAATTTGCTTGTACTCCCTATGGATAGCGTGGCGTTTCCTCCGGGTAACCCGGTTTCCTCCCACAGTCTAAAGATCTGCAGATTATGCAAATTAGCTGTTCTATATTGTACAAAATGTGAATGGTTTTGTATGTGTGTGTGTGTGTGTGTGTGTGTGTGTGTGTGTGTTTCTCTGTGTTTCTCCGAGATGGTCTGGTAAGCTGGTCAGGGATTACCCCGACTTCGCCCCAAGTCGGCTGAAATAGGCTCCAGCCTCTACACAACCCTAGTAGGAGTAAAACTAATGATAGAATATCACAGACCAAAAGTTTTTTTTTTCCATGCATTTAAACATTGGAATCAAAGAAAAAGAAAAATATTAATCTGTAAATATTTAATAATAAAACTGGTCTCAACAAATAATATGGGGACAGTCTTGTAGACCGAGCTGTATGATAATTAAAATGTTATTTATGAAAATTACTGTTATTTTTTATTTGGATAGAATTATTCTCTAAAAAATGTTACATATTTATGTGTGCTAAAAATAAATGAATAAACATGGTGGTGTTATTGTTTTAAATGTTATGGTACAAACATGCTAATGCTATCCTGTGCTTTCTCAAACAGACCTGCAGTTGTTGTTGCTGTGAAAAGCACATTATTATATTAATTTACCAATTTAATCATCTTTATCTTCTCACATGAGGTGTTTTTATACTTCATACCTTCGTCTTTGCTCCATTTGGTCTCGCGCACGGCGCCGTAGCTCCTCTCGTTGTCCACGATGGACTTCTTTAATTCCATACCAGCCGGCTCTTTGCGTTTTATTTCTCGTATTTTTTTTTTTTTTCTCTCGAAACAAAACACCGAGCTTCACGCTAAAAATCTGTGGTGTTTCTTTCTCAGTTCAGTCTTCCTGTGCGTTCAAACCGAGTGGGTTTCGCCGAGCTGCGGTCCTGCGCATCCTCCTCCTCCTCAGTGAAGACTGAACACAACGCTCCGCCACCCGGGCTGCTGAGGAGAGAGTGCGCGAGAGATGCAGGGCGCATGCGGAGAATGAAGAACGCGAGGAACACAGAGCGCATGCGCAATAATAAGAACCCGGATAGGGGTTAATGTGGCGCATGCGCAGTATTTTCAACAAACGAAGCCAAGATGTAATGCCAAGAAGCAATGTCTAAATCAGACATAGACAAACTACGGCCTGCGGGTCGTTATACGGCCTCGTTAGGCTTTTTAATACGGCCTGTCTAAATTTGTCCAATTAAAAGTAAAATTCAAAATCGTACATAAATCATTCATTTCATCTCGTCCCTGCAATCCTCGCGTTTCCCCATAGATGGCGTATCGACCATTGGTGGCCCATTGTTGGAGTGTGGTGTATTACTGTACTCTTTATTTCACGTACATTTTCTCGTTGCCATTTGAGTCCTTCTGTGAGGGGCAGTGGTGGCCTTGTTATAAAAGGTGCTGGATCACTGATCCTAAGGTTGGGGGGGGGGGGTTGTTTCGACTCCCACTCTCCATGAGGTTTTCACTGTCCCCTAATGCAGCTAACTGGGTTATCAAAGGCCGGCCATGTCTCTCACTGTCCATTGCTGACTTTCATAAAGAGTAGGCTGCATAGCTGTCAGTGTGTTTCTGCCCCTTGCTAAAGGGTTGTGTCAGGAAGGGCATCTGATGTAAAAATCTATGCCGAATCAAACAAGCGAATCAGATGGTTCGCTGTTGTGACCCCTGAAAAAGGGAAAAGCCGAAAGAAGAAGAAGAAGATTTGAGCCCTTCTGTAAAAATGAGCCGACCAAAGAAAAGGAAAAAGTTGAAGAGCAGAAATGATTGAGATTGAGCATTTTGTTGGGTAATAATATGTTTTGAATGTTGATATTCGTCTTTTTTTTTTCAATAAATGTTTATTTCTTTAACTTTGCACCTTTGTTTGAAACGTATTAAAAGCAGGTACAATCTGCAGGTTTGATAGATCACATCCTGTTTTAATCTGTTTACATTTCATTCTCCCAGTATTGTGCCAAATAGTGTGTAAACACTACATCTTGCATATTCATTTAGACCAATGCTTTTCAATTATTCTCTGTGATGCCCCCTCTAGAAAAAAAAAAAAGAAAAAACAAAAACATTTCAACCCCCCAGCACCATGCACGAGACTATGAATTGTGCTTACTGCACTTCATATCGTTTGCTTGGTGCTTTTTCCCTACACCATAGCGTGACAATGAGAGTGCCACTGCCAACTACTGTAGTGGATGTGCAATTACACTTAATTCTAGTACAGTATGGCAAATAAGCACGTTCCCCAGGGTCAAACCCCCCCCCCCCTGGATTTAGTAAATCGAGATGTATATTTATTTGTGTGTGATTACTGTGTTGTGAGGTTTTCACCCAACACAAGATGCATTAGTAGATGTGGGCTAAACACTCCATTCAAATGCTCCTGGCCCCACCCCTCTGTCAAATTTAGAACCCATTGTTGCCCACAAGTCAAAAAATTTGTCCAGCCCTGGTCTAAATCATATCAAAGTTACCTATGTTGTATATAACAGAAATTTATACATATAAATATTACTTTGAAAACATCATAGGTCATTGTTAATGCACTTAATTTTACATTTTGAGCTTAAAATAAATAATATAATGTTATTATTTTTATTACTGATAATAATAATAATAATAATAATAATAATGTGCTATTGTCTATTATCCTCAAGTAGCAACACGAATCAGATTGTTCCATTCCATGTCCATTACAATACATTCATTTACCCAAAGTCAGGGTAGGCTGAAGACTATCAAAGCCAAGTCTAGTCCTGAACAGCTCAGCAGTTCATCACAGGGCAAACAAACACACGAACACTCCCACCTAGGAGCAATCTGGAACAGCCCATAAGCCTAATATTCATGCCTCTGACCTGTGGGAGGAAACCGATGTAGCCGCACGAAACCCACGCAAGTACGGCTAGAACATGCCCTTGCCCAGCCCGTTACTCGAATCCAGGACTTCGAGCTGTGAGGCGGAAAGTGCTGACCATCAAGCACTACACAAAAACCAATCTTTGTTAGGAAATGTTTGGCGACCCCTGCTGTTTATCAGAAGAATTAGAAAAAGAAGGTAATACAGTGTGTATGTACTATACTATATACTGTATGTATGCATGTATATATATATATATATATATATATATATATATATATATATATATATATATATATATATATATATATATGTATGTATATGTGTGTGTGTGTGTGTGTGTGTATAAATTCAGACCAGGGTGGAGATAAGTAAGATTCTAGTTTGTGTATTAATACAGTATATCAAAATAAATTAAAAAAAATATTTTTACTATACAGTAAGTAATTAAATATGTATTGTTTTGTGATGTGCATTATTATTCAAAACTATCTTTCTATCTTTAAAGACAGTTTTTTTAACACTTAAAGGTTTACATTTATCAGAAGTTTGTGAGTTCATCTCCAATCACAAACACAGTCTGTAATGACAGACCAGTCTGTTTATTATGAGGTAGACTCAATGCAAATCCTTTTGCACAAATAATCACCAAATACATGGAAGTACCTGCAATTGATCCAGAATAAAACATTTGTTAAATAAAAGAACATTTTTCTGTAAAAAAAAAAAAAAGGAAATATTATTGCAGATATTATGTATTCATACAGCAACAATTGACAATAATTATCTCTTTATGTTGTTTTCTTTTTATATTGCCTATATTATTGAGATAATCAATAGTGACATTATGCTTGATAATAACAACAACAACAATATTATTATTATTATTATTATTATTATTATTATATTTTCACAGACAGAAAACATTTTTATACATTATAAAGGATGTTTTTTTCATGAAAAACATACAAGTAAATAACTATTGTAACCGTTTAAGTTTTCACAAGATATTCAGTGTATTTACAATAAAAATCACACACTGCTTGACATGGCTGATTGATGTGAATGTAAACTATTTTGTAGACATCTAAGTTTTTTTTTCATTTTTATAATTATGCAAACAAAATAACATGTTCCCATTCCAAACAAACTGCACCATATACTGTATCTATTTATCTCTCTATCTATGTGTATGTATGTATATATGTATGTATGTATGGATAGATAGATTTGATTGATTGATTGATTGATTGATTGATTGATTGATTGATTGAATAAAAATGTGTACCTCACCATTCAGTGAAAAAAAGTCACAAATTCTAATATTTTGTTGGATCGCCTATATCATTGATATATAATTCCAGTGGCATTGTTTTGACAAACTTACTTAAAGTCACAAATCACAATAATTTATTTCCATCTAGACTTGAGTTAATTTTTCACCGACACCTCAAATTGATGACTGGAAAATCGAAGCACTTTATAAAGTGTTCAGCAGCACATCCCATAGACTTTCTATACAGTTCAGGTCAGAGTTATGCCAGTATTCAAGTGAAAATAATTCCTCATGGTCCCTGAACCACTTTCTCACCATTTCAGCCCCAGTTCTATATCTGTGCCATCAGGGAAGAAAATGTGGCTTGATGTGATAACCTGCTGATTCAGTTCATTAAGGTTGTCAGCTGTCTTCATTGTATTGGTGTATAATGTTGCTGAGCCTTGACCTGACCAACCACCTTATTGTTATTTGGGTCTCGGGCAGGCTGCAGCTGGCAGTTCAGACCTGGTGATGCATTGTGCTAATCTGAAGACCTTCAGTGGAGCTTTACGGTCCAGAGCATTAAAGCTGCTTTATGGCTTTGGATTGTGGGGGGAAAAAACATGCAAGCACAGGAACGGAACAACGGCCGTACAGAGCCCAGGTACTTTTATACAATTATAAGAAATATCACTTACTCACACAACCTTCCACACTCACGCCTAAAGGCAATTTGGAACAGCCAGTAAGCCAAATAAACGTGTCTTTGGATTGTAGGAATAAACCCACATCAGCATGGAGAGCTTCGATACACACAGAAACACCCTCATAATGGAGGTTTATTTAAATTAACGAGTTTCACATCATTTATTTTCACCTGCAATGTGCATGAATAGTTTGATAAAAATATTTGAATGCATCAATTATGAATTTTGAGAGGAAATAACTTGGAAATATATCTCAGAAAAAAATATTAATTTCATGTACATTATATAAGACAAAAATATATAATTAAATAATTTCTTCCAAAAAAAAAAAAAAAAAAAAAAACATTTGTGACATTTAGAACATCAGTGATCATTAATGATACAGATTAAAGGGCTTTAAAGGCTCTACTATCAGAAATCATGTAGATTATCAATAGGGGTGGTGGTGGCCTGGTGGTAAAGGTGCTCGATCACTGATCCTAAGGTTGGGGGTTTGAGTCCCACTTTCCACAAGGCTGTCACTGTCCCCCCCCAGTGCGGCTAACTGGGTTATCAAAGGCGGGCCATGTCTCTCACTGTCTATGGTGGGAGGTTCATGTAAAAGAACCATTGCTGACTTTCGTCAAGAGTAGCTGCATAGCCGTCAGCATGTTTCTGTTCCTTGCTAAAGGGTTGTGTCAGGAAGGGCATCTGACGTAAATCAAACATGCGAATCATTAATAGGACTTCCATGAAGATGGAGGCAGATGATTCGCTATGGCGACCCCTGAAAGGGAGTCCTGAAACCCAGGACCTTTTTGCTGAGAGGAAGACATGCTAACCACTATGCCACCGCCACTGGTCATACTTCACTGAGATATATATATATATATATATATATATATATATATATATATATATATATATGTGTGTGTGTGTGTGTGTGTATATATATATATGTGTATGTATATATATATATATATATATATATATATATATATATATATATATATATATATATATACACACATATATACATATATATATATATATATATATATATGTATGTGTGTATATATATATATATATATATATATATATATATATATATGTGTGTGTATATATATATATATATATATATATATATATATATATATATATATATATATATGTGCAAGGCAATGAAAAAGTTTTTGCCCCTGACCAATTTCTGACATTTTTTTGCACGTTTGTCACCGTCATCCATTTCAGATCAAGCAAACCTAAATATTATACAAAGATAAAACACAAGTAAACACAAAATGCAGTTTTCAGTACCAATTGCATTTACTAAGGAGGAAAAAACATCTGAACCTACAAGGGCCCGTGTGAATAAGTAATATGCCCCCTAAACCTAATAGCTGGTTGAACCGCCTTTTGCAGCAATTACTTTAGTCAAGTGTTTACGATAAGAGGTGATGAGTCTTTCACATCACTGTGATGGGATTCTGGCCCACTCTTCTCTGCAGAATTGTTTAAGATGAACCAGATTGGATGGTTTTCAGGCATCAACAGCCTTTTTAAGGTCATGCAACAGCATCTCAATAGGGTTCAGGTCAGAACTTTGACTAGGCCACTCCAAAACCCTCATTTTGTTTTTTTTAGCCGTTCAGAAGTGGATTTGCTGGTGTACTTTGGATCATTGTCTTGCTGCAGAACCCAGGTGCTTAAGGTCTCGAACTGATGGACGGACATTCTTCACCAGGATTTCTTGATCGCAAGCAGAATTCATGGTTCCATCAATCATGACAAGTCGACCGGGTCCTGAAGCAGCAAAGCAGGCCCAGATCATCACACTTCCACCACCATGTTTCACTGTTGGCACAATGTTCTTTTCATCAAATGCAGTGTTTCTTTCTGCGCCAGATGTAACGGGATGCATTTCTCACAAAAAGTTCAACTTTAGTTTCATCAGTCCAGAGGACATTTTTCCAAAAGCTTTGGGGATGATCAAGTTGATTCTTTGCAGAAGTGGGTCGTGCCTTGATATTCTTTTTTTTTTTATCAACAGTAGCTTTCGCCTCGGAACTCTTTTGTGGATGTTATTTTTGCCTCGTGTCTTTCTGATGGTAGAGTCATGAACATTGATATTAACTGAGGCAAGTGAGGATTGTAGTTGTTTAGAAGTAGTTTTTGGATCGTTTGTGACTTCTCTGGTTAGTCTGCGCCGTGCTCTTGGGGTAATTTTGGTAGGTCAACCACTCCTGGGAAGGGTCACCACTGTGCCATGCCTTGTCCATTTATCAATAATGGCTCTAACAGTGTTTCGCTGGAGTCCCAAAGATTTACCAATGACTTTGGGTCCTTTCCCAGACTGAGACATCTCTATTTTCTTCTTTCTTGGTTGCTCTTGAAGCTCACTAGATCGCGGCATGATGATGTGTGTTCAGAATGGCCTACCTCACCTTGTCAGACAGGCTTTATGTTAGGGATCTCCTTATTGGAACTGTCTGTCAGCAATCAGACCTCGGTGTGGCCATGAAATTGAACTCAGTTTTCCCTAATAATAGGATTAATCACAATTATCTCACCTTTTAACAAGGGGGCAATTACTTTTTTACAGAGATTCATGTAGGTTTGGATAGGATTTTTCTCTTAACAAATAAAATCATAACAGGAAAACTGCATTTTTTTTAATTTTTGGGTTATCTTTGTGTAATGTTTAAATCTGTTTGATGATCTGAAATAGTTAAGTGTGTCAAAGGTGCAAAAAGTAAAAAAATCAGGAAAAACTTTTGCACAGCACTGTATATATGTATACAGGGGGCAGCGTATGACCCTGGGGAACATGCTTTTCTGGAATAGTGTACAAATTAAGTGTAATTGCACCTCCACTCTACTAGTTGGCAGTGGCGCTCTCATTGTCGCGCTATCGTTTAGCGATTTTTCGCATGAGTGAACGATATGAAGTGCAGTAAACAACCCCTCAAGAAACAATACGTAAAAATTTCTAAAATGAACGAAGAGAAAGGAGGAGAGAGATGGAGGTCTTAAGACAGAAATAATTAAAATGAGTTAAAAAAAGGAAGTATTGTTTATTTCAGGCACATTGGTGCACTTTAAATCTTTTCTATTCGAGATTAAAAAACAATGTTAATGAAGTTTTTCTTTATTGTAAGTTGAACGACATTTCTTTTTTCTTGTTTGTTTTTAACGTTAATAAAGATACAATGTTATGCAGAGGTGTACGGTACTAATAACAATTTTATAGACAAATAATACTATTTATAGTTGCTTGCTGGGGTGGGGGGAGGTACGTGAAATGTTTTTTGGGTTTTTTCCTAGAGGGGCGCCAAAGAAAATAATTGAGAAGCGCACACACACACACACACACACACACACACATATATATATATATATATATATATATATATATATATATATATATATATATATATATATATATATATATATATATATATATACACACACACACACACACACACACACACACACACACACACATATATATATATATATATATATATATATATATATATATATATATATATATATATATATATATATATATATATATATATATATAATTTTCTGAGTAGATCCTTCCGTAAGAGAGTGCTCAATACTTTTTGGTAGAGCAAATAACAATAAAAATAAAAGGACAGGACAAAGACTTTCTATTGAAACTCCATTTATCACTACAGATCTGTTTCGAGGGGTGGTGAAACCATCCTCTCTCTTCAGGTGATTATAGAAGAATCATAATTCTTACAATAACCATAATTATATAACCATATCATTATATAAATTATATATAAATATATAAACCATAATTCTTCTATAATCACCTGAACAGAGAGGATGGTTTCACCACCCCTCGAAACAGATCTGTAGTGATAAATGGAATTTCAATAGAAAGTCTTTGTCCTGTCCTTTTATTTTTATTGATATCTATATATATATAATGTGTGTGTATATATATATGTATATATATATATATATATATATATATATGTGTGTGTGTGTGTGTGTGTATATATATATATATATATATATATATATATATATATATATGTGTGTGTGTGTGTGTATGTGTGTGTGTACTATTCTAAAATTATTTGAGACGGCCTTCTTCATCCTTTAGTCTTCATGCCTCCAAGCCTCTCCTTTTCCCTTTTATAATTATGTGCAATGTAAAATTGCTAAATTAAAAACAAAACTGTGGTGTGAACTCAAACAAGGCTTCACGAATAATTATTATCAAAGCACCATAATTTCGCAATGACTATTTACGAAATCAGGATCAAGTAGCTTCTCTTGCAGCATGCGTACATATTCACTTGGTTTCACTGGATTCCTGAATTTTGTCATTGCTTTTCAGTTGGTGCATCCAGTTCAGGGCTGCCTTCAAGGTGCCGTCTCCACGCTGACGAGAGAAACTCAGGAACGTAGCCCAGATAAAGGCACAGCACCCGGTGAAGGTAGTTCGCAGGTACAATGGCACCAGGGCAAAGTTCAGGCACTGCAAATAAGAGCAGGCATTATTTTTCCCCCAAATGCTAGAATCTTGCCGTAGAGAGAAATTTATAGATTAAATTATTCAGGAGAGGTACAATGGTGCATATACAGTATTATATTCGTATCTTAAATTGACAAAAACAACAACAATAATAATAACCATAGGAACTGTACATGAGCTCAGATTGTCCTTGTTTTTCACATGCTTATGGAGTCAACATGCTAACAATGCTAACAAATGCACACTGTCATTAAAGCAGAAAGGTACCGAAGGTTCTGCTATTTCAATCAACAGTTCTGACAAGGGCTCAGGAGTAGATTTGTGTCAAACTAGTAACTGAGCTGTGCATAAAAACACAGAGAAAGTGTATTCTGGACAACCCATGTCTATGAGGAGTGTCTGCTGTGGTGAAATGTTTACATATAGAAAAAAAAAGCACACAATATCTTTGGTTCTATGGCCAAATAAAAACTAAAAAAGTTCAGTTCAGCTCATTTTCTGTAACCGCTTAATCCTAATTAGGGTCACAGGGAGGTTGGCGCCCATCCCAGCCAACTTCGGGCGAGGGCAGAGTACACCCTGAACAGCTTGCCAGGCCATCGCAGGGTGGAAACACTGACGGCTTTACAGCCTACTCTTGTCGAAAGAGACATTGCCGGCCTTTGATAACCCAGTTAGCTGCACTGGGGCTGGGGGGGGGGGGGGGGGGGGGGGACAATGACAACCTTGTGGAGAGTGGGACTCGAACCCCCAACCTTTTGGATCCAGCACACTATACCACTAGACCACCATTGCCCAAGCTAAAACAGGACAGGCCCAAATAATACATCATTCAAATCAGATAGGAACAGTCAGTCATGGGGCAGTGGTGGCACATGGCCCGGTGGTAGGGGATAGATTACTGATCCAAAAGTCTAGGGCTCAAGACCCACTGTGAACCGATTGCCACTGCTGTTCCCCCAGTGCAGCTTAACCTGGTTATCAAAGGTCTGTGACGAGAGGCATGTAAAAGAAAAAAATTGCTGACTTTTGTCAAAGGTAGGCTGCGTAGCCCTCAGTGAGTTTCTGCCCTGTGATGGCCTGGTTCAGAAAATGAATGAATGAATGGTATTCATTCATTTTCTAAGACATTTAATCCGAACTAGCTTCCTGGGGAGGCTGGTGTCTATCTCAGTCAACACTGGCTGAGGGCAGGGTACACACTTAGCGCCCCAGGCCATAGCAGGGTCAACACTCACACAAACATTCTCGCTCACACTCATTTGTGCCTGCTGTGCATGTTTTTGAACTGTGCGAGGAAATCGGAGTACATGGAGAAAACCCACACAAGCACAGAAAGAGCTCGTGCAAACATCTCACAGAAACACCCAAACTGGAACCGAGCCCAGTCCTTCTTGCTGTGAGGCGGATATGCTAATACCTGTGCCACCGGGCCACCCAGAGAAAAGAAGCAGTCACAAAGCTTTATTTTTTCAGTGAGAAAAAGATGAAGCTCAAACTTTACCTGCGCAAATGGCCAGAACATGAGTCCAGTCTGCAAGAAACCAAGAAATGATGTTTTACATAATACAGTACGTTGAATATTTAAATCAGGCACTTTTTAATTTTTTTTGTTTTTTAAAAGACTTACTGTGTAAGTGTTCAGAAACTTGTTTCTCCAGTCCTCCAGTACGTCATCTTTACCATCCAAAAGGCTTAAACCTGAAATAATCAGTACCAATTCTTTAATCTCCACAAGAGAGCTGAGTTTTATTGGAAACCATAAAAAAAAAAAAAAAAAAAAAAAAAAAATTCAAATATACGTATTAACATATAGGGCAGTCAGTGCTGGCCTGGTGCTAAAGGTGCTGGATCTCTGATCCCAAAGTTGGGGGTTCAAGACCCACTCTCCATGGGTTGTCAGGTTGTCACTGCCCCCCCCCCCCCCCCAATGCACTAACTGGGCTCTCAAAGGCCGCTCATGTCTCTCAATGTCTATGGTGTGAGGTTCATGTAAAAGAACCATTGCTCACTTTTGACAAAAGTAGCTGCATAGCTGTCAGCGTGTTTCCCTCCTGTGATGGCCTGGCAGGCTGTCCTCTGTGTGGCGTGTACTCGCCCAGAGTTGGCTGGTATGGGCGCCATCGTCCCCACAACCCTAATTATTATTCTCATTTTGTTTTTTTAAAGGAAGAATCTGTTTGGCTTTTAAACCTGAACCTGGAGCTAATGTCAGCTTCTTTCACATGAAGTGACTTAGAAAAGGCTTCAACTCCTATTGGACGGGGCGCTGGTCCATCACAGGCTACCTTCTCAGTGTTTATACTGGTAGCCTTGGATACTACAGTGTAGACTGAGGCATACTTCTGGTTAAGAAATTGCTCAAGTCTTTCCATGGAGTTTCCTAAACTTTCTTTGTGTTCGGATGAGGTTTTTTTTTTTAAATGTGGAATGTGGACCAGCTACTCTAAATTGCCCCAGGCGTGTTATATGCCTATAACAACCTGCAACAGACCTGTATTCAATTCAGGTGGTAGTAGTAATACCAGTGACTATAGCACAGGCAGTAGTGGCTCAGTAGTCAGGATGATCCTTCAGTGATAAATCTTCAGTCACAATGAGGGTCCAGGGTTCAGCACCACTCGGCTGCCATTGCTCACGAACCCAACCCACCTGGGACTCCAACCTGTGAGCTTCTGGAGCTTGATGCCCTGGGTACACCTGGGTAATATCAATAGGGAAGAAATAACAGAAATGACTTACAACTAACCTGTATAGAAGGCACTTATGGCCAGGGGTAAGGAGATGGTTTGATCCATGGCCAGTTTTCTCAGCACCGTGCTCACGGAGCTTCCTGGAAGTCTGCGCTCCAAGAAGCGCATCCAGAAGAAGTTGAAGTTGCCGTTGAAACAAAACGCGACGATCGCCACGTTTCTGGTTCTTCTCCAGTCGATCTTTCCATCTTTCTTATTAGATAAACCTACATACTGCTGCATCAGGTCTCCTCCAGCGTACAGACCCGAGTACAGAGTCACGTTAATGAGCCACGGATACCTCCGGATGGAGTTCCGCATTCTCCCCAACCAAAGAGCGCGCAGGGCGCACTGAGAACCACACCCTCCCCGCTTCCCAATGATCAAGATCAACCTGACCCGAACCCGCACATTTCTAATCCTCTCCGAACGAAGCTGAAGATCATCTGTGAGTCAAACAGCCAACTGAAACAGATGTTAGCCAGATGACTTCAAAATCGGTTTCACCCCCTACGCATCATGTGCGCATGCGCATTAGTGACCCGATGGGAAAGTATGAATGAGATTTCAATGGTGGAAAAAATACAAGGAACTTACTTTACTGAAGTGAAACTATAAGATCATGTGTCGAAGTCTTACTCAATAAGAAGGGAGGAAATGTAAGTAAAAAAAATTTAAAATGATGAAATTCAGAAATTTAGATCTGATAAATATAATATATACAGTATACACATACATATATGCGGGTGAATATATATATATATATATATATATATATATATATATATATATATATATATATATATATATATATATATTGTGTGTGTGTGTGTGTGTGTGTGTGTGTGTGTGTGTGTGTGTGTGTGTGTGTACTGTATATATTATACACACACACACACACATATATATGTCGGATGAATATATATATATATATATATATATATATATATATAGTGTGTGTGTATGTATACTGTATATATATATATATATATATATATATATATATATATATATATATATATATATATATATATATATAGAGAGAGAGAGAGAGAGAGAGAGAGAGAGAATTGTTTCCTAAATCAATCCCAGTCTACTCTGGTACTGTATTGGCAAAGAAACAGCCCAGCCAAATTTATCTTAAAGCTTTTATTTTGTAATTTTGTATTAAATTATGTGCACTTTGTTCCTTCCTATAAAAACATTTGATATGACTTTGCTTCCTCCTTCATTTTGAGTCCAGGGCACTTATTCTCAAATTTCAACACTACAAACATCCATCTTCATACACATATGCATCAAAACAGCTGGCGAGGCTTCTCTCATTCACTCACTCACTCACTCACTCACTCACTCGGTCACTCACTTAGTCACTCACTCACTGATTTGCTGAGCCATTTAATCCAGAATTAAATCAGGGATTTATCATAGGCCATCTTTATATCTGGGATTATTATAGGCCATCTTTGGTGAAGGTGGTGTACACCCTAAACAGCTTTCTAATCCACTGCAGGGCAACACACACACACACACACACACACACACACACAAAACCATTCACTCTCATACCTATGGGAAATTTGGAACATCTAGTTAGGCGAATTAGTTTTTTTTTTTTTTTGGTTTAGACTGTGGGAGGTAACCAGAGGAAATCCACACAAGCCTGAGGGTAGAATTCTGTGTAGTTTTTGCCATAGGACTCGGTATCTTCTTGCTGTGAGGTGAGCATGTTATGAACTACTCCATATTTTTTTACTAGAATTTAAACCATCTCATTATCTTGTCAGAGACGCACATTCGGCTTGTGCTGCTGCTCCATCTGTCCACTAGATGGCGGTGGTGGAGTTATCTAAAGAGCTGTGTGTTTTGGTACCAATAAAGCATTGCAATGTTATATTATAGTGATAACAGGACATTTGTCTTATCCATTCATTCATTCATTTGCCTTAATTCTTAGACTAAGACTTAATTCTAAGACTTAATTCTACTAAGATCTTTTGGGTGGGCTGGAAGGCATCTCTGGCCAAAGGTGGAGAACAGGAAAAAAAAGATTGCAAATCAGCAAATCAGATAGCGCTTTCCCTCTAAATGTGTTAGACCGCAACCAAATATACACGGTGGTGTAGTGGTTAGGGTGCTGCGCTCATGATCGAGAGGTTGTGAGTTTGAATCCCACTGAGACCCTCTGGGCAAGGTCTCAACCACAAGTGTGCCCCTGTTCACTCAGCAGTATAAATGGGAACCAGTAAAATATACTGGGAAGGTAACCTGTGATGGACTAGCGTCCCATCCAGGAGGAGTTGAACTCCTGGTCGCTTCACGCTATGGAAACTGAGATAAGCACCGGCCTGATGAGCCACTTGGCTCAGGTGTAAAAAAACCCTTTACAAACATACATGCACTGCGGTTTGAAAAGAGACTGATAGCGAGCATTGCATGTCACAGAGTGGTATGTGCATGCTTTCGCCCCTCCCTGGTTGTCGGGTGAATGGGAAGGCAATACTTAATGGATGGGAATTGGATATGGGTAAAATGATGGAGAAAATAAGTGTGTGTGTGTGTGTGTGTGTGTGTGTGTGTGTGTGAATCATTGTGTGTGTTGCCCTGTAATGGTCTGGCAAGTGTTCCAGGGTGTACCACCCCGGTGCTAAGATACTAAGAAGCACCAGGTTCACCATAACCCAAATAGAATTATTCTGTTTGGCAAATGTGTATACTGTGTATATATACTAGATATATATATAGACACACACACACACACACACACACACACATATATATATATATATATATATATATATATATATATATATATATATATATATATATATATATATATATTTATTTATATAAAATGCAGCCGTGAGGGGGCACAAACCAGTGTCTCTCCCTCACGCCGGTCCCAAGCCCGGATAAATGCAGAGGGTTGCGTCAGGAAGGGCATCCGGCGTAAAACAAATGCCAAATAAACTATGCGAATCACAAGAAAGAATGACATACTGGATCGGTCGAGGCCCGGGTTAACAACAACCGCCATCAGTGCCGTCAACCAACAGGGTGCTGATGGAAATTGGACTACTGTTGGTCGAAGACGTCGAAGAAGGAGAGGTGGGAGGCGTGTCCGTTGCCAGAGAGAGAAGAGGAAAGGCATGAGTCTAGGACTGAAAGTAGGGACTTTGAACGTTGGAACTATGGCAGGAAAAGGTAGAGAGTTGGCTGACATGATGCAGAGGAGGAAGGTGGACATACTGTGTGTTCAGGAGACCAGGTGGAAAGGTAACAAGGCTAGAAGCATAGGAGCAGGGTTTAAGCTGTTTTATCATGGTGTGGATGGGAAGAGAAATGGAGTCGGAGTCATCTTGAGGAGTTTGTCAGGAATGTTCTAGAAGTGAAAAGAGTGTCAGACAGAGTGATGAGTCTCAAGTTAGAAATTGAAGGTGTGATGGTCAATGTTGTTAGTGCTTATGCCCCACAGACAGGATGTGAGCGAGAAGAGAAGGAGAGATTCTGGAGTGAGTTAGATGAAGTGATGCAGAGTACCCCCAGAGGTGAAAGAGTGGTCATTGGGGCAGACTTCAATGGACATGTTGGTGCAGGAAACAGGGGACGAGGAAGTGATGGGTAGGTTTGGTATCCAGGACAGGAACGCAGAAGGACAGATGTTGGTAGATTTTGCAAAAAGGATGGAAATGGCTGTGGTGAATACTTTCTTCCAGAAGAGAGAGGAGCATAGGGTGACTTATAAAAGTGGAGGTAGGAGCACACAGGTAGACTACATCTTGTGCAGGCGATGTAATTTAAAGGAAGTCAGTGACTGCAAAGTAGTAGTGGGTGAGAGTGTTGCCAAACAGCATAGGATGGTGGTGTGCAGGATGATGCTGATGGTGAGGAAGGTGAAGAAGGCAAAGGCAGAGCAGAAGACAAAGTGGTGGAAGTTGAAAAAGGAAGAGTGTCGGGTTGTCTTCAAGGAGGAGTTGAAACAGGCTTTGGGTGGTCAGGAAGTGCTTCCAGATGACTGGACAACTACAGCTAATGTGATCAGGGAGACAGGTAGGAGAATACTTGGTGTGTCCTCTGGAAGGAAAGTAGATAAGGAGACTTGGTGGTGGAATGAGGAAGTGCAGGAGTGCGTACAAAGGAAGAGGTTAGCCAAGAAGAAGTGGGACATTGAGAAAACCGAAGAGAGTTAACAGGCGTACAGGGAGACACAGCGTAAGGCAAATGTAGCAGTGTCAAAGGCCAAACAGAGCGCGTTTGATGACTTGTATGCTCGGTTGGAAAGTAAGGAGGGAGAAAATGATTTATACAGGTTGGCACAGCAGAGAAATAGAGATGGGAAGGATGTGCAGCAAGTTAGATTGATGAAGGACAGAGAGGGAAATGTATTGACTGATGACAGAAGTGTGCTGGGAAGATGGAAAGAGTACTTTGAAGAGCTGATGAATGAGGAAAATGAGAGAAAAAAAGAGTAGAAGAGGTGACTGTTGAGGACCAGGAAGTAGCAAAGATTAGTAAGGGTGAAGTGAGGAGGGCATTGAAGAGGATGAAGAATGGAAAGGCAGTTGGTCCTGATGACATACCGGTGGAGGTATGGAAGTGTCTAGGAGAGGTAGCAGTGGATTTTCTGACAAGAACATTTAACAAGGTCTTAGAGAGTGAGAGGATTCCAGAGGAATGGAGGAGAAGTATGCTGGTGCCCATTTTTAAGAACAAGGGAGACGTGCAGAGTTGTGGCAACTACAGAGGGATAAAGTTGATGAGCCATACGATGAAGTTATGGGAAAGAATAGTGGAAGCTAGACTAAGGGCAGAGGTCAGCATTTGTGAACAACAGTTTGGTTTCATGCCAAGAAAGAGCACCACAGATGCAGTGTTTGCCTTGAGGATGTTAATGGAGAAGTACAGAGAAGGTTAGAGGGAGCTGCATTGTGCCTTTGTGGATCTGGAGAAAGCATATGACAGGGTGCCGAGAGAAGAACTGTGGTATTGCATGAGGAAGTCTGGAGTGGCAGAGAAGTATGTTAGAGTGGTGCAGGACATGTATGAGAGATGTAAGACAGTGGTGAGGTGTGCTGTCGGTGTGACAGAAGAGTTCAAGGTGGAGGTGGGACTGCATCAAGGGTCAGCTCTCAGCCCCTTCTTGTTTGCTATGGTGATGGACAGGCTGACAGACGAGGTTAGACAAGATTCCCCATGGACTATGATGTTTGCAGATGACCTTGTGATCTGTAGTGAGAGCAGAGAACAAGTGCAGGAAAATCTAGAGAGGTGGAGGTATGCCCTGGAAAGGAGGGGAATGAAGATTAGCCTCAGTAAGACAGAATACATGTGCATGAATGACAAGGACCCAAGAGGAACGGTGAGATTACAGGGAGCAGCGATAAGAAAGGTGGAGGATTTTAAGTACTTAGGCTTAGTACTTAGTGGAAAAGAGGTCAAGAAGCGTGTGCAGGCAGGTTGAAATGGTTGGAGAAAAGTGTCCGGTGTGATGTGTGATAGGAGGGTATCGGCAAGAATGAAAGGAAAAGTGTACAAGACGGTATTGAGGCCAACGATGCTGTATGGGTTAGAAAGAGTGGCCCTGGGGAAAAGACAGGCGGCAGAGCTGGAGGTAGCAGAGATGAAAATGTTGAGGTTCTCTTTGGGAGTAACGAGGATGGATAGGATTAGGAATGAGCACATCAGAGGGACAGCACATCTAAGACGTTTTGGAGACAAAGTCAGAGAGGCTAGATTGAGATGGTTTGGACATGTACAGAGGAGGGATAGTGAGTATATTGGTAATAGGATGCTGAGGCTGGAACTACCAGGCAGAAGGCCTAGAGGAAGACCAAAGAGACGATTCATGGATGTGGTGAAGGAGGACATGAAGGTCGTTGGTGTAAGAGAAGAAGATGCAAAGGATAGGGTGAGATGGAGGCAGATGATTCGCTGTGGCAACCCCTGAAGGGAAAAGCCGAAAGGAAAAGAAGAAGATATATATATATATATATATATATATATATATATACATACACACACACACACACACACACACACACACACACACACATATATATATATATATATATATATATATATATATATATATATATATATTCATCCGACATATATGTATGTGTATACTGTAGCCACGCCCCTCAGCCAGAGCGGGGAGAAAACAGAGTTAGAGAACACCGCCGCCAAAATCAAAGTCCCCCAAAAACACAGACCATAAGAAAAAGAACATAAAAGAACATGAAGTGTAATAAATTGGATAAACAAAACAAACAGATAAACATGCTACAACACAGTACCTAAAATTACACACAAACATTCTAAACATTAACTTAGGTACTGTACTGGAATAATAATTGAAAAAGACTTTAATACTACAGCGCTTTACAACAGTTTAGATGATTACCCCTCTTCAAGCACTTAAGCGGAAACTGTCGTTTCTTCAGGAGAAAGTCTTATTTCTTCAGACGAGACATCCAATGTCATTACCTTGTTCTGGCGCTTAGCCGGCATTTGAGTGGCATCATAGAGCTTAACTGGTAATTAAAACACACTAAAAAAAAATGGACTTGACAACTTGTGTATGGATGATAAAAAAGGGGCGTATACACCATCTCAACCAATCAGCAGGAGGGAGAACAGACATTGGCTGAATTTGAATCAGGTGTCAGTTACTCGGCAATCTGCGAATATGCGGAGACGCGAGTGCAAAACCGTGAATAGTCAAGGGCCTACTGTAAGTCACTTTTAAAGGCTTATTATACAGGGATCCCTCACTTTCCGTGGTTAATTGGGACAGAGACCCCCCAAGACCGCAAAGTAGGATCAAAGCCCCCCTGGCTGATGTATTCGTACATGTATACAGTGGTACCTCTCCTTACGAAAGTAATCCGTTCCAGAAGTGGTTTTGTAACCTGATTTTTTCGTAAGTTGAGTGGCATTTTACATGTAAAAGGCCTGATTCGTGCCGAGGCCCCCAACACTACCCCTTAAAACAGGGGTTGGGAACCTATGGCTCGTGAGACAGACGTGGCTCTTTTGATGACTGCATCTGGCTCTCAGATTAATCAGGTGGCCTTTCTTAACAGAATAACTAATACATAATTTCACTGTCCTTTAAATAAAAATACAGAAAAAAGGCATCAAATAAAACAAAAACATACATAAATCTCGTGCATTTCAATCTATAAATCTATTTTCAATGCCACTTATCGCTGTGGTGTGCAGCTGAGAGCCAATCCTTTTTGTACTCTAGTGTGTGGGCGGGGCCGATACCTTGAAACTCTAATTTTATTGTATTATATGCAACAGCTTGCGAAAGTTGTTTTTGGGTAAAGAGGTAAATTTCCCTCGTTTTAATCAGCTCATATGCAAGAAGCCAAGCAGAGCTGGCAAGCAAAACACAAATGGACAGAATGAAAAAAACTTCAACCCGCAGACCAGCTGATTGGCAAAATGTGGGACGTGCTTCCTGTCACATAAACACTGCAGTGTGAGTCATGTTTGGCTCCTAATGCGCACGCGACCAGTCCTTCTCACACCTGAAAAGCATCAAGACCAACCTGTGGTCACGTTTAATCGATGGAAGCCTAAACGCTTGCATGAAGGTGAACCTCAGCACGTATCAACCAGACTACAAAGCCATCAGCAACACCATGCTGCACTAGAAGTTGCATTAATAGTAAGAAGTATTTTTCTTATTAATAAATAACTTTATTATGACAATGTCATTTAAAATAAATTCAGAGTCTTATTATACTCTCAAATGGTTGGTCTTCTTTTTCAATTTAGTTGTATTCAGTATACAGTGGTACCTCACCTTACGATAGTTCCAGCAAACGAAAAATCCAGGTTATGAAAAACATTTTCCAAAATTTTTTTGTCTGTGTATTCGAGACAAGTTCTCCTTAAGAAACGCGCCAAATGCGCCATTCAAACATTCGAACGTGCCATTCAAACATTCAAACAATGCTCTCCCATTGACTATCTTCCAACATCCCACCCCGCTCACCTTCCATTCGCTTAGGAGGGATGACGCAGCTCACTCCCATTGGCTATCTCCCAACATCCCGCCCCGCTGACCTTCCATTCGCTTAGGAGGGATGACACAGCTCACTCCAATTGGCTATCTCCCAACATCCCGCCTCGCTGGCCTCCTATTGACTAGGAGGGATGATGCAGCTCCCTCCCATTGCTATTATGGAGCTGCATCTCCCATAATGCTTTACATGTACAGGACAGAGTTACTGTTGTTTCATGAGTTTTTTTGAGTGTGCTCATTGCAATTTTATTTTTTGACTCAGGCTTCTCACCTTCCGTAAACATTTGTAAAATTATAACTCTGCTAAGAAAACATGGTCAACACAGACACACACACACACACACACACACACACACGCACACGCATGTGATTTCCAGTGAAAGCAAAAAGAAGAAGCGGGCTTGTGGAATGTAGTTGAGTGATATCGCAAAGGAATATGGCCAAGCCCATCTACCATCAGTACGATATTGAAGCAGAAGGAGGTCTTAAAAGGTATGCTTTTATCATTTTTAAAGGGTTTAGGGGGTAGTATTGGGGGCCTTGGAACGAATCACACGTCAATGTGGTTCAATTTACGAAAAATCCTGGTTAAGAAAAAGGCTCTGGAACGGATTCATTTCGTAAGGTGAGGTACCATTGTATATCTTCTTCTTTTCCTTTCAGCCTTTTCCCTTTCTCGGGAGTCGCCACAGCAAATCATCTGATCCGCACATTTGACTTGGCCTAGGTTTTCACGTCGGATGCCCTTCCTGTCACAACCCTTTAGCAAGGGACAGAAACACGC